>OY728135.1:2016347583-2017597217 GCA_963277665.1 Viscum album
TTAATGTGTCTATAGTTACCATAGAAAAAAGTGGTAAAGTTTTGGGATATTATGTATTAAAATTACTTAATGATATTTTATTATCATAGGAAAATAGAATTTATGAAGAGGTATTTATGATGATAATTATAGTTTCATATAAAAAATTTAATAATCTTTTGTTTAGTTATATTTTTCTAGTAATTCAAGGACTACCGACAATCCTTTTATTCATATAAGGAAATATATATATTTTTTAACTACTTTGAAGAAAACATGGTTTCATATTGGTAACATAAATCCTTAAAAGGTGACTTCCTATGAAATATTTAGTTAATTTTATCAACAATTTTTGTTATTTTTATTTAATTACCTTATAACTTTTTCTTGATAATTAATTTGTTAATTTTTTTAGAAAAAATGACAATGGATGATAAATTCATGATATAGTTATATAATATGATTATTCACTCAATTAGAATGATTCAATCATGATGATTCACTTTTCATTTATGTTTAGAAATGTATTTATCACTTTGGGTTATCAAAAAATAATATTTTTAGATAACAATGAATGTTGAATGCATTTAAGAACAAAATTGCAGTGTGTGATGTGTAGGAATTAAACAAAAATAAATATTATATAATTTATGTCCAGTATGACTTAAATATTATGTTATTAGATTAAAATTTACATTTTACTTCAAAACAGATGTTACATACTCAAAATAGAGAAAAAATAATTCGAATGTTTTGATACAATAGTAAAATAATTCATATAGATTTTATGATCTGTAGGAATTAGTTGTAGCTCAATTAAATAGATGGTATTCTTAGTATGAAAGAGAGAGAAAAATGTTTAAAGATTATCATTCCCTTGTAGGAATTAGACACCATTAATTATATGCACCTCAACATGATACATAGTGTGCTAGGTATGACTCTAAGTGTATGTTTTTTTGTTATAAAAAACATTTTATTTCAAAACATCCCTAACAAACTCAAAACCAATAAAAAAATTTATATATTTATTCTACATTAGGAAAATTATCCCTATGCCATTTATTATATGTTGGGATCAACCGTACCTCAGTCCAATATATAATGTGTATGTTATTACTCAAAGTGCATGGATTCAACTAATAATTGAACTTTTTGTTCGAAACCAAATTCCCATATTCAAAACTAAACAATCCCATTTGGGCTGTGATGATAATTTAGGAAAATGATCCATAAATATTTTGTGATATGTAATAATTCGCAACACCTTGATCTGATACACACTATGCTTCCTATTACCCAAGTGTTTGTTATTAGATTAAAATTGTAAACTCATTTCAAAACCTTTTTCACTCACTAAAAACGAAGAAAACATGATTAGATTATCTTGATACTTTAAGAAACTTTTTTGTACGTATTATGTGATGTGTAGGAATCTTCAACATGTTAAAATGACATATTATAAAACTAATATGACTCAATGTGTTTTATTTGAGTTAAAATTTACATTTTAGTTAAAAACTAACATTACATATGGAAACTAGAGAAAACACATTAAGATTGTGGGATACATTAGGATAATGATCAATATTTCCTTTTCGACATATAGGAATTAGGTAAAAATCAATATGATTCTTGGTGTGACTTGTATGACTCAATTTTTGTACTTAAAAATGAAATTTTATTTCAAAACAAAAATCTTGTAATCAAAACCGATAAAGGTCATTGAGGTTGTTTAAATATTTTATGAAAATGTTCCATTAGTCATTTATCACATATAATAATTATCTGAAACTCAATATGATACATAGTGTGCTCGATATGACTCAGATGGTATTTTATTAGGTTAAAATTGATCTTTTTGTTCAAAACATGTTTCAATAACTAAAAACCATGAAACAAATATAATGTTTTATTGAAACATTCGAAAACCAATTCACATATTATTTATGACGCTTTGGTATTAGTCTCATGTCAATCCTAAAAAAAGTGTGACCTGTATGAGTAAAAGTGAATGTTTTATGATAAAATTACCATTTTAGTAAAAAATACTCCTTACATACTAAAAAATGATAAAAATAATTAGTAATGTATTGATACGTTATAAAAATTATCCTTATGTTCTTTTTTATGAGTAGAAATTAGCTGCCCAAAAATCTAATGCACGATGTGACTTGTATAACTCTAAGTCCATCCTTTAAATTTAAAATTCACATTTTATATAAAAAAATAGGACATACTCAAAAATAATAAAAATAATTAGGAAGGTTTTTATAAATTAGGATAATGATAAAAAAGTAAATTTTTTATTTCTATGAATCATCTATACCAAAATATTTTACTCGATCTATATGGTATGACTCTAAGTGTTATATGTCTTTAAATTTATAATTTAATTTAAAATTCATGTCACTCTCTGAAAATTTGGAATGCATGCTCACATTATCTTGATACAATTGGATAACTATTTTTAAGTCATTTTCAACATGTTGGAATTTCGCTTACCCCAAACCGACATAGGATGTGAATGATATAACTCAATCTGTGTGTTTTCAGTTTAAATTTTCATTTGAGTAAAAATGAAAAATGACACACTCAAAACTGAGCAAACCTGATTGGATTATCTAGATACTTTTGGGAAATTATACTTAAGAAAATGTTGATGTTTAAGAATCGTTTTTCATGTCAATCAATTATACAATGTGACAGTTATGATTCCAAATGAATCATTTGTTGTAAAATTGACATTATAGTTCAAAACAGGCATCACATACTCAAAACATATAAAAAGATACAATTGGTTTGATAATTAGGGGAAAAGAACCAAAAGAAATATTTGTATTGTAGGAATCATTTGAACCTCAATTTGATACATGGTGTTCCCAATATGACTCAATGTTTCCTTTATCAGTTTAAAACTAATATTTACACTAAAATGTGAATCAACCATTTAAAACATAGATTTTATTCTTGAACTACACTAATACTTTAAAAAAATATTCATATATCATTTTTGACATATAATAATTGGTCCCTCGTTAAACTGTCACATGATGTTTTTAGTATGAATCCTAGTAAATGTTTTCATTTTAAATTTTCATTTTCTTGAAAATGTAACTATAACATACTAAAAATAAAAAAACAGCTTATAATCTCCATACTAATTTAGTAAAATGATTCGTATGTCCTATGGGAGATGTAGTAATCAAACCCATTAAGATTTAGAACATAGTGTGACAGTTATGACTCTAAGTGTATAGTTGTTATTTAAAATTTATAATTTAGTTCAGAACACCCTTTTACATACTCAAATCCTAGAAAATACAATCATATTGTTTTGAAACATTAGTAAAACATTACATAATTCTTATGTGATAAGTAGAAATTATCTTTATCTAAATCCAGTACATGGCATACCAGATATGACTTAGTGTGTCTTTTATTAATTTAAAAATGAAAATTTATGTCAACAATATTTTCACTCATTGAAAACCAAGAAAGCGCTCTCATATTAACTTGATAAAATGTGAAATTTATTCATAGGATGTTTTAAATATGTAAGAATAGTCCCACATAAAACTGACACATGATGTGACTAATATGACTCAAAGTGTGTGTTTTCAGTATAAATTGACAATTTAGTAAAAATGACACATTTCATACTCAAATATTTGGAAAAAAATTCTAATTATCTTGATACTTTAGGAAAAAATATATTTATAATTCATGTCATATAGGAATTACTGAACATCAATCTAGAACACATTGTGATCAGTAAGACTAAAAGTGTATATTTGTATTTAAAATTGACATTTTAGTTCAAAATATACATTAAATACTCTAAACCGAAAAAAATATTCATACTATTTCGATAGATTAAAAAAATATATATAATTGATTTTTGACTTTTTGGAATCATCAATACCTTAATCTAGAATACAGTTATCCTTGTATGACCCCAGTGTCCATTATCCATTTAAAATTGACAACTTAGGTAAAAATGTGCGTCACTCACTAAAAATAATGAAAATACACTCGGATAATCTTGAAACATTACTTAATTGATTCGTACATTATTTTTGATGTTTAAAAAATAGTACCATAACAATCCTACACAAAATGTGACCAATATGACTTAATGTATGTTTTTCGGTTTAATTTTACATTTTAGTAAAAATGACATATTACACACTCAAAACTAAGAAAATTAATTATAATTATTAGTATATTTTTGAAAAATTATCCTTTTGTCATTTGTATCATGATGGAATTAGTTGCACATAAATCTAGTGCACAGTGTGACTAGTATGACTCCAAGTGTGTGTTTTTATTTAAAATGAACATTTTATTTCAAAACACATGTCACATAATCAAAATCGATAAAACACATTCTTATTTTTATGATACATTAGGTAAATGATACATAAGTCATATTTTATGTTTATAAATCTTCCACACCACATACCAACACACGGTGTGCCTAGTATGACTCAAAGTGTCCTTCACTAGATTAAAATAGATATTCTAGGTCAAACGATGTGTCACTCACTAGAAACCTATGAAATGAAACTTGAATTGTCATTATTTTTTAAGAAAATGATTCTTAAATAATTTTTAAGGGTTGGAATTATTCTCATGTCAAACAAACAAATGATGTAACTGTTGTATGAACCAATGTTTTTCTAGACTATTGTTTTGAGCAAGAAATTTGAATTTTTGTAGTTGGATGCTTTTGAGGGATAAATGGTCATTTTCCCCTACCAACTGATCTCTGATAATTTTTCTGAAAACTCTGTTGATCCTGGAATATGATGTTTACCCTATGATTGATGTTTGGTCCAAATTCGAGCAATTCGAATTTTGGTAGAATATTTATTATTAAATATTATTTAATTTAATATTAATTTAATCATAAAAATTCATTTGGAAATAAAATATAAACAGGGTTTTAGATTGAATTTTCATCTGTGTTGTTGAGTCTAAAATGGGGATTTTAGCACAGGGAAGGCATAAACTCATGTCGGGTGCTGGGGCCGGCCCGGGCCCCTTTTTCTTCTTTTCCTTTTATATTCCTTTATTTATATTCTCTTCCTCTATCCCCCTTGAACACACACCTTGTATGGATCCTCTTGGTCATGCCACATGGAAGGATTCGATATTGAGAAATTGAGAGAGTTGGGAGGTAATAGGGGTACCGATTCAAAGCTCTCAACGCGCAGATTTAGCGAAATGCAAACATGAGCCCTGTAATCAACCGAAGCTTCGGTGGGTTCCACTCGAAGGTAGTTCTATTTGTGTTTTCACCATAAATCAAATATAAACTTGTTGGTTTATGTTTTTAAATCCTTATATTTCTTTCTTGAGGCCTTTTAGTTCAAAAACTATTGTTTCGGAGGAGAAAACAGGCATTTGGTGCATATTGAAGTATTTCCCGTAAAAAACCCTGAATACACGGTGTGTGTTCCTGGGGAACACACGATGTGTTCTTCCAATTTGGAGTAGATGATGTTTAAAAATGAACATGCCTTTTACTTTTTGTACACGCTGTGTATTGGTGGTCGTGTGTCCATCCGTGTGCAAAAAGGACACTGAATAATGGGTTTTAAAGAGTACACATAGTGTAATATAAGTACATTCCGTGTAGTGTCACAAGGGCATGTGTTCAGGTGAAAATGCACAATAGATGAATTTTTGAGAACAAGACACCCCATTTACAGTAATTTACACACTTTTTACTATTACACATGCATACCTGAGGTGTCTGGCCACGTGTTCTAGCCGTGTAATACGTTAGTTTGGTAGTTTTGGGATATCTTGTGCCCTAGGCATGTGAGTAGTCCATTCTGAGAGTTGTTTCATGCAGATCGAAATGGTATATTTTTTTTTTAATTTTATGGGTTATATAAATTGTGTTTTTGGGGTTTATATCAAAATAGAGAGGTTCTTCATCTAGTTATCAAGTTCAGTTGTCACCAGAGAGTGAGACTTGTCGTGGATGATAGGTTGGGTGTTCAGTCCAACCTAGTTGAGAATTTTTAGATGAGATAAGCTATGAGAAATATCCAATGACCTATAATTTTGATCATGTTCCTCTTTTGAGATATTCCCTTCTGGCCAACGAGGTCGTGAGATAAGATACATCCAAGGATACCTTGAGGGATACCTTTACTTGGGTGCTGACCTAAGGAGTCCCTTGTAGGATATATCTCTTGTGTTTTCCATTGAGAGGATCCATGTTATGGAACGCATATTTTCCCCTTATTTTTAGGATCCCATGGAGGATTCATCACATACTCTTCGCTAAGGATCCCATGTAGGATGCCTTCTCTCATGTTTACCTGGGGGATCCTGAGAATGATGCCTCCTTAGTATTTGACTTGTGGGACACAACGGGTGCCTGTTGTTTGACTGACCCTAAGTTTTTTCATCAGGTTTGGGTTGAGATGGTGATCATGTGTCACCTAGAACTAATTCCAAATTGGTAATCCCATGGGGCTATGGATGTAGTGTTGGGTTGGGCGTTCGTGCCACCCTTACTTGTTTGTTTATATCTGACTTGGTTTGCTGATGTAGAAGTGGTTACCAGAGGTGCTTCCTAGTAGGTGGCTATTGAGCCTAACTCCGGGTATATTTCTTGGATGTTGGGATTCCTACTATTCCCTATGTTACTGAGTAGAGGGTTTTTGATTGTGAATAGGGTCATTTTACATGACATGGATGTGATTCCCATATTTTTTTTATTTGACCATTTGGTCTAGCCTTGCTTGTTAGGATGCTTCTTTCCCATGCCTAGAGTTACTAGGGTGGAGTGATTTTATCAAAAATGATGTGATATGTTGTAGAATATTTATCTAAGTATTTCTTGAGGTTTACATTGTCTCTCATATATATCATTGAGCACTATTGACTTACACAGGGCTATGGGAACCTGGTGTAGTAGAACATAGGGGGAATGGACGTTGAGGGACTCCCCATAATGTCTATTTATTTTTCATAGTGCGATACCATAGGGGGTTGGATATTTAGTGATCCCTCAGAGTGTCTGTAGTTCCACGTTGCGAGACCACAGGGGGGAATGGGGCGTTGAGTGCATCCTCAGAGTGTATATTGTTACTGATACGAGACTACAGGGGGTAATTGACATTAGTACTTCCTCAGAGAGTCTTTGTTAATGATGAACCAGAAGGGATAGAGAGTGAGTACTTCCCATAGGGTTTCTTGTGTTTTATTGGTTGATCCAGAGGGGTTAGGCTGTGATTACATCCCAAAGGGTTACTTGTTTTTGATTAGCTTGCTCAGAGATATAATTATGGGGTTGGACGATGCAGGTACATGTTGTTGGGATTACGGACCCAGAGATTGACTTAATAATACATGGATTGAGTGGCATGACGTCCAGCTCAATTCCCTTGCACATGATGTACATGATATTAGGCTTATGGTCCCACGGATTGAATACTGATGTGTTTTTTTATTATTTTATTAAACAAATTTTGAATATTCATATTTACGTATATATGTATAGGTTTGGGACTATACATGTGTACATATATAGATATTTAAATCCATGGTGGCACTTACCCATTTGATAGGGATTACATACCTTGATATTGACGGTGGTTGAATGTTTGGTTTACTTCCTTTTAATGTGTTCTAGCTAGGATGATCACATTGGTGTTGTATACACTTTTAGCAGCACAGTTATAGGTTGCTTGTCATGGAGCCCTACTGAGATTATTTTTAACCCCTAAACATGCATCTCAGTTTATGTGTAGACCTTATGTATGATTTTCAGGTTGAGCATGAGTCTCATGGTGGATAGGGCGGAGCCTAGTGTAGCATGATCGAGCATGGCTGCTTGAGTGGTTCTACTGAGTGGGCTGCTGCAGTTTGACAGTGTCGGGAGATCGGGTATGTGTATTGGCTCAGTGTTAGTAGCAGAGCCGCATTATTTGACTTTCAGTATATTTTGTACTTTTATCTGTATGGTTGTCCCAATGGGTGACTAGTGTTGTATTTTGTTTTATAGAATTTCAGCCTTTTATTGCATTTTACTGTTACTTCTTGTTTTATTTTTTTGTTTATTACTTCTGAAATCTTTTTACTTTATGCTGTGTATGAAAATCAGTTATTTCCGCTCTTTTCATACTTTTCTTTGACGGAATATTCTACCTACCATCACACCATAGTCCCTCACTGCTTGTTGGAAGCTTCAGGCGTATTGGAATGCGTGATTGAGGTCTTGTGGAGAACCACCTCGCACCACCAGTTTATTTGCTTCCGTGTCTGGACCTTACAAATTGGCATCAGAGGATTTTTCTTTTCCTGGTCTTTACTATTTGGGATATATTATAAAGGATTATTATGAATGTGTCAGAACGTGTGATGGATATCAAACTTGTGCATCGAGAACACTTATTTCTGTAAGAGGTCATGGTGTCCAGGGTTAGTTATTGCTGTTCTGATTTTGCGATGTTACATTTGTAAATGATTTTTTCCTTGAGCGACACACATGTTTTGTGGGTGTTTTGATTTACTATGTATCTCTGGCTCCTGGAAATTAGTAAGAGGTGAGAGATGGATTTTGAATCTTGGGTTACAAGGGAATGATGGGTCTCATGAATCATACTAGGCATGTGGGATTCTCATCATATATGCCTTCAAGTGTGTGTTTTTACTGATTACTGAGAACTTTGGGTATGCTTACACATACTTTCTACTTTTATGGAAGGTTATGTGGATCTATGTTGAGGCTTTTGTGTGTGTTTTATGACTCATTTCTCATGCATAGGTGGTGCAGTGGCCATATTAGGTTGATATGGCACGTGATGCCTATCTGTTTAACCCCTTATTGGTTGTTGTTACTCTGGTCTGTGGTCAACATGACAGAACACTATGTACGATGCCGATAGATACAAAGGATTTTCTTATGAACTGGACCTCCATGGGGTATTTCTGTATACAGATTCCCGATGAGTGTTAGTTCATATTTTCTCATTTTCTCTGGTTGTGACCTTGAGGGAGCAGTTCCTTATGAGGATTCTAGGAGAGGATTAGGGCCATCGTAGGTCGTGCCTTTTCAGCTTTCTCCCTCGTTGGTCGTTTTAACTGTTGCCTTATTTTTGAGAGGGTTTTGATCTTTTTGGGATAGTTTATTAGACCTTGTGACCCTGTCTATAGGCTTTTTCAATAGGGTGAAGTGAAAAAACTAGAGACACTTTGTTTTTACTCGAACCCCTATAGGTTGATGGTTGTTCTACTCTACAGAATCCTTTGTGATAATGGTTGGCCCATGTTTTCCAATTCTTTTTGGTGGTTCTTGTTTTTTTGTGAATGGCTTCAACGAGCAAGACTATTCAGTTTCCTGGCCTGGTAATCCAGTGTTTCCTATGTTTCTGTTGCGGGAAGCATCGTTAAAATATAAACCAGTGAGTAGACGAGAACATGCCCATGACTATTTTTTAAGAATTTTCATGGGTTGGGACCTCGTAAGTTGTGTTGTAATGTCCCTATATTGTAGATGTGACTTTGTGAATTTTCAGGTACTATGAAATGGATGAACTTTTCTTGAATCATGGTAGGGTTTTGGCAGGATGTTAGCGTGGCTCAGAGGGAGCTGGGAATGCCTTTGATGAAATCACACTGTACACTTATTACAGAGGATCATGTGCTATATTGACTCATCTTGAGTATGCAGAGAGAGAATCAACCCTACATTGAGATACTTTTTCTTTATTAATGTTCATCCCTGGTGAAGATGGAACCTATCCTGGTTGTGCTCTCAGAGTGGTGTAATGAAATCCATATGGTGGTGAGTTCACCATTGGCCTTTTGAGGGTGGTTTACCTTGTATATCTTACATTGCAGTGTTTTTCAGTGGGATTTTGAGCACAGAGTTTCTTTTAAGATGACGATAAGGGTATTCCTATGATGGAGAGTACTCGATCTGTCATAGTTGAATGTCTTCTGAGTAGAAGGTGATTGTTAACGCAATATGACTAGTAATTGGACAATCTAGAGAGCTTGGTTGTGTAAATTCTCAGTTTAGAAGCATGTATGATAGTTCTTTTACTAGGATTCTCAGGGATAACATGGTTTATGGTGGGGAGTTTGTAAGAACCCATGTTTTTTCGGACTATCGTTATGATCAGAAATTTGAATTTCTGATATTGGACACCTGTGAGGGAAAAAATAGTCATTTTATCTAACCAACTAATCCTTGATTATTTTTATGAAAAATTTTTGGTCCATGAATTGGGTGTTTACCCTAGGATAGTTGTTTGGTCAAAATTTGAACTGTTTTAATTTTGGCAGAATATGTTATATTTATTATTATTAAAATAAATATTAATTTTTTCATAATAGTTTTTTTGGAAATAAATTTTAAACGGAGCGTCTGATTGTGTTTTTGTATATGTCATTGAGTCTGGAATGGGGAGTTTATCCTAGGGAAGTCATAAACTAATGTCGGGCACTGGGGTTATCCCAGACACCTTTTTCTTCTTTTTATTTTCTTTTCCTTTCTTTATTTTCTCTTACTCCCTCCTCCTAGAACACACACCTTGTGTGGCTACTTTTTATCCATTCCCCATGTGAGGATTTCGAGATTGAGAAAGATAGAGTTTTGGGAGTTAAGAGGGGTACTGATTCGAATCTCTCGACATGCGAATTTAGCGAAGGGCAACCATGAGCTATGAAATCAACCGATGCTTCGGCCGTTTCCACCCGAATGTGGGGTCATTTATGTTTTCGACATATATTCTCTTTAAAAGTGTTGTTTTATGTTTTGAAATCCTTATATTTCCTAACATAATCCTGTTAACGTCGGATCTGTTGTTTATGGGGAGAAAATGGATGTTTCGGGCGTTTTGAGGGATTTCCCGTCGAAAAACCTAGAATACCTAGCGTGTGTTCCAGGGGAAAACACCATGTGTTCATCCCATTCTGGAAGATGTACTTTTCCAAAGTACATTCCATGTACTTTGAGTAAACACCATGTTGTGGTGGTCATGTGTCCGACTGTGTGCAAAAAGGACACGAAATAGTTGTTTTTATGGAGTACACATTGTGTACTATAAGTACACATCGTGTAGTGAAACGTGGGAATATATTCGGGGGAAGACACATATGAGATAAATATTTTTTAATAGTACACACCATGTACAGAAAAGCACACACCGTGTACTATTACCCAGGAAGGCCCCAGGTGTCTGGAAATATGCTCTGGCCATATACTACATTATCTTAGTAGTTTTGGGATATCTTGTGAACTGGAAGTCAGATTTCGGTGTGTGAGTAGTCCATTCTAATCATTTTCTCTGTAGATTGCAACGATGGAATAATTTTGACTTTTAGAGGTAATATAAATGGCCTTATGGCGGTTTCTATCTAAATGGAGAGGTTCTTACTCATGTTATCGTGTTCAGTTGTCACTTGAGAGTGAGATGTGGTGTGGATCATAGGTTGGGTATTCGAACCAACCTAGTTGAGACTTTTGAGTTGAGATGGGAAATGAGCTATATACTTTGACCTATGATTTTGATAATGTTTCTCTTGTGATATATGCCCTTCTGACCTATGAGGCCATGAGACCGGATACTTCCAAGGATACCATGAGGGATTCCTTTACATGTGTGCTGACCTTGGGAGTCCTTTGTATGATCTCTATCATGTTTTCCCTTTAAGAGGACCCATGTTATAGAAAGCCTATTTTGTCTTTCTTTTGAGGATCCTGTGTATGATTCCTCCCTTAATCTTTGTTAAGGATCCTGTATAGGATTCCTTCCTACGTGTTTACCTGGAGGATCTTGCGTATGATGCCTCCTCAGTATTTGACTTGAAGGACCTAGCAGGTTCCTGTTGTTTGACCGACCCTGAGTTGTTACATTGGGTTTGGGTTGAGATGGTGATCAGGTGTCACCTTGAACTCATTACAAAATGGTAATTCGATGGGTCTATGGATGTAGTGTTAGGTTGGTCATTCGGGCCACTCTCAATCGTTAGTTCATATCTGACTTGGATTGATAATGCAGTTGTGGTTACCCAAGGGGATTCCTTTTTAGTGGTTGTTGAGCCTGATTCAACGCATCTTTATTGTTTGTTGAGATGCCTAATATTTCTTGTGTTCCTGAGTAGAGGTTGTTTGATTGTGAATAGGGTTATTTCCCATGCAATGGATGTGCTTCCCATGTTTGTCTGGATTGGACCGTTTAGTCCAGCCATGCATGTTAGGATTCTTGTATACCATGCCTATTGTAGTTAGGATGGAGTGATTTTATCTGAAATGTTGTTATATGTTGTATAATATTTAGACAAGTAGTTCTTGAGGTTTACTTTTGCGGCCTTATTATCGTTGTGCAAGATTGACTTAAACAAGGCTATGGAAACCTGATGCAGTAGACCATTGGGGGAATCAACGTTGAGGGATTCCCTAGAGTGTCTGTTTACTTTTCATGGTGAAAGACCATAGAGGGGATGGATTTTGAGTGCTCTCTCAGAGTGTCTGGAGTTACCCATTGTGAGACCACATGGGGAATTGGACATTGAGGACTTCCTCAGAGTGTCTATAGTTATCAATATGAGACTACATGGGGAATTCATAGTGAGTTCTTCCTCAGAGAGTCTTTGAAAATTCTGAATCAAAGGGGCTAGACTTTGAGTACTTCATATAGGGTATCATGTGTTTGATTGGTTTTACTAGAATGGTTTGGATGTGAGTACTTCCATGAGGGTAACTTGTTATTGATTTTCTTGCTCAGAGATATAATTTCGGTGTTGGCCGAAGTAGGTACATGTAGATGGTATTAATGACATAGATATTGACTTAATGATACATGACATGAGTGGCGTGACGTCCATCTCAATAAACTTGCACATGATGTCTTGGATATTGAGCTTATGGTCCCATGGATCGACTGTAGATGTGGTTTCTTATTATTTGACTCAACAAATAATGAATATTCATATTTATGTATATGTGTATTGGTATGGGACTATACTTGTGTATGTATATAGATATGGACATCCATTGTTGCACTTTCCAAGTTGATAGGGATTACAAAATCTGAGTTCGATGGTTATTGCACGTTTGGTATACTTATTTTGGTTGTGTTCCAGCTAGGCTGAGGACATTTCTGTTGCATACACATTTAGCAGCACAATTATAGGTTACTTGTTGGGGTTCTGTACTATTTTTATTTCTCACCCCTGAAGATGAACCTCGATGTACATTTAGACCTAATGTCTGATTTTTTGGTTAGGCATGAGTTGCATGGTAGTTAGGGCTGATGCCTAGTCTTGCAAGATTGAGTAGTGCTGCTTGAGTGGATCTACTGAGTGGGTTATTGTAGTTCGACAGTGTCTAGAGATTAGGTATTTGGATTGGCTCGGAGTTAGTAGCAGATCCATACAAATTTACATTTAGTTTCTTTTTATACATGTATATGTATGGTCAGCCCAGTGGGTGACTGGTGTTGTACTGTATTGCATAGATGTTCGGAATTTTATAGAATTTTACAATTACAACTTATTCTATTCAGTTGTTTATTGCTTACACACTCTGTCTTCTTTCCACTATATATGAAACATAGTTATTTTCAATGTTTTCTTACATTGATATGAGGAAATAGTCTCCCCCCTATCACACCCTATTCCCCTGTAGTTATTCAGCAGCCTCTGGTGTACGGGGAGGCGCACTTGAAGTCTTGTAGCGAACTGGCTCAGAGCACCTGTTTAGTGGCTTTCAGGTCAGGAGATTACAACTGTTATGAATCAAAGTCCATGTTTTCTGTCTAAAATTTTAATATAGTAACATGACATTTATATTACTAATAACCATGAAAGAAGATTCTGATAGTCTAGATACATTAGTAGAATGATTTTTTTGTAATTTTTGTCATTGAGGAATCAATTAATATTCAATCCTATATATTATGTGCCCCGTATGACTCCATGTCGTTCCATTTATTTAAAAATAAAATTTTAGTTCCACAAACACATCATATACTCAAAATTTGGATAATACATTCATATTATTTTGATACTTATAGAAAATATCCCATATTTAATTTGTGAAATTTTATAATTCCTTACACATCAATCAAATACATAGAGTTCCATATATGACTCAATTTTTATGTTAGTAGTTTTAAATTTAGTATTTAGTTAAAAAAATTTGTCACTAACAAAAAACAAATGAAACATTCTTATACTGTCATGATAAATTGTATAATATATTCATAATTCATTTTTGACGCGTAAGAATTAGCCTTAGGTCAAACCCACACATGATGTGACCAACATGACTCAATGTCTGTGTTTTCAGTTTTAATTGACATTTTAGTAAAAAAAAAATTGATATACTAAAAACTAGAAAGAATCATTATATTTTTAATGATACATTGGGATAATGATTCATATTTCATTTGTGACATGTATATTTCATATTAATATCAATTCAATGAACAATATAACCGGTATGACTCCAAGTGTGTCATTTTATTTAGAACGGAAATTTTTTTAATGTGTGGTTTCATGTATGTGATTAATTTATTTCATTATAGTATTTCTAACATAATTATTTTTTTCTTATACATGTGTATTCTTTTTTATAATTTTTGGTGGTTTTTTCAGAAATCGAAACCATGGTCATGATTTTTTTTGAAGGGGTTAGGTGCCAAATATAATAAAATCATTGATGTTTTTTGATTTTTTTGCTATTAAATGCTAATTTTATTTTAAAAAATGTTTAATAAATGTTGTTAATATAGTTTTTTTTGTAATTTTCAATTATTTTTTTTTACTTTTAATGAATTATGAATTTTACATATATAGGTGTATTTGATGTTGTAAACTGAAATAAATATAATAGGTCACTATAATAGGAAATCCATTATAGGTGAAAATTTTAGCACTAATATGGTGAACCTTAGTGATAACAAACAACCTGATAATAAGGGGTACTCTTTATTAGTAATGAAGGAAGATCTGAAAAAGTTCACCATTTATTTGGTATAATGTATATTTGGTGATTGACCATGTTTACCAGATCAGTTCTAGTGCTAATAAAAATGGTCCACTTTTAATGGTTCATACCCCAACAATTCTTTTTTAGAACTAATAATGGATTTTTAAGAAATTTTAAAACCCACTTCTGTTTTAGTGTATCCTAGAATATGACACTAAAAATATTCCAAATAATATTATAAAGTGTTATCATTCTTTTTACTATTTCATAATTCCTTTAAATAAATTATCATGTTATTTTTATTCCTGAAAATTACATTATCGCATCAAAATAATCATAAATTATAATCAACGATGATTTATTCGATTATTAAAAATGAGGATATTAAAAATTGAAACCAATTTTTTTTGTTTTATTTGATGGTATTTTAAGGTTATTAATGAGATTTATGGATACTTTTTTCAGAGTTACTGTATATAAAGGCCCTAGGTGAATTATTATTTTGGAAGAAAGTTATATTTTTTTGATGTAATGAATAATGGTTTGAAAAACATTACTGAAAAAACATTATTTATAGATGAGGTCATTTATGGTCAAAAGATATTCATTTATAGAATGATTTATTTAGGAAAATTTGGTGATTTTTTTGATAATAGGATATTATTCTATTATTTCTTCACATGAAGCATAATTATTTTCGAATATTATTTATCTTGTCCAAATTATTGATGTTTTTGTTAATATGTAATATTAGAATAAATAAATTGATATACTTGTGTGAATTATGTGACCCATTTAGGGTAATTTTAGTGCAACTGTTATGAAAAACATATCTTGAATACTTATTGTTTGGAAAAATTGAACTTGTAGTGAAAATTGATTAAAGAATGAAATTATTCTTTGCATGTAAGTATATTTTCTTATGGTCATTGTCTAGAATGTAAAATAATTCATCAACTCCATGTAAATGTTCTTTAAACAACAGATATTTCAAATCAAATTCCTTTGAATTGATTCTATGGCCTTTTTCTCATCTCATTGGTTTATGGTTTTGTGGTCATTACCTTTTTCATGATCATCGACATTCTTATGATAAATGTTTTCTATCACACTCATTTATTTCTCGGAAATGACATTATTACTCCATGATTATATTTATACTTCTCAATAATGTTATCCAATTTGAAAATTTAGTATCTTTTGTTGAAGATAACCTTCAAATATACCTTTTCCCCTCTTCAAATGATGTTTTTTTAACAATATAATGATTTTAGTTTTCAAAAAAAAAATTTCACTGTCAAATTAGCTTTTACGAAGCCGGAGAGAAATTTTAGAAGATTAAATTAGATAAATGTGGGGGTGGGGTGAATTTAATATCCAAAAATTTTAAAATTATACCTTGCTGGATAGGTAATATTAGACACAACACTAAGTTTAAATAGACCATGAAATATTTTTATTTAAATATGAAAGTTTCAAAAAATGATCCTAAATTGGTAGGTATGAATTTGAATAACCTTATTTCGAAATATAAATAAGGGACCTAGTTAACAAATATTTATTTATTAATCATTATTAATTAAGGAATCAATTTTTAGTAATGTCATTTTTTCATAAAAATGATTTTTCATCAAAAATGTTTTTTATTACATTATGAGAGTGAATTTTTTAAATAATTTCATGAAATTTTAAATATAATATTTTATGAAAAGTATTTTATTTTTTAAATTTATCATTTCAATATCATCTTAAAAAATACAAATGTTCTTTTTTGGAAATGAACTTTTTTCAATTAATATTGAAAATACTATTTTTTAGTAACACATGTATTTTTCTGTAGTATTTCAAAATTACCATTTTTTTTAAAAAATATTTAAAATAGTAGATCAATTATATTATTAACAATCCAATTATGTTCATTTGAATCATTTTTTAGCTCAAATTTGGTATAAAAACATATGTATGATTAAAATGGTATTTTTTTGAAATATAATTTTTTGGTTGCGATTTTTTATTAAGTGTTAGGAAATAAAAAACCTTGAAATTAAATATTAAAAAAGATAATTTGAATTTGAAATCCATATTTCTAGATTTGGTAAATTAATCCATTTTATTTTTAGGTAATTATAAATCAAACCCATTGTAGATTTGTGATACCATGGTAAATGTAAATTTTGAAAATAATAGTAAAAATAATATAATATGGTCTCGATATAAACCTAAATAATTATTTTATTTATTTTTATTAGTATATTTTTTCCATAATCTACCAATATTATCGAATATTGAATTTTAAAATTTGAATTTAAATTTTACATTAATAATATTTAAGTATAAGATAAAGTAAAAAATGTCACATTATTGCATTAAATGTAAATAATGTTTTTTTATTAGTAAAAAATATGATATCTTCTGTATGCTTATTTAAATTATTAACAAATTTATTTATCACGTAATTTATTTTTAATTTTCAGTGGTTATACAATTTCATTCAGTGTTAAATCAAACATCAAACAAGTACACTTGTAATTAGAAAAAAACCAAGTAAAAGACATCTAAAATTATAAAAGTTATATTTATTTATTGAGTTATTGTCTCATCTGAATATTTATGATATATATAATATAATAGTGTTTTGTTAAATTTTTATATTCTAATTATTACAATTTCATTTTTTTCAAAGTAAAAATATGTGAATATTTCCTAAATATAAATTTATAATATTATATGAAAAATATATTTTAATAAATTATTAAAAATTAATTAATTTTTTTAAAGAAGAATTATAGAGTTATAGATTATATAATAGACCTTACCTTTTCCATTTATGATCTTATTGATACCTTATACGTATAGTTATAACCATTTAATATTAAAAAATTCATTACTATGTATTATGTTAAATTTGGTCAACCAAGGTGTTAAAAAATTGATAACGTCTAAAATGATATGTAAAGTTGTAAAATTTTTATTTTATGACTATTTTAATACCATATATTCATTATCTTCAAATCCATTACATTTTAGAAACATTATACCTGATTAAGACACATAATATATAATACTATTTTTTATATTTCCAATAATGATATTAATGATATTAAAACAAAAAATATTTCCTTATGGGATTTAAAATTATTTAAAACATTATAATAACATATGTTAATTTGATATGTTTTAAAATTATAAAACACAATATATAAGGTTCAATATTCCTTTTATGGTAGTTTGTGTCCCCTAAAGAGAAAAAACATTTATATCACTATTATTGTCAAAAGGGTTAACATATGGGTGAAATAAAGTTATACAAGTGTAAAAATCACCTAAAAATATAAACATTTAATTTTATTAGAGGACCCAAGACCATAATAATATTTTTTAATTATTTCAATTTTTACATATTTTATATGAAATTTAATTTTTAATAATTTAATAATTTAAGAACATACAAGAGTGCCCCACCCTCCCTTCCACTTTTCAACCCACATCCAGATAATTTTTTTATGCCCAGATCTAACAAAATTACATAGTTACATTTATTACCATATTAAATAGGTATTACATTGAAAATAATAAGTTAATTAGTGGGATTATAGTATAAATAAAATAATTTCATCAGAAGAAGAGGTATATGTTTTGACCGAATGTTATAGTTTTATTTCCTCATCTACATCCATAAAATATAATTCAAACATAATGAAATAATAATTAATTTATAATAAATATTATTAAATTTTGTTTATTAGTTAAATGAACTAGATCCATCTCTTTCTTCTATAAGATGGGAACTGACTCCATCATTCAAGTGTCTAGTGATCTACCACCACACGAGAAGATGTAATTCATTTTCCATCACTTTATCTCATGGATGATTACAATGATGTATTTTATGTTAGTATATATATATATATGATACTAATGAAATGTTATAATTATTTAATTATAATATATCATTTTTATTACCTTTCTATCCCTTAAAAATCACCACATCGTTCCTTTGTACATATGGATTACCACTTCTTGGGAGCGATGTTAATAATTTCATGCCACTGCATCACATGGTAATTTTAAATAAATTATTTAAAGAGTTAATATGTTATTTCTGATATAATAATAATTTTATAAAAATAAAATATTCTTTACAATGTTTCTGTCACATTTTTTGAAAAATGGAAATGTTAGGCATGAGTAAGTAAGACATACCGTCTCCATAATTTTAACATAATTCGTTTACCAGAAGCTTCAAAAATAGTTGGTCTTTAAAGTATAATTATGGTGTAACAATTATAATTATGTCACTGGTGTAATTATGGTTATTAGAGAATAATAACCTCAAAGTCTATGGTCAAAAAACCAAATACATTTTGAAATTATGAACCAAACATCCTCAAAACACCATATGGGGACTTAACAAAATGATTAATGAAATATGTCCTTAAAATAGATGATATAAATGGTTTACATATAATATGTTATACGAGTATAGGTTTTTGTGAATTAAAATATTTAATATAACTTTTTTATACCTAAATTAATTGTCAAAGATGGGAAGTCTGGACTTGAGGTAAGGGATTTAATTTAACTTTTATGCCATTGAGGCCTACTTTTATTTTATGTAACTTTTATACATATTATATCATAAATCCATAAAAATTTATTATATGTTATTTTATAAATCAAATTATCCAATCCAAGTTTATTTGACAACATTGATACCAAGTGGTAAATGATTTCTTAATTCAATTTCAAATCATTTGGTGATACATCAACATCATTAAAATTACCATTACATGATTTTATGTAAAATATTATAAAAATTAGTATATTATATATTTATACTTATTTTTTTAATAATTAAATTCATTAAATATAATTACTTCATTGATTAATTCTCAATATAATAATTTGAACTTCATATGGGCTATTCCATTCAAGTTCACGTTTCATGAGACAAATTTCTATGTTATAATCCAATATTCATTTATTATGTGTTTATATGTTCTATTATTAAAAAATTTTCATTAATATACATATACTCAAGATATATAATGTTTTCATTGATTTTATTCCTTTACTTGGTTTATGATATAAAAGGTACCAAATCAAAAAGAGATTTATGTTCCATTCCCTTTTTAATTGTGGTTTTTATGCATAAATTATAGAAGGGAAATTATATTAATCTTATTTGATAAAATAATTTCATTTTGTATCTCTTCTAATTAGTTATTATTTTTTTAGGATTTTTCACCATTTCTCTCTCTTTGGTACTATAATTTTCTTTAGAATGGTCCTAAAAAAATTATGACCTTAATTATCTGCTTCCAGATGTGAAATATTTATTATTCAATATCCTGTATTCCTAAATTTTTTCAAAGAATGTTATTGGATATTTGAAAAAATAGTTTTAAAGTTAATTTTATCACCTATTTATATTAAATAAAAAGGCTAAAAATTATATTCTTTTCATTTAAAAAAAGGAATATTTTTTAATAGGGTAAACAAAATCATTATTCACTCAATTAAGAAATGAAATGAATTTCACATAATTGAGAGAACTCTATTATATGAAACTACTGTTAATTCATTCCATAGATCATGAAACAAATAACTTATATTCTAAAAATTTATAGTCTTCATAAGTCAAATAAAATTGGAAAGTGTAATTTCCTCAAGAATTTTTTTAATCATCATTTAATATAATTTATATTCCAAATTGATGGATAAATTATTTGAGTTATGATCCATTTGGTATATGACATAATAACCCAATAATAATTATTTATCATTTCATATTACAATTTATTAAAAAATATTTTCATAAAACCCTTGTATTTTAAATGGGTTAAATTAGAAATAACGTGTTGATGGCTGTTTTGAAGGGAGTTGTATTTAAATTATCATGATTCAAGATGTTTTATTCAAAATATTTTAATAGCCATTATTGATGATGATGGGTGACCTTGACAGAACATATATAAAAGAGTGATCCTGAAACACCTTATATGAATGAGTGATCCCCGTATAGTTTTTACAATCTTCTGATCCCATTATAATTATCCAATGCATAAGTAAATATTCCTTTATATTAAAGGAAATAATGAGGGAGTTATCCAAGGAAGTTTCTCCTATGGATTTAATTGGGATATAGATATTTGTAAAATGTGTTATAATTATACTCATAAATGATACAAATAAATTTTCATTAATCTTTATCTGTATAAATAATTTTTACTTTGATCCATAATTTCATCCCAGGGAACTTGATTACTGATTTCAATGACCCTTTCCATAATTAAAGAATTATACCACTTATCATGTTTTATGACCAAGGATTTTATTAGTATGAATCACCTACCATTATTATCATTCATTTTTATATTATCATTAAAAACGTATTCTACTCTTAGTATCATTTATGAAATTCATTTCATAAGGATTATATTTACCCTTATAGATAATTTGATTTCACTCAACTTTTATTTCGGTTTCCCCAGGTTATGAATAATGATGTTAAATTATTTTTATCTATAATGGATGTATGTTTTTATAAACATTACTAGAGATTTTGAATATTTTATGACAAATTATAAAATCAGGTTGTATCTATAAAACTTCTCTATTAACGCCATTTTACTTTTATGTAATATTATTTCCTAATTATCTAAAACTCAAAAACATGAACATGTGTGTACTTGTGATCTAATATATCCAATTTAGGATATTTTATATTTATGCAAAAAATTGATTCATGATTCTCAGTATCAAATCTTGAATTATAAATATTAAATTTTTATCATCGTATCGAGTAATGTGGTGTTGGGGCTATTAAACTTAGTATCATAGGATGGTTTTGAAATATATAAAAGGTATATTGTTTTAATATAATGTTATCTTAATTGTTTTGGTCCAAATTATGTGTTTTTTGGTTTATTTTTTATCATATTTTAACATTCTCATACACAGTATTTTATGTTTTATGTGATATGCTTTTATGGTGAATAATGACATTTTGGGAGATGTTTTATTGGGTTGAGGTATATGTACCCCTTAATTTTAATGTTTAGTACAATTTATGAAGAATTATATTATATTTTTTGGGTATTTATGATAAAATATGTTTGATAAATATTGAATATAAAACATTATTCAATTAAGAGGTTTCTAGTGATACAATGATATTTATTTGTCGAATTATCTATATTAAACAACTCGTGTTATTGATGAATTTTTTAGATTAATTTATTATTTCACCATATGAGGATTTATAAATTTTTTATATTAAAATAATTTTTTATATACAAAATATTGTAGGTTAATATCTGAATATAGGTGGATTATCTTGTTATCCATCAACAGATTATGTGATAAATTACATGTTAATTATAGTGATAGAGACAAGGAATTTTGATCTTGAAATAATCATCAGTTGGAGAAAAAATAATATTTTTTGGATAGATTGATTGTAGGATGAAATTATACTATACATTTAGGTATATTTCCTTACATTTAAGTTTTTATGGTTTAATTATTCCTCAACTCTTGGAAAATTATCATAACTAAAAAGTTACACTATTACCTTTATTTTTTGACCAAACAACGGTTTTTTCACACCGAAATGGTTTATGTTTTTATGGTCACTAAGATTCTCATGATCATTAAAATTTTCTTTGACCTATTTTTTATCACTAAAGATCATTATTTAGAAATGTAATTTTTTTTCCACATTTACAAATCCCACTAATTTTATCCTATATGGAAGCATATGATGTTTTATTCTAAATGCCTTTCATGTTTCCCATTACCTATTTTAAAAATGAATATTTAATGAATCTTTTTATATTCTGTGTTTTCAAAAAATATATTGTAAAATTTCAAAACCATGTTTTTCAACCCCAAGTTAAATTTCTAGGAAATAATTCATAAGAATTTTGTGAATTTAATATCCTTCTATTATAAAAGTACACTATGTTCAATGGTGAATAAAATATAAAATAGTGATATAAAAAGAACAAGAAAATATTTTTATTTGAATATGAATGTTAATACATAGTAATTGAATTTGTAGGACTAAAAATTAATATATAAATTTTAAAAAATATATAAAGGAAATGTGTGACAAAAATTTATTGATTAATTCTTAGGAAATAAGAACTCAATTTTTAGTAAATTCGTGTTATTATTCAAAAAATTGTATTCTCCAAAATTTTTGTTATTTGCATGTGTTACAAAATTTTATAATTAATTTCAGTAATAAAATGAAATTTTATTTTATAAAATTGATATAATTTTTGAAATCGACATGTAAAAATTTTCATAGAGAGAATTATAAATATTTTTCAAAAGATATTCAAAGTATCAATGAATTTTGAATTTACTAATTTATATTAACAATTTGTTTCAATAATTTAAAAGTTAATATTGATTTTTAAAATGTGTTTAATGTAAAAATATTACACATATATTATAAACAATAATCATAGTAAATATGTGTTACTATTGTAATAATTGTTTTTATATAATTGAAGATAATAAATATGATATGGTCTCAAAATAAAACCAAATTATGGATGTATATAATTTTACGTGTATATTTCATCTATAATCATCCAAAATTATAATCTTTATCCTTTTAATTAATTATTATATGATTTTTAATTTTTAATTATAATGTAAAATATAATTGAAAAAATGTTACTTTCTGGATTTTAATATCTATACTATATTATATCTATGAGAAAACTAAATTATTTTTACTAATAATTCATTATTTTGACTATTAATGATTTTTATTATCATTTTTTTTAAAATGTGATGATTTTATTATCATAAGTGATATGGTAATTCCAAATGGATTCATGTTTAAGCATTAAAAGTCTCATGTAAATGATTTTAAAAAATATAATTGCGATATATTTTGGCTGATTTATAGTATATAATTAATATTTAAAAAAAATATCATATAATAGAAGTGTTAAATTAATTTTTTATAATTTCATTTCTGAAATCCCTGCACTTCATATCATATTTAAACTTGGTTTATTTCAAAAATAGTCACTAAATATAACTTTGAAGATCGAGAGGTCTATTTTCTTTGGGAAATTAGGTACATTACATAACAATATAAAATATGAATAGAAACTTATTTGTTAAAAACCTCTTTAACATAACAAAAATGTTTCTTCATACTCAATAATACAAGTGATACAATGAGACAATACATAAAAATGGGGTGAGCTATAATGCACAGAAAGAGGACAAACAAGTCATAATACAAGGATGAAAATAAATGTGAGACAATAGGAATACCAATGGACAATAAGAGGAACTTTAATAAAAATTCATGACATTGTAATATAATTTTAACATGGGAAATGTAGCAATAACGCACAACATCATGTAAGCATTAGTCAAGGCGCATTTCACATGGAGGAGAATGAGTCGAGGCATATTTCAAATGGAGGAAAATGAGTCAAGGCCCTTTTTAGATGATGTATCATGATACTAAAAATTACCCAATGAATGGCAGAGATATCAGGGCACACCCTATAATAATCCTTTCATTCTCATGTTTAAGTGTTCCACATATATCATATAACATTTTTTCATTCAACATCATAATTTATTCCACGATATATGAATGTGGAATAATACATGTAAGTCCCTGATCAATATGTATATGTGTGTGAAAGTGAATAAACGTGATATAGAAAAGGTTATGGTATTCACTGTATGAAGATTTTGTCTAGGATTGTTGTGGGGTATTTTCATCCGCATAACGACGTCATATAGGAAATTGTAAAGTGGGTTCATGAGAGAGAAAGGGGTATGAAATAATTTTGACCTGAAATGGACTATAAGGGGGGGTATTTAGGAACATATCCCAAAAAATTCAAGGAAATCACAAAACACAACATAAAAGGAATTCTGGAAAATAGGGTGGACAATTACATATAAAATTTTATCATAGTAAAGGGTTTAAAAATGGGTTTATAATAAGAATAAGAGAGAGTTAATGGGGATACCATCATTTAAATTTAAATGTAAATTAATCTGGTATTTAATAATATATCCCAACTTAATAAAATGGTAATCGAAAGGGCATATCATAATGGAAGTGCCTGATACAGAGAGGAGAGAGAGAATCCCTTATGCAATTTTGGAAATGTAACGGCCTAGATAAGGGTCTAAAGTGGGGGAATAAAAGATCCATCATAAAAATAACATTAATTTAAAAGTATGTTAATTATTTTAAAATAATTTAAATATAATTAATAGATATTAACCTAACTAATCTCAATGAAAGTTTATGAATTCAATGGAGAAGAGAGAAATCACTTACTTGGATGTGTCACTCTAATGGGTTAGGATAGGCTTCTTGGGAGTTTTTGGGAACCTTTTGAGGACACTAGGGAGTATATTTAATAGTGTAGAAGAGATTAAATGAATTTTGGTGAATATAAATAGGATATTTGGTATGTTTACATAGTAAAATAGGGAATTTGTATATTATGTTGTTTTTGGACAGTACATAATTAAACATTCAAAACCACAAACCATTCTATGGTTTTGGAACATGGTTTTTGGAAATGGTAGTGACATAAATTATTTTATATAGAAAATGAGTTAAGAGAATGAAATATATTCATTTATTATGTGGATGTGAGTCATACTTCCAAACAAAAGATTTTGAAATCATAAAATCTATTATATGTCTTGGAGGATCTACTACGGAATTAAATATAAAAAAACATAAAATTAAATAATTGTAAAACAAGAACATATATTTTTCCATGTATACCTTATATAGAATTTATTATCTTAACTTCATTTCCATATAAAATAATTTATGTCACTACCCTTTCCAAAAACCATGTTCCAAAACCATGGAATGGGTTGTGGTTTTGAATGTTTTATTATGTAGTGTACAAAAACAAAATAATAAACCGACCCCCACTTTTCCTATGTAACCCTACCAAATATCTTATTTATATTCACTCGAATTCAATTAATCTCTTCCATAAAAGGAAAACATATATTTTTCCACGGATACCTTATATAGAATTCATTATCTCAAAATTTAGACAATATTATTTCATAAATCACCATATATTTTTATGTTTTTTAAATTTTTACATAAAAATTTGACTGTATCATATATGTATGAAAAATTGATAGTTTGATAATTAAGATACCCTGATTCCAAAAATTAGAGTCATTTTATCTGAATAAATTTCTGAAAATGTGAATTTTCACTTTAAAAATAAATAATTACATTTATAGAAAATGATGGGTTTTTTATGGATAACATTTTCAAAACCTAGTATATTATACATTTGGCATCATAATAATTATATGATAATTTATTTTTAATAAAAAAATTTATTTATAAAATTTTATTAAAATATTATTTATTTCAAAAAAAATTAATCTATATAATTGTTAATTGATTTGGAATACTAACCAAAAAATACTATTTTTTCTTTAAAAAAAATTTACTACATAACAATGATAGGAAAAAATATATTAATTATTCTATAAAAAATAATCTATACAATCATATTGATAGGGTCTTGATGCATATCCAATTATTACACATGTATATTCCCTAAGAGTAATGTGTGTGATGGTGGGGATTTCATGAGGTTGTTATGTTTACATGGTTTGGCCCGTGATCTTGATGGGAAATAACTTCTCTCATAAACAGTTTCACTCATGTTGTGTTCTTGTATCTAAGAATGTGGTTGGTCTAGATAAAATCCCAGAAATATTATCTCCATCAGAAGCTCTGATAAATGGGCTTTATAGGGGACAATCCTACTACTTGAGGCCATAAATTCCTTGTTCTGTTTCAAAAGTATTTTTTAAACACTTATATTTATACTAGCATTATGATCACTATTCTACGCTCATATTATCAATGCTAATGATATGTAATGATTATATAAAATCCAATTGGATAAAATAAAATTAGTGAATGTTATTACTATATCCATAATACATTTATCCAAATCAAATTGGTGGAATTTTTTACATAATAGTTTGGTTAATTACAATCTTCCCCCTTTAATATATCTTACCCTCAAATTTTTTGTTTTCAAATAATAATGTAGATGAGGGTAAATTTTATTCATCACCACCCCTAGTTCACAAGTTGTTTATTCAAATATGTGGTTTCTCTACAACAAATTGAAGAGGGGTATTGTCTTATTACATAGAACATTTTCTATACAATATAATATCTTCACTGGATTCTCCTCATGGTAATGGTCATTCTCTAATGGTACCACCATTGGACTGATTACATGTGATGGGTCAGGTATCTCCTTTCTCAAGAGGGAAACATGGAATATATGATGTAATTGAGACAGGTTCAGTGGGAGTGCTAGTCGATAGGCCACTACTCTTATGTGTTCAAGGATACCAAAGTGATGATGTACCTTGGACTATGAATTCCCTTCTTCATGAATCTCATTTGTCTCTTCCATGGAGATATATAAGGAAATACCATGTCACCAACATCAATATCAAGGTCACACAGATGATTTTCAGTATAGATATTTTTTTGACTCTCAGGAGCATTGAAGTACTATTGGATGGTCTTAACCATATCCTCCATTATTTTAACCATATCTGGAAAATGAATATAATTTTCCCCAACATCATCCAAAAATTTTAATGTTCTACACCTCTTCCAATATAGGGATTCATAGGGGTCAATTTTTATTTTTCTATGGAACAATTATAGTATGAGAACCCCATCAAAGGAAGATGTTGGCACCACACACCATTGAAATCCATTGATATGGCTCTAAATATTTTCTGATGTATTTATATAGACCACTCATATTGGCCATCAATTTGTGGGTGAACAGACGAATTGAATTTCAGATCAGTTTTTTCAACAGTGTTTGAAAATTTTACCAAAATATAGAGGTGACTCATTGATCTGAATCAGACACAATCGATAATGGTTTTCCATGAAACCTTAACACCTCGCTAATGAACATCGGTTCTAGCTGATCTAGTGAGAAATATTCTCGAATCATGATGAAGTGTGAAATTATTGTAAGATGATCCCAAAATATCCATACAACATTATTTCCCTTGGATGTATTTTGATGTTTGGTAATAATGTCTATGGAGATGTTTTACCATATCCATGTTTGTTTGGGTAATAGTTGCATCATCCCCTTATACTTATTCCTTTCAACCATCACTTTCTAACATACCAATTACCCTGATGTATATTTGGTGATCTCCATCTTCATGTTATCCCACCGATAGTGCTCTTGGATATCTCAATACATCATTGTGTTTCTTGGGAGAGTTGAGAAAGTTTAACTATGGGCATGATCCCAAAGTTCATTATTTTACTCATGATTTTATAGAACTTATAGTCCTAACACAAATCTAACAATTTTTTACTTTATTAACATGGAACTCCAAGGATTTACATTTCCTTATAGTTCCTACTATCTTCTGAATTCCCACATTATCTTTTTGAGAATCCTTTAAATTTTCCCAACAATGACAATTATGAAATCATTTGCAAAAATATTGATGATGTTCTTTTCTTTATTATTTCTATGTTCTTCATCCTCAAATCTAAGAAGATCATATCCTTATCATTTATCATTAATCAATGAATTAATGGATCCTTTCAACTTAGAGCATCTTCCACTTTGTTCTGTTTCCCAGGATAGTAGAGTATTGAGTAGTCATAATCTTTGATAAGCTCTATCTATATTCATTTGAATATATTCATCTATTTTTGTGTGAATATTTTTATAAAATTTGTGATCCGTTTATATTTCACAATTACCCCAAAGAGATAATGCGACAAGAATTTTAACACAAAGAGCACAACATCAGACTCCATATCATAAGTGGTATAGTTTTTCTCATAAAATTACAACTTCATTGAGGCATAGGAAATGGATTTTTTATTTTCCATTTACACACATCCCAATCCATTCTTTGAAGAATAAATGAAAATTATAAATAGTTTCCCACTAGTGGGAATTGTGAGAACATGGGAAGTGATAAGACATCATTTCAACTGCATGAATATTTCTTCATATTCCAGATTCCATGAAAACGTGACTCCCTTCTAATTAATCTTTGTAAGAGGGTTTGATAAATATGAGAAATTTATGAAAAATCATAGACAATATCTACCTGAAATTATGAAGCTACATATATATGTCATCGATTTTGGCCTTGGACATCCCTCAATTTATTTTATAGTTAAATGATCAACATATATCCCATTTCATATGATGATATTACCCAATAGTGTGTCTTATTTCATATAGAACTAACAATTTTTGTAAATTTCATAGAGCAAATCCTTTTTCAAGGACTTTAGAACAATGATGAGATGCACCACATGATCCTCTTTGGATTTGATGTATATTAGAATATTGTACACGAATATTACCAATTTTTTAAGTAATACCTAAAACTATATTCATCAATTCTATTAAGATTTATAGATATTCAGTGAGTATTAATGGAATCAATTTGAACTCATACTGCCTATACCATGTACAAAAAAAGTCTTGGGTTTATCCTCCTTCTTCACCATTACATGGTAACATCCAGACTATAGATCGGCCGCAGAGAAATACTACACACCATGTATCTAATATAAAGAGTAGTCAATTAATTGAGAATGATACTTATTCTATATAATTATATTGTTGATATCATTATAATAAATGTAAACATGCATTAACTCATCATTCATTTTGATGAAGAGGACTGGTGCACCCCATGTTGGACCACATGGGCCTATAAACCATTTATCCATATTCACGTGTAGTTGTTTATTAGTTCCTTAAGTTCCACAATAGCCATCCTATATGGAGTCATGGATATTAGAAATAACCCTGTTATAAGCATGATAAAAAATTCTACATCTTGGATATGTGGAAGACTATGGAATTTATTCAAAAACACAACATCAAATTCCCTAACAAAATGATTGTCTTCAAGGATGGTTAGTTATGTAGACTCAATCTTTTCAGAAAGATATTAGTTCTTATAGAGAAATAATTTCCATGCTTGTGATGGTGGTTCTAAAAATATTCAACCTTCTCCCATCACTTTTATAGAATTGGGGCTCGATTCTCTATATAGAGAGTGATTTTCGCCTCTTGGAAACTTATGTCGGCTCTATATACAGAAAGCCAATCCATGCCTAGAATTGCATCAAATTACACCAATGGTTGTATGAAAAGCTCCACAAGGATGTTCAATCTAGAAATTGTAATTGGGAAGGAGTTATATACATTGGATGAAAGAGTTGACCCATTTTCCATTTTCAATAACATCTTTACATCCATGCTTTGTTGGGGTGTTTCAATAGTTCTACTAATGTTTCATGATATAAAGGAATGAGTAAAAAAGAGGATGATAACCCTACCTTTTACTTTTATTTATTATTGTTCTACTTTATTGAATATTGATTTATGTATGAGTGATTTTAAACTATTGATCATGTAATAAGTGAATAAAAATACATTAAATGGATAGTTATAAATTACATTTATTTCCTCAACTTATGAATTTATAGGATTCAATCTACAATTTATATGATCTATTTCCTAACATATATTTTAATGGGAATTTTTTTATATATTCTCTTAGTAATGTTTTTTAATGAACATAATAATTTACCAATGAATATCCACAATGAGTTTCAAAACAGGTGAACATTAAGGCCCATATTTATTTACCAGGTTACCAGGAGTTTGGAACGGAACACCTTTTTACAGTTGTTACTCCTACGTACATCTATGCCAGAATTACGTCCACATGTAGTATACAAATTGGGTTGTATTTTTTAATATGTATTTTACTCTAGACACACAAAAAGTTAATGACATTTTCTTATAATTAGTCTTATCTCAAATGGATATCACATGGGTTTTATAATCCTTATCCCAAAAGTAACATAACATATCTTTTTATACCAACTATAAAAACTGTACACTTTGTATTATATTTTGAGATGATTTATTACATAAAATTTAACATAATAAAAATAAAAAGATAGATATGTCTACTGTATTTCAAAAACTAGGTACATTACATATCAATATAAAACATGAAAAGAAACAATCTTATTGAAAAATTATTTAACATAACCAAAATGTTCTTCCATACTCCACACTACATGGGATAAACTGAGGTTTAACATAAAAAATTTGAGAGATAAAATACTACTAATAGAATAAACATGGAAAAACACAAGGAATACAATACATGTTAGAAAATATGCATATCAATGGATAATAAAATTAACTTGAATAATAAGGCATGATATTTCATGATAAATATAATATGGGGAATGTGAAATCTACTTAAACCCTGATATAATCACGAATCAAGTATCATTTCACATAGAAGAGCATCCGTCAAGGATAACTTCACATGTAGTAGCATGAGACAAGGCTTATTTCACATGACATATCATGATAATAAACATTACCCAACACATTGGAGTTCTATCAGGGTGAACACCATCATAATAATTTCATTCTCATGTTTAAATATGTCACATAGATCATATATCATGTTTTCATTCCATATAATAAGTTATTACATGATAAAATAATGTGGAATAAATACATGTAAGTCACCAATCAATAAGTACATTTGCATGATGTTGAATACCTTTGAAAGAGAAAATTTTATGGTATTCACTATGCAATGATTTTCGCATTGAAAGTAACAGTGGAATTTGAGAAGCATAACTTTTTCATATAGGAATTCATAAAATAGGATTATGAGAGAGAAATGGATGTTTCATCATTATAAATGAAAAATTCAGTAAGGGGGTTTTTAAAAACATATCGAAACATAAGTAAAAATAAAGGAGAATATATAACATAAAAAGGAATGCTTGAAAAAAAGGGAGAGACGAAGGCTCCTTACCAAATTTCAACATATTAAATGGTGTACATAAGGATTCCTAAGGGGGATAAATTAGAGTGTATGAGGATCTAATCAATTAAACATCAAACTAAATGTAAGGGTTAAAGGTAATAATGTATCCCAACTTAATAAAATGGAAATCAAAAGGGAATATAATAAATTATGTTATTGATAAAAAGAGGAGAGAGAGAACCCCTTATAGAATTTATACATAGTAAAGATGTAGGTAAGTATCCAAATGAGGGAGAATAAATGATTGATCATACAAATAAAATCATTTTTATAGTATTTCAAAGACTATAAATGATGTAAATATAAGAAATTGAAATTAATAGATCTAATAATTTTTTCCATGAATTAAAAAAAGATAAGAGAAATACCTCATATAGATGTGTGACTCCAATGGCTGAGGAGAGGAATATTAAGTGGAAATTAGATAGTATATTGAAGAATTTGGTTGTCTGTCAATAATTTTTAGTGAAGAAAAAGGATATCTTGTGTGGGTTTATATAGGTATGGAGGGGGTTCGTTTATTATTTTGGTTTTGGAAACTATATAATAAAATATTCAAAAACACAAACCATAACATGTTTTCCCCATTATTTCTAGAAAATGGGAGTGGAATACAATATTTTATATGGTGATTAGCCAAAGATAATAAATATTTTCACTACTTATGTGGAGGTGAGTCATTCTTTTAGAGAAATGATATTAAAATATTAAAATATATTATAAGTCTTGGAGTATTCACTAAGGCTATGTAAAATAAATAAAATACACATAAAATTACATTATGTTAAAATAAAAACATATATTTGAAAGGTCATTCCTTTTATAGTATTTATTACATACCTAATGGGACAATACTACATCATAAAAGACACTGTAAAGTTTTACGGTATTTAATATTAACACAAAATATTAACGGTCTCAAATAATTATGAAATATTTACTCTTGGATAACTTCAATGTCCGGATTCCAAAAAAAATATTAATTTTATCTTAATAAATATTTAAAATTTTTAAATTTTCAATTATTAAATAAAAACTCTCTTTTATTGAATTTGATGGGTTTTTATTAATAACAGTTTTTGAATCCTAATAAAAGATACATTTGACTTCATAAAAATTATATGATAATTTATATTTAATAAAATTTATTTAATAATAATATTTTATTATAATAATATTTATTTCAATTATCCATTTATTCCTAGATTTCTTAATTTATATCTAATTCTAATCAAAAATACTATTTTTGATTTAAAAATCATTTACAAAGTAAAAACAATAGGAATAAAATATATTCATTTCTAAAAAAAATAACATTATCTTACTAGTAGAGTCTTGATAAATATCAATTTTTTACACCATTATATTCCTTAATAGTAAGGTGAGTGATGGTGGGATATTCATGGGGTTGTTTGATGAACAAGGTTTGTGTCGTGATCTTGATGGGATGGAACTTATCCCGCAAATGGTGTCACTCATGATTATTTTGTCAGATATCAACTTGGTATTGGTTTATGGAAATTCCCATTATTGATATCTGCTATAGAATCTCTAATAATTGGGCTTAACAAGGTAAAATACTACTAGTTTAACTCATCACTTCTTCTTTCTATGACAAGAATTTTTTTAAAACCCTATATTTATACTTGTCCGGAAATCACTGTTCCATGACTATATTATCAAAAAAATGACACTTAACATTAATTTAAAATCTAATTAGGTAAAAAATGAAGTTTATGTGTTTTATATATCTATAAGATATTAAATTAAATCAAAAAATGAGAATTTTATTCATAAATTTTTTGGTTGATACAACATTTATATCATGTTATTTTTAAAGTCAAATTATTTGAATAGTTAATAAAATGATGTTATAGTATCTTAATTTAATTTTTTTTTACAATTTGTTTGAAATTATATGAATCAATAATGATGTAATGTATGATGATAAATGGTCTAAAATTTTAATCTTTTTCCATTTGTGGGGTAATTTTTACCATACATGTAATATCATAAACCATTAATAAAAAAAGTTATTACCATGGTTAAGGTTAATTTTGGCTTACATAGTGATAAATAAAAAATATAAGTATTAAAATGATATTTAATGTTATCAAAATTTTACTATATATGGAAATTAACAACATACCTTAATTATCATTGATTTGATCAAATTTGATTAAAATTCTACACGAGTTAGAAATTTATTATATTATAATATTTAATGAAATTACAAAATTATTATTAATTATACTTTTTTAAAAACATATTTTCTTAAATGATTTAAAATTTTAGAAAAAAAATATTAGAACATTGATTGCAATATGTTTGAAAATATAAAATTTGTTCCATATGTATTTTTTGTATTTTTTTTTGAATCTTTCATGAACAATAATGAGTTCAAACATTTCTATTATATTTATTATAAAAAAGGCTTAACTGACGGTTAAAATGAAATGATAAGTTTGAATGAAACACCTTAACTTCTCTCAATGTTATTTTATGAGAGGGTTTTGAATCCCCATTACATTATTTATATGCAAAATTCAATTTGGATAAATCCTTCCCTAATAATTAATTAATATTGTTTTCAGAAATTATAAAATTACAAGAATATCTCTCCTCTAAAATAAAAAGGGATCCTCCATTTAAAATTCATATTAATTAAAGGAAATATTTTTCCCAACCAAACTGTATCCAATTATCTTAAAAATGAAATTGTATATTTCAATTGGTGTTATTATGAGAATATTTAAAAAATTATAGGGTGTATGTTGTAATGAAAATTATTTTTTCAAAATATGAGGTATAACTTCTAACCAAATGTTTTTATTTTATTTCCCCTTGAAAAACATCAAATCCTATTCATACAGGAAGAAATAAAAAAATATACATAATTTACAATTCTTTAAGTTAGTTTAGTAATCAATATCCATATCATTCTTCCAAGAAATATGAAGTGATTCAATAATTCAATTTTGTGGTGGGGTACAACCTCACAAGCCATTATAATTCGTTTTAAAATAACATCTCTCATGAGGGATTATAACAATGGATTTAATGTAAATGTATGTTATTCATGACATATTTATCAGTATTTTATTATAATATGTCATATATTTCCATAAATTTATTTCTATTAAAAAATGGAAACCTCATTTTTTCATAAATGGGGATTACTACTTTAAACAATGTGACATGATTCATTTGGCATCACTGCATCACATGGATGGTATATATAATGTATTTAATGAAATAATTATTGTATTGATTATATAATGAAAACTCATTACATACCTTCATTCCAATGTTTATTTAAATATATAAATGTTACTTATTCATATGTATGACCTAATATATCCATGAAAGAAACAAAATTATGTTCATCTAATGAGAATTTTTAGTTAGTTTTATATTTACAATTACAATGACATATACTATTCATACATAGATAATATATCATTGTATATGAATATTTGTTACATTACATAATGTTCCTGGTCAGAATCATAGAGGTCTATTTATATATGGGAACTTCCAAATATAAATAACATGTTCATAATTTTCAAGATCTAAAGGTATCGTTATATCCCAACAGGTCTACGAATGGAAATTAATTTATTAATTGATTTTGATAAACTATTTTGGTTAAGCGAGGAACAACAAGAACAAAATCACATTGATAAAATGTGAAAAAAAGAATTCCAACACAAGTATCCAATTGAGGAATGGGAAAAACCTTGTCTAGGGCAAAACCCACATGGAAAACACAACAAAACATGCAAAGTCAAAAAAAACACTCAAAAAGTTCATCCCTCACAAAGGCCACCTTCAAAAAATATAAAATCATGGAATACATCAATGCCAAAAAAATTGGGGTTGTGTATGAAGGGGAATGAAACAATGGTAGAGGGAATCATAGAAACACAGATCCATCTAGGTATATAACCCCTCGATATCTATAGTAGCTTCAACCAGGTCACATGTGAAACTACCATCATCTGTGAAATATCCTACATGTGTCCCACCACACAGCTACCCACATAATCCCTACGTGATGTTCATGTGCATCAGAAGATCCATCTTGGTGTCAATGTAGAAGATAATGAATACACCAGCTTTTAATAGGTCTAAAAATTGGGAACTGATGCACAAAGAACAACTGTAAACAGAACTAGAAAGATCAAGAACACCAAACAAGAAAGAGGAGCTGGAGGCAGCCGAATTGCTTCCATGAGTTACTTTTTATGCCACAAATAGGGGATCTGTGGCCGAAGGGCACACTGATGGCATCAACCTCCTGGCATCCGAATCTAGGAGGTCATCAGTTGCGTGCAACACTACTCAGGGAGTTGTCATAGGGTTTGGCCATTGGATCCCTATTTTTGAGAACACCAAAACCTTAGGGTAGCACTCACTACAATGGGAGTATCTGACGAGATCCGAAGAGATGGTTCTATATCACCAGATGTCAGATATTCTTACATTAGGTGGAATCCAGATGAATAATAGAATGAGGGATATTGGATGGTTCCATGGACTGAGATGGAGAGCAGATCAGATCAGCATCACGTGAGACATATGGGGTGATATGATGGAGGCAACAACACTGGAGAAAGTGGTCTTCATAAACCCTAGGTCGGCATGAGCTCCCAGAGATACAAGAACGCACCCCCTCTCCACCCTATGGGTCTAATCCAAATAAAAATTTTATAAACACTAATTTTCTTATTCAATTAATTAAAATATAGTGTAAAGAATGTTTTAGGTTTAACATAAAGTGGAATAATTTTTTAATTATGTTATAAAAATAATGTTGTTTTTATTTAATTTTAATAAAAGGGGAAATACAAAAATTATATTGACCATGAAAGTGATGGATAAGGAATTAGTTTTTATTTTTTTGGAAACAAATTGGAAAAACGATTATTGATGTATTCTAATATTTGGGTTTAGTAATATTTAGATTTTAGTAAATAAATTAGTAAACTAATGTTTCTTGTCATAGTCAATATGAGGTTGATCCAATGCTCATGGTATCCCATCTTCTAAAATAATTCCTTATTTCCCTTTATCTTATAATTTAGAGTTTCTATAAGAACTTTTTTCTCAAAACAATATGTAAACAAAGCTACCATAAATGTAACAATGGGCATGCCTAATTTAGGGTAACCAATTTCAAAATTAATTGGTTCATTTATGATTTATCAACCAATGGTAATGATTAATAAAAAATAATGTAAATTTAACTTGATAAATAAAATATTGAAAATAAGATAATGAATATAAAAAAATAAAAAAATACATTGATACATTCCCCCCTTCAGATAAATTATCTTAGAATATGGTGTGTATTACCCACTCTTCAATGTGATGGAGTAAGGTTGAAGGAATTATGCAGAAGAAATCATAAATAATAATGTAGAGACATCAAACATGTGAGGACCCTATACATTTTAGATTCTCACCCCACAATGTTTTAGGTATCCAGGTTGAAATAGAAAAGATATTTATTTTTAAACTTGTAAATGGATCTCTCAACATTAAATGGTGCCATAATAGGTCATAAATTCATCTCGGGTGGTCATAATGTTATAAAAGTGGTCTTATCCACCCATTGCATTAAAGTTTTTGATTTTATAGGATTTCATGATACTTTCATGTCATGTAAGTGAGTCACTCCATTCAATTTTTAGGTTCTCAAATTATTTACATGTTGTTTTACCATTTTGTAAATTTTGAGTACTAATATGAATTTTAATTTTTTCATTATATAGCATATTTAGAGGGAATCAATCTTTAATTTAAAATATCAAAGTCCCTTATTTATTTGGTTCTACACATTCGAGCCCCATTAAGACTGTAGTTACTGAGTGTCACACTGCGAAATGAGGTTCCATGGTGAAAAGTGTCCTTTATTCCTCAAATTCACCCCTTGTTTGTAACTTTTAGAAATATTGGTATTATTATTCCATAAAACCCAAAACAAAATTGTTAATAAGTCTATATATTGGGAATAATATCAATTATATTATATAAATTAGTTCATTAAAAAACCATAAGATATATGCATGAAATACCCGTATCAAGAATTATTCTACAAAACCTCCCACTTAGACCATCAAAACTATCACACATCATAGAAATAACATAAATTAAACTATTTTCATTCCTTTGGAAATGAAATATAAGATAGGGTGATTTATTATTACTTGTATGGGTAAACACGGGAGGAAAAAAATTTCATCTATGAACTACATTAGAAAATGGGTACGAGACTATGCACATAAGATCTTAAAATTAAATACAGCATATCAAAGATTCTAATCATCAGTTAAGGAATAAATCTTGGTATTTCATAAGACCTGAATCAAAAAAGAATAAAATAAAAAGTATAATTAGATCATAACATTTGTATAATACATTAAATTTTAGCATACATACAAGAATAGAAAATTGTGTCCTTAGTAGTAAACAATCTTTTTGAAGACTATATTAGTGAAATGAGTTGACTACCCAAACCATTATAGTAGTTAAGGCATAATACTCGGACTCTCATTGTAGAAATTATACCTTCCTAAATATGAATAACTCCCCATTCATGCCATGTTTATCTCACGAGATATGAATATTTACCCAATGAATTTGATGGAGATATATTCCTTACTCATTATACAAATAAAGTCATAGATATGTGATTTATATGATAAAAAATCATCCATCAAATCAAACCCCATAAAAATAAATGGGTTTCGTAAACATTTCAACATACCAATACCCAATGAAATGAAAATGGTTTTGTAAGAATTTTGTCATTTCTTAATAGTAGAATATGTGTAAAAAATGGGTTTAACAAAAATTTTGTAATAGTATTTATAAACCAATTCAATATAAGAATAAGGATAGAATCCTTGGATCCTATCCCCTGAAAAGAATATGTGAAATCATGGACGTTTTTATTGATGAATAGAAATACCTGTAAATGATAATTAAAATATTATTGTTGAAACTAACCATTCCATTATGAAATCACATATTAAAAAAATCATGCTAATATAAAAGAAAAATATTCATTTAGAAGAACAATGAAAATAAATAATGTATTCTCCATAAAAAATAAAAGTCATATATGTGGGAAAATATGTTCACTTTGTATATGTTTTAAAAAAGCCTTCCATAATTTTTCCGAAAAAGTCAGAAAGTAACTTGTTTGGAAAATAACAAGAACATTATATTTGTATCGTTTTGTAAACAATAGAACATAACAAATGGCATCTTAAAATAAATGGAAAGTATTTAAACCTACTTTAATTCATTTTTAGAAAATACACATATAGATGAATTGGCTTATCGACAAAAGAGAGAAATGATGTCTGTTTTCCATAAAAACATAGTGTTAGACTACTTAGTACATAAGGCAAGGAGAATGATATGAAAAAAATTATTATTCTGAATTTACCATATGATAATAAATTACATATGTTTTAATCATTGGTAGATCATAGTATTTCAACATCAAAGTCATTTTTAAAATTAGTCTCAATGAATAATGAAATCATGATATAAGACCATTACTTAAGTTAATATTATCATCAAAATCTCTATAATATCAATTATAATTAATATAAATTTATTTTAATTTTATTAAATAGGCTTTTCCATACTTTTAATATCATATACTATTCATTTATAATATTTTAACTTAACTTTTTATTTGCAATTCGTTATTAAATTCATCATTTTAGGGTGTCAATTGTGCCATTTATCATGAGTATTTTATCATATTGTTTCTAGTAAAATTAAATTTATAATTGTTATATAATATCCAAAATATTAATTAATATAGAGATATTTTATATACAGTTTTATACATATTTATATTTAACTATAAAAGTATGAGATAATGAAATGAATTACACCATTCTTGGAAATATTAAAATGTACGTACACATGAGCATTGTTTTCATTTTTTAAAGGATGGATTGAAATATAGGTAAATATTAATTCACATTTATTGAATATTTTTTATAGAATATATATTATATATATTCATCAAATTATTCTTCATTACCATCCTATTAAAATATATTTGAAAAAATAATCACATCGTTTCATGGAGGTGGTAGTCCCCACATACAGATGAATGGAAATGACATTTCTAAAGGGGTCGGATGTTAAGTAATTATATATGGTATTATTACTAGATATTTATAATTATATAATAAATTTCAAATATAAACATTACTCCCATCATAACACCCATCCATAAAACATGATGTTGACAAATGAATTGTATCTCTACGTAGAGACAATAAGTCGTACTTAAAAACGAGAAATTTTTTATCTTCTCATTTTATTGGAAATGGATTTATAATGGTGGTTTCATAATGATAATTAAATTTATAAATATTCAAAATAATTAATTATTTATTTTATGATAAATACTATTGATTTATTATAGGGAAATATGATTATTAAATAATGTTATAAGTTATGGTGATTACATGATATTTGAAATTACTCTTCTAGATCTCATATAATGGGATACATGGATACCTATTCAGAAAGAAAAAAACTTCTAGAATTTGGATAGTATAGATTATAATTCATATTTTTAGATTTTTTTCATGATATAAGGTTCAATTTTGTGTAATTAAGAGAGATATGTGGTTTTCATTTTAAATTTATGTAAGAGGATCTTTTGGAATTAAAAATATATATTACATTATGATAACTTAAATATCAATTAAAATGAATCCAAATAGTTCGGTATTATAATATAAGGTTAAATAGGGTTATAATACAATAAAAAATATATATTTTAGATAAATTATTGTTTTATTTAAAACCTTATCATCCTGATAATCCTTTAGATAACTAATATAAATTTTAATTATGGTAACAAATATTTCATTATTATAGGGTTTTTATTTTTTACATAGAAGAAGAAAATCGGACCACAATTCATAATTTTATAACATTTATGACAATATAATATCCACCTTGAATAAATTAAGGATTTTCATCATTAGTAATTAATTTAATGAAATTATATTCTGGTAAAATATCTTAATTACTAATTTTGACAATATTAATTTTAGTTTCCTTTACAGACATAAATAAAATGATGAAATTTAAATATAATATTATAGCACAACATTAATATCTCCTATTAATGTTTATATTTTTTTTAAAACTATAAATTATTGAAATTGCATTACATTTAATATTTTAAAATTTATTTATATTATTTTTCTACTAATTAACTGATTAATGTTTTTTATAGTTTTAGACTTAAAGGTACTTATATAATACCAAAAAATTATAATTTAAATTCCATTAAGATTATAAATTCTATATGAACAATATTATTATTAATATTAATTCAAAACCAGTTATTTTATGTGAACACATAAAAAAAATTAAAAAATATGGGTGTGACATTTTTTATGTTTTTTAGTTATATAATATACAAAAAATTTTCATGGTTATTTTTAAATTAAATTATCAATTACCTCACTAAGGTTTTTTTATAATTTAATACATATAATATGAATTAGCATTAAATTTTATTAAATTTTAATTTATTATTATTCTAGCTTTACCAAATTTACCTTTTATAGGGGTGTTAAATAATACCACATTTATTGTTCATATTGTCATAAAATGGGGTCTATTTACCAAAATTGAACCTTTTAATTATAAATATTTAATTAATTTCATCACAATTAACACATGTAAATGAACGAAATATATTTTAATGTTAGTGCAAAAAATGAGATAAATAATTATTTTTTAGTAAACATTTTTTAAGAATAAAACATGATTCATTCTTAGCCTATTCCAGGAAAAATATTTATTGAATGTTTAAAACAATTGATCATGTAGAAAATATATAAATTTCATTAAAATCATTTATCTATCCTAATTTATTTATAAAAAATGCATTGCACATATTACCACAATTTTTTTAAAATACTTTTTTTTAATTATAATTATTTGAGAATAAATGACTTCATTTAATAAATATTTAAACTGTACATTTTTCATAATATTGTTTTTTTACTATTCATAACAACAAATACAGTGGCTATGATATAAGAAGAACCTAATTTTTTATAATGTTATGCGGTTAATCCAAACTCCCTATTGTGTTTACTAAAAGATATTGAATAAACCCAAAAAATTAGTGTGATATATTTAAAAAAATTCTCATTTTGTTACCTTCTACCCAACTGAAAATGAATTTCACCATTGAAATTATCCACTCTAATAATCATATATATGTAAAAATCTACAAATAAAATATTTAGGATCCCTTATAGCTTCATCAATATTGTAGTTTCACCACAAAACCTTGAGAAGGAGAGCGGTCACTTTTCACATCACATTCTCTCTATATTATATAAACCCTTCCAATTTTTCTTCATAAGAACGATATATCTTCATTAGAAATAACATTTGAGTTTATAACATGTGTTGGATTAGGTATGTACTTCCTTAGGAGCGATACATGAATCACATCAGGATCTTGAGAGAGATTCTATGGAAGCCACACTCGATAATATACCATCACCAAACGATCACAAATATCCGAACAACTAAATTACCGATGGTTTATCATTAATTTTTTTGACTAAATCTCATAGCCCTATTCTAGGGAGATACTCATCGGAATACCATTTCAATAACTTCAAAATTTTGAAAATTTGAATGAATTTCAAAATAACTTTTTTGGGAATCATCAATGATCTTATTTAATATTGAATGGATATAAAATTCAATTCCATTTCTACATATATATCACATCTCAATAGCTTTATTTCTCAAACTTAATTCTAGTACATTATATTTTTTCACTTCCAACCATAGATTGCTTCATAAGAATATATCAAAATGATGGATGAAAAGCTATTATAGTATGAAAATTTCACAAAGAAAGGTGCTGATCCCAAAACAATGTTTAATCCATAGAGAATTATGTATACATGTACACTATATTTGGAATGGTCCTCTAAGACTGACTTCCTCTCTAAGGATGATAACAAATTATGAAATGTACCTACGTTACCAGATCCTATGCAACTATTCTCTAAAATGATGAGGTTAACCACGATTCATATTCAGATCCATATGATATTGGTATGTCAGTTTATCTCACAACTTCATTAATTTATGACAAGGTAATTTGATGAAGAGAGAAATATTATCTAATTGAAATGAAGTGTGCTAACTTTATAAGGTGACTGACTACAAACCAAATAAAATTATACCAATTTTATGTTTTGGGTAGTCTGATGAAAAAATAAATGTTCTCCTATTCCCATTACATTGTTTAATGAACAATGCATGAAATTTCGCCTTAGAATTTTGTACCTAATAAATAACATGTTTCCATACCATCCCACAAGAGACATAGTCTGAAATAACTCTATTCATTCCATCCCAATAGAAAGAAATTTACAGATCATTGTACATCAATATACTTCCTTGATTAGTAGAGAATGAGAAACTATGATCAACACCCAACAACTCTTTAAAATATTTTATCATTTGGACACATACATGGATACAAAACCACATTATTCCATTATATAAAAGGTTTTAATATTCAGTATTTATTATCTTTTTTGTCACCATATCTTCTTTATATGCCTCATTAATCTCAATTGGAGTGAAGGTTGGACAAACATTTAAAAAGATAATGCTTCTCCCTTTACATCAAGACTTGATGATCCATACTTTTTAATGTCGATAAATATAAGAACATTTTTTATCCATATAATAGATAGGATATCATGATCATTTCAGCTTATATCACATTCCAAATAGTTTTCATTCCCATGGTTGTAATGTGGTCAGCTCTCATAATCTTTAATAAAATTAAACCATCCTCTTTGGTACATTTTCATATCATTTTGAGAAAATTTGTACTAAAATATTTTATCTATATATATGTCACACATTTATCCATCATGGTAATTACTAAATATATTTTTATGACGAATTATTTTATATAACTCCAAATTATTTGTTGGAAATTTTTTATCAAGGATGTTTAATTCTCATGATGCATAATCTATAACCATATCATTCTTCCTAAAAATGCTTCCCATTCCCTACATTGATGAACCACTATATATTAGAAACCATTATTCACTATAAGGTAGTGTATGAACAAGTCATTCGAATAGACATCCCTTCAGAAACATAAATAATTCTTTACGATCACTAGTATAAAGAAATATAGATCCCTTCCAAGTTAAATTGGTGATTGGAATTGTAATGAAGATAAATTCTCCACAAGACATTGAAAATCACTAGCCATACCATGAAAATAATAGGTATTATTAAAATTTGATATCATGGTCCAATGTTCAAAAACATCTTCATTCTAAAGGATTACTAATATACCCTCACTTGATGTTACATTACCCCTAAGTGATACTTTGAAAACCACATGTTACCCATTGTAAACATTTAATAAAAATTAACATTCTTTAATTCATTCAACACAATTCTAAAATAATATTCTTGATATTCAATGATCAATGAATTAATTATAATATCATCTATAAATACTACCATGAATCATATCAATGTAATAACTATAGAAAATATTAATCAAATCTATAAAGAAAGAGGGTGTATTAGATTGTCTAAATGGTATCACTATAAATTCATAATTTCCATACTTTGTACAGAATATTACCATGGGTATATCCAACATCATGAAATTCAATTATTTATATATAGAATAAATATAAATTGATGAAAATTTATGAACTTCATGAAGTCACTCACATAAGACATCTATATGGGGTATAAGATACTTTATCTGGATAGTGATATTTTTATTTATAGATAATAACTGAAGCATGTCGTTGATCCATCTTTCTGAATAACAGATAAAATAAGTGTACCCAAATGTGGTTCACTTGGCTGAATGAATCCATTTTCTTGAATCTCATTGAGTTTCTTCTTCAATTCTAGAAACTCAATATAGGCCATTCTATCTAGTGTATTAGAATAAATAAGAGAACGATGTATTAATTATATTGAAAATAATATGTCATATTTTAGTGGAATACCATGAAAATTAAAAAAAATACATCTAAAAACTCCCAAATAGTAGTCATATATTCAATTTTCAGTCTACCACTAACCATTAGAGAAAAATTCCCCTTTTCAATATGAATGTTTTTTCATACAATTGATGTAATTTCTATTAAAAGATCATATTTTCATCACATTAATTGCAAATCCTAGGTCAGTTTATAAAAAAATATATAAATTTACTTTCATATAAATTAAATAGTTATTTCTTTAAATAAACCCTATGCATTTTAAAATTAATATCAAATTCAACTAGAAAAAGTATACATGCATTTTCACTAAAAAAAATTCATATGCATCAATCGAAAAATAATTATAGACTTCAGTTTCTATCATCATATCATTATGGTTTTTTATTTTCTATCTCAACATCAAGGAATTGAGATGGAATAGTGATATCCCTATAAATGAATTTTCATATAAAATAGTGGATATATCTAGAAAAAAATATAACATTTTTGGTTCTATAGTGGATACTAACTGTAAATTTCCAAACATTGTTATTGTTTCCTTCATACAAATAGTGATCAAATGAATTTAACATTTCATTATAGTCATGAAAGGTTGTTGACATCGATCATGTTAATTTGTATTTATATATGGGAACATCATAGAATAATTCATTTACTTCTGGAATTTAAAACCAAAAATTTTGGTGGTGAATTCTTTGCAGCTATCACTCTATTGAAATAATTAACTAAATTATTCCCATCACAATGGAATTCTATTTTTTATTACCTTATTTTCTACACTGGAAATATTTTCAGGTTTTTATATTAAAATATATCTACCGGATTACTTCAACACTTTGAGAATAGTGGAGTAATTATGTTTATATCTAGAAGGTTTTTAGATTTGCCTTGACTTACATTTTTTTTCTCCTATAAAATCCCTGAGATTAATGAGTTACTATAATCCCTGTATCCAACTTGATAGCACATAGAATGATTTAATCAAAGATTCTAATGTTTCTTATGGATAATTATTTTAAGGGGCACAATATTAAGAAATTGAAGAGTCACTAAATATTATATTCATGTAGGTTGATAATACTAGAATAATACCTCTCAAGTCTTGTAAATTTTACTAATAGGTACCAATGAATTCAACTTACATCAATTTCAAGTCAAAAAATTATTTCTATAATTTTTATGAATAATACAGGGAATTTGAATAATGAAAAAAAAATGATTTTAAAATTTTCCCACTACATAGATTTAATTTATTCCTCTTCTATAATGTTCTTGATAAGAGTCCACCAATAACCTTCTTCTCTATAAAAATAGTAAGAATCCAAAACAAAATTATTATTTTTTGAATAAAGAAGAATTTAATATATCTTTCCATAGGTAATTATCAATCTCTCTGATACAAGTGTATTAGTAGACCCACTAAATGAAGTTGGGAATTACCTCATGAATGGATCAATAGAAAAATTTCTCTAACTTATTTCATTTTTAAGAATAACATGATTTATATAATGAGGATGTTTTTCGGTCATGTCAACATGATTTTTAAGTGCACCTCCCATAACACTTGGTTTATTAAGAGGCGAAATAGTTCATTTTCCATAACATATATCATTAACATGAATCTATCAGGTTCCATCCATTTACGAACACCAAAATATTTTTTTATGCAATAATAATCATGGTGGAAGACCACATAATCCTAAAGAATCATTTATAAAGTTTATAAATTACGAAAAATAATTTTTTAATGTGGTTATTCGTTTCCAATAATAAAATTTATGATTTTCCTATATATAGACTAATCCATAGAGTTATTACTAAAAATTTTACATCTAGTTTCCAATTTTTAAATAAACCATTACCTCATACCTTCTATAATGACAATTGTATTTCATAAAAATATATTAAAACATAATAGATGAATAGTAATTACATAAAATAATGGTATTTGATTTATTATTATAGTTTTAGTATATTTGGAAACATAGTGATATAAAAAATAGGTTAATGATAGTATAACAACATGCACCACTTAGATCTTCATAAATATCATCCTTATTCAAACTATCATACATAATTTTTTTTATGACATCTGAATTGATACAGAATAATGGGTGATATATGATGCTTAAAATGGGTAAATAAAGGATATTTAGATTATCATATAAAAATTCTATTAGAAAAATTAAATCATAATATGATATTAACTTTTAAAAATCATACCATGTATATCATATATCATAATCACGTGTAATGGAATAATTTCTGTAGTTCATATGACAAGAATCATAATATAGACAACGAAAATGAACCATTATTAAATATCAAATGAATAAGATATGTAATTTTAGTATACATGTAGAAATACCAATTCATTTCATTATAAGTCAAGGATATTTTTTTACTCTCCTAGTAGAATAGATAAAATCCCAAAATGATACTAGTAGTCAAGGTTCACTAACTAGATAATGATAGTTGATAATTAACCTTAATAAATTGCGATCAATCGCCATTATACTCTTCTTTATCTAAAGAGATATCAATATTTACCCTATTCATTACAGGAATATATTTTTCCAACTCATCAGATGGTGATAACAAGGCATACTTTTCCCACATGATATAAAAACATTATTCACATTGAAACCCAAAAATTTAATAGGTTTCATAAATATTTCATCATAGCATAACCCATTTAGAATAAATTCCTATCATAAAAGTTCCTTTATTTCAACATAGCATAACATATAGAAAAAAATTGGTTTCATTAAAATTATGTCATAATATTCATAAACCATCCTAAAGAAGAATAAAGATGGTATCCATGATTTATATCATAATAAAATATTGATAATAATTATGGTTTTTTGTCTTTCATTAATAAAAATCCAGTAAATGATCATAACTTCATTCTAGAGGAAAATAAACATTCAAGAATGAAATAAATTATTTATGAAAATTGAAGTAATTTGAATGAAACAATTTTCATTTAAAAGTACAATGGAAACATGGATGTGGATATTCAAAGAACAAATTATTCTCGATTGTGTGAAAGTCCATTCATTATGTATATATTAATGAAATATTAATTAAATAATTTTTTTAGAATATCCAAAATGGCACTCATTTGTAAACAAAAAATAGATTCATTCAAAACTATTTTAATAAAATTCAAACATGGCTAAAAATGACTTCAAGTAATTATAGTATAATAGAAAAAAATATTCTTAATTTTTTTTAGAAAATATGCAAATGAAAGGAAACTGTTTTTTTATTGAATAGGGAAAGAAAGTGGATTTTACTTAAAACAAATGTATAGTCTCTTGAGTACACAATTTAATGAAAATAAAAGGTAAATTTTTTTTTTCTAGAAATAAACAATAGATATTAAATTTAATATATTTTCTGTAGTTTTAAATTATAAAATTGAATCATTAGAGGAATAATGATAAATAATCATGATAAATATTGACCTATTGATATAAAATTCTTACCATGTGTTAGACTTGCTTTGAAATAAATTTTTACTCATGGAAAAAAATTAGTGTTTAATATAATTATATAGAATAATCACATTAATTATTCGAATATCATATATTATTCAATTATAACATTTCAACACTTTATTTTTTCAATAATTATTTATTTAAATAATCATTTATAGGTGTAAAATATTTTATTTATCAAGTGTATTTTATCTTATTTGTTTTAGTATTAGATAATTATCTTGGGTTCCATCATCTTCATAATGTTAATAATTTTATAAATACAATATTTATTAATTATATATATATTATGAGTTATTAATAATATATAGAGATAGAAAAATGAATTACACCATTCATAGATATGGTAGTCTATATGTATGTGTGACCGATGTTTTCATTTTTTGACTGATGGAATAAAAGAAATGTAAATATTATTTATGATATAAAGGATAATTATTATATAGTATAAATAATATATATTCATCTACTTATTCTAGATTACCATCCAACAAAAATAAAAATGAAAAATTGATCACATCACTTCATGGATGTGTTATTCCACACACACACACGAATGACATTATCATTTCCTTATGATTTGGATTGTAAGTAAGTAAATGTGATACTATAATTATTGATATATAATAATGTCATAAATATCATACATATTCATTAATAACATGATTATACCCATCCATAAAATATGGTGGTCAAATGTAAATTTTTATCAATATATAGAGAGGGTAACACATAGGTATTCATAAGGAATAATTTCACTTATCATTTAAATGGAAAAAGGTTTATAATGATGTTTTAATAATAATAAAAACATATTAAAATCATTATTACACTAAAGATAACATTTTATGATTAATAAAATATATTTAGAGAAGGAAATGAAGTGTATACGATAATGTGATCAATTAAAGTTATTACATTTTCATTAAAATGAATCCATTTGATATATAATAAAGCGATATACGGTTAGTCTTCTAGGAAAAATAGATCCTCTATAATTTATCTATATAATTATTTAAGGGTAATGGGAATTGATTTTTTAACATAGAAGGGTCAATGCATTGTAAATAATTAAAGTAAGTGGGTCCCTTTTATAAAACTGTTGAGGATAATTTCAGAAATTTTCCAAATTATTAAATTATATTAATTAATTCATAAGAAAAAATCCTTAAAATTTCTATGTATTTGAAAATAAGGTCATATTGTTTTATCCAATAAACTGAAAAATTTTAGAAATGTTTTTTTTTCATTTAAAACATTATCATTTTGATTAAACCTTAGTTTAACAATGAAAATATTAACTACATTAACAAAATTCTCAATACTAAAGGGCTGAAATGTCAACATATAAGGTAAATATTTGCCCATAAATTGTGAATTTATGGAATTATCAACCATATTAATTCCACATCATCTAATTTAGGGATTTCTATATTTTTTAAATTGTTTAGTAAAATATTATTTTTATAATATATCTTCATTATGAATTGTTATACTATTTATTTAATTTGACTCAAATGACATAAAGAAACCAATGGGTTTAGAATATAATATTCTAACACAAAATAAAATAAAATATTTTCTTATTAATTATTTGGAATATTATAACTAACTATTTTTTAACTACTAATATTTTTGAAATCATTTTATTATTTTTTCCATTAATTTAACTAATACTCTATCGAAGTTGTATAATAATTTAATTTAATTATACAATAAAGAAATTAAAAAAAATTAAATCATGAATATATAATAATTATCCAAAATATAACTATTAACATTAATTCAGAACAATTTTTTTCCCTTTGTGAACATATAAAAGATATTTAAAACATCGAGTGACATTTATTAAGGTTCTTTGATTTGAATAATATAAAAACATTTTCATATAAAATATTACATTAAATAAATAATTTCGGAGACCAGTAAGATTAGGGTGTAATAAAACTCATAAAATAAGAATTATAATGAATAATTATGGCCTTATCATTTGTTTTTATTTAAGATTAATAGAATTTTACCTTTAACGATATGATAAATTTTACTATGGATATAATTAATAATGGGGATAAATTTAAAGGGTTATATATATATTTTTTAAAGATATTATTTCTAAATATTTAATTTATTTCATCAATATGAGTACTAATAAATAGGTTAAATTTAATTTAATGAATGCCTGTAAAATGAGAAAAAAACTCTTATTAGAAAAATACGTTTTAATGCATAAACTGCATTTATTATTATGTAATGATTATAAAAGTATTTTTGGAATGATTAAAACATTTTTTTGAGAAAATAATATATAAATTTCCTTAAAATAATTCCCCAAAAGAGACTAATTTAATATATTTAAAAAAAATTAATGCATAGAAATAATTATTTAGGATAGAAAAACATGTATTTCAATTATTTTTTTTAAAATATAATCAATTAAGAATAGTTTAATAAATTTTATAAAATTTTATAATGTATATTGTTGAAAATTTAATTTTTACTATTCATACCCATCAATAAAATGTATAAGAGGTAATGTTGACATAATATTTTTATAATGTTATTTTGTTTATCTAAACCACTATATTATGTAACATAAGATATAAAATAAATAAAATAATTTAAAGATAATTATTTAATAAATATAATAGATTTACAAAATAAATATGTTATAAAAGTAATAATTTTTTAATTATTATTATTCAATAGATGATGGTATTATTATATCATTTTCCACAATCAACATGTAGAAATTGTTTTCAAATTATGAACTGGACATGGACAAAACACCCTTCACGGAATTAAATAATTATATAGTTAAATATATCATTTAAATAAATGATATGAATGGTATAATTATATATTATTAAAAAAACGTCTTTAGAAAAAATTATTTTATATATTATTATTATACTACTATCAAAGGATTTAAATTCAAATTTTGGACATCATATAAGGTATTTTGTCATAATTTATTTTCATTGAGGATATTTTTAATGATATGTACTTAATTTCATTTATATGGTGTATATAAAACCTATTTAAAATATATATCATTAATCCATAACAATTCATCATGTTTTATGTTAAAAAAATTATTTCATCCAATGTGATTTTTCTTGATAATTACAAAGTAGTAAGGGGTTTATTAACTAATTTCTTCCTCATTGGGCTATATTTATATTTAATAGACTTTATAGTTCCATGATAATGTGTTAATTGATCTATAAATTATATTACTTATATTTCGGCTATTTTTATGGATATAAAATTGTTTCAAATAATAAATCTATTGATTAGTTATCAATTTAATTATATGATCATTATAAGGGTGATTCATATAAAATTTTATTTCTTAAGGGCATACGTCAATGTTATAAAGAAATCTTGTTTTTTGATGTGTATAAATAACCCCTTTGAAATTTCATATATATACTTTCTTTTTATTCTTTTTTATTGAATGTAATAATTAATGTTATTCTTTCATGCAGCATACAAATGAAATGATTCCAAAAATTGAATGGATTTATGTTTCAATCCCACTTTTAATGTTTTTATAATATATTTAATTTTCATTGAAGAATTTTATGAATTTTTAGAATAAATCTTTAAATTTTTCTTCTCCTCTAGTTATTTATATAATTGTAATTTTTTAGAAACATTTTCTATTATGTGTTACTCTAAATGGTACATAAAAAGTTTTTAAGAATAAAGAATCATATATTTCATCTTTCGATAAGACAACATTTTCAATTCATATCAATGATTTAAAAAATATATTTATTTATAATTTTTAATATTATTAACTGATTGATTAAATTCATTTATACACATATATATAATTTTTATATAATGTTTTGAAAGTAATATTCTTTTCATTTACATAATAAGGTTCTTATTACCATAGGTGTGAATAAAATAATTATATTAATGAATACAACATGGATAAAATTTCCATCAACCATGACCACTAGATTTTTTAAATCTTCCATTATATACATACATCGTTATTTTTGAATAAACTTTTTCCAATAATATTCTTTTAATTTGTTGTTTATTAAAATTTATTTTTAATGATGAAAGTGTATTTTACAAGAGAATTTTTTTAAAAAACCATTTAGGGTAATTTTATCCACCAATGATTACAAAAACCTTATATCACTTATGACCCACTTGGGACATTTTGAAATGAAACTATAATTATTCATTACGTAGGAGAATTATTATTCTCTCAATTATATTTTCATGAAAACCTTATCTTTCACATGATATATAAAATATATAAATGAATGATGGTAGTTTTAAAGGTTTTTATGTTTAAAAGTGATTAAATATATATTTTTTAATTCATAAATGGAACTTGTTCATTATTTATGATGATGGGTGATCCCCATGAACCATATATGAATGCATGATCATGATATAACTTTTATTAATAGGTGATACTAATACTTATTATATGAAAGGTTGGGATAGATATATATCTGAAAGGAACTGCGTAAATTTATTTATCTTTTAATATATGAAGGAGGGAGTTTACTAGGGTGGTTTCTCCTCTATATTTAGCTATATAGAAGTTATTTCATAAATGGGTTATGAAGATAATTTTCTAATATACCAAAACATTTTCATTATAATTTATATAAGGTTTAATGTTTCCATTGACCAATATTTACTTCACATAACCTGTGATTATGGAATCCTATGACTCTATTATTTTATAAAAAATTTCCATGTCTCCTGATTTAGGAAATAGGATTTGATGGGATTGAATTCCATTATGATATAATCATTAAATATTATTATTTAATCATATACTAATTCAAATCATATCCTCCTTGAATAAATTATACTATTAATTAATAAGTTTTATCTTAATGATCATTTGAGTTCCCCCTTCTCATGTTTCATATTCCCCATATTATGAAGAAGGATGTTAAATGATTTCATTCTTGAATTGTTAATTTTATTGAGAAATTTAAAGGAATATATTGTAGAATTATTTTTAAAATAGAAATGTTATGTAGGGATAGAAAAGGAAATCACCTGAGTATACTGGTATTTTCTGTATAATTAATTCCTAATTCTATAAAACAGAAAACCTAAAAGTACAATTGATAATTAAGTTATCCAATAATTTTTTTGATATAGTATGTTTCAGATGGATAAAATGGGGTCATGTTTATCAGTATAAAAGAAAAAAATATATGGATTATGTTTTTAGAACATTATATAGGATTATGGGATTGAGTTTTTTATATAAACCCAATATTAAGAAATGATAGGAAACCATCCTTCCACCAATTAAATGTATTTCACATTATGTTTTTCGAAAATAATATTTAAAAATTTAGAATAATATTTTTCATGAGGTATGGGAGTATAGAGTAAATAAATATAAAATATATTTAGTTAGAATAAAATGGAGAATATTTTGTGATCTTAATTAATGTTACGAACCACTTCCACATTAATATACCCAAAAATAAGAACCATGAAATAAATTATAAGAATTGTAAAAAAATTATCAAAAAATATTATACTAGTTTCGTAATTTTTGATGACTTATTTGGAATGTGTATGAAGATCTATTAAACATAAATACTAGAATAGTATGAACAAAAATCATTATTTAATTGAAAATTGATTAAATTTAAACAAAAATAGATAAATAATGTGTATTAAATTAATAAAAAATATCATTTTTTCTAAATAAAGTCATCATTGTTCTGGTGATTCATTTCTATATATTAAATCATAGATATTTATTAGAAAATAGTACTCATAAAAAAACTAATAAAAATGATTAGTATTTTTTATCACCTAGAAAAGGTACCATTGTTAGGCAATCCATGGTATAATAATTCTAGTTCTCCATCCTTAGTTAATATATGGGTTGTTTTATTTAGGTTATAACAACCACATACTTATATTTTTAGCATCATAAAAAACTGAAAAAAATGGATGATAATGAATTAAAATTTTCATTTTGGAAAAAAAATATTTTAAGATAAATATAATATCTTCTATTATTTCATCTTAATAAGAGCCCTTAATATGTTATTCAATTATTAATGGTATCTCAGTAATTCTCTTGTCAAGTTAATTCTAATCTATAGAATGTAAGTGATCAATAATTTTATATACATTTAAAAATTATCTATAAAGAATTCTTATATATAGATAATGAAAATAAAAATTAATTGAAATAAAGAAAGAAATATGAAATAGTTTATAATCATTATAAACATTTTTACACAAAAATCATTCATATTTAAACTCTGATTCTAGAGGTAGGCAGTAAAACCCCTCATCATTCTCTTTTGGGAACACATTCACAAAAATAATGAAAATGAGAAAAAATAATTTTTTATTTATTTTTATACATCAGTTGGTTTTCAACACTTCTAATGTACTTTATTTATTGTATCAAATTCATATAATATTAGGTGATTAACTAGTTGATGTAATCCCAGTGAAAATATATGAATACCTCACTAATAAATTCAAATAATATATTTTTATAACTTATAATGATATCAATAATGGTTTAAACTTGACAGTACCATCAAAGATATTTTGATTTATCATTGAGAACATTAATGAATAAAAATTAATTTTAATTAAAAAATAGAAATAGAATGGAAATTAAAGTATTAAAGAAACTATGAACACAAAATTCATCCACATAATTGAAAATAAATGTTGACACATGTTGACCTTATTACAGTCATTTCAAGAACACAAGAATTTATAAAAACATTATGGGCTAGAATAATGGTTTCCCTTATGGATTTTTCTATTGAAGTGGGATTGTTTCAATCATAGGATAATATTATCTTTATAACATTTTATGGTTTTCAAAATAATTTTATTTTAATAATTTTGAACATAGAAGAATGAATATTGGAAAATACCCAGGAAAGTAAAATGAATGAAAAGGAGAAAGATTAATGGTGAAAGTGATACAAAGAATAAATTAAATTAAAGGTATTAAATGGAATTAAATTAGTTTTAATTATTGTTATTACAATTAAATCCCCAAGAAAATATATTTATCTATGTTATTTAACTGATTATTGACCTCAATATAAAAAAATTCAATATCATGATAGATTATTTTAATCAGTAAAAAATACTAAACCCTTTTAAATCTCATAAATTTAGTGTTTACAATATTTAAGTCTCCCATTTTGATATTCTCTGTAGGTACATATAATTTTTATAGAGAAATTAAAGAACACATATATTTCATATAATTTATTCTATCAATAAAAATAGATAAATATATGATGACAAGAATTAGGTTAATAAAAAATTATATTTTAATTGTATATTATTGGTTTTCACCTCAATCAATGAACCTTAAACTAAGGACTTTAAATCATTATGAAAACCAAATAATTAAAATGATATTAAAACTCATAACCCATTTTCAATATTTCCTCCATGGATATTTATATTGAGGTTAGTGATATATTAAACTATATAGGAGATAAAACCCTTTTAAGTGGAGTGTAGAAACAATAAAAACAGTAATATAGAATTAACATTAATCATAAAAAAATTAAAATAATTATAGAGAAAAATATAAAAAAATTAACAAAATTAAGTACATAGTTAATAAAAATCGTGTATAAAAATAGAGTTAGTGAATCATAATAAAAATAAACATAAAAATATGGAGTCAACCAGAACATAGAGATGATAAAAATAAAAATAATAACATATAATAGAAAAATATATTAGAAAAAAATAAATAATATGGTACCATGATAAGGGAATATAATTTTGAGTATCTAAATATCATGAGAAAGGGGGTTCATTTTTGTAATATGTTTTTAAAAAAATTTAATTATATGGAGGATGAGAATTAGATTTTATATGGTACGTGTGGAAAAAACTTAAGATCTTCTTTTCCATCACCTAAATTAGATAAGTGTGAAATTAAAAGTGAACATTTATCACTCATTTAAGGGATACTAAGAGACATTATTGTGGTTGAGATAGTGATTTATTATTGGGGTCGTCCTTGTTTAATTTTATTATGGCTTGTTCATGGATTATGTATTGTTGGAAATTGATGAGAGAGGATAGGTAGAAGGATTCTTGTGGATTTTTGGTTAATAAAACCATGGAATACGATAGCTTAAGAGAATTGATGTGTAGTTGATGTAATGTAGAGTTATTTTTTATACTATCTAGGAGTATGTTATGTTAAATTACATTAGACTTGAATTATGTAGCCAATAAATTCTGAAAACTCTAAGCAATTAATTATGTAATGCCCTGAACCTAGATACCCAGATTTCTTGCATTATTTCATAACATTAGCATGATCACAAGAGATCAAGTCCAAAATTTCCGATTAGTTTAGTATCCTTGGAAGTACTAGATATATATATAAGATTTACGTTAAATTATGAAATGATAAAGCCACATTGTGTCTCCATAGACCACACTCATATCCCGTAGCATATCCCAAAATGATAGTCATAATATACTTCTTCACATCTGGGAATAAAAATAAAACATAAGAAAGGGGAGAGCTCATATGCTCAGTAAGGATAACAATATAAATGAAACATTGATAAATAAGCATAAAAATTTGTGGAATTGTATAAGACTAAAAAACAAGACTTTTAATTTTAACATTCAGTATAATATGGTAAATATAAGTCAAATACAAACAATTACTTATTTACAAGGATATTCTACTATTTGAATAATCACATGTAATATTAATAGCTAATTTCATAATGATATAATGCATAACGTTGGACATCATAACCACATAGTCAAGGAATCATGCCAAGCCTAAATTTTTTATTGTCAATGCCTTGTTCCAAGACACTAATTTCTCTCATGATACCTACTGATGCATCAAGGGGTTATAGAGGGCCTCGCCCATCACTTAGTAAGTCCAATGCCCTTCTCATATGAAAAGTTTGAAAATAACATAAACATTCATATTAAAACTACCATATAAAATGACAATACTTTAACCCAAAACCATTAATGGTATAAAAATAGCACATCCATAGTCAAACATATCACAAAAACATTCAATACAGTATAAAAGATTTTATCATAATAAATCAACTTCAAACGAGCGTAAAATTCATCAATGGAAGTCCATAAATATGAAATCCAAACTATTTGAGAGAAAAAGCTTATTATATTTTGAAATCATTTAATAGTCATGTAATAATAGAAGAAAAAAATTATTTTTAAATTATTATTATAATCTTTTAAGGGAATATTTAGAGGTGTTATAATGGCGGAAGATAGTGGCACCTGTCGTATAAGTGAAGAAAACATTATTTCCTTGACTTGTCGAAAAGGTCAAAATGTAAATTATTTGGAAAGTGAAGAAAATATTCCTTTCAAAATATTTTATAAAAAATTAAAATAGTGGTATGAATTCTTTTTCCCATTGTCTAAGAAATAGTAAATATGTTTTGAAATACATTTTTAAGAGTCATGGATGTGATTGATAAAGTTTTCTGAGTAGATACTTACGTAGAGACAACCTCAGATAATAATGTGATTGTAAAACTAACACGTAACTTGTAAATTTGCTTAGTCGATAGTACGTTAACCTAATATATAATGGTTAAATAATTATTATTAAATTTCTCAATAACCACACACATAAATATGATATCATATTTGTTTCTTTAATATTTTTTTTAACAATATGGCATTATTATTATTGTTTTGGGTGTTACAGATTCATTTTCCTTCATATGTTTAGTTATTAATGTCATGTTAATTATGGATCATATGAATTTCATTAATATATAAAATAATATAATGTTTCTAAATAGTATTTTTAATCATCAAATGAAAATATTTCTTGAAGGGTTATGATGGGGAATGAAATATCAATGCGTCGTGGAGACGGTAAGCCATGCATACACATGGGGGACATTATCATTCTATTGATGGTAAAATCATTTGTTGTTGGATGGTATATTATAATTATATAATAATTAAAATGTTATATTTTTTATTTATTTCAATTATACTCATTATACCCATCCAAATAATGAAGCATTGAATAACAAACTACACCACGACATGGAGACGGTCAGCCGTACGTACACATGTATTGTGGATTTGTCATTCATATAATGGATAGAATAATGAATATGGTAGTAAAAAATATATAAAAATAGAATAATAATTGGAATTTACTAGATTTATTATTTTTACGGGGAAACAATAATGAAAGAAGAAGTGGAATCAGAAAATAACTATGAAAGAGGTGATGAAATAATTACCCCTTCTTCAGGTTCTTCCTATTGATCTAAATAAAAGGCCTCCATAGGTTGTCATTATGATCAATGTAAAACAACTTGGGTTAATTTAGTGTTACTGGGATGATATTGGATCAGGGTTTGGCCGAGCCAAATGGCTTTGGAGGTGTGAAATTAAGAGAAGGAGAGTACCCTTTTATAAGAGAGGTGAGGGTTACTTTAAAAGAAGCATGAAATATTATTTTATTATATAATAATTTTCTATTTTTAATTGATCCCAATTGATTTATTTAGAGTATATGGTGGGTATAGGTTTAAATAAACTCAACCAATAGGTTTTAGACAAGTTTAAGTCACCATATTAACCATATATTTTAGATTTAACTCTTTGTTAAATAGTTTTATCATTTAACATGTATCCTTGTATTTTTATATTATATGGTTTAATAAACATACCATAAAATTATAATAGAACCTAAAGTTGTTCATTAATTACAAAAATATTATTATATAAGTCTTTTTTCTGAACATTATATTTTTAGGACAATTACATAATATAGTAAAATAGTATTTGTTTTAAAAACACATTTATGACAATTTTGACGCTATTTAGTATTTTTCTTTTGTGATATTCATAAAAACATGATTACATAAATGAAAAAACATTAAATCATCCATAAAATTTCATATTCACCTATAAAATTTTTCAATGAATGCAAAACCTTAAAATTATATTTATTTTAGTATTTATAATATCATTTATTTGATTAATTCATTAATAAGGAAAATTGATGGCTCCTGTATTGGGGGGCGGGGGGGTCATGAGGGGAGGTGGTATACTTAGGGACTTTTGGGGTTCTGTTATACTGGATTTTAGTGCCTTTTATGGCTCAGGGATTTCTTTTGGTGCAGAGGTCCGAGCTCTCCTTTCCGGCTTGATGGTGTGTAGGTGGAGAGCGATGCAGGTGACGGAGGTGGAGTCAGATTCTGAGACTCTAGTGAAGATGTTACATGGAGGCCATGGCACTCCGTGGGAGTTGAATTATCTCATTTGAAGGTGCAGGGTGGAGACTAACTATGGAAGGTCTATTCATCACAGTTGGAGGGAGTCTAATTTTGCTGCAGATGCTCTCGCTCGATTGGGCAGACAGGAGGAGCCACTTATGATCTTTGACAGTTTGAACTCCCTCCCCCTTGAGTGCTTCACTGTGGTGCAAGGGGATTCTCTAGGACTTCACTATTTTCGGCCTCATTGAAGGGAGGTTCCTTGTGTTGTTTCTATCTTTCCAGGAATAATAAAAAAAAGTAACTTGCAGCAGCATTAATAAGGAAAATGTTTCATCAATATTGAGTCATTAATAAATATCTTAGTTTTATGTCTAAAAATTATAAATAAAATATCATGATATAGGAAATATTTTTGTAGTTATAATGACTATTTATTGCTATAGGGATCTATTATATAATATCATATAAGAATTTTTTTACAAAAATATATATGTTTATGTTACATTTTCCTTAACTTTAAATTAATTTTTATAAAGTGTCATTTTCACATACATGTGGCTCTATATGGTCCCAAAATCGACCCAAGGATGCCCATGGTTGGACATGTATCGTCCAATAAGTTTAGGAGGCGTCATAGAGGAATTTAATAATATTTTAATAAAATTTTATTGACCTTATTTACCAGATTAATGCTTTAACCATGGTAAATAAAATAATAACTAAATTTACTATTAATACTGTCTAAAAATAAATGTTACATGTTTACACAATTTGGAAATGTAATTCAAAATATTTATTCCATTTTTTCAAATTCAAGACATTGATGTTGTAGAAATTAAAGAAAAATTAATTCCCATTGTCAAAACCAAAAATCCGGTTATCAAGATGTAAAAACTATCAAAATATTGACATGTGACTATGTACAATTTAGATGTGAAATTATGTCCAATGACCCAAATCTTCTTAAATTAGAAAATTATAATCAAACTATACATTAAAACTCTAAAATGTATAATATCACACTATAAATTATTTCGATTAAAATAGTTGTTTTTAATTAAAATTTATTATTTTTCACTATTCATCAAAATATGAAACTTATCATATAAAAAAAAATCCACCCTAATATAATATTGATATTATTAATCCAAAAATGAATTCGATTTTGAAAAATAAAATTTATAATATTTCAAAACATCAATATTTCTATTCATAACTACTTTTTAAACGGCTAGTTTGATTGTTCGTGGTGTGCTAGAACTCGATGTTGCATACAACACAAGATGTTGTATTCTTTAATGGGAAACATGTCATGGAATCTTGGGGTGTTAAATTCTTCCCTCCTACAAATAATTTTGTCCTTGAAATTTCTAGATTCCTATTATATAAAAATATTTGCTGGTTCTTCATCTTAAGTTCCTCATGTCCCCATAATGCCTATTCCATTTTATGATTTCTCCAAAGAACTTTTACCAGACGAGTCATTCCATTTCTCAACACATTTTCTCTAGTATGAAGACATATTATGTGTTTTTTTCAATAATATAGAATGAGTTATAGTTATATTTCATCATAGGTGAATACATTCATAGTGTTCGACATGTATTTTATCAATTGTGATACATTGAACAAACCATGATATTTTGAGAGACAAGGAAGTATTTCCCAACTGTAAGCTACGAATCCAATTTGTAATAGAATTTCGAAAGGTATGATGTTCCTGGGACTTAATGTTTCCTTCATACCGAAACATATAACACCCTTCCAAAGAGATACCTTCCCAAAAATAGGATCTCCTACTTGATATTTCAAATCATTTTTTTGGTTAAAGGCATCTCACTTTTGCCTACATTGAGATGCTTTAATGTGGGTTTGGATAATCTTCACATTTTCTATTGTTTCCTCAACATGTTTTAAGCCTACAAGTTCTCTTTCACCAACCTCAGCCCAACAAGTTTGTGTTTGACATCTCTTTCCATATAACATTTTACATCTGAAAACTTGAATGGAAGCTATAGTTATAGGAAAACTATTCCAGCGATAAATACCGATCTTAAATACCTTGAAAGTCAAGTGAACATGATCTCATCCTATCTTATAAAGCTTGAGTCTTCCGTATTGATTTCCCATCAGTTTGATGGTGGTATGAAGTTCTCAAACAATGTTCAGTATCCATGGATTTCTGAAGACTTTTCCAATGTCTTGATGTAAAATGGGGATCATGACCAGAAACAATCGATATGGTTACTCAATAACATTTTATAACCTCATTAATATATTGTATTACTAAATGTTCATGTGGAAAATCTTCACGTATTGCATGAAAATGTGTTGAAATTTTAAGATGATCAGCAATGACCCAAATTGCATCATTCCTTCTAGGATTCATTGGTAGCCCCATAAAAAATTCCATCGTAATATCATCATTTTTCCACTCTGGTATGGGAAGAGGTTGCATGACTTTTCAAGGATGTTTCCCACCTTCTTTCACCTGTTGAAAAACAAAACATCTTGACATATAATCTTCAATCTCCATCTTTATGTTGTCCCACCAATAACATTCCTTCAAATATATATACATCTTAGTGATACAATGGTGTATAGATAAATTTGAGCTATAGGAATCATCCAACTATTCCATTTTTAGATCAGGTATATCGGTACACAATATCTCTTCCCAAATTTCCAAATTCCATCTTCATATATGAATTTAATCAATCTCGCATCATTCCCAAAATTATTTCTCTTTTGAAACACTTCATCCTTAGTATAAGAAATTTTTATTATTTCTAGTAATGATTGTTTGCAAACCATTTGATAATGTATTAATGTTTTACCTTTCATGATTATTCATATATCCATATTTACTAGATCCCCGAACATTGGATACCTTTACACTATCATCTTGTTCCGAACTCCATGATCCTTTCTTCTCAAAGCATCTACCACTTTATTTTCCACCCTCGAGTGGTAGCGTATAGTACAATCATAATCCTTGACTAGTTCTAGACATCTCCTTTGACTCATAATTATTATTTTTTGTGAGAAAATATACTTAAAAGTCTTGTAATCAGTATATATATCACATTTTTCACCATTGAGATAGTTTCTTTATATCTTTATAGAAAGTTTTATAGCTGTTAACTCAAGAACATGAGTAGGATAGTTTTGTTCATTATTTTTTATCTATCATGATGCATAAGAAATAACTCTAACAATTTTCATATGGACAAAACCATGTCCTTTCATTGATGCTTCACTATAAATAACAAAACCATCATTCCTAGATGGAAGAGTCGAGATAAGAGAAATGACTAATCTTCTCTTCAATTCCTCAAAAAATTATTCGCACTCTTTTTTCCAAAAAAATTTAATACCTTTACGTGTGAGCTTGGTTAATGGGTTAGAAAATCAGAAAACATTCTAGAAAAAACATCAATAATAACCTGCTAAACAAATAAAATGGTGTAACTCAGTTACACTCTTCAAGGCTGGCCATTCTTGGATTTCCCTTGTCTTTGAATGATCAACAGAGATTCCATCGTTAAAGACAATATTTCCATGAAAATAAATTACCTAAAGCTAGAATTCACACTTGCAAAACATCCCATATAATTCATTTCATCTAGGAGTATTTAGAGTAGTGAACATGTTATTTTCATGATCTTCATAGATTTTGTTGTATACCAAGATATAATTAATAAATACCACTAAAAAGTCATTAAACAGTTCCTTGAAAACAATATTCATTAGATTTGTGAAAAATATTGGGTGAATTAGTCAGTCCAAATGGCATTCCTATAAACTTGTAATGCCCATACCTAGTTTTAAATGCTATCTTTGGAATGGATTCCATTTTCACACACAACTAATGGTATCCATATCGAAGTTAAATAATTAAAAAATATTGAGCTCCATGAATTTGATCAAACCAATCATCAATGCAAGGTAGGGGATATATGTCCTTTATCATTATAGAATTGATATCCCTGTACTCAATGCACAACCTTATATATCCATATTTATTCTTAACAAATGTGATGGATCGAAATAATGAATGAATAAACGAATTGTAGTATCATATGATTCTCAATATAAAAGAGGGGGTGGGGGTTTAATTGTAAACTTTTAAAAATTTATATGGAACTTTTAAAGAGAGTTTTGTTTAAAAAAATTAAACAAGGAAAAATTCACAAAACCTATAGTTCTATTACATTCTTGATTCCAGAAAAGAGATTCTGAGAATTCAACTCTGGAAAGATGGTTCCAGAAGGAAAAAATAACAAAAGTTTACAAAGATAAATATTATTCCTTAAAGAATATAGAATCTTAATAAATCATAGTACAAGTATAAGGAAGTATAAGATAGTTATACTTTCATCTATAATTAACAATGCAGCGGAAACCATGAAACAAAACAAGTAACAAGTACTAAATCATTTAACCCAAAGATAAGGGAATCCAAAAACCTTGGATAAAGGTCCCTTGATTTATACTTTCAAATTTGTCTATTTTATCAACACCAGGGTAAGCCCTCAATATGAATATCAGAGTCTCTCTTACTATCCCCACAAGCTCTCTACTTTAAGGTAGTCGACACCTCTGTGTTTCTCAGCAAGGAAGACCTCAACTTCAAGGTAGTCAGGAAATATGTCTTCCTATCCCCAGATGCCCTCGAATGTAATCAGCAACATTCGGAGTCACATAAAGAAAATCTGAACAAGAAGATCAGTATGCACAAAGCATGAAAGTCTCTCTCTATAAATCACTTTAAAAACATGTAATCTCTAGAGTCATATAACAGTGTTGAGGATGTTCAAATGAGATCTAATTTATTGGAACAACACCAATGGTTGGATCCCTCCACCAATAGTCATATTTTACATTGAATTTCCTAGGGACCTCTACATGTGTCACTCAACCAACGGTTAATATGTAACTGAATTCATGACATGGTTTTATAACCAAAACAATTTTAAGCAAAAAATATGGTTACTTAACCAAAATCACTTATTCAGAATGTATTGAATAAAAGATAGCAGTCTAACCAAATAAACACATTCGGTATCTAAAATACAAGAATATTAAAATTTTATTTTCCAAGGAATTCAGAATAGAACATAGAATGTTCATTGTTTGAATTCATTAAAATTCAGAGCCTGAACTCAGAAAGTTAAAAGTCCGACTTCAGAGAACTCTGAGTCAGAACTCATAAGAGTTCGAAGTCTGAATTCAAAGAACATGGAGTCAGAACTCATAAGGGTTCGGAGTCTGAATTAAAAGAACTTTTAGTTAGAACTCATAAGATTTTAGAGTCTGAATTCAGATAACTCGGAGTCAAAAGTCATAAGAGTTCAGAGTCTGAATTCAGAGAACTCATAGTTAGAACTTATATGAGGCCGGAGTTTGAATCTGGTTCTTGAAAAAAGAATTCATTATATATAAGTATTATATGATTTTGAGGTTTTTAGATATGAAACTGAATTTTATTCTTAGAGATAAAATGAAAAATGAAAAACATTGTAAAGATAAATTTCCCTGGGGAAGGAAAATTTTCCTTATAGAATTAAAACATAGAGTAAATGAAAATTTTCTTAAGATAGGGTGTTTGTTATTTTCAAAACATGAAATAATATTAATGTCATACGGAAACCTTATTGACTCAATAATGTCCCCAAACATGAAATAATGGAAAATTATAAGGAATAACTTATTGACTCAACAATTACCCCCCTTTTGGAAAGCAAAAACATCATTACGAAAAAGAATATAAGGACATAGAAAATAATTTTTTACACTTTGAAAATAAAACTTATCTCCCTTATCACATGCGAAATGATGAATACGACTAACTCACCCTTAGGATTTGGAATACTAAAGATTGTATTCTAGTTTTATTGAATGAAATTATTCATTATCTTGAATATAGAAGTCTTTGTAATGAAAACTCCCACTTAGATAAACACCCCATTTCATAGGGAAAATTCTTCTTTTCTTAGGTTTTTTTTCCTTTCTCCTCATTAATGAGATTAAAAAAGAAATTTTAGGGAATGGAAAAGAAATTATGTTTCCTAAAAGATTAGTAAAAAACATCCAAAATAGAAGTGACCAGAAATTTCATTACCAATGGAAAAATTTTTACAATGAAAGGAATATAACAAAAGATTGGATTTAAACAAGATCACCCTTCCTTTTCCATGGGCATCAACTTATTAACTATGGTCTTCAGATTTTTGAGTTCTTTGTGGTCTTCCTCTTCTATCTTTTGAATCTGTTATTGATCCTACGTTTTCTTCTCTAGAGCTTTGATTTTATCTTGTTGATCTTTAAGAATATCAGCCCGAGCCTTCAAGGATTCTTTCTTCTTAACTAGATTTTCTTATATCTCAATCCAAATATCTCTTTCTCTCTTCCAACTTTTAGAAAAATAATATCACTTCCCATTTAGATCTTTCACTTCATGAATCCAAGAATTCTGTTCTAGTGTAAGCTTTTCTTCAAAACTGGTTGTGATGAACTAGATCATACCATCTTCAATGTCAAAAGCCTCCTTGACACCATCTTGGAACTCATCAAATTCACTCATTTATTCAAATTTCTTCTTTAACCAGCTAATAATTTTCTTATAAGATCTTTTGTGGGAATCGTACTTAATAATGAAATTCATGAAATTAGCCTCAAGCTTTACACACTTATCCATCACCATGGATACTGAATCTGATATATGATTTAGTGTGTGCTGAAGCATCTTGAATCTGGAGTCTATGCTTGGAATAATCGGAATGGTCCCAACAAGCTTCATCAATGATTGAACAACAAAATCTTGTCCAAAGAATGATGATTCCAAATCTGGAACCTTGCTAGGTGAGGTTTCTTTCTTTATCTCAGGAAGTTTCCTCTTGGATGATCCACCAACTTTCTTCTTCTTTACAACAACTTTTGTAGGTTTATAAACAACTACATGTTTCTCCTTATTTGTTTTCGGAATGGCTTCATCGCCCGGAGATTTATATTCACTGTCAGAGAGATGAACAATCCTATCTTCATCTCTCTTTTCCTTCTGAGATCCTGCCTCAACATAGTTATGATGAATGAAGTAATGATTAAAACTTTCTTCCTCAGAGATCTTATTCACATCATCTTCAGCCTTGTCATCTAACCCAGGAGAAGCATGTTTTTAAGATTTGGCTTGAGAGGTTCAGAATGAAAATTTCACGGATGGTATTTCTTTATAATTAAAGTCCTCCACTTGCTTAATTAAATCATCTGTGTCACCACTGCTTTCAGCTTATTCATCTTCTTCCATTAATTTTTCTACTTCTTTTTCATCAACAAGAATTTCTTATACTTTTTTCGGAGTGAAAAAATTCTTACCCTGAGTCTCAAGTAAAGATTCTAACAAGAATGATTCCAGTTATAGCATGATCTATGATGATTTCTCAGTATCCCTTAGAATAGATTTCACTATATCTGCTTCAGTAATCTTCTTCTTTAACTTCTACTGTTTATGTTGCTTATCAAGCTCATCAGTTTTCTTCACTCTAAAGGATTTTGCTTTAGTAGGATCCAAACCAAAAATATGCTACCCTATTTCCCTTTTTTCTTTGTCTACCCTCCACTGGGATACAACCTCATCCAGAAATGATTTTTTCTTCTATGGTTTTGGAGGTGCGGATTGAGCTTTCTTAGATTTTGGTGTTTTCTCTTCTTATTCTACTACCATTAATTTCATCTTCTTTACAGCCTTTCACGATGGTTCAACCACTTCATGCTTATTCAAAATAGCTTCATCTTCCTCCTATAGTAGGTCAAAAAATTATTCAGAGTCTTTAGAAAAACCAATGTTCATCCTCTTCAAAGTATCATCACTGACTAGCATGACTTTGCAATTTCTAGGTTTTGAACTGCAAGGGATTTTAAAAGATTCTATACACCGAACAATCAACTTAGAATGAATGATCGGGTACATGATAATCTATGCCCTCATATTTCCATTTTGGATATTCTCTATCATAATCAGAATATGCATAACCATATTAACCATAATCAGGTTCACCAGAAAATCTTGGATGTACATATCACTCTTCTTCAATTTGACTTTGTCACCTTTTCTCAGAATGATAAATCCTTAAACACATAATTCAATGTTCTGATTATTTGTAGAGAGGTGAGAAATATTCGATGTCTTGACATCTGTAAGACTGGGGAACTCCATATCATTCACCTATACAGAGTTTACTTTAACATCCGACAACTTGTGGGAACAGAATTCAGCTTCCACTTCTTATGGAATACCATCTTAGCTTCCTACCTTAGTATATGAAAGAGAATAAGTATTTCCATAGATTTTGAAGGAAAACATCTCCCTCACATATTCCTTTAAGAAACTAACTGATTCATAAAACTGAATTTGTAGATCTGAATACAGCAAATCTTGAGCCTCTGGCTTCGATACAGAAATTATTTCTCATCCATTCAGTTTAATGTTTTTCGAGATTATAGTATTATACTTTTGGAAGAAGTTCTGATGCACCGACATTTCTCAATATAACTTCCACTCCGAAATAGGCTTGATAGTAGACATATTATTTTGGGAGGATTCTTCTATAGACATTCGGATTTGAGAAAACTCTTACAAGTTCGGAACTGGATTAAGTAGGGAGGCAGAGATTTAGCACGCAAGATCATGATATTCAATGTGGGACAAGCATCGGGGGTCCTTTTTATAGGTGTTAGAAGAGATGATTCATCTTCCAAACTCAATAAAATGGATGAAAATATTTCTAATCCGATTTGATGGTTGATATGAAAGCCTAAAGGAAATATTTGATCCGATATTCTGAGGTTTTTTAATAAAAACATTTGTATTTAAGTAGAGAAGAATCCGAAAAATATAAAACACAATATGAAAATACCAAAAAGTAAAAAATTATTATGAAAATTCATGAAAGATTCATACCTTTTGGATTGTTAGGAAAATTATTTGTAGTGGGGAATATTCTTCTTGATGAACTTTAGATTTTGAAAATTTGATTATTGAAAATTTTGAAAAACTGGCTTTGAAAAAAAACTTCATTACGAAAAATTTGAAAAAAAAACATAATTACAAAAAAATTGAAAAAAAACATGAAAATGTACACCCCTTATGAAAAGGAGTTTATTTATGTAAGGAAATTGATTTCAACAGAGTGTTAATGAGGAAGATTAACTTACAGTTATCATTCCTATCTTTTTTTTAATGTATTCAAATCTATTAGAGGGTAGTGATTTTGTGAAAATATCAGCATGTTGATCTTGTGTTCCAATAAATTGATGAATAATATATCATTTTCGCGTCTGATCCCTATGAATTTGATGACTAAAATCTATGTCTTTTCATGAGAGTGATGTGCATGGTTTTCAATTGGGGAAATGGCATAAGTATTATCACACAAAATTTGTGTTTGGGTAAAACTCATACCATAGTATGTGAGTGTGTGCTGCATCCACAACACATGAGCACAACAACTTCTAGCTGCTACATATTCATCTCCAGCAGTGTAAAGTGCTATTGACTATTGCTTCGTGCATGACCATGAAACTAATGAAACACCTAAAAAATAACATTTTCAATATATACATTTTTTATCCATTCTACATCCACCAAAGTCTGTATCTGAAAATAAAATTAAAGCAAAACCATGTCTATATGTATAAAAGAGTCCTAAATCCATGGTTCCCATTAAGTAGCGAAAAATTATTTTCACTACCATTAAATGAGATTCCTTAGGATTGGATTGATATCTTGCACATAAGCATACTAAAAAAATTAGGTTTGGATGACTATCTATCAAGTAAAGTAGACTTCCTATCATACCTTTAAAAGATGTTTGATCTACAGGTTTCCCAACTTCGTCAATATCATATGTATTTGAGGTATCAACGGGAGTACTTATACGGTTACTGTTGTCATATCCAAACTTTTTAAGAATATATTTAATATAATTATGTTGGGATATATAGATTCCTTCTGGTTTTTGAGAAATTGGAAAAATAAGGAAAAATGTTAACTCACCCATCAAACTCATTTAAAACTCAAATTTCAATAGATGCACAAAAGAATCAGTTAAAGATTTCTGAGAGGAAACAAATATAATTTTATCAACCTAGATTGGAACAATCAACACATTTTTCTTATCTTTCTATAGAAAAAGGGTTGGATCTACATTTCCATTAATGTAATTATTTTGAAGAAAAAATCATGTAAGTCTATCATACCATGCTCGTGGGGCTTGATTAAGTCCACACAAATATTTGGAATGTTTATAAAAATGTTCAGGATGTTTTGTATCTTCCAAACCCGGAGAATGTTCAACAAAAAAATATTCTTGAACATAACAATTAAGGAATGCACATTTCACATCCATTTGAAAAAGATTGAATTTGAAGAATGATACAATGGAAAGTTGAATATGGATAGATTCAAGTCTAGATACTGGAGAAAAGGTTTCTTCAAAACCTATTCCTTCTTTTTGATTATATCCTTTATCAACTAATATATATTTATTTCTTACTATGATTCCATTTTCATCACACTTATTATTGAAGACCCATTTGACTCCAATAACAGAAGTTTCCTTCCGTCTTTCAACCAAGGACCAGAAATTATTTTGTTCGAATTCATTTAGTTCATCTTGCATAATTTTTATCCAATCATAATCACCTAAAGCTTCATCAGTTATTTTTTGTTATAATTTGGAAAAGAAAGCTAGATGTTCTATTTCATTTCTTAAGGAATGTCTAGTACTCAAATATTGATTTACATCACCAATTATACTATCACTGGGATGATTCGTAAGAAACAAAATATTTTGGATTTGTAAAACCTATTCATCAACATAGGGTTGCAAATCTTCTGTGGTAAATGTTTTAGAAATATCTTCTTGGAAAATTTTGTTATCAGAAAGATCTTCTATCAAGGGTTGATAATCAGTTTTTTAAAACACATCTGAAGATGTAGGCTTGGGTTGTTTAAAAACAAAATGATCAGTTTCATCAAATTTGACATGTACTGTTTCTTCAACAGTGCATGTGTTTTTATTGAAAACACTTTAAGCCATAGAAGTTGTGGAGTAGCCTAAGAAAATCCATTCATAAAATTTTGTTTGGAATTTGTGTAGATTTTCTTTAGTATTCATAACGAATACCTTGAAACCAAAAACCTTGAAGTAGTGAATTCCTGGTTTTCTACCATTCCATAACTCATAAAGAGTTTTATTATTAAAATGTGTAATCAACAATCTATTTATAGTATAACAAGAAGTACTTACAGTTTCAGCCCAAAAATGTCTGGCTACAGAATACTCATTCAACATATTTCTTGTTATCTCTTGAAGAATTCACTTTCATCTTTCAACAACCCCATTTTGTTGTGGTGTTCTGGGTGCTGAGAAGTTATGAGTAATTCCTTTTTTACTACAAAAAGTTTCAAAAGCAGAATTTTGAAATTCTCCAACATGATCACTATGAATAGTTATCAAAGGAAGGTTATTATTATTTTAAACATGGGCTCTAAAGCTTTTGAAATAAGTAAAAGCTTCAGATTTTTTTGCTACAAAATAGACCCACGTAAATCTAGTAGAATCATCAACTGATACAAATACATAATACTTTCCTTCATTGATTCTAGTTTCTGTTGGTCTAAATATATCCATATGCATCAACCATAATGCATCAGTGGTTGAGACTTCACCGACTGAATTAAAACTTGATTTATGTTGCTTTCCATATTGACAAGGATCACAGTCTTTTGAAGAAATAAATATAATCTTTGGTAGATCCTTAATTAGTATCTTCATAGAGAGTTCTCATAGGTTCCTAAGGTTAAAGTGTCATAACCTTCTATTCCACAACCAAGAATGATCTTCTATTGCACTAATTTAAGGTAGGTCATGGCTCCTATGTTCTTCTAAGTTAAGTGTGTAAACATTCTATTTCCTTTTGGTAGAAAGAATATAATCTTTCTTGGAATTTTGTTCTAGGAATTTTTCATTTCTAAATTCACAAGGTAACCTTCATGTCATAATTTTCTTATGCCAATGAGGTTGTGCTTAAGACCCTTAAAAAATAAAACATTTTAAATTAATGTTTTGTCAAGAAGAACGTTGTTACCTATACCAATAATTTCTCTATCAGCATTATCTCTGAAAGTTACATTTCCTCCTTTCGTCTTGATAATATTTTCAAAGTAGTTTTCATTACCAATCATATTCCAAGAGCATCCACTATCTACGTATCAATAATTTTTTTTTCGTACTTTTTTTATTTTCCTGAAAACAAGAATGTTAGAATTTCGGAACCCAATCATTCTTGGATCTATAAATTTTAGAAGGATAAATTTTAGGCACCCACATTTTCATAGAAAAATAGGCTTTATGAAATCATAAATACTGAGTTTTTTTAGGGAACCATTTCTTTCCCAATTCCCACCACAACAACACTTAGTGCAGAATGGAGCACTTTGAGCGAAAAAATATTGTTACTAAAAATCGGTTTATAACTAGTATAATGAAACCATAAATATTCCTTAGAGGTCGGATATGAGAATACATCTTATAAAAATTTTCCTTACCTAAGGTAAAGTTTGACAAACGCATCCTCAAGGTAAAAATTTCAGATTTTAGTTTGATAACTATGTTTTTATCTTCCAATTTTTTTTTGAGCTAGTGTTTGGCTCGAAAACATTTTTATTAGAAAGTAATTTTTATATGTCCTTATAAAGTATATCCTTCTCAGAATTTACTTCTTCAAGATTTTTTGAAATAATTTTGAAATCAAAAAATTTCTTATCAAGATTTTTAGATAGATCTGATATCTCCTTAGTATGAATAATATTTCTAGAATTTTCTTTATCACGATTTTTCATGAGTTTTGAATTCTCATTATGAAGGATCTTAGAAAACCTAGAAACATCTTCGTAGGAAGGTAATGTATTATATTTATTAGAAGATAGTTTTTTATCAGAAGAGTTATAGTATTTACAATCAATATAGTTAGAAATTACGAATACATTGGTCATAGATTCAGCATTGTATACCTTAGCCATCAAACAATGATTTTGAATAGGTAGTCTGGCTATTAGACCAAGATTCTTCTATCCAGAAGATTCGTAATCTGATGAATCATCTGACGAGTCTCCACCACTGGCACTCCAGGTGTTGTTCACTTTCAAGACATTACTAGCATTATATTTTTAGTACTTATTTCTATTTCTATTAGAATGATGTTCCTTTATTTCATTTCTTTTAATCATGGGAAAATCAGGCCTTATATGTCCAGCTCTCTTGAATTCATAACTAGTGACTTATTAGTCTTTATTATCTTTCCATTCCTTCTTATTGTATCTGGATTGAAACTTCTTCTGTCCAAAAATAGTGTTCGTCCTTCGAGCAAGATTGGAAAATTCATTCTTCGAAGATTCACTTCCACTAGATTCATATTGAATAACAATCTTCTTTGAATTAGAAATTGTAACTCTCTCTAGAGTCTTGGATTTTATAAGATTTTAAGTTGTAGTAAATGAAACACTTCTATTTCCATTCTTCTTATTTTCATTATCAGCATCTCTATCATTCTAGTCTCATACTAATGAATAGTTCTAAAAAGTTCATCAAGAGGAATCTGAGTAACCTTACTATTCTCATCAATAGCAGTCCTCTTGGATTCCCACTCATTGGGTATGATTTCTTTGATCTTATCAACAAGAGCTTCATCGTATAATCCTTTATCACCCATAGATTTTAAACTATTAATAATAGCAATTAATCATTGTTACACCTTACTTATGGGTTATCTATAAACAAAGAAGAAACCATATTATTCAGCTCTGAGCATGGATCTTCTAGTTTTAATAACTTTAGATGTTCCAAAGTGTGTAACTTCAAGATTCATCCAAATACAATTTGCTGCATCACAAGATAAAATTTTTCTATATATATTTCTAGTCATAGAATAAATAAAAGTATTGTGTACCTTATAATTAAGATGATATTCATGCTTATATTAATTTGTGAAGGTATTAACTTCCTTGTTAGTGATTTTATAACCTCCAGTATGCATAAAAAAATTATCTACTCCAGTATTGATAATGAACGTCTTCATGAAATCTCTCTAATATTCGTATTAATTTCCATAAAAAATAGGTGGTCTTATACGATTTAGGATTTATATGGAACCAACATTGATTCCTGCCATCCTAAAGAAAATCTCATTCCATAGAAACTTATTAGTAAAGAGAATTTGAAAACAAGGAAAATATTCCAAAGTAAGGAAAATATAGAACAATGAAAAACACAAGCAAGGAATACTTATATGTGAATGTAAGTATTTCAGAGACCTACTTTGATACCAGTTGTTGGATTGATGTAATTAATGAAGATACTAATTGGGGTATTATATTATGCTCAATATACAAGAGGGGGGGGGGTGAATTGTACACTTTTAAAAATTCCTTTGGATATTTTAAAGATGGCAATATTTAAAAAAGTTAAACAAGGAAAAATTCACAAAACCTCTAGTTCTAAAAACATGCTTGAATCTAGAAAAGTGATTTTGAGAAATCATCTTTGGAAAGATTCTTCTAGAAAGGAAACATAACAAAAGTTTACAAAGATAAAGATTATACCTTAAAGCGTATAGAATCTTACTAAATTGGAGTACAAGTATAAGTAAGTATAAGATAGTTATACTTTCTTCTACAATAAAAAATGCAGCGTAAATCTTGAAATAAAACAAGTTACAAGTAGTAAATATTTTAACCCAAAGAGAAGGGTATCCAACAACCATGGATAGAGGTCTCTTGATTTATACTTTCAAGAATTTCTGTCTTACCCACACCAGGGTAATCCCTCAATACAATGATCAGAGTCTATCATGATATCCCTGTAAGCCCTAAACATTAAGGTAGTTAGCACCTCTGTCTTCTTCAGCAAGGAATCCCTCAACTTCAAGGTAGTCAACACCTCTATCTTCCTACCCCTGGAAGCCCTCAAATGTACTCAGAAACATTCAGAGTCGCATGAGGAAAATCTGAAAAAATTAGTACACACAAAGCATGAAAGTATCACTCTAGAAATCACATCAATATCATGTAATCTATAGAGTCATAGAATAGAGTTGAGATCATTCAAAGGATGTCATATTTATAAGCATAGAACCAACGGTCGGCTCCCTCCTCCAGCGGTCATATTTTTCCTCTAATTTTAGAGGGACCTATACATGTGTCACTCAACCAACGGTTAGTAAGTAACCAAATTCACGACATCGTTTTATAACGAAAACAAGTGTAAGAAAAAATATGGTTACTTAACCAAAATCAATTATTCAGAATATAAGGAATAAAATTTCAGAGTCTGACCAAAAAATACATTTGGTATTTATAATACAAGAATATTCTAATTATGTTTTCCATGGAATTCAGAACCTGAACATAGAAAGTTCAGAGTTAGAATTCATTAGAATTATGAGTCTCAACATAGAAAGTTCAGAGTCTAAATTCAGACCACTCAGAGATAGAACTCATAAGAGTTTGGAGTTTGAATTCAGAGAACTCATATTCAGAACTCATAAGGGTTCAGAGTCTAAATTAAGAGAACTCGTAGTTAGAACTCGTAAGAGTTTGGATTCAGAAATCAATGATTTTGGAGTCAGACCTCATAAGAGTTCGGAGTATAAATTCTGAGAACTCGTAGTCATAATTATAAGAGTTCAGAGTCTAAATTCAGATCCTGAAAATATAATTCATTATATTTATGTATTATATGATTTCGAGTTTTTTAGATATGAAACCGAATTTTATACTTAGAGATAAAATGATCAATGAAAAGAAAGGTAAGAATAAATTTCCTTGGAGAAGGAAATTTTTCCTTATAGAAGTAAAAAAAATAGTAAATGAACATTTTCTTATGAAATGGTTTTTGTGATTTTCAAAACATGAAGGAATAGTAATGTAATAAGGAAACCTTATTGACTCAACAATATCCCCAACATGAAGGAATGGAAAAGTCATAAGGAAAACCTTATTGACTCAACAAAAAGAAACATGGTCTCCTTGTGGATAAACAATAGGGTGCATAAATCCATTATTACTCACTTAATCTAGTTTTTTCATTAGTTCCACTAATTACAGTATGGAAATTCTATAAGGAGCCTTTGATTAGTGCCTTAAACTAGGAATTAATTCAATGGAAAATAAAATTTCCCATTCTAGAGGATGTCTACGTAAATCCTCTAGTAACACATCAAAATATTATTGAAAAATAGGCACATCCTCTATTTTATCTTTTTTTTGATCACCCATAGTTATTTTAGTCCATTCATCCATAATAATTTAATTTAGTAGATCTACCAGGGGTGGATCTGGATGAGAATTAGATTGTGATGTTTCTGTTATAATGATAATGCATTCTTTATCATCATCAAAAAACTGTAACCTCATTCTTCTTATAATAAATTTTTGCATCATGGTCTGAAATATAATCTATACCACGAATTATATCAAATTCCATAATGGGTTTTACAATAAGATCAGTAGATAATACAATTTTATATAACATAATGATAACTGAATGATTTTTTTTTTACAATGATACTTCCCTTAAGAGTTTTGGCTAACAACTCCCTTGTTATGTCAAATTGGAAATTCCTAATTTTCTTGGCAAACTTATAAGATATAAAAGAATGGAATGATCCAAAATGATATAAAGCAATGCCTAATTTTGAGGAAATGATTAAAGTACTTACCACCATGTCATTCGTAGTTTCAATCTCAGTAGTATTGATCATATAAGCTTGGCCTTTCTCCCTTAGACTTATCTATGGTATGTTTCCCTAACACTTAGGACATTAATTTTCATAATACCCCATTTCTCTACCACTATAGCATTTAACATTGATAACCTCTTTATTTCTTTTTTCAATCACGAGCATGGTGACCTTTTTCTCCACACTTGTAAAAAACTACCACCACCTTCATGCAAGTACCATGGTGTTTCATCACACATTTACTATAGGGTGGAAAGTAAAAATTTCCCTTCTTACCCTTATTTCCTTTTTTCGAGTTTCCATTCGATTTCTTCTTCTCTTTATTCAATTTAATGTTATAAGACATATAAATTTTTTTCCTACCTTGATAGCACATGATAATATATTTTTTTATGATGAGAAGGATCTTGAGACTAATTCTTGATGGAGAAATGTTTTTATCCCAAAAAAAAATCAATCAATCATTATTTCGGGGTTACATATATAATATGTATCATGCCTTGCTATCCATGTAAAGTTATCCTCATACATTGTGACATTTTCAGTCGCCTTTTCCTCAGACTCTGAAATTGCCGTTCCATATCCGCTCGATGTTCACGAGGAAAGTATTTTTCTAAGAAAATATCATTAAATTATTTCTATTACACATTAGATAAATTTTCATCCTCCTTTGTTTTTTGAATTAATGACCACCATTGATCTGCATCTCATGTGAGGGGATATACTTCTATTAAAACCTTTTCCCTTTCGCTACTCCACAAAGCATGAAATATTTTTTCTATCGAACATATCAATTTCTAAGATACAAATGGATCTTTATTCCCAATGAATTTTGGTAGTGGTTTCCTTAGGAAGAGGTCTAACATTGATCCATTTCATTTTGGATTAGGGTGCTTATATCACTAAGGTAATTATTTATAACCTGAGTGAGTTGTCCTAGTATGGTTATCAGATGGTAAACACCAGTTGCACCACCAGCTCTACTATAATTATCTAGAGTATGTGGGAAATCCATACATCGATTACGTGCATTGATATGATTTCTATTCCTTCAACTAGGCGCCATTTCAAAACAATGTAATACACAAGATTATTTTATGAATCACAATATAGAATGCCAAACTTGTAAAATACTTATCATAAATTGAATCATTTATACATATAATCCTTAATCACAAAAATGTTTTCTTAGAGTAAGTATGTACTCATATATCCTTAAAAAAATTTTGTATAGAAAATTTGAATTATCCTAAGAATATCCCCTGGGTGTGTCCTAACAAAAAGCGCAATAAGGCCCATTATCGTGCACCAATTCCCATTTGAGTCTAGCTCAAAGCAGTGTTTTCAGGTTTTACCCCTAGATACATCTATTCCAGAGTTTCTTATTCCTACTCGTATCTATAAAGGGATGTATTTCTTGGAAATTTCACAAAATCTCCACATTACCAATATTCTAGAATGTTCTTGTATACTAATTATTAGTGTTTATCTTAGGGTAATGTTCACTTATCAGAGTATGTATGAATCTTGTTTCCATGTTTTGTACTAAACTTTCTTTGATACCAACTATAACTCCTTGACCCCAGTTACCTAGATTTGGTTCATTATTACACAGCATCAGAATTATCACAAGAGATCAAGTCCTGAAAGAATGATTAGCTTAGTAGCCTTAGAAGTACTAGATACATACATATGTTTTACATTACATTGTGAAATGAAAAAGTAACATTTATCTTTGTAAAACACACTCTTATCCCTTAGCATATCTATACAGGTCAATCATATTATACTGCTTCACATCCTAGGAAAAATATAACAACAGAAATGGGTAATCTCAGATGCCCAGTAAGGATAACAATATAGAGGAAACATTCATAAATAATCAAAACATTTAAAGAAATGTATAAGACTAAAACAAAAGAATTTTAAACTTAAACATCAACATAATATGGCCAAGATAAATTAAATAATATCAATTACTTATTTACATAGATCTTATACTATTCTAATAATCAAATGTAATATCAATAACTAATTTCATAGTGATGAAATTCATAATGCCAGAAATCATAACCACGTAGTCAAGGCCTCGTACCAAGACTAAAAATAAAATATCTGTCAATTCTTTGTTCCAAGACACTAATTAGTCACATGAGACCCACTGATGCGTTGAGGGGCTATATCGGTCCCTACCCGTCACTTACTATGTCTAATGCATTCCTTACATGAAAAGGATGAAACATAATATAAACATTCGTATTAAAACAAGCATATGAAATGTAAAAACATTTACTATAAAAAATTAATGGTATAAAAATAGAACAACCATAGTCAACCATATCACAAAAAATATCAATAAAATATGGAATATTGAATCATAATAAATCTACTTCAAATGAGCATGAAATCTATCAAAGGATGTTTACATAGATGAAATCAAAATTATTTGAGAGAAATATCTCATTTTATTTTCAAATCATTTATAAGTCAGTTAATTATAAAAGAAAACATTTATTTTGAAAATTTTCTTATAATATTTTAAGGGAAGCTTCGAAGATGTTATAATGGAAGAGGATACCCACACCCACAATATATTTTAGAAAAACATTCATTTCCTAATTTGTCAAAAAGGACATAAAGTACCTTGTTTGGAAAATGATCGAAAGATTCCATTCAAAAAATTATGTAATAAGTCAATCAAGGGTGTGAATGAATTTACCCATAATATAAGAAATAGTAACTTTTTTTGAAATACATTTTTAAGAAACACAAATGTGGATGATAATGACGTTCTAGTAGATACTTACATTGAGATAAACTCAGATAATAAAAAGATTGTATAATTAACACTTACCTTGTACTTTTCCGTAGTCGATGGTACATTGACCTAACATATAATGGTTAAATAATTGTTATTAAATTATAAAGGAACCATATACTTAAATATGATATCATATTTGATCCTTTAATACTTCATTGTTAATAATATTACATTAGTATTATTATTTTGGGTGTTACTTATTTGTTTTCCTTCATATGTTTCATTATGATAGTCATGTTAGTTATGGATAAAATGTATTTGATTCATATATAGAATTATATTTTGTTCTTAAATAATATTTGTAATAATCAAATGAAAATAATTCTTGAATGGTTAGGATGGGGAACAAAATCTAATCGCATCTTGGAGACGGAAAGCCGTATGTTCGCATTAGCGACAATATCATTCTATTAATTGAAAAATGATATGTGGATGGATAGTATATTTTAGATACCAAATCATTAAAATGTTATATTTAGTATTTAAATAAATTATAATCATTATTATACCCATTAAATAATGAAGTGTTGACTAATAAACTACACCACGACGTAGAGACGGTAAGCTGTACGTAGGCACGTATGGTGACAATGTCATTAATATGATGGATAAAATAATGAATATGGTTGTACCATATTTATAATAACATCACTATATATATATTTAAATGGGGTTATTATTTTGGTAAGGAAATAACAAAGAAAGAGGAAGTGGATGAAGAATATAACTTAGAAAGAGATGAGGAAATATTTACTTATTCTTCATGTTCTACCTTTATATTTGAACAAAAGGGATCCTTATGATGGATTTATAATCTAATTAAGGCCTCTAAGATGATGTGAAGGTAGGTGGTAAAATATATGAGTAGGGGATGGATGAGAAAAATGGCTTTGGATGTGTGAAATTAATAGAAGGGGAAGTACCCTTTTATAAAGGAGGTGGGGGTCACTTTAGGAAAAGCTTGAAATATTATTTTATTATAAAATAATTTTTTCTTTATAATGGATCCAAATAGATTTATTTATAGGATAAAGTGGGTATGAGGCTAAATCGAATAAAAAAATAGTGTTTAGACAAGTTTAGGTCACCATATTAATCTTATCATTTAGATTTAACTATGGATTATATAGTTTAGCAATAATCGAGTATCCTAGTATTTTTATATTATACGGTTTATTAAACATACTATAAAATGCCAAGTGAACCTAAATTGTTTAATTATTGTAATATCTTTCATTATATATTTGTTTTGGCCGAACTTTATATTTTTTGTACTATTAAATAATTTAATAAAATAGTATTTGTTTTAAAAACACATTTATGTCAATTTTGACACTATTTAGTATTATGTTTTTTTGAAAGTCACAAATACATTATTACATAGAATAAAATACATTGAATCATCTGTAAAATTTTATATTCACCTGTTAATGTAATTTATGGAATCAAAACATTCAAATTATACTTATTTTAATATTTATAATATCATTTATTTGATTCTTTCATTAATAAGGAAAATAATACGTCATTATTGTGTCAAAAATAAATATATGTATATTATGTATAAAAATTATAAATAAAGTATCATGATTTAGGAAATATTTTTAGATTTCTAATTACTATTTAGAGGCAAAGATATCAATTATATAACCTCATATAGATATTGTTTAACTAAAAGATATATGTTTATGTTAAATTTTCATGATGTTAAATTAATTTTTATCAAGTGTCATTTTCACTTACATGTGTCTCCCTGGGGTCCCAAAATCGACCCATGTATTCCCATGGTAAGACATATATCTGCCAATAGGGTTAGGACATGTGTTAGGGTAATTTAATATAATTATAATATTATTTTTTTTACCCTTATATACAAGATTTACCCTTTAACCATGGTAAATATAATATTTACTAAAGTTAATATTAATAATGTCTAAAATTAAAAATTACCTATTTAAAAATTTTGTGACCTCCTGATTCCAAATATAGAATCCATTTTTTAAAATTCAAAACACAAATGTTGTAGAAATTAATTTAAAATTAATTCCTTTTGTCAATACCAAAAAGCGGGGTTTTATGAACTAAAAACTATCAAATGATTGACACGTGTTTATGATCAATTTAAATGTGAAATTACATCTGATGACATAAATTATATTAAATGATAAAAATATAATATAATGATATTTTAAATCCACTCAAATTTATAATTTAACACTATATATTATTTCAATTAAAAAAGTCGTTTTTAATTAAAATTTTGTATTTTTCACTCTTCATCAAAATATTAATGTCATTATAAAAATTCCAAATATTCACCCTATATTAAATTTGATATTCTGAATCCAATAATAATTTCTAATTTGAAAATTAAAATTTATAAAATCTAAAAAAGTTTGTATTACCATTCAAAACTTCTTTTTAAACGGATTGTTTGATTGATCGTGGTGTGCCAGAAAAGGATGTTGCGTAAAATGAAAGCTATTGCATTATTCGAAGAGAAACGTATCATGGAATCTTGGGGTGTTATAAATTAATTGAACTAGATCTAAACATATACACGAGAAACCTTATTACCCAAATAATCAACATAATAAAATTACCTAAACATTCATTATTTACAGATCCAAAATTAGAACAATGAGTAGTAAACTAAAATTAGATCCCCTAAGATTTTAGTAGACTACCACCCATATATTTGAATCTATTATTATAGTTAAAAAAATATTTCAATGACTTCATTCCGTTATGGAAGCAAGAAAGAAGTCAACTGAACATTAGATGTGTAGACCTTGATTGAAGATGGTAGAATCCACTGAGTCCCATAATATATTCATTCATTCACTATATCATTCACTAGTCATACTACACATACAGTGGAATACATCCCATATGTGGATCCACATTTTCTAAAAACCCAAATCGTTTGACAATAGATTGACCTTATTATATAACCATAACTCCATCTTCTATGACACCTTATAAAATAATAGTATAAGTAAAACATTTCATGATCAAAAAGTCATATTAGGAATTTATGTGGTCGTTGAAACACATTCCTGGACTCCATTAATCATCCAGATAAGTTTTTAGTCATTTTAATCCACCTAGTAATGGGGATATCAAGTTATTTGGGATGCAATTCATACATATAATATCATGAATCCAAAAATATTAAGGTAGATGGATCAGCCTCAATGAGTGGGATTAAATAATATACATCCCATGAACCAATAAAAAATTAAACATAAACAAATAATCATGTAACAATATACTAATTTCAAAACAATCTGAAATTTTATATTTAAATACCCAAATGAATTAAACATAATGAATTTCTAAAATTTCCAAAGAATAACACACAAATTTTATATTAAAGAAAAAAATACCTATTTTTAAAATGGGTTGACTAGAAAATAAATAATCAATTCACTTATATTCTGTAGTATGTAGATTAATTACAAGAATATAATAGTTTTTATCCTGATAATACATATCGATAAAAAATTTCAAAATTAGTGAAATCATGTCTTATCATTTTAATTCCAATAAAATTAAATAAAAGTTCATTTTAAGAGTATCATATATAAATTTAAATTATCATTAACCATAAATATTTTTAATATAAGAAATAATAATTTTCATATATTTCCAATAATAAATTCATAAAACTAAATGAATTACATCTTATTTAATAAATTACTATTGTAATGTAAAAATAGCGAACATTTTAGTTTACAGATGATTTTATAAGAAACTGTGTGATATATTCACTGGATCTCAAAATAATAATTTAGGAATAAAACATATTATCACTCACCCACTACAATATTTATTTATTTAATGGAAACAATATTATCCAAACAATATTTCACAAATTAATATCAAATGGCAGTATCGAAAATCATTTCTAGATATGTGAAATGTTTATATTATCAAAACATAAGACATTAGAATCCAAATTTCCTAGAATAACTAATAGTGGTTCATGAAATTTTGGGATAGTAAAAATGGGTTATTAATTCTATAAAAATTAACTAATAAATTTTTAATTGTATATGATATTAATTTTTTTATTAAAATATTCTATATACAAGAGTTAAAAATTGAATGTGAATTGACATAGAAATCAGTATCTTTATCTCTAAATGAGATAATAGTGGTTGTTAAGTAGAAAAAATATAGGCTTATATATCTCATTGAATATGATTAATGAACCTTTGGAATGTTTTTTATTCAATCTCATGTAATGATATAAGACATCATATTTTACAAAACATTATTTTAAAGAAAAATGTTTCAAAGAGAACATATAGTTAATATTCTTATTATGGATTCTATAAAATATAATGAATGGTATAATATTCGATGAAATTATTTCACTGTGAAAAAATAAAATACTTTATATATATATTATATTTTTATATATTTTATTATTTAAATTTAGAATTCAGGATGAAAAAAATTAAATGGGATATATTAAAATAAAATATGTCATGATTTCACATTTGTTACAGAATAATCATCAAAAAGAAAAATATGAATTTTTTCTTCTAAAACCTAATTTTTTTTATATTAAAGTTATAAAATTAGAAAAAATATGTGTGTTTTTGTATTCTAATTAGATAATGGATGTTTAAACAAATCTAATAATGTTTTTATATTTATACAAAAAATTATTATTTATAATGAAGCTAATCTAAAAGATACTAACTCAATCAACATGGAAGTTACTAAAGATGATACATTGAGTAATTGAATAGTATTTAGAATTTAAGATTATATATTTAATATAATAATTTAATTTTGTAATTTATTATTATTATATATGATCTCATCATTTAATATATATAATTACTTCAAAATTTACTTTTTTAGATTATTTGAAATCATGAGAATTATTGGATATGAAGGGTTCATAGTAAATTCACTAGTATTTCAATGAAATTTCTTGTGCACCAATTTAATTTAAAAACAATTTTTTATTTTTAGAGTGAAATTTTTAATTACTTTCAGTTTTATATTATTTCAATGTTCAACGTTTATTGAAATAATATTATTAATTAGATAATTAATTAAATGAGTTATCATAAATACGGGATTTTCATAAATAAATATTATGAGATATTAAAAGTGTACAATATTTAGATGATAAAAGAATTAGTCAATATAGGATATATTTATAAAAATGAGGACTTGAAACACATTTTTTTTAATAAATTAAATATGGAGTTTGAATGGGGGAATTGAGTAGATTGAAAGAGAGTGACCAGTAATAAATTGAGAGTTATTGTGTAATATTAATTAATTAAATCGAGTATTATTGATTATATTAATTAATATTGACCAGCATGAGTATTTCTATTGATTTAATTTTGATTTTATCTTTTTCATTTAATCCAATGGGATAAAAAACAATTCAAAATTTGTGCTCTGAAAAATCAAATATATGACAACTAGAAGAACTTATGCATGAGGTTAGTGACTATCGTCCATTCCTTAGTGAAATAAAAAAATAAGTGGATTTTGTTAAGTCAAAATATACATCTACTTTTTTTTCTAATTCTTTATAGATCTGAATTTTTATTGTTATTTCTTAATGGTGAAGAGGATATAAAACAATACTAAAATATAAAACAAGAATAATTATGGTTTCATGATTGAATGGTTTTTCCAAAATTATGATGCTTCCAAATATATATGAAAGTCAATAGAGTAGGTAAATTTATGAAATCAGGAAATAAATGTTTTTTAAATTGTTAATATGAAGTATGAATCCCTATAGATGAATATATCTAAATGATATGTTGATACCGTTAATTATTTGATCATAATTTATGATTTATTTTATTATATGATTTTTTTCATGACCTTATGTTGTATATTGATATTGAATAAATGATATATTTAGAAAATACCATATTTCGTTATGGGATGATATGTAAAAACCATGAAATTGGACATTAAAATATGTTATAAGGATTCCCTACTTTCAGGTAATGTTTTTCAATGTGTTTGGGAGATATTCTTGTAAATGTGTTATTACATCCCACGATGGTCAGGCCAAAATGGCACATGGGCATGACACATTTAGAAAAAAGGGAATTTTCTATGTGAGATATATGAGTATTTTAAATGATACATCTTGTTGGGGTAATTTTAATGGGAAATGCTATGTTTTGGAAGTGAGTCAAACTAGTTATTATTCACTATTTTCTTCTTGTCATCATCTATGTGGTAGTATGTTTTCCCATATTTTATGTTTCTGTAAGTCTATATTGTTCTTTAATATTGGATAACTAATAGGTGGTTGAGGTCATTAATGGTACTTATATTCTTGTTATACTCCAAATGGTTCAAGACTAGGAAAAATCCCAGTCATAAAATTTATTAATAAAAAAATATTCCCTAATTATATGGGGTACTATAATGATAAGAATGAATATCACCTAATAATTATACCCCTATAAAGGATTTACAAATTTATGGGATATATAAGGGACACATTGAATTTAATTCCATCACTAATCTATTTGATAGTGCATGGTCCACCATATTATCTTTCCTATATACATGATAGAGGAAAAAATTTAAATGGGTTGTTGTGAGAATGCATTAAATCCATTTTAGAATCACATTACATTGAAAATTTATTATTCATGTTTTTAGTGCATCAAAATAAATCATCAATTACAATGCAATCCTTAAATTATCATCTTTATATTGGAAAGCATAATTTATGACAATGCTAATGGCCCATAACTCGGCCTCATATACAATTTCAATACCAATGTAGTTTTTAAAACCACCATTAATTAATCCATGATTAGTATTGAAGAATACTCCATAGCCAGATGGGTCTATAATTTCAGAGGCAACCCCAGCATCATTCACCTCAATCCACATGGTAATTAGGGGAATCAAATGTATTGAATTTAACAATGGAGTTTTTTAAACCTAGTACTCACCCCAATCATCGGTGATATATTCATATCATAAAGGGTTTTACTCATAGAACCTATCTGAATTTTTGAATTTGGAAGAATATCTTCTTGCATGTCCATTATCGATGAATAAAGAGAGGGATTTTTGTTTTCAAATATAATATCATTTCGTATCTTCCAAATTTGACTAATGAGTGAACAAGATTCTTCCATAAACAAATTAGGAATATTTTCACAACTGATAGCAGAAATAAAAGATCAAATAAGGTTTTTTATATGTAAATCTCTTTAGATATTTTTTCTAAAGACATATTCCATGTAATTTCCTAGTGTGGATGAAAATTTAAATTTAATGAACTCATACAATAGATTTTCATCATCCTCCAATAAGATCATTCAAGACAAATAAAGATGAATTCCAATCTCTTACATCTTTTTCTGTGTGGGAATCTTCCCATTCTAGATTTTCCATAGAAGTATCCATATTTAATGTTGAATAAAATAACTCATTTTGTTCACCATCAATTATGGGGTGCTGATGTTATCCCCACATTGCATCCTATAATATTAAATAACATTGGAAGATTCACTCCCATTTGGATTCTAAATTAATATTTCACAATCAAGAAAAGAGATACCAATGTAGTTTGATGTTAATATGAGAAGGAAATAAATCACATATATTTCTATTTCATTGAGTGATATGAGCAACTGAAAAATTATTCTAACAAATGGGAACATAAATGATTTATTCACGGGGCCTATCAAGCAAGCTTATTCTCCAATATTTTAGATTATATTTAATTTAATCCATCCATTTGGAGTTGAACATTATTTAATTGTATGTTTTATTGATAGACATTGAAATAGCCAAGGGAATATAATATGATCACCCATTAAGTAATCTTTTGTAGAAACATCTATAATGAAAATCAAAATAGGTGTCACCAAAAGTCATAATATTATTATGGAATTATCTAATCAGAGAAATATTAAAATATTTGAGGTCCTTAATGGCTAATCCCCTAGGTTAGTGGGATTTTTTCACTCTTTTTATGTAGTAGTTATGAGATTATTTTCATGTAATGATCCAGTCTAGGTAAAGTTTACACACATTATTTTTAAGATATTAATAATCCATCTTGGCTACTTTGACAATGAAAATAATACAAAAATCAGGAAGTGATCACATAATTGACCAGATATATTTGTCCAACATGAGACATGGATTCTCCTTTGGATATATCTAGATGATTGAAAATCATGGAGGTTATTTTTTAATGGTATTAAATTATGACTATATCCGAAAATAATGGGACACTAAGATATGTAAAATGTGGTGTTTCTCTTTTGACACCAAGGGTTCTAGAAATCACATTTTTCTGGTGGAAAAATTCCATATTAAATGATATTAAATGAGTTATTACAACTAATGGATTGGTCTACGACATCTTAATAATGTATAGAAATATTTATCATCAAATAGTAGGTTCTCTTATATGATTTAAAAAAAAGGATTACATAAACATAATGAAGATAAAATGTGGTGAACAGACCCCTCCTATACATAATTAATTTCTAATGAGATTACATGGGTAAGATCATTAATTCAATTTCTTATATAATCTTTATCCATAGATGAAAGAAGTATTAATTGGGGGTATCCTTTCTTAACACATCTAGAAAATTTTAAAAAACATATTGGTGTTCCATTAATGAGAACATATATCCTTAAATTGTTATTATTGGTTTTTACCAGGTCGATAACGGCTATGGAAATCCATAATTATTGAGGATTGTACTAATAATTCTCCATTGTTTGGTGTATAAATATTTGAAGATTTTAATTTTAAGATATTTTATTCAATTATTTATCTTCCTCTACATGAATTTGACATACTATTAGATATAGAATAGAAAATTATGAATAGTTATTCCAAGTAAAAAACCAAACTGATTTGGATTGATCATTTACCTAATGATAACTCTTAGTCTGGTCCCAATGACTTTTCTATTGATTTTAGGAATATTTTTACCAATCAAAAAATAACTAAAGTATTTGATGTCTATAACATTCCCTTTTTGGGATATGAGAGCAATGAAATTGGATTTGATTCCCTAGAGAATAGATACATGTATAAAAAACAACTTGAAAACACTTATCAAATCACTTTTTAATTTGGCCTAGTATAATAAAATGAATTTATTTGTAATTCCATCAGATATAGGTTCACATTCATTGCTTGAGAGAAATGTGTTTTTTTGCAACATCCTTAGATGGTTCTATGATGAGACTTTTTATTTCATTATAATTAATGAATGTAAGAATTTTTTAAACCATACTATGTGTTCTCTTAGTTCTGATATTTGAATACAGGTCTTGAAAATAATTGATCGCGTCATTGGAAATCCCATTCTCCTATGTGATAGTGAAATGACTAATATTTATGGAATTGTTTTCTATTAAAAAAAATCATCTCTTTAAAAAATGAAATAAATTTTAATTTTTTTCACTATCCTTTATACATTTGACATTGAGTTGATTCAGATACAGGCTTGTCTTTATATTAACTAGATCATCTCACTTTGATATGTCCTAAATTTCTACCATAGTCATGTTATCTCGGTTTTGATTATATATTGAAAATAATAAATATGTTCTTTGACATCCCTAATTACATAATCATGCTTGGAGAAATATTTTTTTTTATTCTCTTAACAACCATTTGAAATTATTTAGTTTTCTAGAAAGATTTTAAAGAGGGTATATACAACATTCCAACATCCGTACTTCTATCAGATGTTCTCTATAACTATCTATTTTAATCCATCCATTTTTACATTTCAAAGGAATAATTTTAATCCATGTGAAAAAAGTATGTTCTTCAAAAGTAATAGGATGGAAATTAATTTAATATTTGGTAAGTTTAAATCTTGAGATCTCAATGATTGAACTTTTGTCATTAATTTGAGTAAAATATTTATCTAGATTTCGTCCCTTCATTCCCTTAATTATATACATAATTCCTGTAATTATAACACTAAAAGTAAGAACATATGACACGTTTCAATATCAATACATGAATTGAAATCATGAGAGGCTATATTATAGATGTTGGTACATGTTATCTACTTAGGCCTACAAATTTTGTTAATGTCTCTAATAATAATTCAGTTGTATCCCATCAGATAGGAAATAAATTCCATATCCATCCAATGGTCCCTTCTTATGATGTAGGATTTAGAGGCATATAAAAATGAGATAATAATAGTTTAATAGTGAATGGATCATGATAGATTAGTCTATTGCTGGCTTCTTTTACAGTTGAGAATCCATATGCTATAATGTATGTATATCCATAGGTGATCCAAATCATTAGCATGGAAATTTTGAGAGATAAATGTATATCCATGGGTGGAAAATTGGAAATCCTTCCAATTCATGAGCATCCTTTGGGTTTTATCATCTCCAATCTAAAGACACATAGGTGTCACAATGTAATGTCATAGGGTTTAACCATGGGAAAATTCCTAACCCTTTAGTATAAAATATTCATTACTTAAGAGATTTCCCTCTTGTTAGAGTCCCTCCAGGATATTTCCTCTATGATAGAGATTTTTCCTTTTATTTTTTAATTTTTATATTTCCCCCTGGGTTTTGATTCTCCATCTTGTATATCATTCAATTCAATCATTTTAGATTTTACTTGGCTGAGTTTATGATTCTTAAAATCTTCAATACCATCATCCCAAAACTAGATATATAAAGGAGTTAATTTATTTCTAGATTGCATGCACTCATATGGTGATCTATCAAATGTCCCTTTCTTGACTACTTTTGTTGGAGGAACTTGAGTTAAAAAAACATCCATCATTTAAAAGGCTTGGATTTCAGGAAATGGTCCTATTTAAACATAATGGTTGGTGATAATTGATCCATCCTTTAAGATTTCCTTTGATGCAGGGAGAATTTCGGAACTCAAGTTGTCATTGACAATTTTAGTCATGTCAAGCATTCTATAAACCTACTATTTGACCTTAATAGTAAACTCATTCAACATGAATACTTAAATATAAAAGATTTATTTGATCGCTGAATGTCAGCATTCAAGTCATCAAAAACCCAATCCTATATCTTTTTTGAGATCATTTCATTTGATAGTTTGCATTCATTGTTTGAAATACTATGATCCATATCTTTATATTCCATGTCCTTATTTATTTTAATTTTTTCTGTCTCTTTATAATTATTTTCTTCATTATATATACATTACCTTGTTTCAAAAGATTCCTTTTAATTAATAGTGCCATGAGCCTTATCATTCATTCCCACATAATTACACATTAATTCCAAGGAATCCTTTCACACTTCTACTATATCATATATTGAATTAGGGAAATTTTCCATTTCCATCCCATAGTCATGATAATTTATAGTGGATGGAAAAATTGGAATGAGTATGAGGGACTTGAGAATCCCCAATATTCAATTCCATGCATTCTGAGGAAGAGGGATCACACTATAAATCCTTGGAAGGTCCAGACTCTACTACATTATTCATACATTTTTCATTCATGCATGGTTTTTTCTCATGGGTTTTTAAATAAAAAAAGTTACCGTCATTTTCATTATAATATACATAGAATAAATTTCTAAAAATATTATAATTCAAATAAAACTTTGTTCATCTCTTGTATTGTATTTCAATGTTGATGTTGTTATCTATAATTGACAGCACATCCTCTTCAACCTGACTACTTTCCATATCATCCTACCCATGCACTCTTGAATAATATTAAAACATTTTATTGTCTGTTTTAAGATCAATTTTGATTACATTTTAAATCCAGGATGCAATAACCCAAAGAAAGCATGGATTCCACTAAATCCATTTAATGGATTCTTTCAAATCCATTTTTTATATCTTGTATATTTATAATAATTCCATAGTGATGGTCTCTCATCCCGAATGATTCAATAACCACCCAACATTCTAGGCTAAGAGTGACCAATATATAGTTAGAGACGAAGGATATGGAATTACCAACACATTTATTTTTGGATACCCCTATCCAAATATCAGATTTGGGAATTGATACTCTAATGTTTCGAATTAGGATCTATGGAGTGATATATGGTGTGAATTGGCATTGGTGTCCTTAATAATATTTTGGAATTTTACCCTATCGGGAGTGGTAGACACACACACGCACATTGTTTTTGTCATGTGTTCTTATAGAGAGATATGGGTAGATCATGGAAACATTATCATTGTTTATTTATATTATCTCATCATATATTTTATGTATTAATATTATCTATACAAAATGATTACTATTGGACTATAAAATGAGGCAAAAATACATTTTTATTCTCACCCTTATTCTGTATATACCATTTTTTAAACTAATAGGATCATGTTGGGGGTGTTGTTGGTGTCCCTTATTATAGGAAAGAGGTGCCTTGGATAGGCTTGTTAGTGATGATGTCATTGAATTTTGAGTTATAAATTCAATTTTTTATTTCATTTTCTTTATCCAGATACTTGTGAAGTAGTTTTTATGTACATAAGAATTATTAATTTTATTAAATATATTTCATATTTTATATATATTTAGGTTATGGGTGGACTTCTATTAATTTATCAAAGGCAATTCCATTTACATAATTTTTGAATTATTCTATTTTTGGTTGTCTAAAAACTCATTCCTATTAGAGGAGTGTTAGAGGGGTCACAATTAATATCATTTATAACTAATAAATACTCATAGTTGGTTAGGTCATTGTTTACTGGTATTAGAGAGGCTATTTTTAGTACGGACAATATAGTATTTAGTGGTGAATATTTTCATTTATTTGGTAAAAAAATTTAATATTTGAACTTATGATTGAATAGATATTAGGGAAACCTTAATTTATCAATTTTTTAGGAAAATGATTGTTTTCCAATAAATTGTAGTGATGATATATTATCCTTAGGTTACTATTTAATGTGTATACATGAAATCTCATTATGAATTCATGTGATTTTTATAGGGGACTTTTTTACATAAGAATGAACATGCAATAAATAAGTTTTTTGTATTAATATCCATGTGGTGATACTAATAGGATTATATTCTATTATAGACTTTACAAAAAGATGTTGGAGTGGATTCCTTTTTCCATGTTGATCCTCGCATGGTAGAATATAATCCAACTATATGATAATAGATTTATGATATTAAGGATTCATCACTAAAACATTTAAAAAATGAAACATTTCTAATGTATAAGGGTCCAACCTCTAATATAAAGATTTAGGATTGGTCATGAAGACTCTATATGAATACAATTATTATTTATAAATGATATTATCATTATATAAATCTATTAAATTGTAGGATATTTACAATAGTGGTTAGTATGAGAATTGATTATCATGGGATAGTTTCTAATACCATTAATGGAATTGTTTTATTTCTATGACTCATAAGGATTATTTATCTATAGTGATTCTATTTATTTATAATGGGAATTCATCATTGTATGATCTCATGACATAAATCATGAATTATTTTTATAATTCTTCAATGCGACTTTTAGATGAGGATTTGACGGAATTAAAATTTTATTTAATACTTTAACATAAGGTTAATATTATTGGGAAGCTGTAATTCTATTTTCAAATATGGATGATTACATATTGATGATATCCTTATATTATCAATTCGTATACTAGGTGAGGGTAATGAATGATTATCCACTTCCACATACTGATTTCCACTTTGATATATTGAACTATATGATGTTATTATTAGACATAATTTTAAGATATTCCTAAAATAAGACAATATTTACTGATGTGTACATTCCAAAAATAACATTAGGAAACTATAATGCTATATTCAAATATGGATGAATACATATTGATGATATCCTTAGATTATCAATTCTTGTACTAGGTGAGGGTAGTGAATGATTATCCACTTCCACATACTGATTTCCACTTTGATATATTGAACTGTATGATGTTATTATTAGACATAAATTTACGATATTCCTAAAATAAGACAATATTTAATGATGTGTACATTCCAAAAATAACAATTTGATGTTTAATGGAAATAAAATAATTTTTTTGAGGCCATTTGGTGTCCCAAATTCTCAAAAAAAATTATCTTATTTTTCTCATTTGGAATTTCAATATTATTGTGATAAATTTTTTTAGTATTCAATGACTATATTATTGATTATTAAAAGATCATGCATTATTACATGGTTCATAAAAGTATTATATATAAATTATTAAGTGGGTCTTATTTATATTGAAAATTATCAATCGGCAATTTGGATGAAAAATATCATTTCTTGGGGGATAAATATTAGCTGAAGGTGGTGTAATTGACCTTTTCATGTTCAAAATTTCTATTTTTTTGATAACAAGAAAGTATATTTATGTGGTGAGGAATCTATTTTTTCATTAAAAATATTATAGGATGTTTTTTTACCAATTTTTTTACATATATATTCCATTATTTCTTTGAGTAAAAAAGTGGATTATTACTTTCTCTAGAAGAATTCCATTCACCTTTTAATAGTATGAACTAAAATTTTATAAATGCTTAATTTCATTAATATCCTATGGATTAAATTTTGATTATTGTATATTATGATTCATATCTTCATGCATTTTGGAAAATAATGATATAATGGATGGATTTATTTTATTATGGGCTGTTAATAAAAATTATCATGAGTAAAAAATGTATTACATATGATTGTCTACATGTTGTAATAGTTTTCTCTATAATGTTATGGGGATATTATATTCTTGGATATTATTTTATTGTATTTTGAATTATTTATTTCCATGGAAAAGAATATAGGAAATATTTTTATAGGATTCTAAATTTGGGATAATTTATATACAAGTAAAAAATTGAATTTGGTTGTTGTTATTTTGGAGACATGGATATATAATAATGTTTCTGGGGATCATAATGTTGAATTTATTTTTATAGAAGAATTTCTAGTCATGAACCTTTGTTTGTGATAAATAGATAGTGTTTTTCCATTATTATATGATAATTTATTTTCCAGGGCATATTATGTAGCATATCCTCTACTTAAAATTCATTATACTATATTCTAAATGGATGTTATTGTTTTTAATTATCCACTTAGTGGTTGGTATAAATATTGATATCATTATGTCATATTTTGAGAAATATTAAAATTTTCATCAGAGAACACATGAAGATGAATAATGCGAGGTCATTAAATTACATGGTGTTATATCTATATATTATAAAAAATTCTTTTTCTCTAATGATATTTTTATTTTCTTCGTGAATGATGATATTATTAGTATAATTTGTGGAACGATATCCCAACTAACAACTGATTACTATTTAACATCGGGTGAAATTTCTTAGTACTAACCATTATGCATAAAAAAATAAAATAATGGTTATTATAAGATAAATTATGATGGGGTGACTTCATATTTTTAAAGTTTATAAGTTAATTGAGAACATTTTGGATTGGTTGACTTATTCAATTTTATTTCTGATTAATGGGGATAGTTGGAAAAGAGACTCCCTAGATAGTGTAGTTATATCTATGACTTATACTTCTCTCAACCAATTATCACTTATGAATCATGGGTTACCTTCCCCTTTTCCTTATATATAGTTTCCTACTCACCTTCTTGAATGTATATCCTAATCTCCCATTAATCATTCTTTAAATATTCCTTCATTGTTTATTCTCTTTAGCTTGGTTGACTATTTCCAATTTGTTTGGGGTCATGTTATTTGATTCATGGATCTTATTCTCATCTAGTTTACTTTTTTTTTCTTTTCCCTTTTTACTAGAAACCACTTTTCCTCTAAAAAATAATGTTTTTTATATTGTGATTTGATGGTAGAGTGTGCTTTTAGGTGTTTCAACTATTCTAGTGTTCTAGTTTTGTCATGTGGGTTTTTCTCATACAGTCATGGATGTATATAGGGACATTATTTGTCTTACTATATGTTCATTATTCCATCTCATATATAAAAGTAAACATATTATTCATGTGTTTCGATCATGTAGAGTCATATGATAGATTGATATCATATCTACATGTGGTCCATGAGCTATAATATTTATTTTATTCAATTATATATATATATATATTTAGTGTTAGATTAAAAATTTATATTGGGGGACTTGAATCATTTTTGATGATATTTAAAACTCAATTTCTTCTCTAAATATATCTTTAAATAAAAATGATCCCTTTTGTATTTGATGGTTATATTTTCATCAATTTGAGAACATGTTGGTTGAGTGGTTGATATTGTTATAGGAGGTACAAATAACATTCGTTTTAGTCCTCTCAGGATGGAAATTAGTGTCTCACTGTCAATGACGATGAAAATGAATTGAAAAAATGGTTTTTTTTATTTTTGTTCTTTCCTTATTGTTTTATTGGATAAATATACATGGAAAACTGTGTCAATACATTCTTTATTTTTTTTCTAATTTTGGGTGGATGTTTTTTCTGGTAAATGTATGCTTACAATAGTTATATTAGGACTGTATGTGTTAGTTTTTTGTTTTTTCTTGTTCAATGGATTATTATGCGTTCATATCATAATAATTATGTATATAATATGGTTTTTATATGGTCTAATATTATCAGTTAATATTATTATACATCTTTGATCCTTTGTGAGTAATTATTTTCAAGGAGAATTTAAATTGTTTAAATTTTAGACCATTTATAATTTTGATAATTGAGTTTTGAGTTCAAATTTTGAGAGTTGGAGCTTCCCAATGTGAATATTTTGAATATTGATTTAGGCCTAAGAGTCTCTTCTAGTGTAAGGGTTTTTCCTATAAGGATTGGATTCTTTTTATGAAATTTATTAGTCTTATACATTGTACAATATTACAAAATTGTTAGGATAACCCCTATATAAAAACCATGTTCCATGATTTTGTTCATGGGGATGATTCAAAATCCCCTCATAGTTGTAGAAAAGCCAATACAGGTTAAGAATGTTGGTTATAGAGAAGATATTCATGGTTTTGTAAATAGTTTTGTCTAACAGACCATGTTTGGTGGCTTAGGATTGTTCCATCCAAATGGTTGGATCATTGATTATCAAATCATGTGAACAAAAATGTAACCGTAAACATATTCAGAAAACATTGAAATAATTTATTTTTCTCATTTATATTTTAATAACACTTCACCCATTCAACTGTCATCACTTGTGATGAGAATGGGAGGATCCCCTCCCCCCTCCATCTTTCTTTTTCCCTCAGTGTGTTGGAGATTTTGTTATTGTTCATTAGGGATTTTAGTTTTGTTATCCACTCTTCAACCACCATTATTCATCGTCAGTGGATTATCTCTAATATGGTTGACTAAAATAACGTTTTTCATTACTAAATACACAAGTTCATGGTGAAATCATCTTGATATAAAGGGTATTCGATATGGAGTGGTTAAAATAAATACATATAATGTATTTTCATGTATTCGTATATTGTTTTTCATAGTGGTACATCACATTATAAATATCAAAAGAGATATTGGTTAAATTAAATGAATTTTTCAATTAAACAAGTGTTTTATGGGTGATATATTCTTTTCTTTTGTCCATAGTATTACATAGAACCTATATATAGAGGCCATAGGCTTTTATATATAACAAGACATGATTATAATGATAATTATACATCAGAGAACAAGGCATTGATCCCAAATTCCAGTCTTTGAAGACTGGGTACAAAAAACATAAAACTTGGGGACAAAAATATCCTTATTTAATCTTCATAAAGAGAATCTCCCTTGAGCCCATTCAACTGCATAGGGTACCCTATAGATCACATGAATAAAGGTTTGAGGTAAAAACCTAGTAAGTGAATAAGAAAAATAAATAAATAATTAGCACATTTGTTAGAATCCATGACATAATGATATAAAATGGCTTGTAACAAAAGGAATTGGAACCTATAAACATGGGATCATTTAAAAATGTAATCATATAAATTTGTAAGCAACATAAAACATGACTTTATTATGAGTCATGTCTTACAGGCAAGATCATTTCACATAGTAGAACAAGTCACAGATAACAGCCAAGACCATCGCACATAATGCCTCATGAGACTTAACATTACCCAATGCATTGGATAACTATCTAGTCACACCCATATTAACATTTCATGAATATTTTTTCCACATAAATAATCATACATAATCAATCTTACATAATCATATGGGTTACCCATGGAAATAATTGGTTACCAAAATCATGTCAGAATGCATAGAAAATGGTCGTATCATAAAAGTGTCTATGAAATAATAGAAATATATTATACATGGAGATTAATAAGTTAAAATAGTCACATATCATGTTATGTTTGGTCATATATAATTGATCACATGTAATAAAAGAATTCACGAATGTTTAGCATAAAAACATTTTTGAGAAGATTTAAGGAGAATACTATAGAGCCTTTAAAATTGAAAAGGGAACAATCCTTTACAAAAAACCATAAGTGGAACAATATGGTTTTAAAAATAAAATACATATATTATAATAAAATTTTGGTCTTAAAACATAACATAGACTACCCCTAAAATCAGGTAAGAATTGGGGAGGTTCTCTCAAAATAGGATAGCTTATCGGGTAGTATTGAGGAGGGAATCACATAAAAACCTATATATCCAAAAAATAGAGAGATGAATGGAACATTTTACAAGGGTTTGGAACATTCAAATATCATTTATAAGATAAAAATAGGAATAATAGATTACCCAATTTAGTTAAATATGATATATAATGAAACTCGAAGGAACAAAGGGGGTTCAGGTTGAATCCTTTATGGAATATCCGTATTGTATCATATGTATTAAGAGGGATTAATGAGGGAAAAAGTGGTCTCTAATCTTTAAAAATCATGTGGATGGTATGTGGAGGTGTGTGATCAAACCCCATCAACAATAGTTACACATAAAAGGTCATAACATAAAGGACAATCTTGAATAAAACTGAAATAGAGAGGATCCCTTACAATAATTTTGTGGGTGTTCACCACTTGATTTCGATGAAATGAATAGTCAAATTAGGTTCATTAGTTAATAATTACATAACATATTATATATTTATGATATTTCTTATAATATTTTTTAGTTCATTTAAAACCATTTTTATTGGTTATGAGGTTCGATTTCATTGATCAGGTTCGTTAGCTTGGTATTAATGATCGGTTCACTTATATTCTTGTTCGGATAAACATGTAAGATTAAGGTGGGTTTCCAGAAGTGAAGTTATATCTTATTATTTAACATAAATAAGGTTACATGTTTGAACATAATTTTTTTTTACTTGGACTGACGTCGAATCATTATATAAAATATTAATGATAAACACTTGAATTAATTTGGCGATTTTGCTCCTAATTAACTTGTTCTAGATTATTATCTCACATCATGTGAACAAGAGGATTACAGAAAAAAATAAGTTAAAATAAATATCTAATAGTATGTCTAAATCATACAAATGGATTCATGTCACGAATAGAATACGGTAATAGAAATTGATAAACTATCATTCTTGAATGTGATAAATTAACACATCTTAGATGGTATTTTAGTTTCATTCTTATAAAATAAGGGTAAAAGAGAGATGATAATGAATTATCCCATTAGCATAAAACATTTCTAGTAAATTTATGTAAATGGAGTTATCATACAATTTGGGGGAAGGGAGATGAGAAAAGAAAAAATGGAAATAAATAAACTTGGAAGGAAATAAATAAATTGGGAAGAGGAATGTACCTCTTGAGTTTATCCCCTTTGAGAACCTCTTATGGGGAGAGGTTTTGGTATTTTGAGGATTCCAAAGACCAAAATATGTGGGTAAGGATGTTGGGAGATTAATTGGGTATAATTTAAGTATGGAACATGGCTTTAGAGGAGTAAAGAGAAGAGGAAAGGATGAGTGGTATTTATAGTGGAGGAGAGGTGGATTTTCATTATATTATAATCATTAGTTTATTATTTTTTTATAAGACTATAAATAGTGATTATTAATAGACCAAGAATAGTAATAAATGAATGTGAGTTCAATATTTTGGTGATTACATCACTTATGACGTCTGGAATAATGAATCTAAATTATAATTTATTTATACTGTAAATTAATGTATTTTACTATTCACAAAAATTCAAGTATTTTTGAAAAATATAAAATATTACCCATAAACATTTATTGATGTGAATAATCAAAAAATAAAATCCATTTTTCAAAAATAATTTTCTAAATATGAATAATTGAATATTTATTTAAAATCATAATTTACTCAAAAATAACTATTTTAAAAAATTTATTTTCATATTACCATATATATGTAAATCGTACTTCCAATTAAGTCTTATTTAATTACTATTATTAAGGTTAATATTAAATAAAGTACATCAATATTAATAAGGTTAACATTACGTTTCATAAGGGTATTTTAATATTTAGAAAAAATTAAGTTGGTCATATTAGACTCTAAATAACTTGCTAATCGCAGCCATGTTTGTCAGATTTTTGTAATTCAAATCACCAAACTAAAAAACATAGGTTTAGTGGTAACAAAGATCTTACTAGTTCGTTATGTTGTGATTTCATGTCATTATATGAAATAATTAAAAGAAATAAATTTCTATTGAAAACTTGGGATCATTACATTATCCCCCCTTAGGAAATTTCACCCTCAATTTTTTTTTACATTCTATGCCATAAAAAGGAATGGGTACTTTTTCTTCATTGTCTCCACCAATTCCCATGTTTACTCATCAGACTTGTGGTTCCACCAATGTACATTGACTAGGTGATTAGTTTTGTTACATATATCTTTATCTCTACCATACAATATCTTCACTAGCTGCTCCTCCTATGAAAGATCATTCTCCAAATGTACCACCTCTGAAGATAGTACATTTGAAGGGTCTGGTATGTACTCCCTTAAGTGGGATACATGGAAGACATCATGTAATTTGGCCATAGTAGGTGGATGTTGAACTTGATATTCCACAGTTGTCACACAATCAAGGATCTCGAAGGGGTGGATGTACCTGAGACTTTTCTTCCTTCTATTCCCAAATCTCATGCGCTTATTCCATAGGGATGCGTAGAGAAATACCATGTCTCCTACTTTGAAGTCAAGGTCTAATCATTGATTGTATTCATAACTATTTTGTCATGTTTGGGCTTCCTTGATGTGATGCTGAATGTTTTTCACCTTCTCCACCATTTGTACAATTATTTCAAGTCCTAGCTGCTTATGCTCACCGACTTCTTCCCAACACGTTAGTGTTCTGCTCATTTTTCCATAAAGGGCATCCTATGATGCCATTCAGATGCTCAAGTGGAAAATAATATTTTAGGAGAATTAAACATTTTGAATATGTTTTTCCTATCCTCCTTGGAAGTTCATAGATCATTCTATAAACATATATTCTAGTGTTGGGGTTGTTCAATAAGATTTTCCAGCGGTTTGAGGTTGATAGGTCGTACTGAATTACATTTTAGTGCTTAGAGAATGTTGGAGACTTTCTAGAACTTTAAGGTCAATCTTGGATCATGATCGGATACAATAGATAGTGGTAATCCATGCATATTTACCACTTACTTGATGTATATCAATGAAATATTATCCAATGAGAAGTCCTCTTGAATTGAGATTAAGTGATTTTTCTTCGTAAAATGATCCAAAATGACCCATATATTATTGTTTTCTTCTGGATGTCCTTGGAAGTATAGTGACAATGTCCATGGTAATGTTCTACCATATAAATGTGGTTATGGGTAGTGGTTTAATAACCCACATATAATTTTTCCTCTCATCCATCACTTGTTGACATTCTGTCATCTTTGATGTATATTTATCATTCTCCAATTTCATATTCTACCACCAAAAAACTTCTCGAATATATCGATATATCATTTTTCTCCCTGGGTGGATAGGGAAGGTAAAACTATGTGCTTCATCTAGAAGATCCTTCTTTATCCCTAGATCGGATGGTAAACATAATCGTGACGAAAATCAAAAAACTCCTTCCTTATCAATAATGAACTCAGATGATTTCCCATTTCAAATAGATTCAAAAAAATTAGAATTTAAAGATCTTTTATTTAAGAATCGTTTATTTTCTCCATCAGGTATGGTTGAGAAAACATTTTAGAAATGATTGATGATGTTCCTCTTATAATGATTCCCATCACCATCCTCTATTTATCTAAGAAGATCAGATCCTTTTCAATTCTGATCATCGAAAATGATGTCGTATCCTTTTTACATTGAGCATCCTCTACATTATTTTCTTTAATAGGGTGGCAGTGGATTGAGATGTTCTAATCCTTAATGAGCTCTATCCATCTTCATTGGTTCCAATTAATCTCATTATGTGTGAATATATATTTGAAACTCTTGTGATCAGTATATATCTCACACTCCCACTATAGAGATAATGATAACAGATTTTCAAAGAAAAGATCACAGCTGCCAACTCCAAATCAAACATGGAATAGTTTTTCTCATGTATATTCATAATCCTTGATGCGTAGACTATCCATTCAACATTTTTCATTATCACACAACCTAATCCATTTTATTAAGTATAATTGTAAACCACAAAGAGTTATCCACTTACTAGGAGTGTGTGTACTGGCTTAGTGATCAGCCTCTTTTTGAACTCCTTGAAACCATATTTACATTCTTGGGTCTAGACAAACATTACTCCCTTTCGAGTCATATTTTTCATTTGGAATGAAAATCATGAAAAATTATTCACAAATCGCTGATAATACTTAGATAGTCCCAAAAATCTCTAGATCTCCATTACAGATTTTGTTCTAGGACACTCTTTAATTACCTTTGACTAGGAAGGGTCCACAAATATCCCATTGTTGGTGACAACATGCCCCAATATTGATACTTCCACCATCTAGAACTTTCATTTACTGTATTTTTCATACATCTTCTCCCTTATCAATATCCTTAACACGGTATTCAATTACTCCTCATATCACTCTTTTATCTTAGAGTATATTAGAATATCATCGATAAATACTACCACAAATTTGACGAGGTATCCTCTAAAGAAAATATTCATTCAATCCATGAAAATTTCTGGAGTAATATTGAGACTGAGGGGCATCATTATGAACTCATAGTTTCTGTACCTCGTTTGGAAGGAAGTCTTGGAAATATCTTCCTTCCTCACCATTAATTAGTGATATCATGACTGATGGTCTGCCATTGAGAAATAGATGGCCCCATGAAGTTGATTGAACAAGCCATATATTCGTGCATGTGATTCTTGTTCTTTATCATTATTTTTTTGAGCTCACGATAATCAACGCAGAGGTTCATTTATCTGTCATTCTTCTTGATGAAGAGGACTAGAAAGCCCCACGGTGAAGCACTCTAGCATATAAAACCCTTCTCTAGATTCCCTTATGAATGCTTATTCATCTCTTCCTGCTATATGGTGGCCATTATATAATATGTCATTTATATAGGTAGAGGTCTAGGAATAAGATTAATTGATAACTAAACCTCATGATCAGGAGGGAGACTGGGAAACTCTTCAGGGAATAAAATAGTGTAATCCCTCAAGATGGACATAATTTCAATCGATTTTCTTCCCTTTGTCTAAATAATTTGAGCTAGAAATGATTTATCATTAGGAATTAATATCCACACTTAAGGAAACGATTCTACAACAGACCCATCTTCCTCTATACACTTGTAAGGAATAGGAGGATGCTTCAGGATTTGATGATTGATCTCCCTTTCCTGATAGTTTATGTTATATTTTTATAATGATAGTAAATCCATTCCCAAAAATACATTGAACTGCACTAAAATAAGTACGATGAGATTTTATGGGAGGTTTAGTCAATAAATGTTAATTGGGTTGGATTTATAAACCATGGACGCAATAATATCCCCATTTGTTGTTCTCACATATAACTTATCCTCAAAATTTTGAGGTAGAATTTGAATACTTCTACTAAACAAGCAAGATATGAAATAATTTATAGAACCAGAATCCAATATTATATTTTCTATTCATGAATTAATAACTAGAATACCTATTACCACATAATTGTCTAGCTCCACTCAAGAATTTGTGATAGCATAATTCCTTACCTATTTCCTTGCAGGTTTTTATTGATTTCCACTAACAACCCATAGATTAGGGAAATTGTTTGCATGATTTCCATGATCCTTGTAGTTGCAACATTGTACCGCTAGCTGAGTGTTGATCTGAACCTTCCACTCTTTTTCCACATTAGTGGGGTTTTTCATATCCCTTTGGCTATTCTTGGCTATATGTCACAACATTCCCCATTAGAATAAATTCATGGTTCCCTTTAAAATGATCCCATGATGCTTCTACCCACAAATTTTACAGGTGGGATATTCAGACTTTATTCCATCATGGGTTTTGTTAGTATAACGATCCATGTTTTTCTCCAAATTTTAATTATTTTCCATGGGCCCACGAGACCACTGAGATTTTATAATTTCCATTTCAGCATTGAGGGTACAATAGAAAATATACTCCTAACTATTAATTTCTCTAATTGCTATTACTTTTCGTAGAATCTGCTTTATCACACTAAATATGCTATCCACCATGCTTTTGATGTTCATGAAAAATCCAGTGGCATACGTGGAATTCCTAGTAATTTTTTTTCATACGCCCTGATGGACACCTCTTCCTTCTTCATGAGACTGAGGAACTCTCTTTATATCTTGAGTTGGAGGGTTTGAGGAAAATATTTATTGAAAAAACTACTCTTGAATTCCTTTCTATTCATGGAAGAAATTTATTAATGAGAATTTTTATTATTGATTAGTGTCCAACATAGATTAGCTTCCCCATAAAAATGATAGACCGTCAGTACAACATTCTCTTCTTCAGAGCACTAGAGGACATGAGAATATCTTTTCAATGAATTTAATCCACTTTTCTGTGAGGAGGGGATAATATGATCTGGTAAACATAGGAGGCCTTTTTCCGCATGAATGTTTATACAACAACTTTCTCTTTACTTGAATGAGAAGGGAGTTCCAAATGATTTATGTTATTATTCATAACATGATCTAGCTGAGAAAGTACTGTCATGAAGTTTTGAGCACCCATTACCTTAATATTAGGCATATCATTAGGTTAATCTTCACATTTCCAATCATATTGGTTGTTGGAACTTGTTCTTCTACTTCCCTCCATTAACTATGAAAAAATAAATTACAATTAGAAGGATTTAATACTTAGATATTGAACATAAAAAAGGAAACATTTTTCTATAAAAGGATAAACATGTAAAGGATAAGTACATACTAACTTGTGATTCCTTTTATTTAAATTTGGGTAACCCTCAATATATTTCTTTACCTATATTCTAATAGGATTTTTTTATTTCCTTAGTAATGGCTTATAATAAGCTCATGAATTTACCAAATAATATCCCCCGAGAGTGTAAAACCAAGTGAGAAACAAGGACAATTTTCATGTACCAGGATACCCCAAGTTAGGCCCAGAAATCCTTGTTGGAGTTTTCACTCATATGTATGTCTCTTCCCTAGCCACCACTACTTGTTTGTATCCAAACATGGATATTTTTTCTTGATAAAACACTTACTCTTTACATACCAAAATTTAAGGATATAATCTTACACTTTTCCTCATCCATAATGTTATCACTATGTTTATCTATTCCTAATCCCCAAATATTACTAGATAATCCTTTAATACCAACTATAGTGACCCTAGCCTTTTAGATATAACATTACATGATTTTACGAATAATTAAACATCAGATTACAAAACAAGTATTTTGAAGTATAGTGTCTTTGAAGACAAGGTTCACAAAACATAAAACATGGGGCTAAAAAACACTTCATTATTTAATCATTATAAAGAACTCCTAACTTCCCTTGAGCCCTTACATCTTTATATGGTACCGAAGGGATCACATGAACTGAAGGATGAGCTAAAAGACCAGTAAGGGAATAAGAATAAGGATAATTCCTTAACACATTAGTTAGAAAGAATGAAATAATGATAAAAAAAGGAATCACAACATATAAACATGGGATCATTTAAACATGGAATCATAGAAATTTGGAAGCAACATAAAACATGACTTTAGTATGAGTCACATCTATCTTCCAAGATTGTTTCAGATTGCCGCACAAGCCAAGGCTAACCACCAAGACTGTCACACATAACATCTAATGAGACCAAACTTTAACCAATTCATTGGAGATCTATCTAGGTGTACCCATATTAACATTTTATGAATGTGTTTTCCACATAAAGAATCATAAATAATCGATCATACTTAAACATAAGGGTTACCCATGGAAAGAATTGGGTAACACAATCATGTCATAAAGAATAGAAAATGGTCATATCATTAAAGTGTCAATAAATGAAAGGAACTAAAATATACATCTAAATTAATAAGGTAAAATATGAATGTATCATGGTATGTGAGTTCAAGTATAAGTGACCACATGTATGAATGAAAATCATGAAATTTTTGCATAAATTATTTTTGAGAGGTTTTAATGAGAATACTAAAGAGCCTTTAAAATAGAAAAGGGAAAACAAATTTATAAAAACACATAAGTGAACCAGGAATGTTTTATCAATAAAATAAATATTTTTTTAAAGATAATCATTGAATAAAATAGAGGAAATAGTGTAGTTGAAATTGGGTAAGAATTCGGACAGTTCCCTCATAACACGTTTGCTTATCACGTAGTATTGAGGAGGGAATCACTAAAAAACATGTATATCCTAGAAATATAATGGTAAATGGTACACGTTACAATGGTTTGTAACATTCACATATCATTCAAAAGATGAACATTATAAGAAAATATGACATCATTTAGGTAAAGAAGAAATATAATGAAACCAAAATAAATAAAGGAGGTTCATGAAGAATCTCTTATTTAATATCGTCATGGAATCGTGTATACATTAGAGTTATTAATAATATAAAATGGGGTTTCTCATAATTTAAACATCATTATGAATGTATGTGGGAGGTGTGTGATCATACCAAATCACTAGGAATTACACATAAAACAGAATAACATAGAGGGAAATCTTGAATAAAAGTGAAATAGAACGAATCCCTTACCTTAAGACATTAGGTTCATTAATTAATAATTCCATAATGAATTTTATATTTAAAATATTTGAAATAATCTTTTTATGTTCATTTATAACCATTTTTATTGGTTATGAGGTTCAATTCCATTGAGCTGGTTTGTTTGCATAATTGGTTTAATGAACAGTTCACTTATATTCATGTTCCGATAAACAAGTAAGATGAATCTGGTTGTCCAGAATTGAATTTATATTTTATTATTGAACATCAAAAAGGTTAAATGGATTAAAATTTAATTTTGTTACTTTGCATGAATTTAAATCATTATATAAAACATTAATGATAAACACTTGAATTAGATTGGTGATTTTCTTAATTATTATACTGTTTTACTTTATTATCTAACATCTAGCGAGAAAGTAGATTCTAGAATAACATATTAGATAAAATAAATATTTAATAGTCTATTTAAACCATATAAATGTATTCACAATCTAAAGATAATATGGGAATATAAATTGATAAATCGTCATCCTTGAATGTGATCAATTAACACAACTCTGACGGTGTTTTTGTATCTCTCATATAAAAGAAGGGGAAATGAGAGATAATAATGAATTATCCCATTAGCTTAAAAAAATTATAATAAATGTATGTTAGTTTATATATCATACCATTTTGGTGAATGGAGGTGAGGAATGAAAAAAATGAAAGGAAATGAACATGAATGGAAATAAAATAATTGGAAAGAGGAATTTACCTCTTGAGTTTATGTCCTTTGAGAACATCTTAATGTGAGAGGTTTTGGAATTTTTAGGATACCAAAGACTGTAGGACATCAGGATGGTTATTGGGATGAGATTTAGGTAGAATTCATGTAAGGAACAAGGCTTGAGAGGAGTGAAGAGGGGAGGTAAGGATGAGTTGTATTTATAGTGGATGAATGGAGGATTTTCATAATATTATAATCGTTATTTTATCATTTATCCATAAGACAAGAAATATTGATTGCTACATAACCATGAATAGTAATAACTCATAGTGAGTTTCAAATTTGGGTTCTTACATAACTGATGATATTAGGAATAGTGTATTTAAATTATAAGGTATTTATATGGTAAATTAATGTATTTTACAATTCACAGAAAATTAAAGTATTTCAGAAAAATCAAAAAAATTCACCCAACCCATTTTTCAATGTGTAGAATACAAAACTGAAATCCAATTTATATAAAAAATTCTATGTAGGATTAATTTAATATTTAATTAAAGTCATAATTTACTAAAAAAACAACACTTTCAAAACAGTTATTTTGTTTTCCCTAGATATATGTATATTGTACTTCAATTGAATCATATTTATATAAAATCATAAGTAAGGTTACTATTCATTAGGGTATGTCACTATTCATAAGGGTAACAATACTATTCAAAAGGATATGTTACTATTTACCAAAAATTATGTTTGACATATTAGACTCCAAATAACATACTGATCGCAACCATGTATGACATATTTTTAAAATTCAAATAACAGAAGTGAAAAAATTTTGTTTAAAGGTCTCAAAGAACATAGTAGTTCATTATGTTATAATTTGATGTGATTATATGACATAATTATAAGAAGTAAATTTCCATTTAATAGTTTGTTTTGTAACATTCTATGACTTTTTGGTGGTTGTTTGCATATAATAATGCCAACAAGGGAGTTTATATGCATTATTCCCAATTAAATTATATTTTATATTAATAAAAATTCCTAAAATTGATTTAACTAATTAAAAAAAATTATATATTTAAATTATTATGTCTTTAATTGAGATAAGATCTTGAGTTTTTAATCAATACATAGATTAGAATAGACGAGAGTTATCAGGTTGTGATTTAATGTAAATGGATTTTTGGATGAGGGTACTGATATTTAATCATATATTTTGTTATTATTAATTTGTTATGTTCAATATGATATATTGACTCACCATAGATGCGGAATAACATATTTTTATACATAAATTGTTTATTTAAATTTTTATACAAATGACTGTAATGAAAAAATGATAAGTTCACGATGGCCTTATGAACATTCTTGATGCCTCGGCCATTGATTGATAATGAATTATTTATAAATATATGATTTGTGATATTATTACTCAACAAGGATAGATTTAAATGGGGTTTCTGAGGTACTTGATCATGGATAGGTTCTCATATCTCTCTTAATATGAGGTTAGATATGGACTGAGGTTATTGTCACTAATAGACCACTAGAGAATGATAAGACTCATTTATCCAAGAGAAATAAAATTAGAGATTGTGAAAATTGATTCATCCCAAATTTTAAAGGAATTTAAAGTGGTTATTCCCTTGGTATATTAGGGATAGGTTTGGTCTGTGAGGATAAAACCCTGATGACTAGGAATATTAGAGGAAAATTGTTCCTTCTCATGAGAATTATTCTAGTGTTAATTATCATGTCAAAATTATGAGGTTTTTCAATAAATACAATGAAACAAAAGGATTTGATATTGTATATCTGATGGGTGTTGATTAGATATATGTGATAGATCCCAAGAAACCCATATAGGGATTTTATTCTAGTATGTGTCCTTGAAAGGTTCCCTAATGAGAAGATGACCCTTATGGGAGTTTATGTGGTAATTGGTGTTGATGATTATGATGAGGGCATAATGTGTGTCTGAAATTGATATAGTGATTAAGATAAGTATTTATATTGAGAGGGTGACCTTGGTTGTAGTAGATAGTTGGGGAAGCTGGAGAACCCATGTTATTATAAATTTTTTTGATAGATAAATTCTATGTTATGATGAGTAGAGAACCCATGTTTTATGACATTAGGTTCATGGTAGGATATTTACTTTAGTATTTTTAAAATATATAAATATTTTCATATGATTTTTTAAAAATGGGTTTGGAACCATTGGTAGGTTATGAACCCATGGTAATGAATTCATGATACAGGGTTCTAGTAGGGAATGTGACCCCTAGTGTGTTCAGATTTATTATTGTTCCCTGATAGATGACACCCTTCTCTGAATCATTATTTTCAGTGTATGTAAATATTTCCCCTTGTTTGATTCATTCTTATTTGGGATGGTCATATTTGTATACAATATCTAAATATTTTATTGTGTAACATATATTTTCCTTAGGTGATAATTTTTCATCTAAGGATGAGTATATTTCCCTTGTGTAGTTTTATTTGTTTTGTGGTTGGGTATATTTTCCACAGATGATTACTTATGGCCATAGATACTTTGTTATTGGCCAAATAAAGTATGGTCATTACTGATTATCACAATAGAACCTAACAATACATATAGGTTAACAAATTTACACCTCCATGATCAATTAATTTTTTATTATGACAATATTAGATATGTACACTTCATTACTCATTACGTAAGGGGTCACATTATCATTTCCCAATTTATTTTTTACACGCTTAAAATGTGGTCATGATACAAGGGAACTAATATAGAACTCACTATTGGAAGGTTAAAATACTGAATAGGTTGTAAATTTTATTATTTAGTTGGATATCTATAATTGTGTCAAGAGAGATATGATGTATAGATCATGGAGAACATATGATATTTGACCTTGTTATTCATTTTTTATACATTTTGTTGGTCTATTGAACGTATTATATGTTTTATGGAATCATGAACATGGCTCTGACCAAATGTATTGAACCTTTTATTTGTTACAAAATTTTATTTTTTATTTATACTATATATTCTAATTAAATATTATGGTAGGTGATAAATGACTATTTCTATTGAGTTTTTCTTTTACGTGAGGGTAATTTCCCCATCAATAAAAATATCTACCCTAGAAACTAGTCAGTATCCTCTAGTGTATAGGGATATATTCTTATATTAATGTAAAGACTGTTGTCCATTGAATCGATTATTGGTCTAGGGTATTAGGATGCTACAAAGTGTCACTATATTATATATGTGATTCATATAATAGATTTTAATAGTTTTTTTCTATATATTTTTGTAAATGGTAGAAAAGTTAGAAAATAATGTTTTTGGTCTTGTGATAGATATCATACTTTTGTGTCATGATAACCTTTTATTTTAGGATTCTACGATTACTATGGATATCAGATTTATGTTCTTGGATTATACAATTATTCTATATTGAAAATGTATCTTTAGACACGGTCTGAAACCGTGGCTATAAGATAGAGCCACTATTTCAATAGTCATTGGATCCTATTGGAAAGGATATAGAAAAAAAGATATAACCACCATTATAATGGGATATTTCTACATATGAAACTATGGAAACAATAACTATTACCACATATTTTTGGAGTCATAGAAATAATCATCTTGGTTGTCAACACTTGTTATGGGGCTATTGCTATAGTTTACATTGTGGATATTGCGTTTATTTACACATTGTAGAATCATGGAAATAAATAGTTTAACTATATCAATAGGTTTGAAATAAATTACATCCAATGGAATTTGGTCTCTGTACCTATGTTATTGGTAACCAATCACCTTCCCACTATACAATTACAAATTCATTATGTATATATAGATGTCAATATATATATATATATATATATATATATATATCATTATAAAACACGGAAAATACAAATAATACTCATGTAAATAGGTCTTCCCTCCAAATTATCACAAGAAAATATCCACCCACTTCTACCGGGGAAACCTGTAGCAATAGTATTCGTATATGATGGCTATAGGTGAAGACTATTGAAATAGTTTATGTAAACTCTGGCTATTGCCTTCATTGAAAGAACGTATTTCCACCGTTTAAGTAGAACATGGATATAGGTAAAGGGTATATCAACAATTCTATATAAAAGGATTATATGTAATAGCCTGAGATTTTATGAAATATATATTTTGGATTTGTTTAATCTATTTAATATTTTTCATTTTGTACAATACTGAATATTTCTTTCAATAAATAAATAACACTATGTTTAGATTTCATTATACACAACACCAAGTAAATGTTTCACTACACGCAACACTAAGATTAAAATTTTTTATACACAAAACTATTCTTGGCTTGTGTTATACATAATTTCTATTTCTTTTGATAGATTGAGTTACACATAGGAGGATGTTTTTCTGAAAAATAGGATATTAATAAAATATTATTATTTAAAAAAATAAGACATTATGTTGGAATTAAATTAAAATTTATTAATTTTATTATCTAGAATATAAAAATATATTGTTTATCATATGAATCAATTTGTTACCAATTAATTAATATATATATATATACATCATTTGACTTTAAATATAATAGTTATATGCTCCCAAAGTCATTTAGAATTAATAAATTGATCCAATTACAAATATTAAATCATATTAATGAAATATTTTTGTTATAAATTCGATAAAATATTTATGATATTCATCCTATAGGTTTTATAGGAATAAGATAAGAGAATTATCTATTTTACACATAAAACCAAATATTTTCAAGAGGGTAATTTTACCGCCTTTTAATAGAGATCCCATTTTAAATATATATTATGAAACATTTATAATTTTTATAATAGAAAATAATTTTTTTTTTATTTTTATTTAATGATATGAAAATTTAAAATGTATTAATTTTTCGTATTTTTCTAAGAAACATCATTTTTAATGAATAGTAGAAAATATTGCGTTTTAGTTCAAAACTACATTTTTGTTTAAATTGTTTATAAATTTAAATTATATTTTAAATTGGTTTTAAAGTATAATTAGTTCAATAATTCATTAATAAAAGTAATTTCCAACATTTTAATCAATATCTAATTGAAAATAAATATAAAAACAATTTGAACTTTTGAACTTTTCACATTAAAACCATGATTTTTTCATTTTGTATATGGGATAATTTTTAAATATAATTTTTTCAGCTCTATTAATTGAATTAGGTAAAATGGATTAAATTTTTTAATCATAACGTCCATATTATATAGTAATTAAAATTAATTTCTTTATTATATAAAATTTCAAAGTTAAAAAATGTATTTACCATGGTATAGGTGAGAAAATGAAACATGTTAAAGTTAAAAAGGGTAAATGATTCAAATAAATAAAAAAACCATTTAAAGGTTGTCTGAGGTGTTTTCAAAACCTATATAAAATATTATTATTAATCTCTAAAAATGTTTTTGAATTTAATGCGATGTCAAAATGGTTGGCTTTAGATATAAAATATTCATCATTTTAAAACATAAACACACCTCTCCTCAAGTATAAATATAACATCTCACCATCCAATTTCTGCCCAAAAGACTTGTAGGTGCTAAAATATCATACTATACTTATACTAATCATTCTCCCCGCATCCATGTGCTTATTTTATCAAAAAAAAACTAAATCCACAGTCCTCAAGGGTCACACAAGGAGGAGATATTTAAGAGGTGATTTCCCCCAAGTACCTCTCTTAATTTATTATCCTTTTCTACAATATCCTCACCTCCTTCGTCCATAAAGGCATTATAACACCATAATCAATTATATATTGTACTGTTATGTTTATAATGTTATATTTTATATCAATTTCATTATTATCCCTTCTAATTCAATGAAATGAAATCATTATCCGCGTTATGTAGGTCAATTGCCTCCATGAATAATGTTGTTGTTATTTTTTTTAATTTCCACCGTGATGACGGTATTAAACCTATTTTATTGTCAAATAATATATTAATATTTATATTATAACCTATTTCATTTTTTGGAACTAATAAATACTCATAATATTAAATAAAATGGAACTATTTTGTAGTGTTCGAAAAAAACTACAAAATAAACATACTATTTATCATTCACATTTTATCTATTAAATAGTAAAAATTTAGGAAATAAAAATGATATATGGAAACATTTAAAATTATTGATGTGAATTAATACTATTTCATTCTATTTATTTATATTTAATCTCATTTTAAAATACCATCATGAACATTACTCAAATTAACCATTAATGGAACTATGAAAGGAACACAACCAAAATAATTAAAATAATGAAATAATATTAATTAATGGGTTGTAAGATGTTTTAAAAGGATCAAATAATGTATCATAAATAAGAATACCATTATTAAATAATTGAATTAAATTATTTAAACATTTATATAGGAGGTTTATAAACAAAACACAGAAGGAATTTGTGAGGCAATGGGTTTCTTAACTCAATTCCCACTCACTGGGTTTGAAACATACTACATTATTATTTTAAGCCACAATTATGTGTGGAATCACATTTTACTTATTTTTTTGTAATTTAATCTTCATTTTGTGTAGATATGCTACTTCTACAAAAATTCACTCCATTAATAAATTCATATGTAATTGATTCAAACTTTGGAAAGAAGTATCTTATCACTTTTTATTTCCATGAGATACATGCTTTATTCACTACTAATTGCTTTTATACGATGTACATATTTCCCATGAATTTTTTTAAAGAATATTATAATTTAATTTATGGATATTTAAAAATCAATTTGATTTTCTATATTTCATGGGATTTTATGATAAAAAATTTAGGTGACGACCAACCTTATTTAAGTTGAGGGAAGATACAAAAATGATCCACGACATTCCTTCCTCAATACGAATGGTAGATAATGACACCCATGAGTCCCTCCTTCAATAGGCCATGAATAAGAAACTAGTACCATTGGTGTAGAATCTCACAAAATATGGAAGGAATTACCATTTTTCATAGAATATGATCAGGAAATAAGATGGTAAATCCCAAACAAATACCAATTCTAAAAGTAAAAGAAAATCCAAAATCCATTAACACATGAATGTTAAAAGGTAATTATATTACAAAGTACAAGGAAAACTACAATGTAAGATACCAAAATAAAATAAAATCGGTATCAACAACAAATAATCTCGATGCTCTAGCTAGTAAAGTCTAGCATGGTCCTCAATGTCCTCCTGGATACATAAAAATATTTTTATATACAATGGGTGAGAATACAATTATAATCAGTACAAAAACTAATGACACCCATGCATAAGAGGGGGAACATACTAATTCCCCTGTTTGAAAATAGTAGATCCTCATGAAACCTACGAAGGAATACTAACTAGGCCAGCCTCACCAAGGCAGACTCACTGAATAATGCAAGTCAATAAATTATTAGTATATGATCATCGATATTTTAGCACCCCAAATCACTTTCCCACTGGTTAACTTATCATCCCCAATGGCTAACGTCGATGCTAGAACTCTTACCATATGCATTTCCAATTCCATAACCATCTCTTAAACACCTAGGCATGATACCACACACAATCGCACACAAAGACACCAGAGACACCACAAAAAAACATCTCATTGAAAGACACTTGGGCGTCAACCCAAATACAGTTAGGGAAAAATCATGGCTGACAAACAAATAGGTCTATCTTCAACCACAAACCATTGAATGAAGGATCTTTAAGTATGGTATACCTCAATCCGTTACATACTTCACAAATACTTTCGAATAGTGAGACCTAGAAAAGGCTGCGAGGAAGAATGTTAGTAATCAACCAACCATCCTTCCACTGGGGTTTTGGGAAAGACACCATCAACCATGAAATTGTTGTTTTTGGAATGTAGTTATCAACAAGGGTGGTGTTCATATATAAATAACAAGGAACTACATTTTATACATATAGGTAAGAAAGCACTCTGCCCAATCTATGGGTCCCCACAATAGATAACCAAATCATATAGAACCATAGTTGTTGCTACCCCTATATGCACAACCACACAACAACCACTTCCAAATCATATCCCAACACATTTTTCATTGAACCAGTTTCCATTTATTAATTATGTTATTCACTTTAATTTATTCCTAAACTACCAAGTAGATACTATCCACAACCATATCAAAAAAAAACAAATAAAAGTAGATTTTTAGTCCCATTGTATTTCCCCATTGTACCACTACCAAATTTAATTATTCAACTATATACTAAAAAGTCATTCTCTCACAACCAATCCCAACAACACCACAACCCAAACAACTCCTAGGTGCATTCTCATTACATAACAACTCATAACCACATGGGATTCCCACTTACAAACGTCTCTCTATGACTAAAAAACAAACAGAGGTAGTCCTACTACATACATGTCCACCCATTCAACAATCAATCGGTCTCTCCAAATGGGATACCAACACACCCCCATGTACCACCACCACATCTAAAGCCCACAATACCCATCTAGGACACGCAACACACAACCACACCTATCATGCGATGTGTATTCATGTTTTAGAAATAGAGGTTCTTTGATTCAATTACAATACTATCGAGGTGATCACATAATAGGTTTGATATAGGGGAATGAAATTATTTAACCAAGTATATGTGATTAAATAGATTTAAATTTAAAGGAATTATTCAAGCATCTCAAAAAATAGAACATCACCATTGTGCAAGTGAAGACGACCAAAATCATGAATTTTTAGAAGGCATATGTCAAAAAAACCATAAAAAATCAGAGATAAAAAATAATACAATTGATCAACATCCAACCACTCCCTACATGTTTTATCATTTTATCATATTTAATTCTTATTTATTTCTCATTTTAGGAAATATATTCAGCCATTCCTCGCAATGAATCATTAGTATACATACCCTGCACAATGTACAGTTAATGAGTGGAAAAATAAATCTATACCCAATGATAAAAGGATAAAAGATTCTCTTTAGGCCAAGGACCTAGGATCACATGAGAAGCACAAGACTCCAGGAAAACTGAGAAAGAGGGTCACTTGTGGAGGTGCATGACTCGTATTGGGATGGAGGCTGTAGACACACTTAGGAGAAATAGAAAAGACACTTTGAAGGGAAGATCCTTGCTTTGAAGAACCAAATTCTATATTAAAGGGATGCCAATTTCTAAAACACATTTACATAGGATAGTGTTCAACATCACATGGTTTGATTATCCCAAATCCCCCAGAACGTTATCATAATAATGATGTAATTAACTTTCTTTTGATATACCCTAAGAAATTCTCAAACAAGGCTTTAAACTCAATTTATGTCAAATAAGATGTTAGAGGGGTGAAATTGGGAAAACTCTAGAAACTAAAAAAAAGGGTGAAATAGAATTTGGTGTGCCACTATTTTGGTGTGGCACCATCATGGTTCCATCTTTTCAGAATGGCACCATTATGGATCCACCGTCATGGTGTGTCACTATTACAATGCCACTTTTTCAGTCTCTCACTATTACGGTGCCACAGTCACGGTGCGCCACTGTTATGGTTCCACTATTTTTGTGTTCTTCCATTATGGTGCCACCATTTCTGTGTGATACAGTTTTTGTGAAGGGTAAATTTGGAAAACCCCCTGAACAAACCCACTACAACCCCTAAGAACACCAATGTAAATGGTTTTCCCCAAAAGAAGGGCCTATGGAAATACGAGTCATTACATCAGATTCCGCCCAAGCTATGTCATCCCCAATAATTCAAAACTAAATAGAAGAAGAGAGGTTTGAAAAACCACCAGGAAGATACCTCTGAAGGACAAACCCCTTTGTGTTATTCTAAGGATGGTGTGAAAACCTTGAAATCCACAGAATCCTCCTTATCATCTATATCATGAACAACTGTAGAAACTATAATTCCCCCACTACCCTAAACAACCATTAAAACACCACAGTCACACCATCTAGACACATGTATTATGGGGCTACATCCTCCATGTCATGATTCTATCCTTTTTGGGAAGCACAGATTCATCCACACGGGTTTAGTATCATCCATATTAATGTTTCCCAATTAGGTATAAGGTCCTATCCTCCCCATAGGTAAGGAATTTTCACACTCATTTATAGAATAGGGAAACAACTCATCTTATATCAACTAAGTTAATGTATAACATCAGATGAAAAGGAAAATAAAAAAAACAATAGAAAAACTCTGAAAAGCTCTGGGTGCTAGGAACAGATATGTGTATCCCACTACAAAGTAATATCCATGAAACAACTATGCCTCTATAATAGACGAACCAAGTGAATGGTCTTTACCTGGAACACCATATGGGTGCTGGGAACACATATGTGTCTCTCTCTAGTCAATGATGTGGGATTCATCATGTAGATACCGACAGAGCTGAGAGATATCAAATACATCATTGATCCTCTCTAACTATGTTTGTAGCACCAACTAATATTCCACATCGGAAACACTTTACAAAACATTGAAATATTTAATTATCCTTCGAGAAAGGGTTCTTCCCTTACCGGACCTACGCTTCCCACGTCAAGGGGAAACTTTTAAGGAAACAAGGTCCCCAACATCAAACTCCAAAAGACACCTCTTTTGATCGGCATACAACTTATACCAGTCCTGATCTGCTTCATCCTCTCAGGAACATGCATTAAATTCTCTATTGTGCATTGTACTACCTCAGGTTCCAGAATAGCCACTTCCCTCACTTCTGTCCAGCATACTGGTGAATGGAACGAACTTCCATACAAAGCCTCCAATGGTGTTATTCCACTTGTAGAATGATAGGTATTATTTTATGAAAACTATACCATGGGAAAGTGTCATACCCATGACTCTTATAAGTCTAGAACACAATCCCGTAGAGGTTATTCCAATGTCTATATGGTCCTCTCAATCTTACCATGTTTCTATGGGTGAAAATTTGTGGTGAGGCATAGCTGGGTGATAAAAGCATTCAATAATCCCAACCATAAATGTGAGTTATCTTATGTATCATGATCCAAGACAATGGATCTTGGAACTCAATGCATCTGCAACACCTCATCCATATAACTGCTTTCCAAGGTATCTACTATGCTCGAATCCTTTATTTATAGGATGTGAGATGATTTCACCAACAGGTCAACTAAAACCCAAAGAGAATCACATCCTTCCAGATTAATGGGTAATCCTGTGATGAAATATGTTAGGATGTCATCCCACATCCAATCAGAAACATCTAAGGGCTGAAACAGACCTTCAGGAACATGGTTCTTGGCTTTCTCCTACTAAAACACCAGGCACCTTGCCATGAACTTCGCCACTGCCCGCTTCAGACCAGGACACCAAAACTCTTCCATCAAGCCTCAGTAAATTTTACGAAATCCTAGATACACCACCATGGGTGAGATATAGAACTCATGGAGGACTCCTTCATTCATTTCCCCTGGAAAAATAGCGTCCCACAGAACATCATCTGATTCTGACTATCCTCCAACCATCCCTCTAGAGCATTACCCAAGATAGTGTGATCATGCATTAGTTAAGTCTCTGAGTCTCTTATCTAATACTCTTCTTCCATCCTCATTAAGGAAGACTACATTCGTATCTGAAAGAGAAAACCTTGGGTGTAATCTACTCTCACCCCTAGACAAAAAGCAGCCAACTCCTCCATTTTCATCCTTGAATATGTGGATTCTTGAACTTTATCTATCTGCAACTACCTAATCAAGGAATTTGACACCATTTCCCTTTTCATGGGTTGTAAGAGATATCAAAGTCATAGTCCTAGAGAAACACCATCCAACTCCACTACCAAAAATTCATGTCTCCCTGAGAGAAAACATACCTCAAGCTCTTATGCTCTATGATGACCACAAATTACTCCCTGATGAGGTAATACGTCCACAACATCAATGCGAACACAACCACTACAAGGGAAAGACCATGGGTTTTATAGTTACATTTGTGTGGACAAATATATCTATACCCATAAGAGATTACTCATCGTTTTTAATTCCGAACACATCCAAGGCCTAGGTCGGAAGCACATCAACACACCTTGGACATCACCACTTCATCTGGAAACCTATGCATTGGGGCATCATCCAGTCTCCCCTTTAGATATATGAAAGATTCCTAACACATATCACTACACACAAATGCCAAGATAATTCTAGTCAATGTTGTCAATGAAGATGAATCTTTAGATAATTTGGGAATGAACCTCTGGTAATATCCAACTAGACCTAGAAACCAATAAACCTCCAATATATTTGTCAGTGCTACCAAAGATAAAACTACTTCGACCTTTGATGGGACCAATTCTATCACTTTATGGTACACCATATGTCCAAATAAGTGCACCACTATTATCAAGAACTTACACTTGGACAATATTATATTGAGCTAGTGGTGTTGGAGGACCTCCAAGATAGTCCTCATATAATCGACGTGCTCTTCCTATGATCATGTGTAGATCAGGATGTCACAGATGAACCTGAATATGAACCGGTCTATGTACTTATTGAAAACAGAGTTCATGTTCCCATTGAAAATAGATGGCGTGTTTATAACACCGCACGACATGACCACGAACTCAAAGTGCCTATACCTGAACATAAAAGTAGTATTTGGGAAATCACCCTCCTTTACCCTCAACTTTTGATATCTAGACTGTTGATCGATCTTAGAGATATGTCCTACTCCCTTAAACTATTAAAAAAGGTCATTGGTCCTCGTATGGGGGTAATAGTAATTGTCTGTGTCCTGATTTAGTCTCTAGTAGTCTATGCACATTGATAGACCACAATTTACCTTTTTTCGTGAACAAGACAAGAGCACCCCATTGTGACATGCATTGAAGTATAAAACCATTATTCATAAAGTCGTAAACCTGAATCCACATCTCTCACAACATAGAGGGCACTATCCTATAGGGAGACATCAAAATCAGATGGGCACAGGGTTACAAGTCTATTCTAAACTCAACGTCACATCGAGGGGGTAAAGTCACACACTCCTCTAGGAAGACATCCAGGAACTCACTAACTACCCAAGAAAATCCACTATGTCTATTAATGAAAAACCCATTGATATATAGTCTAAAGAAATATAGAAGAGGCTACACAAGCCAGATTCCCACCTGACAACACTGCTTGCCAAAAAAGTCTACATGTTGGTCATTCTTATCTAAATGCATGAACCTTATCTACATGAATTTGATAACGGTGTGCATATAAATAACCATTTGATTCCTAGGATGACATCGTATGACTGAATCTGTAGCAATAAAAGTTTCCCATGGGACTGACGTGGTCCCATCATCATTATACAACCTCAGCACACATCAAACAGATCAGCATGTCCTATGACTGGCGTACTCCACCAACAGGGGCAGTTAAAACCTTTTTACGTTTGTACCCAAGGAATGTGATAAACTGGGAGCATTAATGGAGCATGAAACTCCTAAATCAGATGAATAACACATAATAGTACTAAAAATATTGGTCGTACCTCGATCTACCTCTTGTCCTACTAGAACTATTGCCTATACGGTGTGAGAATTTCCATGCCCAGCTCCTCTACCTCTCTATTGTCGACTGCATCCCCGAATAAAACCCAGTTTTAGGTCCCTAAAAATTACTCTTAGGTCGAACTACCCTAATACCATTACCCTTAGTGGAGGTGGAGGTCGTGGCTCCTAGTGCTGGATATGCTTGGCTAGAAATTGTGGCTATTTTCGTTGGTGCAGAACCTGCACACCACCACTATACGACGCTCAAATTGAGCACTAGTTCCAATGATGTCCACGAAATCCATAGAAAAATCACCTTAGTACCAGGTCCATATGGAATGGGTGAGGTCTAGGAAATAATAATTTAAACAACTGAGGTATACTCACCACTGGCTGAACCCTGGAAGGCCCTAATACAGGAGACTTACTACTGACAACTTTCCCCTTTGATGAACTAGGCTAGCTCCCCTATAGCAGTACAACTCCCAGTGAGTGGATCCTTTCCACTACCTCATCATTCTTATTAACCACAATTTATATGTGTAGGGTAAAGAGAGTGAGGACATACTGAAGAGAAGGTCAAAGTCTCTTCTATAAGCATCTGGATTAGGACTCCTCATTCAAAAATAGATCTTGTGTAAAGCATATGCGATCCCTAAACATTATCCCTAGTTTCATTACTGAAGTACTGCCTTGCTGGAGGGAGAGAATATCTTGCCTATTTTTTGCATTATCATGGAAGAATGGAACTACGCCAGAAACTCCTTCTCATTGTCATCCCATGAATCCTTAGTTTCCATCCTCTCCCTAAGCTGAAGCGTCAACCACTAACATGATTCTCCTCATTTATGTCTTAGTACTATAGGAACTCAATAATCAATCAGTGCCCATATCAAGAATAAAATGATCACCATATTCTCGAGCCAAATATCATTCTTCATGTATGAGACCATCCCTCGTACTTCACTAGAGTATGTCATTGGAAGGCACGAAGTGTCTTATGCCACTAGCCATATCCCTCTTCATGATCGTCCAACTTCTAATAAACTAGGTCAACCTACTGGGCCTCATATGATCACACCAAATATGGATGATGTTAGGATGACAAAGTAGAAAAAGTAAACAAGGAACTCCTAAGCCCGGATTGTGTGGGAATTTTCTTTGAAATTCGTTTTAACTCATCATTTATTTTAAATTCACAAAACACCCAAGACACACAAGAACACATGTCTTTATGATGCATGTACCATTCATAGGGTCTCTACACTGAAATAGATGTTACCTCGCTTGATCATTCAGTAGGTTCAGATTCCAAACATCGGATCATAGGGGACATTAAAATCTCATGCCCTAGGCGATCATCCCTAGCCTATTTCTCACAACATGATTACCTAACATCGTCTCCCAACCATCGCATGCAAACCTCAATGTACCTATATTTGAACTCCATCCAATCTCTCAACTTCAAAAAACCTCCATTGGATATCATTTTTCTATGAACCATCTTTTTTAAAATGAGGGAAGGGACAACAAAGTGTCACACCCTTCTTCCTCAAGACAAAGAAGATATAATGACCCACTGATTCCCACCTTCCATAGGTCCCAAAGAGGTGACTAGAACAAAGGGTATAAAATCTAACATAATTTGGATTCCATTACCATTTTTTCAAGAACTAGATCATCAGATAGGATAGTAAATCCCAAAAAACTCAAAATACTAAATGTAAAAGTAAATCCCAAATCCATTCCCACATGCATGTCCCGAAGTAAAGCTGAAACCAATTATAATGAAAACTCAAAATTAAGGTACCAAAAGAAAAGAAACTTGGAAGAAAAAAAAACTAATCCTGATGCCCAAGCAAGTAATGTCTAAAATGTTTCTCAATGTCCTCCTTGAATCCCAAAAATAGATTTATATACGTAGGGTGACCATATAAGTAAACTCCTTAGGGAAACTAAATATACTCATGAAGAAGTTGGGGAATATACTAATTCCCCTATGATATACTGGTATAACCTCAATGAACATACCCAGGAAAACTAACAATCCCATCCTCACTATGTCACACTCACCAAATAACACATGCCAAGTAAAGTAGCAATATATTCACATCGATATTTGCGTACCCGACACCACTTTCCCACTGGTTAACTTCTTATACCTAATGGATAACTTCTTAACAATAACACTATTACCATATGTAGTCCCACTACCACAACCTATTGGCACACATCTCAGCCCCAAACAACACAGAATCCCACCCGTATACACCTGCGAAACTACATCCACACCACTCACCCAAAGACCCCTAGGCCTCATACCAAAGACATATGGGAATACAATCCTGGACCACAAACACATATGCCACTCTTCTAAAAATATCCTTGATAAAAGGATCTTAGAATATGGTAAGCCTCAATCCATTAAAACCTACCCGGATATGCAGAAGCGATAAGAATTAGAAAAGGGTGTGTGGAAGAAATTCAGTAACTAGTCATCCATCCTCACCCTGAAATGTTGGGAAAGTCACACTCCCCCATGAAATAGTGGTTTTTGGCACGTAGTTATCAAAAAGAGTGGGGGTGTATATAGAAATAGAAATAAACTACAATATATATAAATATATATATAGGTAAGAAAACAATCAGCCCATCCAATGGGTCCCCACAACAGAAAACCAACTCATACATAACCACAGTTGCTTCTACCCCTATAGGAACAACCACAAAACAACAACAACCAAATCATAACCTAAACTATTTTTCATATAACAAACTTCCCATTTATTAATTATGGGATTCAATTTAATTTATTCTAACAATGCTTGGGAGCTACCTACCATAACCATATCAAAACAAAAAAATAAAACTAGATTTTCTGGCCCACTGTACACCCCCGTTCAACCATTGCAAACTATAATTCTTCAAATCCATACTGTATAATCCTTATCTCACAAAACATTCCTACATCCCCACAACCCAAACATTACTTGGATGTAATCACACAGTATAACAAGTTCATAACCACACTACAGTCCAACTTCCCAATGTCACTCCACTTCCAAAAGACAAAAAATGGCATTCCCATTGCCTACAAGTCCATCCATTCCAAAATCAATAAGTCTCTCAAACTGGGATACCAACACAACCTCTTGTACCACCCCACATATAAATCCCACCATACCCAACAAAGACTCAAAACACACAACCATTCCTATCAATCCAATATGACTCATGTTTTATCAAGATGGAATATTTAATTCCACATTAATATAACAAAGGTGATCACACAATAGGTTTGATCATGGAGAATCAATTTATTTAATGATGAATTTTTCATTATATAGATTTCAGGTTACATTCATTTATTCAAGAATATAAGAAAAACAAAACATCACCAGTGTGCATGAAAATACCACTAATAACCATGATTTTTAGAAGTAATATTACAATGAAAAACATAAAAGAATTATAGATAAAAAATATAACATGCGATCAACATCAAAAAACTCTATGCCCGTTATTTTATTTACCCATGTTATCTTTAGATCATATTCACTTATTATTATTTATTCATTTTCCGAAATGTTTTTAGTCGTCCCTCTCGAGGAATCATTAGTATACCCACCCCACATGATTCAATATTAAAAAATTTAAGAGAAGTAACTACCAGACAATCATAGAAATGAAGATCCTCCATGGACCAAGAATAGGGGATCATGTGAGCATCACGTGATTCCATGAAAACTGGGGAGGGGCTCTAGAATATGTGTACATATCATCGGGGGATGAATGCCTTATACACTCCCAAGGGAAATGGAAAACACTATAAGAATAAATGATCCCGTCTTTGAAGAGCTAGATCCTATATTAAAGGGTGGAAGGATTCTAAAAAGTCATTAACATGGTATCATGGTCAAAATCAATCGGTTTGAGTTTTTCAAATATTCAGAAATGTTAGGATATGAAAGGAATTCTTAAACTCCTTTGAAATTCACAAAACACATTCAAATGAGGATTAAAACATAGTTTATGTCATATAACACATAATAGGGGTTAAACTAAGAATACTCAGGAGACAGAAAAAAAGGCTGAGACACCATTTGGTGTGACACCGTTTCAGTGTGTCAACGTCATGGTGTAACCGTTATGGTACACCATTTCATTATAGAATTGTTATAGTTCCACCATAATGGATCCACATTTATAATTCCACCATTTCGAAGTGACACTAATATGGTTCCACCATTATGGTACCACCATTTTGGTTTTCAACCTTTTTGGTTCCACCATTTTAGTGAACAATATTTTTGGAAAACCCCTAAAACAAAACCATTGTGACCTATAAAACAACACAATAAATAGATTTTTCCCAAAGGAAGTGCCCGAGAAAGTCCAGATCCTTATAATTTACCAAATGAATAAGGTATTATTTCTTCAATTATCCTTCATTGAGACACATGATTTTTATGAACCTAGGATCTATTAAGAGGTGTATATACCACCATTTGACAAGTTATATAATTAATATTCTCAATGTAAAAATATTTTAAGCATCTTTTACTCTAGTGATTTAATGGGTATTATGATTAAAACGATTCAAAGTGTTATTGGAAACATTGAAATAATGGATGGTTTTATTCATAAATAAATATTTTTAAAATTTCTCATTCCCTAATTTTCATGAAGCACATTCTCAAAAACGTTTTATGTTCTAAACGACATTTTTCAAAGAAAAAGGGTTAATTTCATAGCCACATTACTTTTTTAGATTTTTCATAGGTATGTATTTACTGTGTTATATTTATCATCCATGGTAATGTTTTTTAATATTTTTTTAGGATATTTTTACTATTCAAATACAATGGTTTGAAGTCATTTATACCCATGTATGAGTTTTTATTAAATTATTTTAATGAAATATTTCATCAAATTCCTAACGATTAGTTTTTTTTACTTTTTTCAAACGGTATAAGAAGAATATTTTTTTCTAACATGAAAAATATGAATGGATTTTACACTTTAATGATGCCTTATTTCTTTTGATCAACCAATATTTATTCCATAAATCATGCATATGATCCTTTGATATACTAGGTATGATCATAAAATGTTATTCTTATGTATTCATACCCTTATTCTCATGATTTTGATTACATGTATCCCTTTTTACCCAAACTATTCATTTGAGATCACCGCATTTTAATATTTCCTTTCAACATGATATCTGAAATATTTTTAAGTATGAGTACTAAAGGGATTGATATTGGTGGGAAATATTGAAGATCATCCACCTAACTAGGTGTTTGTGTTCCGAATTTACAATGTCACTAAACTAATATGGTATTTGTATATATTCATTTACAATATATTATGTATTCTCAAAAAAATATGTAATTTTAAGTTATTTAAACAGTGGGTAGCTATCGTATAAAATAAGGAAAAAAATATAACCGTTGTTCTATGAAATATATGTGTATAGCCTTTGAAGAAATAAACTATTGAAACGGTTCCATGAAAATTATGTAAATTAAATTAGATACAACATGATATTTCCACAGTTCCATGAAAATAATGGCTACAGGTACATGCTTTATCTATGGTATTATAGAAAAATGTCTATAGACTTCAAAAAAACAGCCTTTATCTATAGTTTAAGAATCACATGGTCATATGAGCAGGATATAGACACATATATATACAAAACATAGCTATATTCTTGTTTTATAGTAGTTTGCGGTAGTATGACTTCACCAGTAAAGAAGATAATGGTGTTTGATATGTATTATTTATAGGTTTTTACATCTATGGTCAATAGAAGGAGGTTCTATACATTAATTATACATTGTAAATAGGTCTTACATGAAAAATGGTTTCATATATTATATTTATATCATCGATGATGACTGTAATGTATTTAACTTATAAAAAACTCATATATAGTTTTTCGGAATAAATCCAAGGTGTAGAATTATTCTATGTTGAATTAATGTTTATCATTCTGAAGAAATTCATTGAAGATTCATTATTAGTAATATTATTGATGATAAGTATACAATAAAATTTTGTATGGGATGTGTGGTGACCCATTGTGGGTTGTTATATGCCTCTTATTACATTGTGACGAGCCCCATGGGACTGATTTGATATTTTTTTTGGTTACATAATATGAGAAAAAATATATGGTGTTTTCCGATATATATTTTTGATGGTATAAACGTTTTTCAAACACTCTTACAATGGTGAAGATAGAAAAATAGAATTATGTTTATTTCATTATATATGAATATATGTGAGGATGAATAATAATGTGATCCTTTTTAGAATGGATCTCATTAGTGGAGCCCGAATGAGGATTATCCAAGGAATGTGATTCTTGAGGGGCACCTTCAAATATTGATACCTACAGCTAATCAATCTCTAAGAGTTGAAACAATTTTGGTCATTTGAAGCCAACTATGGAAATAAGATCGAAGTTCAGTGTAATATAATGTGATTTTAATTATGACATTCATATGGGAAATGGAGTTGTTTCTCACATGTTTGAAATTATATGAGATTTGATTAATGTGATAGGTGGGATATCCAAATGTTTTGTGGTATAGAATATTATACTAGTGATCCAAGTGATATAAATGTGGGTGGTATTAAGGTTTTATTATCATGAGTTTGTGACAGATATAGTGATTGTTAGAATATAAAAGTGATTAAGTATATTATATCGATGCACTTATGGTGCTACTAAGTATATAGTGAAGACGTAGAGATTTCTTTATTTTTGTAACGTAAATGAACATAGGTTGATATTGTATCCATGTTCAATCATGAAGGGTTGAATTATTAATATTCCTAGGTATATTGTTTTGGGAGTTCCTTCCAATGAAACTGAGTATCGTGGTCCCAGATGGTCATATATATAATAGATTAATCATGGGTATATGATTCAATTTTGATATGAAACTCAGATTAAAGTAATTTTGTGTTTGATAATAATTTTTGTGAAATTCCATAATACATTAAAGCAATGTCAAGGGGGGTTTATAAGTATATTACTAACATATAGTGGGCCAAGATCAGTAGTTTATGTGTGTGAGGAAATGTTCAATGATATTTAAATCATGGGAGCATGAGTTTGGTGTTGATACTAGGTGATACACGCGCATAATACAATTAATGATAGTTGAGACTGAGGTGGTATGTTCTGTAAATGTGTTATTATACTTATTTATAAATTATAAAGAGGAAATATTTGGGATGAGGTTCAATGTTGATGGTGAAACACTTATGCATATGGAGGCTCAAGTGGTTTGATGAAATGAAATATTTCCCCCAAAACAGAGTGGTGAAATTAACGATGGATTGGGGAGACATAATATGGTTTCACATAGTATATAAATTAAAATGAATTTCAAGATGTTTTTAGGATGGAAATAGTTGATTCTAAACTCAAATATAATTATAAAGAAATTCATACAGTGGGGAGTGAACCACTGACTATTGGATGATGTGACCATCGTTATAGAAATATTTCCATGGATTATAAAATATTACATTTTCGATGAGTCATGAATGTTTATTAGTTGATATTTCACATGGATTATTAGTTGTCATCAAGGGTGATCACATCCAGAAATTTTATAATTTAATATATGAAGCACATGTCCTTAGGAAAATTTCCCCATATAGGTAGGGTCATGGGTTCTTGATACTAGTTTATAGACTATTGATGAGTTCATAAATTTTAGTGTAAGGATAGAATGAGATTTGTCTAGTTTTTTAGTGTAACACCAAGATGTGTTATGATATATTTCTCTTCCAAAAAATTTAATTCATCCAATTACTTATGATTTAAGAATCCCTAGGTATAATTAAACTATACTATAGTATAACATTGTAAAATAGATGCTATATTGGTCAATTGAGTAGTTATCATGACTTTTTTAAAAACAATTATGTATTACTGTTTCATAAAAACAAAATATATTATTAAAAAATAACTCGATTTTTAATAAATTCAATATATTCAGTGAAAATATATTTTTTCTTCAAGAATGGGTTTTATTTATAATAGTGACTGACTAATATAAATATTTTATACCACATTTTAAAAATTCATTTTAAAAAATAAAACTCATATTTATAAATTTAAAATAAATAATTACCATTTATTGCTGATTTTATAATTTTCAAAATAGATTTTTTTTATTATGGTCAATGAAAAATTGTTATTTTTATTGAAAACTATATTTTAATTTAATTCATTTTCAAATATCCATTTTGTATTAATTTTTTAATGCATCCTTAGTTCATTTGTAATATAACTAAATGAATTTTGGGCATTATAATTTCTTTAATGATATATTCTGTTAAAAAAAATTTCATAAATAAAAAAATATTTTTTTGGAAAATGGCATATCATCATATTTTCACGTCTAATTTAAAATTAAACACTTCTAATCCTATAAAAATTTATTGATAAAATTGATTTTATACTTGAATCATAATTTGAAATTTTTTTAAACATACTTCATTCATTTTTTGTCCTCAGGAATTGGGAAAATAGTTGAATAATTTTCACATCACTAAGGGTAAAATAGGAAAAATAGGGGTAATTCATTGGGATAACCCTTTAAAATTTTCCTAAAAGTTACGTTTTTTCAATTTTATAAGGATATATTGTCCATAATAATATATTTTTATTATATATTTAATTATGATGACATTTGTATTATTTTATTATCTATTTATTATTTTAATAAAAGAATAAATACAAGATGTCACTCTGTTGAAATTAACATATTAAAAAATTTTACATAAGGATAAACAAATGATAATATAATTCATAAATTATTATTCTAAATGTGATATAGTTTATTTATAATTTTAATTTATGTTTATTTTGTAGTAATTAGATAATTAAATTAATTTCATACACCACAATGACACAATGGCTGTCGAAGAATTAGATAATTAAAGTAAATAAATTTTTAAAAACAAAAAATGATCGTTTTTGATAGAGTTATAGATTGAAAATTATTGGTTATAAATATAACATATTATGGATATTCTAAATGATTATATCTTTGTTCCTCTACAATATTTATGACCTTAATGTCGATGGAAATAAATAATTAAAAAATTATGTAATGATGTTTGGTAAAAAGAATATTTTATTAAATCATTTAAAATTCGTCAAAAATTTAAAATTAATCTATTTAAATTTGATATGGATTAAAATATTAACTACATTGAATTTATAAGTGACTTTTCATTTTATTATAACATTTCTAACGCTTAATTATTAAAATATTTTACATTGTGGTGAGTTTCAAATGGATTAATTGGGGGGGATGGGTTAAAACTGTGTGGTAATGGTTGAAACTTAACATAAACAAGTCTAAATAATATTTGGTGGGTTTATTTTTACTTATAATCATCCTATAATTATAATTTATCATGTTTGAGAAAAAATACATCCTAAATTTGTATAGATTAATTTAATACATAATGTTATTCTAATAGTTACCCTCTCCTAATTTATAAAATATATCCTCTTAGTTTATCTTCCTTAAAAACTTCTGTAACATTTAGATTATACAATTCACGTAATGAAACATTCTTAGAGTCCTTCGACATGTTATTGAAATAATTTTATTATCAATATAACAACATGTAACAGAATAAGGTGTGTGACTAAAGTCATTTCTCATCCAAGAGGAGGTTTGAACCTATATGAAGAAAGAAATGACTTGAGGAAAGTGATTTATATTTTAATCCAATGGTAATCCAAATTTTTAATTATTTAATTTAAAATGAGTAAATTTTATATTTACCATAAGTTAAGCCCTTTAATTTTCTTAACATCTATTGATTAATGAAATTTTAATGTAAAACTTTGTGGTTCATTAAACAAACAAAGTAAATGTTTTTTAGAAAAGCAGAATTTATTTCCACATTTGTTGAAAATGTTTTTATCCATGTCCTTGTTTTCTTTAAAACAATTTATTAACTATTTTTAACATATTTTCAAATTAAATTTTAATGTCATTTTTACCAATGTTGTATTTTTTACCAAATGGTTTAGCAGGAATATGTTATCATTTTCTAAATCAAGTGCATTTTAATTTTTTTCATATATATGAATGGAATATATATATATTCATACATGTTATAATCATAATATCATTCCATTATGACTGTTCATATATTTTAATAATCCATTAATTTTTCCCATAGTTATTATAAAAAAGTTCACATTATTTTATAATTTTTAATGATTTTAAAGAAATGATTTAATTTTTAAATGTGTATTTTAATCATTTAATATTCTAGTGATATTACAAACGAATTCACATTGATAATAATATCGTTGAGGATATTATTGATTTTATAAAGTTATGATCCACATTAATCATCCTTATTCATTCTATTGATGGGGTTTTATTGTGAAAATGATATTTTTATGAAACACATTAACACACTATCGATTTTTTACGATAATATTATGAATATTTTGGTGACTATGTTTTAAAAACATGTATGGTTTTAATGATGTTAATGGTTGGGATGAAAATAAATAGTCCTATAATGCATTGGGTAAAGATTCATATCTTATGAGCTAATAAGGACATGATTTGGGAGTCCACATAGTTCAATAAGGGGAACTACCAAGAATTATATTCTAGAGAGGGGTCGTTAACTGTGAAAATAATGAAAATAGGAAGTGAACCCAATCCACAATTATTGGCACAATAGTTATCCTTCGCTGATGAAATTATCTTCATTTCACACAACAAGAAACTTATTTCTTATACCAATGTTATGTACTCATTGATCATATTCTTTGGATTCTGTTTTTATTAATGTGTTACAAACATCCATGATTTGTTATATAACCCAATAGTAAGATATATGATTAATGGGTCTGGCTTCAAAATATTATTCACATTTTGTAAAATAATTATCATCATATTTTTCTTAAATTATCATTTATAATTTTGTAGTTTACCATTGATGAGAATATGAGGTCACACATTATTATGTTTCTCTACCCCATGATACAAAGAATGAATTTTTAGATTATATGTCAATGAAGTTTTACATTTTTGAATAACTATATAAGAGATGATTTAGATCTATTATTGAAATATATTTTACATATTGATTTTTCTATATAATGAAAAATAGATTTTTGTGTATCATAATTTCATGTATTGTATATTTATCTAATATGTTTTAAAATTAATGTATGCAAAGTATAAGTAAATATAGTTGGTATCAAAGATAAATTTAGTTACTATTATAAAATTGTAAGTGAAAAATTTATTTATAACTTTTTGGATGTGTCTATGTATTACATAACATCAAAATGCTTCGGTAAGGTAGGGATTTTTTGGTCATCCATAATAATTACTCTTTCTCACACTATGATTTTTATGTTTGGAATTTTCGAAACTTTAGAGAACAATATTGATGAGATTTGTGATATACAATGAAATTATTGTCTTGCTAGTAAAATATATTTTATGGTAGGTGGAAGGAAATATATGATTGCTATTCTTTCACAACATTCCCATGAATTTAATAATGATGTGATTTTAAATGAAAAAATGAGGGAACAAATATCAATTGAAATATTCATTAAGAAACATTTACCTTTTTTGTGGGTCGGAAAATCCAAATGTCATTGAGGTAAACAATAATACTAATAAAAATGAATTTTTTATCCTGTAGTGTTTGAAACTGGAGAAACATATCTTTGGATATTTATCATTTTGAATTTAAAAAATATAAATGGGTGAACCGTATCTTGAACACCAGAAAACATGATGAAATTTAATTCCCATTGTACGATGAGTTTCAGAGTTTGTTTCTCAATAAGTAGATTCCTTGTATTATTCATATAAAAATGGAGAAGTAATACCAAATATGAACACTTATGGTGATGAATCTATCACTATGTATGAGAATAATTTATAGGACACGTGATATATGAATATGGTAATATTATCTATGGTTAATATAAGATTGATTGATTGTTATGATAAATTAGAAATTATACTAAAGATGTTATATTTATGGGACTTCAATATATAAGAAAAAATAATTTTGCATGTCATCAAGTAATAAATGGAGATTGGAGAGACCAACCAATCACATGGTTTTATAATAAAATAATCACAGAATTATTATGAAATTATAATAATAAAAAACATAATGGGAAGAAGTTGCTTTGTAATTGATGATCCAAGTGTGGAAGGAAATATGAAAAAAACTGACTTAAGTGGATTGGAAAATGTTTTCTGTGTGGAAAGTATGGTCACCATGAAATCTAATGTAGTTTCTATTTGAAGAGTGTGTCAAATGATACGAATAACGTGAAATCTCAAAATAATAAACAACCAATGATCTAGTGTATCAAATGCAAGGATTCTGGAAAATTTACTAACCATTTCTAAAATCAAAGGGTTAGTTTTCTAGAATAATATTTGTAACCTATTAGACTATGTAAAAAAAAGAATGATCAAGTGGTAAAAATAGCTAAAGTGGGTTATGGGAATGACACGGTGAAAGGTAAATTTGTCATTCACTCTATAATAGCTAATACCATATTTGATTTTGGATCTATCCACTCTTTTATATTAATGTAATTTGAAATGGGCATCGATTTACTACCTTAATGATTAGATGTTCAGTTGGTATTGAAAATGCAAAAAGGTGGGATGGTCAAATTTCATGTCAATATTTCAACTCTGATTTATGTTTCTAGTTATATAATTAAATCAAATATTGTTATTCTCCCCATACCTGATTTTTTTATTATTATAGGCCATACATTAATTCTTTATAATACCAATTCCAGTTTTGTTGAAGAGAATTATCATTTCATATTCCAAATGAATATATGATCATTTATCAATGTGATGAGGAATAAAAAAAACCCAATTGAAATTATGCTTATATTTTGGACCGTCAGTCCTATCCGAGAAGGATATATATTTCAAATGGTTAGGTAGAAACTCAAAATAAAAATACTATAATTCAAAGATAGTTTTTAGATTTTTTTGTTGAATATATTTCTAGTATTTCTATAAATTGTGAAATATATTTTCCAATAAATGATAAACCTAATGCTATAATGATTTCAAAAAAACCTAATATAATGGTTGTAATTGAGTTAAAGGAATTAATTTATCAAGTAGTATAAAATAACGGTATGGGATTCATTCAGTTAAGTGCATCAACATGGGTTTCACCTATACATTTTGTTAAGAATAAATATATACTAATATTAATATTCATTTATTATCATTATCTTAATGATAACACATTGAAGATTAAGTATCATCTAACTCATATTGATTAATTTTTAACAAATTTTAGGGAGATCATTATTTTTGAGGTTAACCTTTGATCTTAATACTATGAATGAAGGGTTAAGAATTGTTGATATAACAAGATAGACTTATATATAAGGAATTAATAATATTAATTTATATTGAAGACATTTGGTCCTTATAATTACTTTAGAAGAATCCTGGATTTATGGAATAATGTCTCTGGAGATTATACTAATATGTTTTTTTGGAAGTCTTTATAGATGACATCCATATATATTGCAGAAGCAAGGATGCTCTTGAAGATAATTTTTTTATTATACCGATGAAACTAAGGATGGATATTTTTTGTCAAAAATTTTCATTATGAGAATTTTGGATATATAAATATACATTTTTTGGTCATATAATCTCAACTGAGGGTATTTATTTGGATCTATCGAGGAGGGAAGTTATTGAACATTGAACCAGACTAACCATTGTAACCATGAGCTATAGTTCACATGGATTAACTAAACAATTAAAATATATTTTTTATAATTTTCCATAACTATGTAATCAACTCAATATTTTAACTCATAAGGGGGTTTAGTTCCGTTGTAATGATGAATATGTGGGAAATTGTAAGGAACATAATAGAAGATTACTCAGAACAACACTTCATATAATACCTAGTAGTTTATACAGATTAATGATACATGTTGATGTATATAATAATGTATCAGGATGTGTTATAATCTCTAATAATATAGTTATATCTAATGCATCATTAAAAACAAATATATTTTGAGAAATTTTATAGAAATCATGATATAGAGGTGGCTGCAATGATTTTTTAATTACTGATATAGAGGTATTATTTTTATGGAGGAATGTGTGATATATATGTTGATAATAAATGTTTAAAGTATCTATTTACTGAGAAAGATTTTATTATTCAAAAGAGCCGATGGTTGGATTTGACTATTGATTATGACCACTCAATACATTACCACCATTTCAATATGAACAACATGGATGATTCCCTAAGTTAAAAGGATAAAGAAATGATATCTATGATTATTATCAAACAATATCTAGTATTTATAGTTTTTAAAATTATTGACCTTAAAATCATTGATGAAGTGGATACATATTATATCTCCAATCTAAGATTTCAGCTATCTATCTATGTGATGATTAAAAAGGTAGATAAAGAATATATAGATAAAAAAATTAAGGGAAATAAGTTCCTATGTTAAACATTGAATATTATTAAATGATATGGTTCACGAATCAATTATGAGACCCATCAATATCAAGAATGAATACGGAGCTATTATTTGAGTTCATATTTCAACATTCCCTTTTATCATAGAAGTACAAATATTTATAGTTATCTGAGACAATATTAATGGTGGGACAACATTAAACGGGATATTACAAGGAATATATCTCTATTCATGATATGTAATCAAGTTATGGATGACATAAAAATGTATAAAGGGGTGTTACAACCATTTACCATAAAATAATGTAAAATTGGAAATCACCACTATTGGATTTTTCATCTAACTACCCAAATTACCTATATTACATAATACTAGGCGGGATTTAGTGTATCATCTTAGGATGTTATCTCAAATTATAATTATCCAAAAAGGATTCCCTATTTATTATCATACCTTAATAATTTTTTTGGATATTGTGAGGATTCATATATCTCTATACTTTACTTTATCTCAAAGATTCATATATTTTACATTGATTTTTGGTGAAGTATTTAGTATGAACAAGATTTAGTGTTTTATATCCACAATAGTTTTCATCATCGAACATATGGTCTATATAAGAGAATCATTGAGTCCTCATTGAGTATTCCAAGGTATTATTTTATTTCTTTAAAATGTGTATAGGATAAATACCTTCCACGTGTCGAGTTTTCTTACAATAATATCATCTACATGGGTATTTAGATAGATTCTTATGAATTCCACTGTAAAATGAAATGTAAAACTCCAATGTGCTATGAATAAACTGAGTAATGAAAACTATTGGGACCTCAATTAGATTAGGAAGTCATTTATAAAATTGATGCCACTCAAAATCTCATCTGGATAACTTCGAGTCATGTAAAGTTTTATGATGATAATCATTAGTGAGATCAAAAGTTCAATTACAGTAAAAATGTTTTCCTAACAATATTTCATAAGAAAAATTTAATCACATTTAGGTTAAAGGTTAAGATGATCCTTATATATATCGGTCCCTTTGATATTATCAAACACGTTGGTATGATCTCATGTCATTTAGAACATCCACCATAACTCAAAAAAATTCATGTTGTCTTCCATTATTTATACCAAGGATGTACTTACCCAATATATAACATATACTGAAATCAATTATTATACAACTAGATAATGAAATTTCATAATTAGAAAAAATGGCATAAATCTTGGATCATATAGGAAAATTTCAAAAATACAAGACTACTCACAATGTAATAGTTCCCTAGAAGAATCATAAATTCAATGAATCTATTTGATAAAAAGAGGATGTGATAAAACAAATATGTCCTCATTTTTGGCGTCTAGGTAATCGATTTTTGAGGGAAAAATTCATTTCAATAAGGTTATAATGTAACAACCTAATATTTATATATATATTTCACTTCATTTAAATTTATTTTTTTGTAATATAATGATACCGACAAACAAAATATAGTAAACCATAATTACCTAGGTGTTTAATTTGAGGAGGGAATTAGAATAACATCTTTTTTGAAAAATAAATAATTATAACCTTTTTTTGATAAATATAATATATTAAAAAATAAGTACTTCTTTTTTATAAGGACATTATATTTCTTTAAAATTCCTTTTTTGTTAATTTTTTTAAAAAAATGATATAACTATTCCATAAATCCTTTAGAAAATTTATTTGGAAAAAATTAATTCATTTTTTAAATGACCATTTATATGTTATGTTAAATTTAATTATTGATTATTATTAATAACATTTATTTCTAATTGAATAGTAAAACGTAATAATTTTTACTGAAATGTTTATTTTTGTAAAATGAATTTATGGAGTTTCATGTTATTTTAGATTGGTTGTAAAAGTTAAATTATTTGATTTATATTATTTATAATCTATTTAAGTCATAATAATTAGTTTCATATCATTATTTAGTATTTGAAAACATTATAATTAAGGGATAAATATTTCCATAAAACTAATCTTCCTCAAGATCTGTGGGTCTACTTTTAGATTAAAATATAATAATTCTATGTGATAAATTTTAGAATATCTATTCCATAATTTAAATTTATATTTAATGTGTTTTAAATGGGTCAAGTACCATTCCTGTTCGTAATTATTTGTATAAACAGTCAAAGAAAATTCACCTTGGTAAAGTAAAAATGATAAAATAGGGATTTAACTATTGGATAAAGATTTATTATTTCTATAACACTTACCTTTATCCAATTTTATGAGTTTTAGTTTGGAAATAAACATCCAATATTTAATAATATGGAATCTTAATGACATTATTCTTTGATGGTGACATTTATAAATTTTTAATAATTAAATAACTACCTAGTTCTTCTATCTTGATTTTAATATATATGAAATATCAACATTGGGATAAAAAGAATCTATGTTGAGTAATAGATGATTATTTAAATGTTGAATTATTTTTTCATCATTTTTATTTATTTTAATTATTGAGTAATTAAATAATTTCCTTAAATAATCACAAAACTACAATCTTGTTATTGTGAATAAATAAGAAAAATTAATTAAATGATAATAGTAATTATAAAAAATAATTATTTTGATGAGCTATTGTGGTAATCACTAACCTAATGAACTGTGATAAATATGTTTCTTGTTATTACCATGATATATAGGATGCCTTCTTAAGTTCCAAGAATTATATCAATCCTCCAAATGGAAACCACAGTGTGTAATCCATGATCAATTGAATAATATATTATGTCCTCAATATAAGGGATGACTCAGTGTGTAATCCTTTTCCCAATTAAACTACAACGAATCTGATTCCTACTATAACTAGGATATGTAGAACACCTTCATAAGTCCAGTGCTCTATAATAAATATAAAATGGGTAGTCCAAACACATAATACCCCAATCCATAATTAGTGACACTGGTCATTTTCCATCCCTTTTTTCCCACACTGAGTGTAGCTCACAAAGGATTAGGTATTTTCAATGATCATATCATTCAAAATGTTTTTTCTTAGTGTGTAATTATAATCCCAACAAACTGTGAGATCGTTGATTCCAAATATAAAAATGATATGTTGGAATCATTCCTAAGGATCATGATCAATATCACACCTCTAAAAGGAAACCTCAATCGTGGAAGCCATGATCAACAACATAACGTATTATGCCTTTCATATAAGGAATGTCTCAGTGTGTAAGCCCTAACCTAATGACGAAAAATGTCTCTAATTCTTTCAACAATCAGGATATGTAAGATTCCATTCAAATGTGCAAAAAAACTGGTATCAACATCATTGTATATCATACCATGTCTTTGATTTTCAGACCATCATGACTCAGTCTCTCCTATGGCTTGATGATACTTCCTCATCATCAAAGATATTGTGAAATCATTGAAATGAAATGAATCTAATTCCTTAAATAACTAAGAAACATTGGGTGCATTCTAAATGTTATATCATAATATTAAGCATCCAATCTGCTTCCCCATCATATAAGCCCCGCATACATATGAAATGGAATTTATTACATGCTAACAATTTTTTATCACCCCAATCATAACTCACGTGTGTTAGGGTGCCAGAATGATCACCTAATTAGAATCATGAATCTCAACAATAAAGGGAAACCTTAGTGTGAAATCTTCTAGCGGTGGTATTATACTATTACTCATCACATAGGGGTATCTACCTAGTGTTCAGTATTATGGAAAATACTAAACAATGATAACTCTAATTCCTTCTATAACTAGTGTAAGTAGAATGCCTCACTGAGGATATAGCTCAACACCTGGATCCCATGTAACCTCATACATATCTATTTTTTATTATTTTAAACATCACATGTTTAAAAAACTACATGGTTTTTCATTCTTATTTTAAAATAATACATGTAGGATGCCTCAAAATGGCTCAATATCATTCTTGAAATATTAACTGGCTCCTTAGAAAACAACATTCATTGGATTTCCTCATAATATGGATTCAAAATATAAGTAGATACCCATAAAAGTAAAATTGATAATCTACCTCATATAAATATATGAGGATTCACCAAAAAGACCCCCCCCGCTCAGTTTTCATATAAAGTGACATAGTATAAGATCATGTGTGTATGGGTAACTAATCATTTTTTGGGATTATAATGTTATTATTGAATATATAAAAAATAAATATGTGAGTCATGGAGTAGGAAATAATTGCAAAAAATAAATGTCTAATGATCCCATACTCTCATCCTCCTGACCAATGTGAGCTCTTTATTGTCACAAGGTTTGAAACTCCAAAGGACCACTTTCCTTTAGAAATATGTTTTACACCTAGTAATAGATAAGGGATCTATTTGGAGTTTCATCTAGGGATAAATAAATGGTAGGCTCATCATGAATGATTATAAAAATACATTGAACCCCACCCTAAAACCAACAATTTGGGTGTGTCAACTCACATCCTTGTGATGAAACAGGAAGGGAGAACCATATGAGAAATATTTTAACTAAGTTATTTCCCAAATAAGATCAAAATAATAGACTACACAATTTTCATTATACCATTTATTTTACCATTATATGTGTGTTTCTATGTCTCATAAAAATATCTGAGAAACAAAAATGGTGAACCAGACATAAATCTACCAAAAAATTATTGGGTAATAATCCATCAGATTATTTTGTTTGTATATCCTAGGAAAAAATGTTGATACATACATCATGCTATGAAATAGAAAGATTTTCAATTTACCATAACATTGATGTTAAATATGATCCTCTATATTCATGTTTCTAATGAAATAATTTAATCTTCACTTTGGCTTGTCCACACGAGTAGATTAAACAGATTAGAAATAAATAGGACAATATGGTTTCCCTAGAAAATCTAATTGAATACATATCATGCCTAAAATGGTTCATTGATCAGAGGCCTTGTTCCTTGTTATCAACTTGAATTCATATAAATCTATCATAAAAACAAATTGATCTATGAAAATTGATTTATCTGATTATTGTTCTGTAAAATCATTTGCGACTACAACCATTGTGCGCCTTAGAATGACCACACCCTCCCAACATCTTCAACATAGAGTTGAAAAAGTGGTGGACCAGTAATATCATTTATATGTTATGATCCTAACCATCAAGTATTCTATTTAGGTTCTTGAAATATTGAAACTAATTACTCTACATCATCAAACAAATGTCACAATAAAACTACTGTGAATCATTAAATTAACTTACTACTTAAAAACTATATCCTTATAGAACATCAATGAACACCTTAAATATCAAATAAAGGTGTTAAATGAGACATCCATGGAACCATTTATTTTGGGGGCCTCTAAAGAGGAGTCATTTCAACCTCCAACACAAGATCCATCCCACCAGTAATGTGCCACCAGACATACTTCCACCTCCAACACCCATGCATGGGTAACAAGGAAGACACATTTGTTGAAAAATGATATGGATAATCTTGTGTGGGATCATATCCATTCTCTCTATAAAAAATTTTTAAAATCATATTTTGGAAATATCTAGTGAGAGAGCCCATATCCATGCTCACATGAAACATTTATATGCGAATATTAATTTATTATCCATGGGGGAGTCACATATCTATATCCACTTGGATGAAGACTATCAGTATATTTCAATGGATGAAGTAGAAAAAAAGTGGGATCATATACTTGATGGAATCAAATATACATTCATGTATATTATGGAGATGGAAAATGTGATGGATTCTATCCCCGTGAAAACTTTTTCAAAATTCCATTACATCATAGAAACATCTGTTGAAATATACTGGAATATCCTAAAACTGGAACATAAACAGGGACATGTGGATATTCTTATCCCTACAGCCATGCTAGATCAATACTCTGATAATTCTGAAATAAATGGTTTATATGGAGAAGTCTAATATTCTTTCTCCTATCCAAAATGATTATCGACTTATTTCATTAAGGGATGAGGCACCCTACTTGGATCGTGTCCAAATTCTAACCAGGGCTCACTATTTAAGTGCATCACATGCCTCATTACAGTCTCATATCCCTATTTAAATGTCTAGTGGAATATTCCAATTGTCCAAGATTGGGTTTATATCCCTCTTTTAGCCATGGAAAACCATGTGATCGTGTCAGAAGCCTTATAAAATGATCAAAATAATGTAGAAGAATACCAATGACATAATCAAATGGACATGGATCAGGCTCATCTTCCCATTCTAGATGGGTCAAAACATGTGAGAATGGATCATTCTTGAGGACTGGGTCATATTACTATCGAGAATATGCCTAGAATATTCTATCAGATCGTGGAATCTAAGCACATATTCATACTTCCACCGATAGACGACTGCACCATTATCATTCAGAGGTAATACTAGAGGAGGCTCGTATTAATTATTCCATTACAAAGGTCTTACATAATAATATAACGTAGAATAAATATTTATAAAAGGATCATAATCATATTCCAACATGGTATTACCATATTAGCATTGCAGATTCATCGGGAAAGGCTCATTTCCTGACCATAAAATACTAGTGGAGGATTCTAATGGCTTGGGATCCTCCACGTAATTATGTTGTGATCAAAGTTCACCAAGTGATAATAGTACATGCCTCTAGATAGGCTCTATTAATGAAGTTAATTAATAATATCATTGGAATATTTTAGTATCTTCTCAATATTGGTATCATACCCCCACAGAAATAGATAGTTCTAAAAAAAGTCTCAACACTACCATATTAATAGATCATACCCAACACCATTCTATAATGAATTTAATTATATTATACACATGACACATAATGATGATTATATCATTAATGTGATCAATGATAGTGTCCATGAGGTTGTTAGGGACACATTCTCAACACCCCAAGTGTCTATAAACTCATCAACAAAAGAACAAGATGAATAATACCATGATATTCCTCCTCATGGAAGTGGGTGGATGGATCACAATGAATCTATTCCTGACATCTCTATTGTCAACCTCCATAGGGCGATTCCTCCAAAAGAAAATTAAATGAACCACTTTCTAGGAAAATTATTTATGGAGAGATGTTAAAAACATATATTCTATCATATAGAGAGGTGGTTGAAACATGTAGGAAAATATTATATAGTTCCACATAAAAATCCGGCAACACTCAACTTTGGTCATCAGGCGACCCCTACAAGAACCATTGTTGTATTGTTCGTATAGAGGCATGTAATTCAACTGAATAGAAAACCTAAATTGATATATGGAGATAGATATTTGAAATAAATATCCCTATCATGTTCTGGAGTCTTTCCACATCTGACGATGAGGTACTATACGAACTAAAAAAGATGTGCATGCCTTATCTATACCAAAAAATATATTCCCTACTCATTATAAATTGATTGATAGAAATATCTACTATTGAGGATATATTTTTCACCTACAAATCATAAATAAAATCTATTGTTTGCTAGATATGGATTCCTTTTCCATAGATCAGAACCCAAGATGGGAGATCATGAAAAATTCCAACGTATTGTTGGTCTCCACATCATGAAAACTCTATGATGACTAATTCCTAGAGAATATCCATACGTAGACATCTATGGGTGGGTGAAATATCAAGAATTTAACTTCACTATGTTCCCAAAAAAAACATAAAATATCTGATATAACATCCTGTAATGTCATAGTCCTTGGTGAAATCAGAGGACTCGATAATGCGTGAGTTAGCTAGTCACTATAACCGAACTCCCCCACATCATACATCATGAAGAGAGAAATAATATATGTAGATAGTCTTTGATCTCAGACCCTCGATGTAATTAGAATGCATTTCAAAAATGAATGTCATGGTTAAAATAAACCTAATCGAATCTAATAGAATCTTAATCCATTCATAATATTTCATTACATCTAGCTCATACATGAGCACAAATACCACAAATAAAACATTCCACAGTACTACATTCTCTAACATCCATATATGAGAATATCATGACCTCCATGTTGAGGGAATATTTATAACCACCTCCACCCAAAATATCATCAATTCGTGAGAGGATTTTGGACTTGGGGGAAGTAGTTGCAAATAAACCTCAATGAAATAGGTTGGAGGAATTTCAATCCCATCACCATCAACTAGTTCATCATAACCTTAGAGGGTCTTAAGGAAATTAACTACATTTCTAGATCAGTCAAATCCCACAATACTGGTTGAATTTATATCTTAGTGCACATCCCATGAATCATCAAACCCCCAACTATGAGAATCATATAAAAAACTACAGGATCAATAAATGCCAATTAGAGCCCCAGATAACCCCTAGGCTGAAAGGACTGTGCATTTTCAACATCATTACTATAGACATAATCAGTCCTATATAAGTTGGTAGGTAAATATATTTTGTTAAAATCCCTTCCATTCTATGCAACAAATGTCAAACCACTACTAATTAGGTACAATTTGGTATTCATGATGAGAAAATCCCTACATGTCATTAGTTACATGTCATGGTTGGAGAATTATATGATAGAGACAACGAAACCCATCGATATCATAATCCAAAATAGCTAAATATTTCCAAGGGTACGAAGAACAACCCTAACACAGGATGTGAAAAATCATAATGTTGAAATGAATGTAATGGTAGAACCACCATTGAATGATATACATCTATGAATTTCATCTTTTCAACACAATAGATATGGTGGATCAAGAAAAAATTGAAGAGGGATATAACAAGGACAATATTCTATAATAGGTGAGAGATTTGGATGAACCAATTTAGGATGGATGCACACAAAACCAAAAAAGACTCCAAAATGTGGCACCTCGGAATATTGAGTTGCCGCATATCTAGAGGATAAATATCAATGATAAAAGGAAATGTTTCTCTTCATCCAAATCATAATGATATAGAATCAATGTTCATTCCATAGATGGAAATAATGGCATAATATTATAATGGGAATAAAATATTTGAAAAATCAATGAGTTTTTTCTCAGGGGAAACATTACCAAAAGGTTTCATCGTCATAAAAAGTAGAATACACCTCACACAATACATATATAAATAGATGATATTTATACGAAGAAAAATATGACCATTAAACCCATATTGGATAAAGGTATCTGGTCTACATAAATGAGGAATTTTAAAATGATCATGATTTCCCTTCATTAAGGAGAAATCATGAACCTCAAAAATGTAATCACTGACTTTACTCTTGGGATGAGAATAATCTAGAGACAAAAAAAGATACCACATAATCATGCCTCTCCAACACCTAATAGATGGAAGGGGGCTCAGACATCCATTCTTCTAGAATTGATCAATGTATTAGAGGACCTAGATACTCTTGTGGAATCAATAGTGGGATGATGTGCACTAGGGAATCCTATGAAGAATCCATATCCCAAATTGTTGGATGATACCATACATCCACCCAATTTCATAAATCCTACCTTATCTACCATTAATGGCATTAAATATCCTAACTGTCTTTTCATCAACATTAAATCCAAATTAGGTCTGATGCTGGATCCATGAGACCAAATAGAGGCAACGAAGATGAGGTATTTTTATTGGCTCTGATATGGAAATCATTTGTTTCGTATAAGAGCCTAGAAATAGGATCCATTATTGGATGGGAAGACCCTATTCATCAATTATTTTACTAGTTTATCTCAATACATAGGTAAATAAATATTTTTCACACAATTAACTGAAATTTATGATAAAATGATATGGTGTCTAATTTCGTAGCCATGTAAAATGGTATAACATTTTATTTTAGCATTTCTCTATTTCATGATCAATTTTTGGAACACTTTATAGAAAATCTCTTGGTATAAGTTGTAGAAAACTTTTATCCCTAACAATTATTAAGGTGTATTTATGAATTCATAGAATTTGTAAAACATTTATAAGATTCCATTCAATGAACTTGAGATAAATAATTTATCAGTCCTTCAGTAGAGTGTAAAAGGATTAGAAAGGAAGAAATTATCTCTATTACCTTCAAACCAACAACTATTCGTACCTTACTTGGTCATTCACTCCCTAGTGGATCTTATTTATAGTTAGTAACCATATAATCACCCTCATCAAGATGGAAAACGAAATTACTGTCACCCAGTAATTGCGGAATGTATGAATAAAGCACACTCCTTTCAAAATAAACAATTCACTGGTTATGTTCTTACAACCACTGACAACGACCTTCTAAAACTGCCACAACCCAATAAACCCAATGAGGTCAACCTCACCAACTATCCTAAATACATCTTTTTAAATATATTAATAGGTCAAATTATCAATATATATTTCATCTTGAAAGTGTTCATTCTAGGAATGATTGATTCAAGATATTTGGTGTTAGAAAACTCTTCATAGAAAGTCAAAAAAATTAATGTTCCCCAGTTAGATGAAGAGGAAGATTGAAAGAATTTTCTAGCTAGTAGTAGATAGATGTTCAATAAATCAATTAGTCAGAAAATAGGTGTCTGAGGTCATGCTACTCTGAGATAAATTCTATGAAAATAAAAAATTAATGAACAAACCCGGATGGTAACAATTGATATGTATTCAGAATGTTGATAAAACCCTTAGATATAGGAATAAATAGAAGATGAAGTGTCACATTCATCTCTAAAATAGGCTCTGATTTTTACAGATTTCTTCCCAACAACATCCAAAACATAGACACCACCCCACAAAATAGAACCCACATCAGACAATTATATCATCCATGGTTTTATCGATGTGATAAACATTAAAGTCCCATTCTACATTGATGAATATTCCCCACGGTATGTGTTTCCCACACCAAACCAAGGAACATGAGGATACATTCATAGGAACTAGGGATACATGGAAAATCGTAGGTGTGGTTGGACCCAATTGTTTTGTCATTTACCCAAAATGGACATAAAGGATTCTGATATCATTGGAAAACTTATTAAAAAATACTTAAAAGGGACATTAAGGTGTCTCAAAACCCTCCAACAGTCATCTGTTGCAAGATTTCATGTATAAACACCTAGTTGGGGTGCGATTACATAATCATCCCTATCAATAGGGGATAGTTGGAATGATCTATGCCACTATTATCTATTTATCCATCAAAATCTACACATGCACCATGACTATCCACCTCAAACATCTTTGATCCTAAGAGACATGTCAAGGGGAACCCCAATATTGGGAATCATAGACCTGTAAAAACATAGAGTGATATTATGAAATAACTAAAGGTTGTCTCATTAAATCTCAAAATACTCAATGAACATCATATTTGAAATTAAATGAGATAATCACTCATTGATTCCCTCCATCACTAGGAAGAATTTGAGGTAGAAGTCACTACAATCAAGGTCTGTAGAATGGAGATGATGATTGCATAATTCATTGCCGTTATCTTATTCATAGAATTGGACTAGGATCTTCTCATCCAAGGAAAAATAATACCCCTATTTGTTTTGGAAAGACTATACAATGTTGACATCCAAAGTGATCTAATTGATAATGACTTTGGGATCAATTTAATATTGATTTGAACCCTCCAAAATTACGGATATAGAAAATGATATCTTCATCCCACAATTATTACCATTTGAGGGCATGATAAGAAGAGGCCAAAATCTCCTTGAAATATCAATATAAAAACATAGTTTGGGTATCTCAAATCTGATGATGAGTTTATGGTTACAAAATAAGATACTAGATACAATGTTCATATCGAAATACCCTAGCTCAATGGCCTCATGGTGGTGCCTTAAACATTCATACAGTGTCTGAAATACCCCATAGATAAATATTTCATCAGTCTAAATGGTGAAAGTATCCCCTTTCAACCTTTTGATTCCATATATGTTGAAACATGTTTATACATAAAGGTATGTAAAAAAACCAATGGTGGATGATGATATAGAGGTTTAATCCACCAAGGGCTTGGGCACCACCCTTTTAAATCCAGTGAGAATGCTCAATAATGACTAATTGATCCAAATAAATCAAATTTTGGTAATATAACTGGTCTCAAAGTACCATGAACATCATGTTCTCATGGCATTGTAAAAGATGAAAAACTCTAAAATCTCTCTGTAATGACTATGGTAGTATGGGATGACTGGATCCTCTATCATGACCTCTTGCACCACGATAGTAAAAAAGATTCCCCTGATTTTTGACACCATCTAGGATTTTAGACATATAGTTATAAGGATAAAGGGATGACCATGAGAATTACCCTACTACATTTGAGTAAGGTTTCTCTACCACCATAAATGAGATTAGACAGGTAAATATGGGAATATATGAATACTCACAACCTATACTGATTATCCCCTCCATTCCGCCTAAAATATATATAAACGTAAATCAAATTTAAAAATAAGCACTGGTATATAGTGTCATGGAACTATACATAAATTCCTTGAATGAATCCAGATGTGACTACAGACCATATTGGCTTACCCGATGAGCATCAATGCATCAAGTAGGTATCCAAGAGGATATATAAATCTCATGATACCAATCTGGATGAGGTAGGTGAAAATGTTATCAATGAAATATTTTTCCAATAAGTGAAATAAACAAGAGGGATTTCTAATGATGATCCTTTATAGAAAAAGATTGGGAATAATAGTTTTTATATCGATTTTTGAGACCATAATCAATATTTACCAAAGAAATAATTTCCATTTTAAATAAATTAGCTCTGGATCAATGATGATTATGGATTCAATGATATTTCCATCATGGATGTAAATTCATGGAATAATTAGTTAAATATATCCCCTGATGATGAATAAGACCTTTCCTTTAGATCTCTCCATGGTATATTTTTTTACCAGGTTATGCCATATGTCTTAAAGCTCCGTAAAACTTGTTATCAAAATTCTATTTATCACATCATTATGAAAATATATTGGAGTATAGCTTATTGATATGTTGATGAACTCAATGTAAAATCCTAATTGTGATGAGATCACTTCAATGATTCTCATGTAGTATTCATCAAGCTGTGACAAAATAGACTAAAATGAATATTCTAATGTGTGATTTTGGAGTATCGTCCGGGATGTTCCTTATCATTATGTTATGGCACCATGTCATTGAGTTCAAACCAGAAAAAAGTATATATATTTTATAAATTTCACCTATACAGTTTTCATTGATCTGAGTAGACTGCAAGGGAAACCGTTTTACATTCATTGTTTCATAGAAAACGTGGCCATAATATCTCTCCCTTTCACTAGGATAATGAATAATAGAATCACCAACTTGTGATATGGTAACTACCAATAAGAAATTTAATGAAACATGAAATATATACTACACCATCCAGTCATGATTTCGTTAGTGTAAGAAAAGTCCCTTATGATATAGGTGGGTCCCAAGAATGCTCACTTGGCATCCTCCTCAAATTGAGGAATGATGATGGGAGTGATAATAGTCCCTATTACCTCCGAAAAAAATGCAAAATAACGCGACCTAACACAAGGATTTTGAGAAGAACTTCCTCACACCCATCATTCTAGTATAGAAGATGGTGCACTACTTGAAGCCCCATTTTTCCATCTAGTATCTCTTATTGGTCTTCTGAAGATCATCCTTTTCCACCCCATGCTTACTAGATTTATAGACATATTGACTATTAGTCTTAAATAATATGACATTCAGTCCATATCATAGAAGTTGGTGAAGGGGAAATCCATATAATAATTCCAAACGACACATCCAACCCAAGATAGTAAACCCAGAAAAAATTGATCTCTCATATGATGAGTTTTTCTAAAACCATGAAACTCCCCAGAAATGGGAGATTTATTTTTATGGTTCCTCTCGATGTCCTATCAGAAATGGGATGTAATATCCAATTCTCAATCTCGTTTGAATAAGGATTGTATTTATTTCATCAAACATAGTGATTTTTCACTACTCTTTCTGATAATCTAAAGACTAAAAAATAATGAGGAAGAATTCCACACCCCAATCGCAAGATTTTAATTGGGCCAAAATCTCCAGATATCCAACATATATATGAATGGGTATTCCAAACTAATGTTAAAGAACATCAATGGTGAAAATTACATAAAAATGAATAATTTTCCCCTCTCATTGGGTATGCCTAGGGATTAAAGTCATAAATCCCCTTTGAGCCAACATCAAATCATGTTCATAGATCCAATAATGCTCACATCAAAGAATTATCTAATGATGCCACAATCCTTGATGACCCAGATCATTAGGAATAAATATTATGTGTCATGCACTAATGAATGTTCTTGTTGATCTAAAGCTGTGATATAGATGAAATCAACCTGAAAAACAACACCCATAGAATGATAAACCGATATGAACCCTTGGATGGATGGACCCCAAAATTATTTATCTCCAATATAGGAATATATCAATTGATTGATTCGGAAGGGAACAGATTCAATGTTGTGCATCAATCATTACCCTGTGGGGTGACCCAAATGAGAAAAAATCCCTATACAAGAAAGGATTTGAGAAAATCCCCAACGGATTCATAGAATAAATATTTACTAATACTATCATGAAATATTGCCCGGATGTATATTATGGTGTTCATCAATATGGGACATAGCTTTGCCACCCAATTATGAGTTTGGGTTATTGCTCATAAACCATGATACGTGACTCTACAGAATTCACAAGAAAATTAAATGTATGACTGATCCATGTAAACTTCATCCATTTTTTGTAAGGACCCCAGCCTTGGTTTCCATGATCTGGTTCTTTATTTTATTTAATTTCTATATGAACATGGAATTTATATCCCAAAGGAGATAATAGTTTAGTTTCATTGGAAAACTAGACACATAAAAAATAGTTTCATTACAACTTAAAATGATGTATAACATATTAACTATATTAGAATCACAAAAAAACAAATAGATTACTCTCGAAATTCATTCCAAATATACCTCTTCTCACCCCAGGGTAAAAGATAAAATAGGAAAGGGATGAACATAGATTCTTAGTAAGGGTAAGTAATATAGTTGATGTAAAAACATAAAGCATAGTGAATAACAAAAAGTACACATTCCATTAAAACATACTGTTGAACATAATATGGTCGGAAATAAAAATTGATAATTCCAAAGTAAAAAAAAAACTATAGATGTTATACTAGTGAAATAACCACACGGAAAATAAATTATAGTCTTCATAATTATGCAATGCACAATGTTGGACATTATAATCATACAGTGAAGGCCTCAACCAAGACACCAAACATAATTGGTAAAAACCGAATCTAGTTTGTCTCATGAGAACTACCGAAGAATAAAAGGGATATTTAAAGGGCCACCCATATATTACATATTACATTTCATATGAATATGAATGGGGATAAACATAAAAAACATATACATATGAAATGTTAATAACTATCCCAAAACATAATCACTATCTACTCGTAGTAGAATGGGGAATGGTATCCGGATAGCACATCCAAAGTCAAACTGATCATAAAATATTTTAAAAAAATAAGGTGGATGATAAAAATAATTTATAAAACTCAATAAAGTATAAAATTAAATATATGCGTTGAAATAGATTAAAAAATTATAAAAAATTATCGACGCATTTCTGAAAAAAAACCCTTTTTTGTTTTTAAATAAGAATTCATTATATACAATCATTTGTATTTTTCATAATATATCGTATGAAACCATAAATGAAAAATTATTTATTTTGATGAGAAAACTAGTTATTTAAGACAAATAAAATTTTCCTAAAATAGATTATGTATGGTACTTGAAAATTGTTATGAAATCAAGCCATTCCATTAAATCAGGCATGCCTATCGGGATGATATGTGAAGTAAACCTTGTATGTTTTTTATTATCCAACCCAAGAATAATGAACTAATATGGATATATTTTTTTGGAACATATATATATAATTTAGGAAGAAAATAAATAATTAAATTGGTTTATATATAAGTAAAGTATAACCCAAATAGAAACAGAGGTTTTTGATAAACTGTACATTATGTTTGAAGGTGTTATGCACATGACCATCACATAATGGATAATCATATTAAATCCATTAATTAATTAATTATGAACATAATCTTCATTTATTTTATTTTATTTTATTTTTTTATGTTCATTTACAGCCTTTTGAGGAGTTGTAAGATAATATTTTATAACTTGGGAGTGTTTGTTTCCTTTGTTTAAACTATCGGTGTACTAGTATATGGTTAATAAAGATAATGTAAAATGGGTTTAATTCACTTGAATTGAAATTAAGAATTATTAATGAAAAAACCGAAGTCTAATTGTTATTATTTATTATTTTTTTCCTTTTATGAGGTTGAATCATCAAATATCATGTTAAGGATAATAGATTAGATTAATTTTAGAAATTTTTTGATCACAAAGAACTAGTTTTGTTCTATTATATATTATTATGTATATTAAATTGTTATATAACTATAAAAAAGATATATATTATATTTTATTATCTTTTACAACCATAAAATTCTGTTCATTACCAGACATGATGGATTAATTAACGAACATAATTTTTTCATCTACGAAGGTCTTAAATTGGCACCTCTTGGATGATGATTTCATTTTCAATACAAAATCAAAAGAGAGTAAGGTTATTGAGAATGGATATTTCATTAAAAATATATATATTCAATATATATATATATATATTGTTGATTTAATGATAATTTTGATAGAGTAGGTGTGGAGATTATTAGAAAATATAATAAATTGAAATGAAATTAAAAGAAAAAGGAAGTGGATTTATATCGTGAATTATCGTCCTTGAGAACATCCTTAAGGGATCACGTTTTATAATTGGGAAATTCCGAGATCTCCTATAATTTAGTGAGATATTAGGGAAGATTATTTTGGAATAATTTAGACAAGTTTCATGTTTTAGTGGTGTGAGGATAAGAGTGGGGGTGGTGGTTTTTTTGATGGAGGAGAGAGGTGATTTATCTTTATTTTATTCATTGTTTCATTATTTTTCTCAAGATAAGAAATTGTGTGGATTATTATTACTAAATACTTTAATAAGTTCTTGGGATTTTGAACCAAGGTTTATAACATCCTACATGACTCATGGAATATATAATTTAGCTAATAATGTATTTATACTATAAATTACCATATTTCACTATTTATTCAAAATTAAATTATTTTTTAAAAATAAAAAAAATCACCCTAACCATTTTTCAACATGTAGAATTAAAAAATGAACTCGATATTATGAAAATGATTTTAAAAATATGATACATTCAATTTATAATTAAAATCATTATATTCTCAAAAAAATATAGTTTTATATCTATTATTGATTTTATGACATATTCAAAAATTAACTAAGGTATCATTAAATTAACCTTAAATAATATGGCAAAAAAGAATAATTTATTAATAATTTTTATGAAATTTAATTTTCTTTTAAATCAATTTATTTATTTTTAATCTTGTAATTAAATATTTACAGCTTTCGAAAATCCAACACTTAAATATTAATTCTTAAAATTATCATTTACCTAAACAATAATACTATTATATCGTAATTTCATTTATAAGATGAAAATTTTTTACATATACATTCATTGGTGAGGTTACTATTTTATTTGGCTGTTTACTATTCATTTGAGTCACATTACTATTATTAGGTCAGGTTACTATTTCATCGGTATGGGTTCCCTTATTTATTGAAATACCTCTTATTCTATTCATTCTTCATTTATGATATTTTATTGTGTTCCATATAAAATTTTATGTGATATAAATTATATAAATTAATCATAAGAAGGGGAATTTCATTGATAGGGTTCTGGGTTGTTACACTGAACCCTTATAATTTCTACATATTGATAAATATTCATGGAAATTTCAATTTGGATAATTTATGTGGTGGGTTCATATCCCCTACTAACAACTAAGTAGTTAAAGAACATACATATGACAACAAAATTCTTCACTAGATGGGATGTAGAAATACCACTAATGAAATTCTAGATAAAAATATCTTCAACATTATAAAGACCCATATCGTCACCTTGTTTGAGATACCTCTCACAATATCGATACGAAATGGCACAAAATTATGTTGCATGGAATTGAATAAATTATTCTAGGAGTAAAACATTGATTCCAATCAGTCATCCCGATATGATGATGAATAAAATGAGAAAATAAAGGACGTAAACAATTCAAAGTAAAACATACATTATAATATTGTAAATAATGAATAGATCTCATGGAAGGATAAAATACACCATACTTTATGGTCCTACCATAGCCCCATACATACTACCACATAAGAAACTTTATATTCTATAGTGTATTGGACCAATGTAGTATTTACCTTCGATGTCCAGTTACCCTCACATCAAATGGCCATTTTCAGAAAACTATTTAATGGGGAAAATTCAAAAAAAACTTCTAAGAATAGGTTTCCTAGTTTCCAAAACATTGAATTCCTTCAATATTATATCACTTCGACCATCAATAAAAATGTGTTCCTCTGGTCATTCCTCCAAGGAGAATTGGTGTTGCCTCTCAGAACACTAGTGATATAAGGGATGATGCTTCCATAAATAGAACCCAAATGGAAAGGGAATTATATCATATATAAGATATATCACAACATAGCCTAATAATTGGACATAATATAATGGGAACATGTCCCCCCCAAAAAGAGGTTTCTGAAGAAATAATTTTCATATCCGACAACATGTTTTTTGTGCCAACAACAATACATTAAAGTAAAAAAAATCTCACATCATGACCACATGATATTAAGATATATGGGGATTTCCAGGATGTATGATGTTAAAATACAAAAATGCATCCCATTAGTATGATGTAATATTATGAAGGCAGATCCTGGACACATGATGCAAAATTGTACCGAGAATATCCTCACTACATGATGATAAACTACACGGATCACCAAATGATTTATCATTATTTATGTAGATTGAACCAAGTCCTATATAAAATAGATCAAACTAAACAACATATCAAATCCTAAACACATGATGTTATCCAGTTTGTAAAAGTTTCTTACCATATGAAATCAAAATTCATGAAATATTTCTTCCTCACATGACGTTTAAGGACACACGATGCACCATCTCACAAATAACTAACTGTACACAAGCTAGATATATGTGAACGAGGAACGAAATTCACCCATCCCCATACAGCATCCAACATAACATAGATAGTGTCTCTTTCTAATAACTACATGTGGAATTATTCCTACCATCAATGGACATATAGTTCCAACCGAACCACGGTTTTTGGGCCTATCTATAGCATTAGTTCCCTTTCATGTCGTGTTACACTCATCATCTTTGAGAGATATGAAAATACACTTCTAATGACCTATCTGTATGACAATAAATTGAATCTATCCCAATAACTATATGTGTCCATATTAATACCATTATTGGATACATTGTGACAACCAAACCACTAGTCCCATGTCAATCCACAAAATTACTCCTCTCACACATTATGGCAGCCATGTCTTTATTTAAATACATTAAACTGAATGAATGATTTTTTTACCTGATAACATTAATGTACATTGGTGTCTAGTGAGACATATATATTTATTTATTTAAAATTTAAATGACATAATTGTGGATTTGTCGTTCTAATATCTTTTTATATCCCCACATGTTACAAGATTGCCCTTCCATATCCTTAATCGCATCTACATTATGAGAGTAACCACTTCCATTCCTTGTTTCTCACACCAATAGTATCTCACATGAGCATGGGAATTTTAATATAGGCTTCCTCACAAGAATAAGGCATAAAAACTCATAGAAGGTTCAACATGTTCCTAAATGTGAGACTTCAAAATGAAACCTATGAGTCCTCACCACATGACATTAAACTATACTGTTGGTTTCCCTTAAATAATAAAAAATTATACATACCTATGGACCTCACTCGATAATATAAATTTCATTTTTTATTATTCTCCTACCATATAATGAACCATTCTTAACATACATGGAAATTACATCATTTAATAGAAATATTCATCAAATTATGAAAGTGAATTCTAGAGGACAAAAAAAAGATTACTATATTTGGAAAGATGGAACAAAATATTATATCATGCTGAAAGATCATCAATGTATCCTATAAATATCTTCCCATTTAGAATTCCTACATAAAACCATTCTTCATAACCTATTGAATGAAAACAGAAAAAGGGAAATATTTGATACTCAATAAGGTAAAATAATGGAGTTACATTAGAATAACTTGATAAAAAGGGTAAGAGAACACAAGAATAACATTTTAAAACCATACTATATATACCAAATATCAAATATATGATCCATGGAATATAGATTGGATATTTATATGACATGAATTAGATGGGTGATGACTCACTATAAATCAATAACAAACTATAAGGTCATGTCATATAAGTGTGTAAATATCATAAATATAGAGAAACATTTCATGTTTCATGGTTAACTACCAATTCAATCAACAAAGTTTATAAAGACATACATGTTTCCCTTAGGTGATCAGGATGCATGTGTTTCCTATTGGGGATCATAAAAGACATGTTTCTCATCGTGGAGTAGGATAAACATGTATCCCATTAGGGATGAGGACACACTTATTCCACATAACGGATTAGAAATCACATATTTCCCATTATGTATCAAGACCATCGAATTGTTTCCGATAATTATATATTGAGATACAAATCATTACCAAATGAAATGAAGGGAGATATAGGTCTCACCTTTAACATAATGAAATAAGACATATGTGTGGAACTACAAAAGAAAAATTGATCATATAATAAAATTTGAAATGAAATTAGCATCATACACATGTCATTATATCATATTATTTGGAAAAGATAAATATTTCACAATCATTTAATCATTGAATAACCCACGATGGGAATCATGTCTCAAAAGTGTTTAATTATGGTATAAATCATTGATCAAAAACTAGTTTCAAAAATAAATTAAAATATTAGACATAAATTATTTTCAAAATATGAGAATTTCCTCCTGAGATAATGTCCATAGTAAATCATAAAATATAGCAAGGTATGTCATCTTAGCTGGAGAATGTTTTTGAAAGATAACATGTATCCTTTCATAAGTAAAGGAACAATCCATTAAAAATTACATATTATATGATAAAATATATTTAAAATTCTATTCCATTAAAAATAAAAATGAAATCAAATATAAAAGAATAATTAAAAATAATTTAAACAATTTCATCATAAAAATATCCTTTACACTTTGAATAAAGCATTTATAAATCATAAATCAATTTTAAAACCTTCTTTTGGGAAAATAACCCTCCAAACATATAAAGGATATTTTTAAAAATATATTAAACACATTTAAGAATGAAAAATTTTTTAAACTCATTTTCTGTGAAAAAGAAAATAATTTATAAGATAGTAACAATTTTGAAAACATTCATAGAAAACATGGTTTTTGAATAAACCAAATCTATGGATAAGGAGAGAAATAAGTTTAGATTTTCTTATAAACACTTTCATAATTATCTTACGTACCATAGTGTGTAAAAATTGTTACCATAAATTTATATATCATAAAAATTAATAGGATTTGAAAAAAATTATAATTCTTGAGATATGGATAATAATATTTCATCAATGTACGCATAATCATAAACAATAGTCATAAGAGATTAGATTGTTGTAAAAAACTCATACACCCTACAAACATTTAATCCAAATTACATTGAATTAATTCATTACATGAATCATAAATAATCAGGAATGGAAGTATATTCATGATATAAATGTCAAATCAATGTAAATACACCTTATAAAATAATGTTGGTTCATAATAAAACACGTGTCTCAAGAATTTAAAATTGAGACAAAATTTCATTACTGATTTGGTAAATTTTGAACCCTAATACCCCATGAAATTGTGATCATAAAAGGGATATATAAATACCAATAAATTTATGTATAATAATAATAGGATATGTTAATTGAAATTATATGCACCAAAAAAATAAACAAGTGGTGAATAAGGCAGGGTCTCATAAAAATAAATTTGAGACTAGAAATCTCCTTACCACATTAGTACCTTTTGAATCATGATATCAACAAATGAGTAACAAAATTTGTTTATTTTAATATTATTATATAAATTAAATTAATTATATAACCTTTCATAGGGAAATATATATTTCATAAAACATGAATAAGTGGTTAATATAGTGTATATCTCATATAAATAAATGTGAGACGAGCAAACCCTTACCTTATGCCTAGTTATTATTTTTAAACATTGAAATATCATTTATAATAAACATATGTTTATTATACATATAACATAGAAACATAATATTATATATCATATAACCTATTATATTATTAGGACTTTTTTAATAACAAATCCATCTTACATTTGTGTTACTTATGAAAACCCGCTTTGTTTTTTGTATATATTTGGACTTGTTATTTTTTTCGGCCTACATATATTAAGATATAGTTTTATAAATAATATAAAAATATATCTAAATATAATATATATTAATTATATAAGAATTTATAATAATTTTTTATAGATAGAAATATGAAATGGTATACACCATTCATGGTGACAGTTGGTCGTACGTACGCATGGACGATGTTTTTGTTTTCTTCTCACATTGAAATAAAAAATGTAAATGAAATATATGTATATATATTTATAATAAAATTAAATTGTAATTATTATGTATTATATATCATATAATTTCACAAAATACACATTTAATACATTCAATTTAATGGTTGAATGAATCACATTGATTGGAGGATGCGATAGTCCACTCATCCATAGACGAAGTTATCATACTATCCAAAAATGGGAAATCATAACGGTATATGTTATATCATTACTAAATTAGAATCAGTATGTCTTAAATATCATATATATATAATATAAACACTGAAATTAAATCATTATTACAAACCATTAATGGTAGTAATTAAATGAAAAATGACATCGGTTCATGAGGCGGTAGTCCTACATACACACGAATGATGATTGTGTATCCCATTTGATGGGATTGTTTATGAATGTAGGTCATAAAAATATCATAAAAATGAATATTTAATTAGAGTATATTTTTTTTATTATAAAAATATATACTATGAATAATTTTATTTTAGGATAACATAATAAATAAAATTCTTGTTGAAGGATGTTACATCTTATTTGGGTAACTCCATTTGTTTTAACTGAACGGATTCTCTAGGTAGATTTATACCCATATTGGGACCTTTAGGAGGAGGTTAGTGAATTTTGTAGTTGATTTATACATGTTTTGATTATCCATTATTTCATTATAGGGTTTATGAGATGATTAATATGGGATCCCTATATAAGCGGGAGAAAGACACATTGGGTGTTCTTGAAAATATTTGACTTCTCCCAATTTGACATGAATCACAAGGGATAAAAATTGACCATTACAGATAAAAAGATTCTAAATGGTCTAAATGATTCCCTGAAATATTTTTTATAAATTTTAAGGTTCATTTTTAGACATTATATTTTATTTTTGGCCGTTAACTATGATCGTTTACCTAAGTCACTGCAACTAAATTTATTTACTTTCAGTGATATTATTTTAGAAATCTATGATTAGATTATAAAAAAGTATAAATTATTCTAATTCAAAATATATAACCCATTTTTTAAAATTATAGTAAAATAAGTTGTAGAAATTAATTTAAAAATAATATCATTGATGGAATGAGAAAACAAATTTTGAAGACAAAAATTCCAAAAGATTGAAATGTTTTGAAATTAAATTTAAATGTGTAATTAGTAGTAATTACTTATGTTAGATTAATTGATGTATAATTTTCCTAATTATTATTTTTGAAATAAATTATAATATAATTAAAATATATAAATAATTTATACTGAAAATCAGTTTTGAATTAAGATTCATAATTTTCCAATATTAATCCAAAAAATGACATATTCCAAAAAAAATAGAAAAATTCACCATAATTTAAATATTATATTATGTTTTCAAAAAATCATTTTTTAATTGATAAAATAAAAAATATGTCAAAAGACATAGTTAATGTTGGTTCGCTGTTAAAATGCGGTAAAATTATCCTTTTAAAAAATATGAACTTTTATTTATAAAATTGATTTATTTTTTTCATATTCATACAAAATATATTGGTTTAGTTTCAAAAAAAATTGATTGAATATGTAATATTTAATTTTACTTAATACATTAGTCAAACATGGATTTTTTAATTTATTAAGCTAAAATGGTGGTGGCACGTAGAGAAATAGTTTTCATAGAGAGTAATTTCTTTGTTCTTAATGAGTTCTTAAATTAATTTCTACGAAATTTATAACCAAAGGATTTATTTTATATATATGTTTAATCCATAGTTTCATAAATTAGTCAATATCATTCATATCGTCCATTAAAACAACTAGGTGAAAATTATAGTAATATTTTATTAATAATATTAATAGTATATTGTTGTTTCGTAATACTCAGTTTTACGTGTAACAGAAGTAATCAAAGGGATTAATTATTGTTTGTATCAAAATCCAAATATAGTAGTGATTGTTCCATAAGAAAATATATGTGTTTTAGGTAGTGTGAGATATTCCTGATGTTTTTTATAATCTAATTCAAACATAGTGTGTCCCTATATGAAAAAATATATTCAATTTAATGTGAAATGAAAAACATCAAAATGATTACATTAATTTGAAAATAAAAAATACAAAACCATGGGGAGTATCATATTACCCCCATTAAATTGAATTTTTTCCTTGAAATACTTCTATGTTATCAATGTTTCAATATATGAATGTTCCCTTCAGAAAAACCCACATATTATAAATCAATACTAAAACATACTTTAAAAATGGAATGTTAGAATCATAATGGTTACAAAAGGATTCTAATAACTATGTTTCAAAATTGGATAACAACGGTGACCAGTGAAAACATGGACATGGAAGAGAAATATAAATATCAAGTTATGATTTAGTGTTATAAATTACATAGTCAGGATAAATTTAATGTCCACAAATCAATAATCCAAAAATTATTGAAAAAGTTAATTGATATCATAAAAATTTATTATTACATGGAAAATTTTAATTTCAAGACCCATTTTATGAATGTTGATGAATTTTCATGAGAATATATGCATAAATGATTTGTGGAAAACCACACCATTTATTATTCCTTGATCAATTTCCTCAACAACTATTATTTTGGAAATTAAGGATGATTTTAATTTCTGGAAGCATTAACATATCATCATATCAATAAATAAAATAATAGGGCATTCATATGTATTTTTTTAAAAAAAATAGTATATGACATGTTATCTGATATGTATATATCCTCCAATGGTTAGATAATACATTAATCTTAGAAACCTCATCTGAATTTGAACATAAACCATTCAATAAATGGTTATCCTTACAACACTTCAGAAATGTTAAATTCCAAAACATTCGAAATATGATCACTAAATTTAAAAAAATAACTTAGATTTGATTCCCCACATATCATAAAGTATCTCTTATTTTTAGAATAACATACATGTTAATTCCCGCATCATAAATTATCATTAAACATAATAATAACTTGACTTATAATAAATCCTTAATATAAACATGCATGATTTCATTTTTCCATGGATCATTGGATATGATTATTATATCTAAATATTCCACAATTTCCATCCATGATAGCACAATCCACATTATCAAGAAATTTTCTATTAGTTATCATGTCACTAATAAAATCCAATATACATTATCCTTCTAATCATCTCCTTGCTAAACAAATTTTTTTAAATATTTGTAACACATTAGGGGTTACCTTCCCATAATCAAAATATAACATATCCATTAAATAAATTCTCAAGTTCATATGAACCATTAAAAATAATATTTAAAATTCTTAATGTAAATAATACGCTTCATGATTCATATAACATAATTCTTGAATTCTAATACATATACACCTTAATCATAAAACTTTATTCTTAAATCATTACTTTGGCTTCATCAACTTATTCAATGGTACCAATTTTATTGAATTTTCATATATGAATCATGTCTTATGGTTAGTTAACATCAATTTAATCATACATATTAAATTTAATTTTTGAAATATTGTTAGAACATCCCATAAATTTCACATGTATTTTTTGGTCTCTTTATCCTCAACAGTATAACTGATACTCACAACATCTTCTTAAATATTTTCATGATACTCCCACTAAGGACATCAATTTATATTATTCTTATACGTTTGAAATATTAAAAATTCAATGTTATCCTAGTTAGATATAGTTAACATTGTCTACTAATACTGGAATTCATAGTGTGATAACCACTAATCCTATAAGAAAAATGAATAATAAAGAGATATTACTTATAAGATTCTTAAACCATCTAACATAAATTTAAATCCCTAAAACCATAGGATTATAATTAGATTCATCCTTAGATATATAATTATAAATATTACTAGGTATGTCACTAAATATTTTTCATTTTAGATTCCAAAGTTTGAATAAACCATTTCTTTGATACCAACTACAGTGTACCAAAAATAACATACGTGAATATTAAATCATTTTAGATGAATATTCAGGATATGAAAAAATTACATGATCGAGTAAAATAATAGTTTAGTTACTTTAGAAATTTGTAAACATGACATTCTATCATGGTGAAAGATCATCAATGTTTCACACATTTATATTCCCATTTAATAATCCTACTTAAATCCTTTCCTTATAACATGGTGAAAGGAAACATAAGAATTAGTGAACTCAGATGCTCAGTAAGGGTAGAAAAAGAAAATATGTAAGAATAAATTGATAATATGGTTAAAAGAACATGAGATTATAATTTTAAGACCATTCCATGAATATCAAAGATTATATACATGAGTTGCGTCATAATGATTGAATGCTCGTAAGAAATGAATCAAAAGGATAATAAATCATCATATATCAACCAAAAACCATAAAATAATTTCATATAAATATAAAATCATCATAAATATAGAAAACCATTTTATGTTTCATGGTTAAAAACCAATACAATCCAAATTGTGGACCAAGACACACCTGTTTCACCAAGTTTATCAGGACACACCTATTTCCCATTGTGGATCTGGACTCCTGTTTCCCATTATGGATCCAGACATACCTGTTTACCATCATGAACCAAGAACCATTTGAGTCCAATTGTGGATCATTCCCATCAAATAGTTTCCCATAAATTATCTTGTGATATAAAAATCAATACCCAATTCATTGGAGGGAGATATAGGTCCCACCTTTCTTATAATGAAATCATCTATATGTTCTCAACTAGGTCATAATAGTTCATCATATCATAACCCATTAAATGAAATGGTTGTCTTATAAATTTACTCATATAATAACATACGGAAAAGATAAATGTTTCATAATCATTTCAGCATATAATAACCCATGAAAATGATGTGGGTTTTATAATCATTTTATCATGATATTACCCGTGGAAGAGAAACAAGTTTCATAAAAAAATTTAAATCATAAACATAAATCATTCATAAAAATGAGAATGTTGACCTTATATAATTTCCTGAGTAAATCATAAATTATATCCAATTATTTCATTTTAGATTGTGAAGGATTTTTAAATATAACTGGGATTATTTCTTAAAGAAAAATAAACTTTATTTAAAAATCCAATTTTAAGGAATAAATTTATTTAAAAAAAATTCATTTAAATAAAACTTTAAAAATTATAAAATATTAATTACAACTAATTTAAAACTTCTAATGAGTAAAATATTTTTTTACATATTGAAAAAAACACATCTTAAATTATAAAACATTTTGAAAAATTCTTCTTTTAAAATAACCATGAATGCTTCCATTTTTAAAAACTTTTTAAGGCGGGAAACATTATTAAAATTATTTTTCATGCATATGAGAATAAAATATAACTTAAATTTATTTTAACATATTTATAATTCTTGGATTTAGAATATAAAAAATTTCTAACTAAAGACATAAATAAGGTCATATTTTCTTATAAGAACATTGTTAATTAACTTATATAAAAAATAGAAGAAACAATTTCTAATAAATGAAGATATAATGTAAAAACATTGAATAAGAATAATAATTTAAATTCATAATAGATTTATCATATTACTTCATCAATGGAAGCCTATTCATAAATAGTCCTGATAAATGATGGGATTATAGGAGTAAACTTTTACTACCTTAAAAACTTTTAATCCTAACCCCTATGTATTAAAATAATTACATGAAGCTTAAAATATAAATTAATTAATTATATTCATGATATAAAATTTCATATTATATTATATACATGTTGTAAAATAATATAGGTGCATAACTAAATAAGTGTCTCAAAGAAGGAAAATTGAGAAAATATTTATTTAATGATTTGATAACTTCTGATCTATAAAACTAGTGAAACATTGATAATATGATGTATATTTAAATACCAATAAATTAAAGGATAATCTCCATTTAATAAATTAACAGGTTTTATATACACAATAGAAAATAAATGACTGTTGAATACGTAATAAAGATTACAAAAATAAAACTGACAATACAAATCCCATTACTACTTGAGATAATTTCTAATCACGAGAGACAAGAATGAATGAAAACAATTGATACATTTAATATCATTAAATAAACCAAATTCATGATATAAAATTTCCTATGTCAAAATACACCAAAAAACATAAATATGTGGTAAATATAGCACATATCTCAATGAAAAAACTATGAGACAATAAAACCCCAAACATAAGTGTTGAAATTCTACGGAAACATACAAAACACCTATAAAATAAATATATTATTATCTTATATCTACCACAGGAACATATTGTTATATATGTTACCATATATTATTGTATTATGACCATGATTTACCCATTTATTAATAGTTCTATGTTATAGGTACGTTTCCGGTATTACTAGATTTGTTTTTCTTGAATGTTTTGAAATGTAATTCATAATAATATTTATAGACCACGATTTAATTATATTAATAATGTAAAATATGATTTAAATAACATATATATTAGGTATTTAAATATTTATAATAATTTATAATAAATGTAAATATGAAATTTAATACTCCATTCCTGGAGATGGTATATTTTACATATGCATGAACGTTGATACATTTTGGTTCTAGTATTGAATGAAAGTAAATGGAATATATGAATATAAATATAATATAATTACATAATAATTATTATTTTTGTCTATAATATTTTTTTTACATAACGCTTAATTAATACATTACATTTATAGTGTGAACGAATCACATCACTTTGAGTGGGTGGTATTCCACACATCCACAAATGAAGATATAATATTTTCAATAAATTTATATAATGAAAATATGTGTTATATAATAATTAAATAATAAATACATCATTTATATCAAATAAAAATAATAATTACCTCATTATTGTATACCTTGAATTAGGGAAAAAGGAAGAAAGGACGACATTGATTAGTGAGGGAGTAGCCCATTGTACTCATGAAAGATGCTTATATATCCCATATGAAGGATGTGTGTGTGAGTGTAGAAGGAAACCATAGTGTAACAAAATTTCATTATTTTGAGGATACTGAAATTATTATATAATAATTTAATAATAATTATTCATGGGGTGGAAAAATAAATAAAATAAAAATTCTTGTTGAAGGATGTCACATCTTCTTTGGGTGAAAAAATTTGATTTTCACCAATAGGATTCCTTTGATTGATTTATTACCAAATTGAGGCCTCTATGAAGTGAGGTGGTATTTTGGGAGTTTTTTCGGTAAGGATTTTTATTTGAAATATTTATGGATAGTTTTTTCTGAGAGGATGAGGAGAGGATGTCTTTTATATGTGTGGAAAAGGACACATTTATTATTTGTGAAATGATTTTAGTGATCCCCACATATTACATGTCCCCCAGGGGTTTAAAATTTACCATTATAGATACATATAAATTTAATGTTCATAATTTTTGCACAAAATAATTTTTTTTAAAGTGTAGGGATATTGGTACGTCATATATTCTAAATTTAGTTATTAATTAAGCTCAATTTTACCTTAATAATTGTAATTAATTTTAAATTCTTTCGCTAATATATTTGATCAAAAAAACAGGTTGAACATGTAATAAATTATAATTTATTTTGTATATAGATAGTGGAATCCATTTAAACAAATTATAATATCATAAGTGGTAGAAATTAATTTAATATCTATCCTACAGATGGATAAGATGATGGGTTTTAAAGTAAAAATGTACAATTTTTTAAATAGTTCTATATCCAATTTCAATGTAAAATTATTCCCAATGAAATAAATTGGATTAATTTAGGTAAAATTGATCTAATTACATTTTAAAATCAACTTAATATATATGTTAACTATATAAATAAATTAGATAGAAAATCATATTTGAATGAAAATTCAATGTTTTTAACTATTCATCTAAAAAATGATGTTTTACAGAAAAATACCAAAAACACACCTTATGCTAATTTTGATATGATGATTTAAAAAATAATGATTTATACATATAAATAAAAATAGTGTGAAAATTTAGTTGAAAATTGTTTGTCCATTAAAAGGCGTTAAAATTTCCCTATTGAACAATATATCGTTTTATACCTAAAAGTACAGTTATTTTTGTCTTATGCCTATCAACTATATTGGATGAGTATTATAATTTTTTTATTGATTATTTATAATATAAATTTTATTCAGGCATTAATTAAATTTTTTTTGGTTTAATTTATTAAAATAAAATAGTGTTTTGATAGAGAAAATTTGTTTTCAAAGAAAATAAATTTCTTTATTCTCAAATAGTTCTTACATTTATTTCAAGTAGATTGATAACCAAAAAATGCACTTCATATAAATTTATAAATCATAGATTCATAATTTAGCCAATCTCATTTATATAGTCAAATCTAATGGCTAGGATAATAATTTTAGAAAGATTTTAATAATAATATTAATTATGTATTATGGTTTGGTAAAGTGCAGTCTTCTGTGTTACCCAATCTATCAAAGAAGCTAGGTATTCAGTGTAACAAAAGAAATTTTTTTTTCCATGAATCAAAATATAATATATGTGATACAAGTAGTGAAAGAATAAATTGGTGTTTCATATAATGAAATCCAAATATAGTGATTTTGTAAAACAAAATCTATATTCAATATTGGGTAAATTTAAAATTACTAAAAAGATAAAATTAATTTGAAAAAAGTTATAAATTCAATTGGGTGTTATAAAACAAACATACATTAGTGAATGATTTTTTGTATGATTCTTGAAAAAATAGGATACATAGTGATGCCTTCATTTCCATCCCTATGTCTATCCACTACAAAAAAACATAATAATTCTACCTCCATGCATATACTTCAGACTTGTGTTGGAAGATCATCTTTCATGGACAATGATTGTATTGATTCTTATTAACATTGTATACATAGTGATGCTTGTTATACAATTATTGTTTCTAGAAGAAGTACCCATTTTTACTTCGATAATCCAACATCCTTTTCACACATTGTTAAACTACACAGTTCCAGGAGAACAACATGTCACTTGATTAGTGTCATCATAGGATATATAGTGATGGGAGGATCTCCCTAGTCCCAACTACAAAATTCAATTGGAAGAATTACCACCTTTACATTTGGGTCAGAACCATGTGGATATATTACCTTTATGAACTATGTGTGCATTTATTCCTATCATTACATGATCTATAGTAATGAATGGATCTCCAATGTTGCTTCGAGTAACAAAAAATGATAAAAAATGCACACCAACTACATTGGGACTAATCCATACAGGACCAGTTTTCTTACATATGATCCAGATCTATGTGAATTCTTCTTGTTAATGAAATATATCATGCAAAATTGTCCATTTTGGTTCCCACATGCCTACCACATAATGTTAAATAACCTGGTAAAATATCTTTACCACAGGAATTCAAACTGTACTGAAGAAAACAATTCCCTACCAAATGATGTTAAACATTTCTGACCATACACCATTATCATCCCATATCCAAAGGTCACAAGAACATTAACCCACCTAGCCATAGTATGGGATGCTTCTACTATCTTTTATGAAACTTAATTCTTAAATCACACATTATTTCTCGAGGACCTAGATTTTATAAAATCCTTTCATGGACTATGTAATGGAAAATGGATATCTATTATTGAATGTGTTATTGATGCATAAGGTCTCCAACTTACCAAATAGATTAATCTTGGATATATTAGTGGGTCATCTTAATCATTGTGAGATTGGAGTTATTATAGCATAACTCAATGCCTTATCGATTTTTTTCCATCCTGAGTATGATTGTCCCATAATATTACTCATGACTAGACAACCTCATTCTATGATTTACAACATTTTCATTTCCGACATAGATGGTTTTTGGAATCCTCTAGACCCTAGGTATCCTAATTATGTTATTGTGTATCATCTCCCATATTAGGTTTATGTGCATCATGAACTCAAATATCATACACATTGGTCATATCTGGAAAACCATAAACATTATAATATAATGGTCTATATCACACAACCTTAAATTTTAGTAAAAGAAACTCAAAAAACGTCATTTGGAAATCCCACAAAGGGAATAATGAGAAAAAATTCCAGTCCTTGATTGATAGTGTATTTATCTATAGTGTTTTGGAAAAATTGTGGTTATGAATAAATAAGGTATAAATATCATTGGGTATACCCTTTATCCCTAGTAAAACCCAATCTACGCTCATTGGATCCCCAAGTTTAGAAAAATGTTAGAGTAATGATTTTTCATAAATCCTCACACTAATAAGATATTCACTTGGTGGAGGCAGAGAATTTAGGATTATCAAACCCTTCTTGAATCCAACATTTTCCATAAATCAATCTTCATTATTTAGGAACATTGGGTCATCGAAAATCTGTCATCGCCCTTGGAATGGAATATGGATCTCTCCTATTGACTATGAGATTGACTTACAGTGGCTCATCTCTACGATGTGGAGATATCTTGACCCAATATAATGTGCTTTCAGATTCTTGTCAGACTGGCATCCCCATGGATGAATCGAACAACTATGCATATTATGGGAAATTCCTGATATGATTTTCCAATATGTTCCCCATGACCCAAGAATATTGAACCATGATTTACAGACCCCACTAACAGAATATTCATGGGGATTCAACATCAATGATGTTACCTCACTATGGCTTATATCCTTTTTTAAAGATAGAATAAGACACTATATTCCTAGACCATTATGAACCACACCCTGTTATTCAAAATCATATCGTGATGGGATGAAACATCACAATTTAAGATCTAAATTTACAATGTGTGTTAGAATCCTTCGTAAATAGATTTCCTTTCATAAAAAACATTCTTAGTGACAAGTGAGACTAAAAAACATTTCCTAACCATTGAAAACGTGTTTAGATTCATCTTTTTGACTATGCAATTGATTAATAAATGTGTTGGACCTAATAATCAGATGCATCCAGTACATATTAAACGATCAGTAATTCTTGTAATCCCTAGTGTTACCAAAACAAAACTAACAACCTTATGGTATCTTAGGTCATCATGGGTAAGTATTCCTCATTCCATTATCCATCGATTCATGCTTTGGGGAACATTATTTACATCACCAATATTTCAACTATCCAGGAGGCCCTATGTTCCCTAGTATTTCACTTTCAACCAATATTACCCCCATAAATCATCCATGTATCTTGTAGAAATGTGGAGATACTTATGTTTGACCATTATATCAGTGAAAAAGGACTCTGACCTACCTACCAGAGGCATCTCCTCCTTATAGGTATAGAGAACTAATTATTCAGATCCTAGACAACACAAATGCATAAATCAACACCCTAGTGGTTTCATGAATGTTCATGTTTTAAATATATTCTATAATCACTAGTCATGTATTGACAATAATACTTTCAACTACATGCAATCATAAGGTATAATAAATATTAGCATAAAATACAGTGAAAGAAGGTTCGAGCTAAAAGGCCCTAAACTAAAATGATAGAAGGTTGGAGCCAAAAGTCCCTAAAATACTATGATATTAGGTCCACGATAAAAGACCATAATGTGGAGTGATATAAATTCAATTCTAATTGAAAAAAAACTACAAAGATAGAACATCTGAGATAAATGAAATGAAACTATAGAGACATATTGTAGGATTTAAAAACACCTTCATCTAGAGTGATATAAGGTCCAAGATAAATGAGACTAAACAACTACGATTGAAGGTCCTAATGAAAATCCCCTAAACTAAACCACACGAGTGATTTAGTCTGAAAGAGTAGAAATGTTTTTAAGTCCCACAATAAGGACATGAAAAAATAAACAGAAATTCTCTAACCCTATCAGCATCGGAAAATGATAGATCACTCTACCTCTGTGACATATATACTACCCAATTTGTTTTGGTGAAATATGTAATCCTTATATAATTTTAATATATATATAAATTATTAACCTCATGATTAGTGTGAATTCATGTGAATTTTTCAAGAAAACGCTATTAGGATTTAAATATTTAGATATAGAAATTCATGTTTATTTGATATTATGAAATAGATTCATGTCATTAGTGATTAATATAACCTCATATCATTGGAATTTCATGCACATCATGAGTGATAGAAAAACTAGAAAACAACCTGGAATGTTCAAAATACCCATTAAATGATAGTATTAAATGATATTAATATCTACAATTCATAGTATCTCCAAGATTATTTTGAAAAATACATGTCCACAATTGATCATCGATATGATTCGAATAGATAAGCTATACAATTTGGCATGTGTCTCGAAAGAGGCATCAAATTGATGTTGAAGTTATGTGTTCTGCATCTCTTTTTCTTCTACCCTAGGACTGGGGGTCCTAAACAAAAATTATTCAGTTCCCCAACTAATTTTTGAGTAGTTTCCAATGAGAATGATGATGTCGAGACGTCAGAACTTAGGTGATATATTATTTATTTATATCACAATATCTTGGTATTCTAGGAATCCACCTAGGCATTAAAATCAAATATAAACTAGACAATATTTTCTAATTCGTCCAACGGCTCCATCATCTATTCCGAAATGGGATCCTCATCTCCAGATCACACAAGATCCTGTCATTGGTGGCCGAATATTACATAGTTTGGATGATTTGTCTCATTATATCATACATTGATTGGGAATCAAATCCATACTACCCCATGTCATACAATATCTAATAAAATATCTCCAAATGGACATGAAATGATTCTAACGGTGTCTTAGTAGTCATGTCAGGATTATACTAATAGATCATACTACACCATGATTGTTATTATGTGGATAATGAGGAAGCATGAAAGGATGTCACATGTATTCTTCCCAAAATAGAGTTATCTACCAATGATTTTTAGTGGTCTAATTTCTTCAATATATTTCATCCCACCATTAGGATATTTGAATCTGGGATGATGGGGCTTCCTTGATGTATGTCACATGTCATGAATCAACTCCATAATTTCTATAGAAAAAATAGATGATGAGGAATATGGTTTTTCCAAATGATAAACTAGTCCACCTAGAGAACCACATTTGTTGGTTTCTACACAAGACTATTTTTAATACAAGGGAAAAAGGAAAAAGCATCATTAAAATGATATATGATCTTACTATCAGAGTCTCCATGCACAGAAATCATCCAAAACTAGAAGATGATCTCAAGGTGTAACTCTCCTCATATGCTGATTAATGAAATATGGGAGACACTTTTGGTGTATCAGGTTAGATCAAAAAACAAATAAAGTACATACGGATCATAAACGATCATCTCATCCTTCTGGGAGGAGAGTACCCCTTCTCGAAATGAGTTCTGTAATGACCTTTTATCAAGAGAGATTCATCCATTATCAATGATCGGCCCATTCAGTGCCGAATAATGGGTGAAGTAAAATATATCAATTGGACTAAACACATCGGTAACATCATCAGGGCCTAGTGACATAGCCCAAAACCCAAGATATGTTAACATCCCTAGGATCAAATAGGTCACTGTAGATCCTTTTGGTTTTTTAGTATTCATAGCGATAGAAATGATCCATTATCCATACAAATAAAAACAATAATAGTCCCCTTATCCTATATGAGGTGATTACCTATCTAATGTGGCCAAATAGTTTCTAAAGGCATGGAATGGTCGATGCTACAATATTTTGGATTCTCTCCTACACTAGCAGTGCTTCTATATCTAGCATATTGACCTGAATTCTGGATAGCTCATCCCCAATCGGGAAAAGGCACAAATTTAGGAACACATCCATGAATCATGTTAGCCTATGTATTGGATATAGATTCATCTTCATTCTATATCCATATTTTGTTTGATTAGACACTAAATATGGCCCAGTAGGAACTGGCAATGTCATGAACCTTCCTGGAAGGGCACCGATGGGGCCCTGTAGCAGTCGTCCTAGCTCCACTGTGAGAAGATAAAATGTTGATCCAATATTTTAAAGATATAATTGAGTGCTTATTCATATCCAATCTTAAATTTTCCTTCAAAAAGATGATCATATCCCTTTATAAGACTGTGGTTTTTAGGGTTCATACTAGATATCCATATGAAGGAATGAATTCATTATACATCCCTCAATGTGGGGGTGTCTTTCCCATTTGATAGATATCCTAGAGACTAATTCTTACCGCACCATGGGATAGATGAAATTGTTTGGTGATATGGGACTGATGACATATGAAATCTATGAGGAGATCATATTGATTAGAAAATAATATAGGAAATCTATACTGATTTATAATCATGGAAAAACTTTGACACATAAAAAAATTAGATGAATCTTTTCCTAACACAGAATGGTCATGTCTATTAAATAGAAACATTACAGCTAAGATGAAAATGCCATTTCGACCACCATCTAGTGTTTGAGTTCTTTATAGAAGAGATCAATATACTCTAATTGCTCAGAGTGATGGTCCAATGAAAAAAATCAAAGTCATTAAATCCCAAGGGATAATTTTCCAATATATAAGACAACCCTTGGGATTGATCTATGACAAGTCAGTTATCCTTAAAATTAATCATCTGATTAGTGTCAAGTGCGGATGAAATCTAGCAATAAATATGTTTCTATTCAAAAGAAGAATTGAAAACATCTTCCATCAATTAAAACTTGTATATAGGAAGTAAGTGTGATAAAGGATAATTTCGGAACTCAAATTGATGAATTCATTTCAAAAACTTATATTATGTATTAATGCAAAATTGATGGTTGAATTTACAATTTCTAGTAATAATGGACCATTTATTAGCCATAGTAGATGAAGTATCATGAGATTCAGAGTCCATAAGAATAAATGTTAGTTTCATATGTAATTATGATAAAACTAAAATCATTACAATGGAATGAAAAAAATCCAATTGATTTATGTACATCACATAAATTTTCAAGACATTTCCAATCAGATGATGGATTTGTGAATATCTTATTTCATTATGATATTGAGGACTAAAAAAAATATAACATTGAAAAACCTTGTGAACCCTCAAAATACTTGTGATTGTGTGACCATGATGTGATCACATGATCTAAAAAGTAGTCTAAATGGGTAATGAAGTAGGGCATGAAGACCCCTAAGAAACCGTGAATTTCATTCATGGATCCCTATGGATGAATGTCAATAAATTAAAAAAAATTATTTCACCTTTGATTTGAGTAAACACATAGGAAAAATACATCTCGCGAAGAAGTTATCACTAGAAGGTATAATGAAAAAATATCATGATTGGTTCTTGTGGAAGGGTATTGAGAAATGATTTTATGATAGAGGTAGAGGGAAAGATCTCAAAGATTTTATGTATCCAATGAATGGACCACTATCTAATCATCTATTTATAGTAATTCAGTTGAATTCTTAAAGTCACCCGGCAGACAATGTGTCTCCCAAGGATGCCGATATTTAACAATGCCAATGCCTAAGGTGGACATTCACATTCAACATAAGTGAGACTTTTCCATGTGGAAATGTCTTCTAAGGAGTGGAACTTGTTGATGTGTGCCAAATAAGAATCATAAAATTCAGAATGGATGAAATACCTTAATATGAGTGTTATTTTTTCCTAAAAACATAGGAGGAAAGGTGGCCATAACTAATAGATCAGAAAAACCACCAGGAGACACATTATGAATAGACCTTCAAAAGGTCACATGAAAGAGCCATGCACAACACTTGATCTGTAGAAGATCCCATTGAGCCCCTTTTATAAGACCTTCTACTCTTGGGAAGCTATCCTAGAAAATCGAGGATCACACAGAGGCTACTAGAGGAGCACCACCAGGTTATCCCAATTATTATGAGGAAAACCCCTGAAAATTCATAATAAAATTTGTAGAAAATAGGGATAAAAATAACCAATATATGGGATCCTTATGTGGATGTCAAAATAACACGACACACCAATATTTATCAAGAGACACCATTTATGTCCTCATGACATGCCTTCTTGGTCATGCAAGACCCCACTGGCATGTCGCCCCTGACACACGAAGGGATTCAGACATTTCCTAGAAACCTCATGATCACCATTTGGATAAAAAAACATGAGAAATGTGTTTTCTACTATAATGTTCATACATCCAAATATTATCTTTTTTTTGTTCAAATGAAACTTCATCAATGGGGATAATGAATTTTCTCAAAAATAATCAAGAAAACTCATGAGACCTGATTCCCTTGAATAATACACAAGGAATGAAGAATGGGATAAAGAGAGAGAATGTTTCGAGCATAAACATAATGCAACATGCCCCAAATGGTTTTCGAGGCACTGCATGCCCATGGAGTTATGTTCACTTCATCCCATGATATCCCATATGAACTTCATCCTCCCCATGTGAAGGGCTTAAATATTGTCCTATCATTCCAACACCTCCCTTCGAATCATGAATGTAAATGAATGGTAATATCCATGAAATAATCATACATCACCATAATACCATTTTTGGGACATGTGACAAATAAGCATTAAGAATGGTGATTTTATTTGACAACACTTTGTCTATCTCTCATGATCTCCAATAAATTAAAAAATATAAGAAATAAATAAATGATTAATGATAGGAGCCTCTTGCAGTTGTAAATTTTATGAGAAGCGCTCATGTGCTACACAAGACCTTGAAAATCCTTTCTTCATGATAGAATGATCTTGATAAATCCCATGTAAGGACATCCTTATCTTGAAAAAGGTCTCAGACAAGTTTCCTAAGATCACATGAATCCCCTTCAACAGACACCTTGGTCTTGAGAATTCCCGAGGATATAAACCATACAAGGTTGAATTCCATTTATATTAGCTCATAATTAAGAAATACCCCACTAATTTGATATAATGTAATAAATGTTATGTTGATGGGATGATCATGGAGATGCTAAAAGGAATGTGACTACCGTGAAATGGCCTATATCAGGATCTTGAGAAATGAATCACATCAAATCAATCCTCCCACACGAGCCTAGATTTACATGATACATACCATTCAATGTGGCGAATAATTGGCTTTTTGAGGCCAATAAACCCCACACCCAAAAATAAAAAAAATCATCATTGGATCCGCACACAAAGAAATGGTTTCATGGAGTGGCTGATCTTTTGATTTGGATTGTTTCATTTTTGTTAAAATATATGGAACCACCGAATTAGATCATGGGACATGCATAAGAACTTGATGTGATCTCATATAGATCATTTGAAGGACATATGGAAGGTTATGCAAATGAAAAATGAAATAATTGATCTGTAATACGAGACATAATAAAGATAAATCTAAAAACATTTATGGCATATGGAAAAAGGCTGGGACTAAGAATAAAATTGTGGTAGACTTATGTGATGAACACATACCATTATCTTCGTATGCCTCTCATGAATCACCCAAGTCATATGACAACACTAGGATGTGAATCACATATCACAAGATACTTATTCAGTATAATATTTTGATAATGAGAAGTCTCCCAGACATGTCGTCAAAAGCCACATGGAACCCCCATATATTCCACCCAAATCTCTAGAAACCGTCTATGCTTGCCGTGTAAACCTAACAATGTCCTCTGGACATGTCACCGATAATATAATGTAGCATCGGTACATGTCAGTTATGTTTTGTGATGGAAACATGATTGGATGACTGGCTCTTATATAATCTTATGGACAAGCCAACAAAATCATCTGACATCATATGGAAATGTCAATAATCGTTTTTCCATGACACATGAACAAGTCAGTGAGGACATCTTACAACAACCAGACATGCCACACTAACTCTCATGATTCCCTCCAAGTGTGTTAGCCAAAATTCATTATGACATAAAGAAAAATCAAATAGATCATGTGACATCCTCCAAGAATGTCATCCAAGATCATTTAATGGATTCTAGGATCAACCATACATGTATTTTGATGTCCTCTAGTATGTAATCCCTTTCCATGAGAAGACTATTAGACATGAAATCTGGATTATGTTAGGTCCCTAGGAAAATAAAAGTTAATCAAGAATTTTTCTTTGGAAGTTTCAGATAGATATCATCCAACATGTCATGAAAAAATCCAAGATGAGAAGAAAATAAACCTTTGTTTGGATTAAAAGTAGGCCAATTCATTCAGGTATCCTTGGACATGATAATCGTGTCAAGCCTCAGTAAGGAGGAATGACGTTGTGTAAGACTAAGATTAATTGAACAATGATGAATATGATTCATGATATAACTATGAAATTTTGGATGCCTTCTGAAGGCCATATCTCTATAATAAAGATCGAACGGGTTTCCACAACACCTAATTCCTACTGCCACAAGTAGTGGGATTGGTCAATTTTTATCCCTTGTTTCATACAAAGTGAATAGCTCACATGGGAATAAATAGTTGTAATGGTCATATAATTCACCAATGGATGTCTCATTTTAAAAGTATCAACCCAATGAACTATGAGAATTCTAATTCCTACTATAACCAAGATACATTGTATGCCTTCTAAAGGCCCGATCTCCATATCAATTATCTAATGGGAAACATTATTGTTTAATCCTTAATCATTGACATAATATGGTGTGTCATGCATATAAGGGAAGCTGTAGTGTGTTGTCCCTGACCCAATTAACATCATATGAATCTTATTTCTTCTAAATCCAGAATCGGTTAGACACATTCTTTAGGATTGAGCTCTATAATAGACATCCAAAGGGTTTTCCCGACACATAATTCCCACATCCACATGTAGTGATACTATTCATTTTACATCCCTAGTTTCCAAAAAATAGAATAGCTTATGTTGTTCTATAAAGTTTAAATGATCATATAATTCAAAAATTGAAATCTTAGTGTGTAATACCTGACCCAATGAACTATTATAGAATTGATTCATGCTTTTACTCAGATAAAAAATAATCCATCCTAACCCCAAGCTCTATATCAATTCTGAAAAGGTCAAAATATATGTGAAATCCCAAATTAGCAGAATATTGTGTTATGTTGTACATATATAGGAAGCCGTAGTGTTTAATCCCCAACCAAATGATTTATGATGAATCAGAGTCCTGTCATAACTAGAATACATAGGATGCATTCTTATGGAATGCAGTCAAATGGGAATCCACTATGGTGTTTTCCTCACCATGTCCCCAACATTCTGAGTATCATGATAGGATGTCTACCATGAGATTGAGATCCTTCCAAATCCAACCATAGATTAACAAGTCATTGAATAACAATTAATCTAAATCCTGTCATAAATCGGATTTGTGGGATTCCTTCCAATTGCATAATCCCTGCATTAAGAATCCTATGGACTGCCCTAAAATTTTTTCCCCACATACACATGCATTTAGGAAAATTAAATTTTATCCTTCGTTTCTCACAATGATCATAGATTATGTGGTTATAATGTGTTTTAATGATAATCTCCTTTCTATCTTGAATCACCAATAGCTGAGGAAACCTTTGGGCTCATGCCCTGATCGGTGGTATGATAAAATTGCATGTCACACACAACTATATACATTAGGGATAGTCCTATGGGAATGAATAAACTATAATAACCTTCATTCATTCTATAACAATAATGTGTTGGATTTCACCTTGAGGCATGAGCTCAATAGCTAGTTCCCATGTACCCACATATATTTTGTTTATGTATGAAATTAAATTGTATGGGTTTAATGAAATATGTGTGTTTATATTTCAATTATAAACAATGATATTTTGAGTTCCTCCTCATGGATCAATCACATTCAATAAATATTAACAACCTACCAAGATTATAAAAACTCTGAAGTTCCTATTTATACGGCATCAACATATAACCAACTACCCATCAAAAGAAAACGGATAAAGAAAATCATATACATATAGATGGATTAGGAAACAATACCCCATATAATTTCATATAAAGAGACATAACATGTTATGTTTTTGTTATTGTAATCGATTCGTTATCGAGATAAAGAAGATATTCAAGAATGTATCTAAAACATATAATTGAGTCTTGGTGTAGGAAACATTTCCCCCCAAAAGGGTGGGATGAGCTGAAACAACCATCCTCTCAAACTATGTTACCTACTATGTTTTGATGGTTCTAAAACCTCAATGGACCGACTTCCTTTAGAAAGCATGTCTCTACCATGTTATGGATGTGGGAGCAATTGGATGTTTTCATTAGGATAAAAAATGGTAGAAACAACATCAATTATTGTACAAATACAATGACCCCCCATTATAAAAAACTTATATTGTCATGTTGGTGATTTATTTCTAATAGAAATAATGAATGAAGAACCAGATGAGAAATCATTTAATCCTAACATTTTCAACATACGATTAAAAGGATGAACTTCCCAGTTTTCATTATACCCTTGAAGTAATTAACATATGAGTGGTTCCATTTCCAAAAAAACCCAAATTAAATAGTTCCTAAGATATTTTGGTGACCATATTGAATCATGATACAATGGTTAGGTGTTCTTGAGTCTACACATCCTTTGGAAACTAAAAATAGTTACAATGTAATCAACTAAGACACACTAAAAAAGGAACAATTCATGTCATAGTTTTATGATATTAATATTTGGTAATTTTATGGTTTGGAGTATGAGGGCATCACCCTCTATTTTCATTATAAATGACACAACATATCTTCTATATATAATAATAGAATCAATGTTCATCAAATTATTCCTATAGTCATTCTATAATTAGGGGTGTTATTTTTTATGGATCATTTGAGATGTTTTATTTAGGAATTAGATATCTACATATCCTTACCTATGCAAGTAGTTCATGAATAAATGACCACATAATATATAAATTTGATTTCATTTACCAACAAAATGTGTTAATAAAGAAAATATGAATATCAAGGATAACCATCCAAGAAATCCTACAGTATTTTAGTTGAGGATTAGGTTGTAGAAATTGGGAACATATTTGAACTACATTTGTATGGGACATGAAGTGATAAATAATGAGTTATTGTAACTCCCCGACCCCAGTTACCCAGAGTCCATGAATTATTGCATAACATTAGCAAGATCACTTTGGATCAAAATCCTGAAAGACCGATTAGTATAGAAGCATTGAAAGTACAAGATACATTCATAAGTTTTACATTACATTATAAAATGAAAAACAACAATAACATTTTCTCCATTGACCACATTCACCCCTTAGACTATCCATGTAGGTCAGTCATAATATTCTTTTCACATCCTAAAATAAATGAAACATAGAAAGGGGTGACCACATATTCTTAGTAAGGATAACAATATAACAGAAAATTTAAAGAATAAGCATTAACATTTAAGGAAATGTATAAGATTAAACACAATCCCTTTAAACATAAAACTCATCATAATATGTCAAAGATAAATCAAATAATTCCATTTACATATTCACATGTTAATTCTACTAGTTGAATAATCACATTGAATATCAATAGCCAATTTCATAATATTGGAATGCATAATTCCAGAAATCATAACCACATATTCAAGGCCTTGTGACAAGACTAAAAATAAGATTTTTTCAAGGCCCTGTGTCAAGACATTAGTTTCTCTCATGAGACCTAACAATTCATCGAGGAGCTATAATAGGATCCACCCATCACTTACTAAGTCCAATTCATTTCTTATAAGAAAATGATTAAACATAACACAAAAAATTTATATTAAAACTAGAAAAAGAAATGTCAATACATTATCCATTGACCAAGACTGGTGTAAAAATAACACATCCACAATCAAAAAAATCACAAAACCTTCAATACGATAAGGAATATGTGTATCATAAAAATAAACTTCAAAAAATATTAAAATATATCAAAGGTTGTTTACATAGATCAAATCAGAAATTTTTGTGGAGAAATACCTATTTCTATTTTTAAATCATTTAAAAGTTATATAATTATAAAAGAAAACATTAATTTTGAAAATATTCTTTTAATCTTTTATAGGAAGCTTCAATGATGATATAATGTTGGAAAATTGACACACCTACTTTATAAATTAAAAACGAAATTCTTAAGATAATTTTTCCAGAATGTCATAAAGTACCATGTTTGGAAAATGACAGAAAGATTCCTTTCAATACATATGTGGTCAATTAATGGTATTAATGAATTTAACCCACAATATAGTAAATAGTAAAATGTTTTGAATGTAATTTTTATGAAAACACATATGTGGATGATAAATAGGTCATAGTAGATAATTATGTATTAACTACCTCACATAAGTAATGATATTATAGTATTAACCCATACCGTGTACATTTCCAGGGTCGAGGGTATGTTAACCACCTATATAATAGTAAAATAATTGTAATTAAAATATATAATAACTATATACATAAATATGATATCATCTATGATCCTCTAATATTGCTTTGTTAAAAATATTTCGGTAGTGTCACCGTTTCATGTGTTAACTGATCCATTTTCCTTTATAGGTTCGATTATGTAAGCCATGTTTTTTATAGATGGGATGTATTTTACTCATATATATAATGATATAATGTTTTTAAACATTATTTGTAATCATAAATTGAAAATTATTCTTGAATGATTATGATGGGGAATGAACCTCATCTCATTCGTGGAGACGGTAATCCGTACGTACGGATGAGTGACAATATCATTATATAGATGGGGAAATATTATGTAATTTAATGTTAAATCATATATAATGAATAATTAATATGTTATATTTATTATTTACATCATTTATACTCATTATTATACACATCTGAATAATGTAGTGTTTGAATAACAAACAACACCACAATGTGGAGACGGCAAGCCGTATGTAAGCACGTATGGTGACATTGTCATTTATAAGATGAATATAATAACGAATATGCTTGTACCATATTTATAATAACATCAAATTATATAAAATGTACTACATTTATTATTTTGTTATAGAAAAAACAAAAAAATTGGAAGTGGAAGAAGAAAAGAATTTGAAAGAGGGTGGTGAAATTATTACCTCTTCTATGGTTGTTTCCTTTTCAGTTGATCAAAAGGGATCCCTAGGTTCAATTTATGATCAATTTAAGGCCTCTAGGTGAAAGGTAGGATTGTTTAAGGGATATTTGGTAATGGTTTGGCCGAGCCAAATGGTTATGGATGGGTGAAATTAAGAGAAGGGGTTGTACCCTCTTATAAGAGAGGTGAGGGTCACTTTAGGAAAAGCTTGAATTATTATTTTATAATAAAATAATTTTCGGTTACTAATGGTTAAAAAATTATTTATTTCTAGGGTAAGGTGTGTATGGTTTTAAAAACTCTCAACCAATAGGTTTTAGATAGGTTTAGATAACTGTATTAACCTTTTCATTAAGATTTAACTTTCAGTTAAATAGTTTGACATATACCATGTCTATTTGTATTTTAATATTATATGGTTAATAAACATACAAAAACAAGACATGAGAACCCCAAGTGGTTCATTATTAATATATATAACCTTATATATGTTCTTTCTTTGAGCCTTATAATTTTAGGAATATTATATCAATTAATAATATAATAGTTGTTGTAAAAACTCAATTATGTCAATTTTGACATAATTTAGTATTTGGTTTTTGTGAAAATAATAAAAAATGATTACTTAGAAAAAAATATTTAGTAAATCCTAAAATGTCACATTATCTTATAAATTTATTTTAATAATCAAAGGTCTCAAATTAATTTTATTTTGATAATTATAATATCAATTATTTTGATCATTCATAAATAAGGTAATTACTGGCTCATTATTGTGTAATAATTAAATTTAATTATTTAACGTCTATAAAATATTAATCAAATTCTATTACATAGGAAATAATTTTATATTTCTAATTAATATTTATAGTCAAATTTATATTCTGTGAAAGCTTATATTAATAAGGTTTATTTATTATACATTGAATATAACTCTTTTGACTCTTCATTAAATAAAATAATAATAAATTTCCTTATCCAATCGATGTGGACCAAAGTAGAGGATATTTTATTCCTATGGTTTTTTGGTTGAATTAAAATTATCCAATAGAATTAGGACATGTTTTAGGGTAATTATGATACCATTTTACCCATAATTACCCTAATAACTTTTAACCATGGTAAATAAAAGTCAAAAGTTTCCATTCACCAAAAATTATTTTCATTTATTGAACCACATTTTATTTACTAATATCAATAGTTTCTTTCATATTTTAAAAAATTTAGTCACAAAAGTGGTAAAATTATGTTTTATAAGAATTTTCAAACGTGTTGAGATGGTCCGTAAAAGACATTAAAAAATTCAATAAAATTTTATATATCTAATTTTATTATTAAATGATTCCAATTAATTACATTAATCTTATATAAGTATTATTTATCTATTTTAACTTTAAATAAATTCAAATAAAATAAATAATTATTTAATTAAAATTTTGATTTAAAAAAAGAGTGTTTTTCACTATTCGTCAAATAATTGAAAGTTTTCAAAAAAATTACCAAAAATCTCCCTAATATAATTTTAATATTCTAAATCCAAAAATTCATCCTATTTAAAAAATGAAATTTATAAAATTTCTCAAAGTGGGTATTACTATTCATTACAGGTAGCTTGATTGATCGTGGTGTGTTAAAACTCCATGTTGCACAAGATATTGCATTCTTCAAAGGGAAACATATCGTGGGAGCATGGGGTGTTTCATTATCCCCTATTTAAAATAATTTCATCCTAGAAATTTCAATAATAATACTACATAAAAAGATTTTGGTGGTTCTTCATCATAAGGTCTTTGGTTTCCCATGTTGCCTCTTCAATCTTATGCTTTTTCCATAGAACATTTACCAGATGAGTCATCCAGATTCTCAAAACATGTTCTCTGGTATCAAGAATTTTGACAGGCACTTCACAATAAGAAAAACAGGTTCTAGTTCATTTTCCTCATAGGTGAGTACATGTGTTGGGTTAGGCATGTGTTTTCTGAATAGTGATATGTGGAACACATCATGAACATTAGAGATACTTTGAGGCATTTCTAAACGATAAGCCACCACTTCAATTCATTCTAAAATTTCAAAAGGTCTTATTTACATGGGAGAAAATTTAACCTTCTTTTCGAATCGTATAACACCCTTCCATGGATATACCTTCAAGAAAACATGATCTAATACTTCAAATTCCAAATCATTCTTCTAATTATCAGCATATCACTTTTTCAAAATTTGAGATGCTTTGATGTGGGTTTGGATAATATTCATATTTTTCATTGTTTCCTCAACATGTTCTGGGCCTAGGAGTTTTCTTTCACCAACATCATCCCAACAAGTTGGTGCGTGACATCTATTTCTGTATAATGCTTCATACGGTGCCATCTGAATACTTGAATTGATGGTATTGTTATAGGAAAATTATTGTAGAGGTAAATATTGATCCCACATACGTTGAAAGTCATGTGAGTAAGATCTCAACATGTCCTCTAAGGTTTGAATAGTCTGTTATAATTTTCTATAAATTTGAGGGTGTTAGGATGTACTCAAACGAAGTTCAGTATCCAGGTCCTTCTGAAGACGTTTCAAGAATCTTGGTGTAAAATGGGGATCACGATTTGAAACAATCGATAAAGGTACTCCATGATGTCATTCAACTTCATTAATATATAGTCTTTCCAGATGTTCAAGTGGTAAATCTTCTCGTATAGAAAGATAATATGTGGACTTGGTAAGACGATCAACAATGACACATATTGCATCATTCAATCTATGAGTCTTTGGTATCCCCATGACAATGTCCACCATAATATTGTCACATTTACATTCAGGTTTGGGAAGATGTTTCATGACTCCTACAGGTTGATTGCCTTATAGAATTCACTTATTGAAAAAGTATACATCTTGACACATAATCAGATATATATCTCTTCATGTTTTCCCACCTAAAATTTCCCTTCAAATCATTATACATCTTGGTGCTCCCATGGTGTTTAGTGACGTTAGAGCTATGAGCATCATCGAACAATTCCTTTTTTAGATCATTTAGGTTAGGAAGACAAATTATATTCCCAAATTTCATAATTCCATCTTTATATATGAAGTCACTCAGTCTCTCATCATTCACAGCTTTAATCTTCTTTTAAAACTCCTCATCATTAGTCTGAGAACTATTTATACTTTCTAGTAATGATGGTTTGGAAACCATATAAAAAAGTTTTGATGTTTCACCTTCCATGGTTATTCCCATATCCATATTTACTAGATCCATGAAAATAGGATCCCTATCAACTATCATCTCGTTCATAACATCATGAATCATTTTACTCAAAGAATCTTCCACCTTATTTTCCTTCCTCGGGTGGTAGTGTATTTTGTGATCCTAATCCTTGATTAGTTCAAGCCATCTTCATTTTCTCATGTTGAGTTCTTTTTGTGAGAAAATATACTTTTAACTCTTTTGATCTGTATAATTCTTGCATTTTTCACTATAGAGATAGTGTCTCCATATCTTTAGAGAAATTATTACAACTTCTAACTCAAGATCATGAGTAGAGTAGTTTTTCTCATGAATTTTTAGCTGTCGTGATGCATTTTCAATAACTCTATCATTATTCATAAGAACACAAAAAATTCATTTCCTTGAAGAATAACTATAAATAACAAACCCATTGTTCCCTGATGGTAGAGCCAAGATAAGAGCATTGAGTAATCATCTATTCAATTATTCAAAAAAATATTCACACTATTTGGTCCAAACATATTAACCCCTTACATGTGAGATTGGTTAATGGGTTAGTCAATCGGTAAAAATTATAGATGAATTGTCGATAATAACCTACTAACCAATAAAACTTCATACCTCAGTTATACTCATTGGTGCGGGTCCTTCTTGGAATGCCTTGGTCATTGAAGGATCAACAGAGATTCCATATTTAGAGTCAATATGGAAAATAATTGAAATATCTTGAGGCCAGAATTAAGACTTGATAAACATTCCATATAATTCATTTATTTTGAGGGTTTTCAGAATAGTGCGCTAGTGATTTTCAATATCTTCATTTATTTTTGATTATACAAATATATCATTAATAAATACTATGAAAATGTATTCAATATATTCATTTAAAACTCTCTTAATTATATCCATGAAGATAGAGGGTGCATTAGTCATCCAAAAGGAATTACTTTAAACTCGTAATGCCTGTAACTGGATTGAAATTCTCTATTCAGAATTCCTTCCATCATCACACACAACTGATGATATCCAGATCGAATGTCAATATTTGAAAATATTGAGCTCTATGATGTTGGTCAAATAAATCATCAATGTGAGGTAGGGGATACTTTTTAATTATTGTAATAGAATTTACATCCCTCTAGTCAATGCACAACCTCATTGATCTGTCTTTCTTCATAACAAAAAAGAAAAGGGGTTACCCTTAGAGAAACATTATGGATAATAAATTCATAATTATTAAATTCATCTATTTGTTTCTTTAGTTCCACTAATTCACAGTGGCCATTCTATAAGGGGTCTTAGATATAGTCCTTGGACAAGGAACTAAATCAATGAAAAACTCAATTTCACATTCTAGAGGATGTCTTGGAAAATCCTCTGGAAACACATCTATATATTCTTGAACAATAGGTACGTCATCTATTTTACCATTATTTTCCTCACCCATAATTATTTCATTACCTTGCTACCCAATAATTGAATTTAGTAGAGCTACTAGGGGTGGATATATATAAGAATTAGGTGGTTACATTTCTGCACTAAAGATAATGTACTCATTATCATCATTGAAAATTGTAACCTCATTCTTCTTACAATAAATGTTCGCATCTTGGTCAGAAATAAAATCAACTCAGAGGACTATATCAAATTCATTCATGGGTACGATGATGAGATCAGAAGATAAAAATATTTATATTCCACAATGGGAACTGTTTCATAAAAAATTATTGTGATGATACTTCCCTTATGTGTTTTTACTGACAACTACCTCAATATGTCACATTGAGAATTGCTAATTTTCTTAGCAAACTGGGAAGATATGAAACAATGTTATGATCCAAAATTAAATAATTCATTGGATAAACTTGAGGAAACCATTAAATTACATTCCAATACATCTTTCAGAGCTTCAACCTCAACAGTAGTGACCACATAATCTAGGCCTTTCTCCCTTGGTCTTTTCTGAGATAAGTTACCTTGGGTCATAAGAAATTAATTTGCATAATGCCCATTTTATCTACAATTGTAGCATTAAAAATCAACATCCTTTTTCTTCCCCTTATAATCACGAGCATGGTGGCCCTTTTGACCACACCAGTAATATACTCTCATTCCCATCAGGAAAGTATTAGGGTGTTTCTTCCAACATTTACCGCAAGATCGATATTAAATTTTCCCTTGTTCCCATTATTTCCATTTTGAGAGTGTTCAACAGATCACTTTTTCTCTTTCTTTTCATTAATGTTGTAAGACTTAGAGAATTCATTTTCTTGTCTTGATAGAATATGAGACAATATCTTCGTACAATTAGAAGAATTGTGAGACTAATACTATATGAATAAATGGTTTTAACCCATCAAATAACCGATCTATGTTACTCCTTGGGTTACATATATAATCTACTGCATGCCTTTCTATCTATATAAAGTTAGCCTCATACATTGCGACATTCTCATCCTACTTTTTCCTCAGAATTAGAAATTGTCTTTTCATATCTACTCGATGATCATGAGGAATGTTTTTTTCTAATAAATTTTTTTAAACTCCCCCCATTCAATGTTTGATACTTCATCATCTTCCTTTGAGTTTTTTATTAATAACTACCATTGATCTGAATCTCCCATGAGGTGATAAAACTCCATGAAAATTTTTTCCCTTTCTCTACTCCCCAAATCAGGCAATATTTCCTCTAAGGAACATATCCATTTCTTAGCTACTAATGGATTGGTAATCCCATTGAACGTTGATGGTTTATACCTCATAAAGTGGTCTAACATTGATCCTACGCATTGTGGATCACAGTTCTCCTTACAAGTAAGGTTATTTTTCATAACCTGAGTGCGTTTTCCTAGTATGGTGAAAAGATGATCAGCACTAGTTGCATCACCCAGTCCACTATAATTATCTTCAATAGGATAGAAATACCTACTTGGAATATGTGGCTTGATACAGTTTCCATTCTTTCCACTGGGTACCATTTTTAAAACAATTTCATACACTATATTAGTTTATAAATCGCAATACATAAATCCAAATGTGTAAAATTGTTAACATAAATTGAAAAGTGTATGGATATAATCCATAATAATAATTTTTTTTTCATTGAGTAAGTATATACTCATAAACCATTCATAATGGTTTGTAAAAAATATGATAATTATCCTAATAACATCCCCCGGGAGTGTCGTAAACAAGAGTGCAGCAAGGCCCATATTTGTGAACTAATTCCCATTCGAGACTAGCACAAAGTGGTGTTTTTGGGTTTTAACCCTAGGTACATCTCTGTTAGAGTCGCCTCTACTAGCTCGTATCCAGACTAGGATGTATTGCATTGAAAAATCACAAAAAACACTACAATACCAAAATTATTTGAAGTTTATCTATAACAATTCTCAAAGTCTATCTTAGGGTAATGTTCTCTAATCAGAATTTTTCTAAATCTTGATTTCTAGGTTTGTACTAAACTTTTTCTGATACCAACTGTAATGCCCCAAGCCCAGTTACCCAATGTTAGTGCATTATTACATAACGTGTGCATGATCACAAGGGATCAAAAAACCAAAATACCTATCATTTTAGTAGCCTTGGAAGAACTATAAACATTCATAAGTTTTACATTGCATTATAAAATGAAAAGAAAATAAAAAATGTCTCCATTATCCACATTAATCAATTAAACTGTCCCTACAGGTCATTTATAATATACTTCTTCGCATCTTGGTAAAAATAAAACATATAATGGGGTGATCTCAGATGCTCAGTAAGGATAATAATACAGCAGAAACATTCAAGAATAAGAAATTTTTTTATGGAAATGTATAATACTTGAACACAAACCTTTTAAACCTAAACTTCATCATAATATGGAAAAGATAAATCAAATAATTCCATTTACTTGTTCAAATGGACATTATACTAGTCTAATAAGCACATGTAATATCTATAGCCAATTTCATAATGTTGGAAAGAATAATGCAAGACTTCATAATCCCATAGTCAAGGCCTTATGCGAAAAATACAAATAATATTTTGTCCAGGCCTTGTACCAAGACAGTAGCTTGTCTCATAAGACCTACCGATGCATCGAGGAGATAAAGCGGGCTACATCTGTCACATAGTAAGTCTAATGCATAACTCATATGAAAAGGTTTAAACATAACATAAATATTCATATTAAAACTAAAATATGAAATGTCAATACTTTATCCATAAACCATGAATGGTGTAAAAATAATACATCCATTGTAAAAAATATCACAAAACCATCAATATAATACAGAATATTTGTATCATAATAATCAACTTGAAACAAGATTTAAATCCATCAAAGGATGTTGACATAGACAAAATCAAAACTTTCTGTAAATAAATATCTATTTCTATTTTGAAATCATTTAAAAGTCATATAATTATAAAAGAAAACATTTATTTTGAATATATTCTTATAATATTGTATGGGAAGTAAAAATTATTATATTACAGTGGAAAACAGCAGCACCAGCAGTATATGTTAATGAAAGACATTCTTAACTTAATTTTTTTTTTAGAAGAACATAAAGTACCTAGTTTGGAAAACAACAGAAATATTCCTTTCATAACATATGTGGTCAAATAAGGGTATAAAGTATTTTAACCCATATTATAGTAAATAGAAAAAAAAATTGAATTACATTTTAAAGAATACATGAATGTGGATGATAAAGAGTTCCCAGTAGGTACTCACTTATTTACAATCTCTGATAAGTAAAGAGATTGTAGAATTAAATCTTACCTTGTACTTTTACTTTGTCAAGGGTACACTAAACACCTGTATAATATTTAAATCATTGTTATTAAACCTTAAAATAAATATATACATAAATATGATATCATATATGATCCTCTAATATTTCACTGATAATTATATTTTAGTAGTATCATCATTTCGGGTGTTAACTGATCTGTTTTACTTTATACGATTTGTTATGTAAGCCATGTTTGTTATGGATAGGATGTGTTTTGTTCATATACAGAAAGATATTTAGCTCTTATAAATTATTTTTAATCATAAAATGAGAATTATTCTTGAATGATTAGTACGGGGAATGAATCTCAACGTATTTGTGGAGACGGTAATCCGTACGTACGCACGAGTGACAATATCACTATATTGATAGAGAAATAATATGTAATTGGATGTCATATAATTTATAATAAATCATTAAAATGTATTATTTATTATTTAAATTAGTGATACTCATTATTATACCAATCCAAATAATGATGTTTTTTAATAACAAACTACCCCACGACGTGGAGACGGTAATCCATACATACGTATGTATGGTGACATTGCATTTATAGGATGGATATAATAACGAATATGGTTGTACCATATTTATAATAAAATCATATTATTTAGAAGGTAATGGAGTTATTATTTTGGTATGGAAACAATAATGAAAGAGGAATTGAAAAAAAAACTCAAAAGAGGGTTGTGAAATTATTACCACTTCTTCAGGTGTTTCCTTTTTAGTTGATCAAAAGGGCTCCTTAGGTTGGCTTTATGATCAACATAATTCCTCTAGGATTATGGTAGGACAATTTAGTGGATATTTGGGTGGGGTTAGACAGATCTAAATAACATTGGATGTGTGAAATTAAGAGAAGGGGATGTACCCTTTTATAAGAGAGGTGAGAGTCACTTTAGTAAAAGCTTGAAATATGTTTTTACAATAAAACCATTTTTAGTTTATAATGGTTCCAAAATAATTTATTTAGAGGATATGGTAGTTATGGGTGGAAAACCTATCAAAAAATAGGTTTTATACATGTTTAGATCACCATATTAAACTTATCCTCAAGCTTTCACTCTTAGATAAATAGTTTGGCATTTACCATGTCTCTTTGTATTTTTATATTAAATGGTTAATAAACATACTATTACATTCAAAGAGAACCTATCATGGTTCAGAATTAATATATATGACCTTTGGTAAGTACGTTTTCTAATCCTTTTATTTTTAGGAATATTATATCAATTAATAATATAGTATTTGTTTTAAAAACTCAATTCTTTCAATTTTGACACTGTTTAGTATTTGGTTTTTTTGATAATCAAAACAAGATGATTAATTCAAAAAAATATTCAACTTACCCTAACATGTCATATTAACCTAGAAAATTAGTGGAATTAATCAAGTGTTTCAAATTACATTTATTTGGATATTTATAAAATCAATTATTTTAATATTTCAATAATAAGGTAATTACTACAACATCATTCTGTCATTAATAAATTTTATTATATAATGTATAAAAATTATAAATAAAATACTATTATGTATTAAATATTAGTATCTTTCTAAATAATATTTATTTTTGAATTTATATCGTCTGTAACCATATATTAAAAATGGTTTAGTTATTATACTTTGAATTTAACTCTTTTAACTCTTATTTAAATAAATTAATAATAAATGTCCTAATATAATCCTAGTGGACCAAAGGTTATCATATTTTATTAAAAAGGTTGTTTTTGGTCGAATTAAACTTATCCAATAGAATTAGTACATGTGTTAGGGTAATTATGATATAATTTGTTAACCTTAATTACCCTATTTACATTTAACCGTGATAAATAAAAGTCAAAAGTCACCATTCCCAAAAATTATTTTAATCTTATTGAACAAAATTTTACTTTCTAATATCACCTATTTCTCTCAAATTTTGGAAATTCAACTCACAGAATCGATAAAATTATGTTCTACGCAAATTTGTTAACGCCCCTAAAAGATGGGTAAAAGACGTTAAAAAAATTTAATAACATTTTATACATATAATTTTATTATAAAATGACACAAATTAATTTCATTGAAAAAATATAGGTATTATTTATCTGTTTTTACTTCAAATAAATTTAAATAATATAAATAATTATTTAAATAAAAATTCAATTTTAAATAAAAACAGAGTGTTTTTCACTATTCACTGAATAATCAAAGTTTTCAGAAAAATACCAAAAATTCCTCCAAAGATAATTTTGATATTATAAATTCAAAAATGAAGTCCATTTTGAAAAATTAAAATTAAATTTTTTTAAAAGTGTGTATTACTATTCATAACGATTAGTTAGATTAGTGGTGGTGTGTTAAAACTCAATGTTGCACAAGATACTTTATTATTCAAAGGGAAACATATCGTGGGAGATTGGGGTATTACAATGATTCATTAGCTTTTTTATATATCTAAATATTTTTCTTCTTCTTGAGAGTTTAGGACCATTTTCCTACTCTTTTACCCATTCTGGTTGATAATTAGATAGAAATATAAAAATGGATATCAAAATCACTAGGAAAAAATGATTAAACATATTATAAATTTTTTTTATTGAATTCTATGTGTAATGTCTCAGATTTTATCCATATTTTATTTTAAGATTATGTGGGAATTCTTTCCAGACTAGGAGATGTGACGGCGTGCAGTTCCGAGGCCCAATGAGCTCGAAACAAATGTTTGAATTTAATTTAATAATTAAATTACACGCGTGTGGGGTTTTCCAGAAAAATTGGAATAACTTCTGAATGGGTACTTAGATCATAAATATTAGGGCACCATTGTGTTCAGAGGAGCAATTTTACCTTTGGTGAGGCCTAAAACCGGATGGTGCAGGTTGGTGGTAAAATCTGGTTTTTGGACGTAACTGTAATAAAATATTTGCTAACGATATTTTATTAAATATTGTTGTAGAAAATATATTTTATCTTTTTAAATAGAGATTTGCGCTAGGGTTCATGTTTACAGCCCTCATAACCTTGAAATCCTTGGAGGCTCTGGAGTAAACCCCCAATGTGGCGACGATGTTCATGACAAATTTCACCGGCGACGACGACGTGATGACCAGATCTTCTCCAACGAACTCAGTGAATCTAGGTAGGGAATTTGATCTCTTTGTGATTTCTTTTCCGTTCTTGATTCCGACGACGAACATGGACTAATCCAAGAATAGATTAGCCTATGGATCGATCGTATTTGCATTAGGTTTTCTTTGGGGATTTTGTGTAGATCTGCATCCATGAGATTTAATATGTTGATTATTTTGATTTTGGTCTAACAGTGACAAACCCAAATAATCACAAAAAATGATCAAGGTTCGTCCCTCGTGTTCGTTTGGCGATTAAATTCCCCGTTCTCTGTGAGGACTCCTCGTTCTTCCCTGTGCATGACATTATCGGAGAAAATTGATCATTATGCATTCATTTTTTGGCACAATGATTCGAGATTGTAGATCCAACCCCAGAATGATGCTACGGAGGTGCGACTGTGGGGGCGATGAACAATTCGGAGAGAATCAAGAGATATGGTTTTTTGGGTGTTTTATTTCGAATGAATCAACGCCTTCTTTTCGAGATGATTTAAGGTTTTAAATACCTGGATTAGGTGTTATGATGATGAAATGAACCAGCATCTTGAGTTTCGCGTCAAACAGACACCCGAATCACGATCTGGAGATCCGACCGAGGCACGAGGAGGAAGACGACGGTTCTGGAGAAATCCCGACTACACTCCATTTAGTATGGGCTACACCACGTGTGTTCCTTAGCGGACCTACTGGCGTGTACTCCGGGTGTACACAGACACATGTTGGGTACACTGCCAAGGACACGGCATGTATACCCTTCCCCGGCCAAACCCGGCCAGAGACACGAGATACTCGGTTTACTGGTACATGGGTAAGGTGACACAGACATTCACCGTGTATGGGCACATGACTAGAGTACACAGAGAAAACCCCAGGTGATTGGACATGGAGTGTAAATCCCACTACACTCCATGTTCTTACCTTTTATACGACAAGCCTAGTGACTTGGGCCGTTTACATGGGCAGTAGCTGGAGTCAGGGATCACGACGCGTGATCCTTCTACACGCCGTCTAGTGAGTTTTACTCATCATGGACGGATGACATGGGTTTTTTACACGGGAAGTAAGCAGGGTCAAGGAACACAGCGTGTAACCATACTACACATCATGTAACCTGTTTTACATAGCTTGATCCTTCTGTCTTCCATGACTTGGAATACCTTTTTTAGGGATCGTACCCTTGGTTATTCCCCTGAAGGTTTATGGTATCATTTCCAATGTACAGAAGTATGATCCCTTTAGTAGGACTTCCTGAATAGAGTTGTTGGAATCCCATCTGTGAGAATTGGATCCGGATCCTCTATTCATTCCTAGAACCCTATTTATAGTTCTTGGTATCGACATTACCTACTTTACCCAGTCACTGATCCTCTACTTAGAAGATAAGTTCAGGCTGAGTTGTTGGAATCACCCCATGGCAATTCGTTGTGATCCACATCTGATCATCATATTCTCAAGTACATGTGTAGTGTGTTCTCCTAGAACGAGTACTTTGTATATCTCTATTCAGACCTAGGAGTGTGTTCTCCTTGTTACATGCTTAGTAGAATCTTCGGGTTGGATCTTAGTAGTGGTTTCACGATGGTCGATCATGTATGAGTATACGTGGATATTTCTTTTTATAGGTTCTCTAAACATATATAGTGTAGAGATTACTGTATCTTTCCTTTGTGGTATTTTCCCTTGTTGAATTCATTTGTGGTTTCAGGGTGTTCTACTGGGTATTGTTATACTCACCCCTTCACAAGCTTTGCTCGCACGTGTCTTGTCTTGTGCAGACAAGTGAGCCTTTGGAAGGATTCTATGTGGACCTGGACCGAATAGTACTCAGTCAGATTAGGCAGGCCGAGATGTGTTCCTACGACTACAGATTGCAGTCCCAGTACCTTTCTTTAGAGGTTGGAATTTGTTGCAGACTCTCTTATGGTGGGCTTGTATTTTTGGCCCAGGGTTTTACACTTAATGTACTTTACTTTCCTGTCGTACTCTGTTGGTTTGGATTTTAGTGTATGCATGCATTTCCATTTTATTATTAGCATGTACTTTTCCATCATTGTGGGATTGGAGATGTGTGTGGGTGTGTACAGGTTTATAGGCAATGCCTCCCATGTTAGTTACATGCCTACTCGATCCTAGTCACGAGCCCCTGGCCTATTCGAGGCAGTCATGGGGAGTAGTGGATCGGGCCCCACTAGGACGGGTCGTGAAATAGTGGTATCAAAGGTGGTCATTTATACCTTAGGACTGAGAGTCTGTGAGTTGGTTTGGGGCAACAATGTTAAGTGTTTCGAGTTCAGATTTTAGGCCAGGGACCCTAGTGTTGGTGCGGGTAGCCTATGTATCCATACACCAGGACTCTGATAACTTACTTTTCAACTCGGAACATTAGAACACTAGTTGCATGGGAAAATAATGGTACATGCATCAAATAAGAATGGGTTGTGGTTTCCATTTCCTTCTTGAGTCATCCCTCCAGATATACTCCCTGACTATGATACATCTTGTTTCTTTAAAGGATGCCTCCATGACGCACACCCGCTAGGATCCAGCAGCTCGATCATTAGGATGACCCCCTAAGTGATCAATCTTCGATACTGGGACTAGATCCCCTTGTTTTACCTTTGAGTGGTGTGCCAGTTATTCCACCACATGTGGAGCAATGTTTAGTGCCTGCTGTACCAGTAGAGGAAGAGTACAATGTGAGCGCACTCTACGAATTTCAGAGACAGAGACCGCTCAGGTTTCAAGGTGAGCCTGACCCCCAGGAAATAGAGGACTGGCTTGAGGAAGTGGCCGGAGTTTTCTGTTTGGTTAGGACACCGACAGACCAGATGGTTATCCTGGAAGCAAGCCTTCTGCAGGGCTCGGCAGAGAGATGATGGAGTTTGGTTATCCAGACTCATGAAGAGTTGACTCTTTCCTGCTCAGAGTTTGAGAATCTCTTCAGAGTGGAGTTTTCACCGGTTACCCTAAGATCAGTACGTATAAAGGAGTTTCCTCATCTATAGTAGGTAACCATGATGGTGGCTGACTATTCATCGAGGTTTACCGACCTCTCATAGTACTCGATAGATATGGTCAGGGATTAGTAATTCAGAGTTCGGACTTTTGAACAGGGCTTGCGCATAGATATCCGAGATAACATCATCCCTATGAGAATTCTTAATTATACTTGGGTGCTTGAGCAGGCTTTGGTGGTTGAGATCTTCTTGGAAGAGCAGAGATAGCCGGCAGTTGTCAGTAGTTAGTGAGCTGGAGTGGAGACCTCGGTAGCAGGGAGTCGACGTCAAGGACCCAGGCATGGGAGTCTTTTTCAGAGGAGATCCCAGGACAGGGGATATACCGTACAAGGTTCACAGGGAACATCTATCCATCCTCAAGAGAGGAAATGCTACTCTTGTGATGGTAGGGGACATCTTGCTCGAGATTTTCCTACCCACTGTACTACTGACATGGGAGCGGTGGATAGAAAACCAAGGTAGAGGGTACGTGTGAAGCAGACAGATCCACGTGGCAGTGGACGTGGTAGAGAAGCTGGGAGAGAATCTGGAGGTGGTTGGCATTTTTTCCATTTACCCCCACCACCCCCAGAAGGTACACACCAGGTTCAGGGAGCTGGTGGACATAGGCAGGGATAGCTGCAGGCAGTAGAGGCTTCTGACCCTGGTACTCCTAGAATGATTAGAGGCACAATCTGTGTTTTTTCTACTTTGGATACCGTACTGATAGACACCGGTTCTAGTCATTCTTTCTAGAAGCTTATATTTTTCGAGACCTTGAGATTCCAATTGAGCCATTGACATGACCCTTACGATTAGAAACACCGACTGGAGAAGATTCAGAGATCACACACCTTTGTAGACAGTGTGACCTGACCCTTGAAGGTTACAATTTGGGTTGGAACCTCTTGGTGGTAGCGTCAACGCCTTACAATGTCATTCTTGATATGGATTGGCTATCCAAAGTTCATACCCAGATTTACTATTTTAGGAGAAGGGTAAGGTGTGTCCTTAGTGATGGAATGAGGTTCTCATTCTTCGGTGAAAATGAGACCCAGGCAGCAGGATGGACTCATGCATAGGAAGGTACATCCAATTTCACATCAGTTGCAAGACTAGCCCTTGGACCATCAGATGTTACGAGTTTAAAGTTTTTAGTAGTAGTGTCTGAGTACGAGGACGTCTTTCCAGCAGATGTCCTCAGACTACCTCTTACCCGGGAGATATATTTCTGCATTGAGTTTCAACCTCGGAAGACACTGATATCAACATCAACATATTGGATGGCTCCTACAGAGATTTTTAATCTAAGAGTGAAGCTGGACGACTTGTAGAGGAAGGGCTTCGTGACACCCAATGTTTCACCCTAGCCGGCCCCAGTATTGTTTTCCATGAAGGCAGACAGGATCTTGAGGCTATGTGTGGATTACTGGCACTTGAATCAGGTGACTGTGAAGAACCGGTATCCACTTCCGAGAATCGATGAACTCTTCGACCAGTTAAGAGGGGAACAATGGTTCTTGAAGGTTGATCTACAATAAGGCTATCACCAATTGCGATTATGGGATGAGGATAAACCAAAGACGGCTTTCAGATGTCGCTGCTATCACTATTAGTACTTGGTGATGCCCTTAGGCCTGACGAATGCCCCGTCAGTGTTTATGGGACTCATGATCCAGATCTTTCATACCTATAAAGATCGGTTCGTAGTGGTCTTCATCGATGATATCCTTTTGTACTCTGTGTCCTTAGAAGAGCATATGAGGAACCTAAGGATGGTTATGGACACACTTCGAGAGAACTAGTTGTATGGGGAACTCTCGAAGTGACAATTCAGGATACATGAGGTCCTCTTTCTAGGACACAATATCTCAGCAAATGGTGTAGCAGTGGACCCAACCAAGGTAGAAATAGTGTTAGCCTGGGAGCCACCCCGAAGCGTAACATAGGTGCGGAGTTTCCTTGTGAAGATGAGATACTATCGGAGATTCATTCATTATTTCTCCAGGATTTCAGCACCTACGACAACATTGAATCGAAAAGGGCAGCCTTTCGTGTGGACCGATAGATGCCAGAAGGATTTTCAGTAGTTGAGACCGAGTCTGACGAGCGCCACAATCTTGAGACTACCAGATGAGGGTGTGGAGTATGTATTGTTCTGCAACTCATTAGGAACCAAGCGTGGTTGTGTCCTGATGCAAAGGAAAGTGGTGATTGTCTATTGCTCACATCAGTTGAGGCAACACGAGCAGAACTACGTGACCCACGATGTTGAGTTGGTAGTGGTAGTATTCGCATTGATGATGTGGTGGAACTACCTGATGGGTGAGCAGCTTATAATCTACTCTGATCACAGGAGTCTCAGATATATCTTTTCTCAGAAGTATCTGAATCTGAGACAGAGGCGATAGCTTGAGTTCCATGAGGATTATGACATTGATATCGTTAATACTCCTGGGAAGGAGAACATTGTGGCAGATGCTATCAGTAGGAAATCCAGTTCACAGTTGCTCGATTAAGCGATGAGGTAGTTGGCCTCTGTACAGTTATCCTTCACGGATAGAGATGAGGAAGCTTACCTTCATTCGATGGTTGTTACTCATCCACTCTTACATCGATTTGGGGAAGCATAACTCGAGGATTCTAGCTGTCAGTCTCTACATTCTCAGATATTCGTAGGTGATGTTACTGATAGATATAAAGAGGTGGGGAGCACGATGTTCTTTCTAGAGGGTGCACAGTAGTACCAGTGACGTTGCAAGAGGAGGTTCTGAGGGAGTTCTATACATCTCCATTGGCAGAGAATATATGTGTGGAAAAGATGTAACAGGTCCTCTGACTTCAGTTATAGTAGCCAAGAATGAAGAAGAGTGTGGCAGAGTTTGTTTCTCGGTGCCTTTCTTGTCAGCAAGTATAGGCTGGGCACTAGGTTCCAACAGGATTGACTCAACCCCTTCAGTTTCCAGAGTGTAAGGGGCATGGGATCTCCATGGACTTCGTTACAATTTTACCACGTACGTCTAGGGGACACGATTTCATCTGGGTGATTGTTGACCGACACACCACGTTGGCCTTCTTCCTAGCCATACGGAAGTAGAGTTTAGTAGAGACCTTGGGACGCCTCTACACGCATGAGAAATTTCGGCTTCATGGAGAACCATCAATGATCGTCTCATATTATTATGCTCGTTTCACGTCCTATTTGTGGAAGGGATTGCAAGAAGCTTTTGGGACTCAGTTATGCTTGATCATATCGTTTCATCCACAAACTGATGGTCCGACAGATCGGACGGTCCATGTTCTGGAGGATATGAAATGATCTTACATAAATGAATTCGGTCATAGCTGGGAGGATCACCTACCACTGGTGGAATTTTCTTAAAACAGAACTTATCATTCCACTATTTGTATGTCCCCATTCGAGGCTTTGTACGAGCGACCTTGCAGGTCACCGCTTTGTTGGACTAACCCAAGAGAGTCAGTACTCATGGGCCTAGAGATGGTTCGGGATATGATAGAGAAGGTACAGGTCATCCAGGAGCGGATGAAGACGTCACAGAGTCAGCAGAAGTCTTATTATGATAGGAGACATAGGCCCTTGGAGTTGAAGGTGGGAGACCATGTGTTCCTTCGGGTCTCACCTCGACGGGGATTGCAGAGATTTGGTCGAGGTGGAAAACTATCTCTGAGTTTCATCAGCCCTTTTTAGATCCTAATTAGAGATAGAGAGATGGCATACCACTTGGCTCTCCCTCCTCAGATGGACCAGGTACACAACGTCTTCCATGTGTCGCAGCTGCGAAGATACATGCATGATCCATCACACGATATCGACTGGGCCGAGCTTGACATTGATGATGGAGCGACCATTGCTGAGTACCCATTGGAGATCAAGGATCGGTATGAGAAGATCCTTCGTGGGCGAGCTATTTCCTTAGTGCGTGTCCGGTTGCAGCACGAGAATCTCCAGGAGAGCACGTGGGAGCGGGAGGTTCGGATTCATGTGCAGTACCACATATTTTTTGAGTAGCCTTTGTTTTTTGATTTTTGGGGATGTAAAGCCATAAGGTGGTTATGATGTAATGTCTCAAATTTTCTCTGTATTTTATTTAAATACTATGTAATAAATTTTTAGAGATTAGGCGATGTGACGACATGTAGTTCCGAGGACCAGTGGGCCCGGAAAAAATATTTGAATTTAATTTAACAATTAAATTTCACGCGCGTGAGGTTTTCGATAAAAATTTGAATAACTCCTCAGCCGGTTCTTGGATCAAAAATATGATGGCACTGTTGCGTTCAGAGTAGTAATATTACCTTAGGCGAGGCCTAACATCAGACGTCGCAGGTCGGTGGTGAAATCTGGTTTTTGAACGTAACTGTAATAAAATATTTTATAAAGAGAATTTATGAAATCTTATTGCAACAAATATATTTTATCTTTTTAAATAATGATCTGCATAGAGGTTCGGGGTTACATACCTCATAACCCTAAAACCCTTGGAGGCTCGTGAGGAAACCCCCAACGCGGCGACAACGTTCTTGATGAATTTCGACGGTGATGACGACGCGACAACCAGATCTTCACCAACGAACACTGTGAATCCTTGTTGGGTGTTTGATCTCTTTGTTATTTCATTCCCGTTATTGATTCCTACGATGAACACATACTAATCCACGAACAAATTAGCCCATGGATCGATCATATTAGTGGGATGGGGTTTTGTGGGGATTTTGGGGAAGATCATTATCCTTGTGATTTAATTTGTTGATTATTTTGGTTTTTATCTAACGACGAAGAACCCTGATCATCAAAAACAAAGATCGAAGTTTGTCCCTCTTGTTCGTTTTGTGGTTAAATTCCCCGTTCTTTATGGGGACTCTTTGTTCTTCCCCGCGCTTAACGTTCTTGGAGGAAATCGATCATTGGGTGTTCGTTTGTTGGCACAATGATCCGAGATTGTAGATCCAACCCCAGAACGATGATACGGAGGTGAGACTACAGTGGCGATGAATGATTCATAGAAGATCGAGAGATATGGGGTTTTGGGAGTTTTATATTGGACGAATAAATCCCTATTTTTTGAGCCGATTGAATGTCTGAAACACCCGGATTCGATGTTAGGATAATGAAATGAACCATCGTCTTCATTTTGATGAAAAACGGACAACAGAATCGAGATACGAGGATCCAGATGAGGCACGAGGAGGAAGAAGGCAGTTCTGGAGAGATCTCGACTACACGGCATATAGTATGGGATACATGGTATGTGTTCGTCAGTAGACCACCTAGTGTGTACTCCGGGAGTACACGGAAGAGGGGTTGGGTACAAGGCCAAGGACATGGCATGTATACCCTTCCCGTCCAGACACGGCCAGAAACACGGGATACCCCGTGTACTGGTACACGAGGAAGGCAACATGGAATGACACCGTGTACATGCACATGGCTAGCGTATACAGTATGAACCCCAGGACACAACATGTAAATCATACTACACGTTGTGTAGTTACTTTTTATACGATAGGCCTAATGACACGTACCATTTACATGGGTTGTACCTGGAGTCAGGGAACACGGCGTGTGATCGTTCTACACGTCATGTAGTGAGTTTTACACAGCTTGGATGGATGACATGGGATTCGTACATGAGCAGTACCCGGGGTCAAGGAACACGGCATGTAAACATACTACACGTTGTGTATCATTTTTTACATGGCTTGATCCTTCTGTCTTCTGTGACTTGGACCAGATTTCTTAGGGTTCGTACCCTTGGTGTTTCCCCTAAATTTTTCTGGTGTCATTTCCTATGTACAGGAGTTTGATCCCTTCAGCAGGACATCCTGAATAGAGTTGTTGGAATCCCCTCCGTGAGACATGGAACCACATCCTCTATTCATTCCTAGAACCCTAAGTAGTGCTCTTGGTATCGACGTGACCTACTTTTCTCGGGCACTGATACTCTGCTTTGTGGATTACTTCAAACTGAGTTGTTGGAATCACCCCATGTTTATTGGTTGTGATCTCCATCTGAGCATCATATTCTCTAGTACTTGTGGAGTGTATTATCCTAGAATGAGTACTTAGTATCTCTCTCTTTAAACCTAGGATTATGTTCTCCTTGTTACATGCTTAGTGGAATCTTAGTGATGGATCATAGTGGTGGTTTCACGATGGTCGATCGTGTATCAGTATATCTGGATATTTCTTATTATATGTTCTATAAACATATACTATGTATAGCTTATTGTATCATTCCTTTGTGGTATTTTCCCATGTTGTATTCCTTTGTGGTTTCGGTGTGGCCAACTGGGTATTGTTATACTCACCCCTGCACGGGCTTTGCCCAAACATGTCATGTCATGTTAAGACGAGCGAGCCCTTGACTGGATTCTAGGTGGACCAGGACCAGACGGTGCTCAGTGAGATCAGGGAGGCCGAGGTGTGTTGCTACGACTACTGATTTCAGTCCTAGTAACTTTATTTACAGGTTGGACATTTTTGAAGACTCTTGTTTGGTGGTATTGTATTTTTGGCCCAGTGTTTTACACTTACAATACATTACTTTCATTTCATACTCTGTTGGATGGGATTTTATTGTATGCATTTATTTCCATTTTTTTGTTTCTTTTACTTTTTCCGCTTTGTGGGCATTGAGATTTTTGTGCATGTGTACAGGTTTATTGGCAATGTCTCCCATGTTAGTAACATTCCTACTTCGTGCTAGTCACCAGCCCCTGGCCTATTGGAGGCGGGCTTGGGGAGTTGCGGATTGGGCCCCACTGGGATGGGTCGTGACACATCCTTCTACCATTTTTGTTTTTTTCTCACGATATATCTCATCATCAAATAATATCCCAAAATATCAAATCACACAAACAAATGATTTGAAGAAAATGGTGTTCGAGATTGATTATTTTTTTGTTAGATTTTTATTCGACATCTCACATTAAATAAATATTATCTAATGGGACAATAATTTAACATCAAAAATGTCTTAATATAGTTAATAGAATATTTTATTTCATTCTAAATTTTACATTTATTGAAAATAGATTTTTTCCATTGATTTATATGGATTCTATTAAAAGATTTAGTAGTAGTGGTGATTCAATGATTATATAACTTCTATATATTGGATTAGACATTAATGAAATGACTGATTATCATGTATATCCCTTTACTAATGGGATACCCTACACATAACTATATAATTATACTATTAAAACTAATTTGAGAGAATAAATTTTCTTTACATCCATACCTCTCTAAGGAGGAGAAAAAAAGGTTATGAGAGTAAAAATAGTGAATAGAAAAATGTGTAACCATCATACCATCCATGGGGTAGAAAATATGGAAAATGAAAATTGTTATCAACCATGAAAGACTAAAATTATGGATATTTGAATGGTTTAATATCTATCAGATGATGAGTAATTAATTTTTAGGAAAAATATCTAACATTAATCAAGGACATTGAGAATTTCTAAGGATTATATCATATTAATGTAATTTATTATTGACATTTAAAATAAATTTTATGAAAATATTTCATTCTTTTGGGATAAAATAATATTTAAATATACCACAGATATACTGAGTACTATCTTAATAAATTGTGATTAGTTCATTTCATTTTCATTAGGATAAAATAGAAAATCTGAGAATGATAACACATTCAAATCAATAAATGGTTAAACACATACTGATCCTAAGATGTATGATGAGGGTAAAATTGAAGATAAAGTTGTTTTTAATAATATTTAATATGTTCATCTCATTATTTCCATATTTCTTATAACAATGAAAATATAAATCTATGTGAAAATTACCCTTGAATTCATTCAATTATAGAAACATTGGACAATATTTTTCTAATTTCAATTTCATATAATAAGAATATGGGGAGGATGGGTAATATTAGGGTCATGAAGATTATTAAAAATTGAAACATGATTTTACAATGGAGTAATGTAATCCAATTAAAATTTAATGTCAAAAATAAGGAAGAAGATTAAAATTATTTCAGAACATGATCCAATTTGTTTTATAAGGAATGTGAAAGGGAGAATGTTGGTGAGAGGATCATTTGATAATTTCTTTCACACATAAATAAAATATTACAAATATCCCTCAATAAATATGAAGTGATTAGTGATGAATAATAAATAATTGATGATGAAAATACTAAGTAGTTCTAGTTAAGGATGGTTATTTTTATATAATTTATTGAAAAAAATATTCTTGGGAGTGGAAAAAATGTTTTTAAAATTAATAATGTTTTATTCAATTCATATTGAGCCAAAGAAGTATCATGAGGTTTAAATTGTAGATAAATATAATATTTTTGGATTTTATGAGTTTATCACATTTTTAAGTCACTTTTATTGAATAACATGTAATAATAAGTTTAAATTACTATTGAATCCATTAAATTATAGAAATATTAAAAAACATTATGAAAATTTACGTTATATAGACTACGAAGGTGGTTTGGATCGATAATAACAGTGGAAATCAATAGGAAGAAACAATGAAAAATGTTTATACATTGGATGAAATTCTAATAATTGAAAAGAAATGTCCAAAATAATGAAGAATATTTACATTCTCTCAGAACATCATTTCATGTATTTTGATGTAGAAAGTGAAAGAGACAATATAAACATGGAGGAACATTCATTGAAAAATTACTCTAAATAAAATAATTTCCACGAACCCTCATCTAATAATAATGAAGAATATATTGATGAAGAAAATACTATAATGTATTAAGTAAGGATGGTAATTTTCAATTGATTGAAGGAAAAAAACCCTGGGTATTTTTTTTAAATTATAGATTATATTATTCATAAAATACATTTATAAAAAAAAGATAAAAACATATTCATGATTAAAAGGAAGTTTATAAAAAATATATAATATAAAAATAATTTTTTTTATTCTTGTGATAAGATGACTTGTATTACAATAAAAATGATATTTCTAGGAATAAAAATGAGAATTATTTTGTTGAAAAACATTTTGTACAAAACAAATCGTTGATAATAGATTATTATATAGAGATGAAAATTTATTCATGGATAAGGGGGGAAAATCTAAAACTATGGATAAAATTTTTATTATGACTAATAATACTGGGGATTATCATACGATTCCATGAAGTATAACATTAAATAATCAAGACTATAAAATTTGTGAATGAAAATTTTAAAAGAAATTGAATATTGTTATGATATAACCAAACGAAAAAAATACTCCAATTAAAAAAATCCAATATTCATTTTTATTATTCATAGGGTATGAGTTGTGGATGAGTAATACTATTAAGGATAATGGTATGTTTAAGTAGAGGGTTATTAGGAATATTCTTAATCATGCTAAGTTTTATATAATCAGTATATTTCATAACTGAAGACTTTTTAATGTGAATATTTTGAAAAATATTTTTACTATATGATTATATTATCCATTTAGTAAATATGATGGTGTTGTTGAGTGTATGAGTAAAATGGTTTCATTTGATGGTACAATTTCCCACTCCCTCAAATGAACATATTTCATCAATCTAGGGGCCAACCCGTAGTTCATATTGGTCAAACGTGATAACATATAAAATAAATGGTAAAATAATTTCTCTGAATTCTAATGAGGAGACATATGGTAGATTTTATCATCTTAGATACGACAAAAACATGTTTCTCACAACACTTTATGAGCAGTTGATGTATAATGAGAACTCACAATATATCAATTGGGGGAGTATCTAGAAGCATGTAATAGTGGTTGAGTCAACTAATTAATGATTAAAAGAATATAATTAGTGGATAATAAAAAGAAGTTTTATATAGCACATAACAAAAAATAATATATCAAATTATTTACTATGTTCTGATGGAAGAACTATTAATTATTGGAAACAATACTCAAGGTACAAGGATTTTGATTGATCAAAATTTTCAAGAATAAATCAAATGATTAAAAATAAACTGATAGTATGAGGCACAATACCATGAGTTTCTTTCAGCTCTATGAAAATTATAATAATGTCAAATTTAATAAGAATTTATAATTCATTAAGAGTATAAAATATGACACAATCCGGTAGAATAATAGATGAATAATAGACTTATTATTTTAGGATTCAAATAATCTAGATTGGATTAGTGTGAGATTAAAAGAGAAAAAATATCTACAAGAAAAAATGACATCACCATTTAGGGGAAAGGAATATGTATTATCATTTTATTCATAAAATTTTGATAATAAAATTAGATCTGAGTCTTTAAAAATTTAAAAATTATGTAACAGGTCAAAAAATAAAAATTTTGTGTAACGACCCAATGTTTTTCAATAGAAAATTCCCTTATTATATTTATGTCATAAAAACAAAAAATAAGGAACAACTAAGTGATAAGTGACCACTAAACATAATTTTTTCATCCCTATGTTTGGAATTTTGAAAATCTGACATACACGGTCGTGTTCAAGATGGTTTTTGGAGTCTAATGAAACAAAATTTTTTTTTGGTGAATAGTAACCTACCCTTATTAATAGTAACCTACCTTTTTGAATCGTAATATGACCCTTATAAATAGTAATTAAGAGTAACATTACCTATGAATAATAAAATAAAATTTAGACATCTTAGAAAGTGATAATTTGAGCTTAGTAAACATTTTTGGTATTTTATAAGTCATAAATAATTAATTATAATTAATTAGTTTATTTAAAATAATATTTATTTACTTGAAATGTATTCATAAATTATTTAATTAATGCTTAATAGTTTTTATATTATTTTATAAGAAACTACGTAATTTTTGAATGAACTACAAAATCAGTTTTAATCTTAAAAACTATTTTTTAAAGTAAATTATGATTTTAATTAAATATTAAATTAATAATATTTAGAATATTATATTTGAAAAATGGACTTCATTTTTGGATTCTACACTTCAAAAAATGGTTGGGGTAATTTATTGAGATTTTTCGGAGATACATGAATTTTTTTATGAATAGTGAAATACCGTAATTTACAAAATAAGCTAAATAAGGTGATTATTGGGTCATGTGTGATGTTCTGCTGATGTAAGACCACTTGGTTCGTGATTACATTATAAAATTACTATTCTTGGTCGTTCATGACTCACTATTCCTTGTATTAGGTTAAATTAATAAACTAATCAATTTTATATTATGGAAACCCCTCTCCCCTCCACTATAAAAGCCACCCTTCACTCCCTCTTTTCCAAACACCTATCAAGCTCTATTACATCACTAAACTCTACCCAAAAACCATACCTATCCCCTCCCACATGTCCAAAAGCTTCTGGTATCATCAAAATACCAAGACTAGATTCCTTAAGGAGGATCTGAAGAGGAAGATTCTAGAGGTAATTTCTCTTCCACTTCTCCTTTAATTTCCTTTCAAGTTCAAGTTCCTTTCATGATCTCTCCCCACCTATATTCATCCAAATTGTTTTGTAACTCCAGTATGATACATATACTATAATTTTATTATTCTAATGGGATATTATATCACCCCACCCCCTTTACCTCTTCCTTTTATTTTATTAAATAGAACGTTGTTCATTAGGTGTTAATTTATCACCTTCAAAAATGACATGCTCTCTTATTCCATTTCTACCTTCAGATCTGGTCATTAAACCATTTTTATGGTTGAACCAGAATATTATATATGTATTATGTTCTATTTTATGTACTGGAGATAACCTATGGCCATATTACAAAGTGAAAAGTTAAAACAAGTTCTTTGTGATCCAAAAACCGCTCAAATTAACCTAAATAACCATCATTAAATTCTTATCTAATGATTAGTCCACATGGATCTAAAATAATTCATTTTAAAATAATTAAATCTACTATAATATAATTAATAATATGTAATATCAGTTCTGGATGTTTACCCATGATCTACCCAAACATCAATTTAAGAATACAATTGAACCACTCAAGAAAACCATGAAAACAAACATCCCTGAAAAAATGTTTTTAAAATCTATAAGTCATCCAAAGGAACATAATATGAAATCATGAAACCAGAATGAAATTTATTAATGTATAAAAGGTTCAAAAATTTCTAATTAATGAATATAATTTCAATATACATCACATTAAAGAGAAGGAGGCATTTGAGTACAAGGTAAGGGGAAATTCTCGAACCCAACTTGCAACATTCGGGTTCTACCTCTTTCACTCTATTTTTGATATGGTCACTCCTAAAAGATAATTTTTTCATCTTTGTCTTTCCTTTTCTGGGATATATATGTTTTATAATCAATTTTATTTCAATCCATATGTTTTCCGAAAGAACTCTTCTCTTAAGAACTCATCTTTTACCTCTCATTCAAGGTTGATGATTCTTATATCAAGTATGTTATTCCCTCTTTATTTTGGGAACCCAAAGTTTATGAATGTGTTATTATGATATGAAAAAAATTACATTTCAAGGTTTATTTATGTTCATTTATGTGATACTTTCATTGTGTCATGCATGATAAATGATAATGTTATGATGTGATGGGTGCGCCCGGAATTATATAGCGCAATATGAATGTTTAAATGTGACGGGTGTGCCTGGAATTATATAGTGCTCCAATGCATTGGGTAAAGTGATTAATCTAATGATTAAATGTGAAATGACATGTGAAAAGTATTCTAGCTTGGTTCACAAATATGTGTGGTAGTTAACCACTAAGACACGATGTTTCATTTTTATGCATTGCCACATTTCAAGTCATTTATTTATGCTCCTCTCATGTTCATGATTATTTTCCTATGTCATGATTATGATCACCCCAACTATATTATTCTTATCTATCCTCTTAATGGGCTTCTAGCTCACTCATTTTTATGTATATCCTTAGGTGGCTACATGTACTAAGGAGAGGACAAGTGCCACTAAGAAGCTAGTGAAGAAGAAATTAAATAAATGATTATGGTTGATATTGTATTTTTTATGTGTGGTCCTAGTTTTCCGAAGACACTAAACCTTTGGATCCTCTATGTGTAATACTATTATGTTTTTTATATTTGAACTGATGTAATAGTAATGAAAGAAATGGTTGGGTCGCTATAGTTGGTATCAGAGGCAAAGGAGGTAGGAATGTATCCGATCCTTGGGAACTCTCACATGTGAGCGTTGGACGAAGCATGGCTCTCCGCCCAAGGGCTTCATGAGAAAATGGCTGCCACCGGGGATAGTGTTGTGTCCCACCTAGGGGGTGTAGCCGCCCATGGATTACCCTGATAGGTATCAATTATAGTCCACTGGAAGTAATTCTATACTGCTATAGTTGGTATCAGAGGAAAGGTTTAGTTAATTTGGGAATTATGATTAGTAAACCCTAAAGAAAACCACTAGCATGAGACTATGTACAAAAAAGCACACAAGAATATTTACCTAGGGATCCCATATGTTATGTTTTTGGTATAATTTTTTAAATGAATAAGTTATTCATGACTTGTTTAATTATGTTTTCTTCTAACCTTTTCTATTTTAGAAAATGTTGGGAACCAGGAGAAATCAGGCCAACAACTATTTCACGGGTCAATGCAACAATTTCCCGAACCACATCCCCAATGATTTTGGAGGCGGAGGTCAAAACATCATGGAAATACTTACCCAATTATCTCAGGTTATGAATAATAACCATAAAAATTCAAAACGTCCTCTTTCACCAAAGAGGGAGCAACTGGCAATCAAATGTTTTATGTGGAAACGACGACCGACGTTTTGTGGATATTCCGATCCACTAGTTGCGGAACAGTCAGTAAACTCCATGGAGAAGATATTTTCTGTTCTTCACTGTTCTGAGACAGAGAAGGTGACTCTAGCAGTTTCTCATCTAGATGTAGAAGTCGATCAATAGTGGGCTTTGATTAAGAATACCATGCCAAAGGAGGAAATTAAGAGATGGAATGGGAAGACTTTAAGACAATGTTTCTTAATAAGTACTTCCCACAAACTCTTCTCACGACTATGGAGAGAGAATTCATAGAGCTAAAGCAAAAAGAAGGAGAATCTCTCACAACCGATGATGAAAATTTCACAAGGCTCGCAAGTTATGCTTCGGGTTTTGTTATCAACAATGATAGAAAAATTGATAGATTCTTTAGTGGATTAAAACCACATCTTCGAAAGGCTTTTGCAATTCAAGACTTTGGGAGTTATGAAGAAGTTGTTCTGTGTGCTCTCAAATTGGAGATGGAGTTTGGAGAATGGTCCCATGGCTATGGTGATATGAAACGAAAGATGGAGTATCAAGCTGGTGGATCTAATGATAACGGTGGGAAGAAAAATCAACAACCGACATGCCAATTATGTGGGAAGTTACAAAATGGGAACTGCCTCAAAGGGATGGGGAAATGATTTATGTGTGGGAAAGAAGGACACCATGCTCAAGAGTGTCGAAAAGACACAAAAACGAAGGAGAATGTGGCCGATGAAAGGGGAGAACCACTCATGGTTCAATGCTACAACTATAGGGAGCTAGGGCACTATGAAAACTAGGGCACTAAACCTAGAGCTCTCGAGGGTAATTAGTGTCAGCAGCCACCAAAGACAAAGGAACAAGGGAAGGCTTATGCCATCACTACAGTGGAGGTGGAGCATGATAATTAAGTCATACAAGGTACACTTCTTATTCACTCATGAATGGAAAAAGTCTTATTTGATTCTGGTTCTACGCATTTTTTTATATCTTGAATGTTTTCTAGAACTATAGAATCAAAGCCCTAAAACCATGAAGTAGAGATATCAATAAAAACACCAAGTGGTGGAATCATTGCAACCCAAGTGTTTGACTCTTCCCCTATTGGTGTATGTGGGATGATTATTCTGGAAAATCTCATAATACTTCCCTTGGTGGAATTCGACGCTATAATGGGAATGGACTGGATCTTGTTATATAGAGCACATATCAACTATCGAGAAAAGAAAATATCTTTTTATATTCCGAACCATCCCATTATCCTCTACAAATGCAATGAAGATCGTGAATGTCCTTTGAAAAATCTTCCAATGGTGTGGTTGTTGATTCCTTATGAAGAGGCATACGTCGCCCAAATGGTTGAGTCGAAGGAAAGTGCAACCTTGAGGAAATTCCCATCGCAAGGGAATACAACGATGTATTTCCCGAAGAGTTACCCGGAATTCCCCCAGATCGTGAGGTATATTTCTCAATTGAACTCATGCCCGGAGCTACTCCTATCTCAAAATGTCCATATATGATGGATCCTATTAAACTGGAGGAGTTAAAGAAAAAGCTGAAAGGGAATCTTGAAAAAGGGTTCATACTCCCTAGTGCATCAACATGGGGTGTGCCAGTGCACTTTGTGAAGAAGAATGATGGAACATTGCGGTTGGGTATCGATTATCGAGAACTCAACAGGATCACCATAAAGTAAAAGCATCCTCTCCCAAGGATTGATGACTTGTTCGATCAGTTAAGAGGAGATCAATATTTCTAAAAGATGGATATAATTTTTCGATATCATCAAGTAAAGGTGAAGAAGGAAGATATTCAGAAGATTGCCTACTGTACAAGGTATGAGCACTATGAGTTTTTGGTGATTCCCTTTGGACATACTAATGCCCCTCCAATCATCATGGATTTGATGAATAAAGTCTTTAGAAAATACGTTGATTTTTTTTGGTAGAGTTAATTGACGATATTCTCATCTACTCCAAGAGTAAGAAGGAACTTGAAGAACATCTAAGACTTGTATTGGCGACATTGAGAAAGGAGAAGTTGTGCGCCATGTTTAGAAAGTGTGACTTTTAGATGAATCAAGTCACGTTCTTGGGACTTGTGTTCACAGGTGAGGGAATTTCTGTGGACCCTTCAAAGAAAAAGGAAATTGAGGAATGGACCAGCCCCTCTAGTGTCACAAAAATTTGTAGTTTTCTTGGATTAGCTGGTACTACCGACATTTTGTGAGAAACTTTTCACGATTTTCAAGACTGCTAACAAAGTTAACAAGAAAATGGGTAAAGTATGTCTGGACAGAAGAATGTGAGGGAAGCTTCAAGGAGCTAAAGAGAAGGCTGATCACTCCACCTGTACTCACACTACCTGAAAGTGGAGAAATTTTTGTGATATACAGTGATGCTTCAAATAAAGGCTTGGGTTTCATACTCATGCAGAATGATAATGTGATAGCCTACGCCTGACGACAGTTGAAGATCCATGAGCAGAAATACCCGACGCATGACCTCTAGCTGGAAACCATGATTTTTTCCTTTAAAATATGGAGGAACTACCTTTAGGGTGAGAAGTGTGACATATACACCGACCACAAGAGCCTAAAGTATATATTCGCACAAAAGGAGCTCAACATGCGTCAAAAGAGGTTGTTAGAGCTAATCAAGGATTACGATTGCTCTATTCACTATGATCCTGGAAAGGAAAACAAGGTAGCTGATGCTCTAAGAAGAAAAGAACCTTCTACTCTATCCATGTTGCAGATTGAGAAAGACCCTATCTTTATGGAGGTGAAAAGGATGGATTTGGGGATCGTAAGGGTAGGGGATACATCCAACCTTGCCAAAATGATTTCCAACCATCCATCCAAGAGAATATTAAGGAAGCACAAAGGGATGATGTGGAGATACAAATGAGGGTGAATGCAGTAAAGGAAGGGAAGCTGCAAGAGTTCCAAATCGACGATGAGGGTGTGATTCGGTTGGGAACGCGGCTTTGTGTGCCTTCATCACCCAGGATAAAGAAGGATCTATTCGATAATGCACATAGCTCAACATTCTCTATCCATCCTGGGAGTACCAAGATGTACCGTGATCTTCGAGAACACTTCTGGTGGGATAACCTGAAGAAGGAGATTGAGGAATATATATCAAGGTGATTGGTATGTTAGCAAGTTAAAGCTGAGTGAAAAAAGTCAAAGGGTACGATGCAGCCATTACCTATTCCCATGTAGAAATGGGAATATGTTACTATGGACTTTGTTACATGCCTCCTGAAGACATCAAAGGGAAATAATGTGATATGGGTTGTGGTTGACCGACTCACCAAGACTGCCCATTTTATCGCTATTCGAGAAGATCTCTCAATTGATCAACTTGCAAGGATATATGTGAAGGAAGTGGTGAGACTGCACGGTGTTCCACTCTCAATTGTCTCTGACCGTGATCCAAGGTTCACATCTAAATTCTAGAGGATCCTTCAATATGCATTGAGTACGAAATTAAATTTCAGCACGGCCTATCACCCCCAAACCGATGGCCAATCTGAAAGGACTATTCAAACGCTTGAAGATATGCTAAGAGTCTGCTCTCTTTAATTAAAATTTGGTTGGCATCAGTATCTCCCATTGGTTGAGTTCTCATACAACAATATCTTCCACTCAAGTCTTCAGATGGCTCCGTATGAAGCTCTTTATGGGAAGCGATCTAGAACTCCAACTTGTTGGGATGAAGTTGGAGAAAGAAAGCTTCTTGGACCCGATCTTGTTCAAGAGATGACAGATAAGGATCATGTCATCCAGAAACATATCAAAGCTGCTCAAAGTCAGAAAAAGGGCTATGCTGACAACCGTCGAAGGGACTTGGATTTCGACGTAGGAGATAAAGTCTTACTTCGAATATCTCCATGGAAGAGAGTCATGCGATTCAGGAAGAAAGGGAAGCTAAGCCCAAGGTACATAGGCCCCTTTGAGATCCTTGACTTCATAGGATTCGTGTCCTATCGTCTAGAACTTCCACCAAATATGGATCAATTTCATGATGTGTTTCATGTATCACTACTGAGGAAGTTCATACCAGACCCCTCACATGTACTAAACTCAGAGGTGGTGCAGCTGGAAGATTATATCTCCTATGAGGAGCAGCCAGTAAAGATTCTGGACCAAAGTGATAAGGTTCTACGCAAGAAGACAACCCATCTTTTCAAAGTGTTGTGAAGGAACCATAAGTTTGAGGAAGAAACATGTGAACCAGAAGAGATAATGAAGGAGAGGTACCCTCACCTTTTTGTGTAAAGTGAAATTTTGGGGGCGAAATTTCTTAAGGGGGAAGAATGTAACGACCCAACGTTTTTCAATGGAAAATTCCCTTCTTATATTTATTTCATAAAAACACAAAATAATGACCTACTAAGTGATAAGTGACCTTTAAACATAATGTTTTTACCACTATGTTTGGAATTTTGAATATCCGACATTCAGGGTTGTGTTCAAGATGGTTTTCGGAGTGTAATGAAACAAAAATAATTTTTGGTGAAGAGTAACCTACCATTATTAATAGTAACCTACCTTTATGAATAGTAATATGACCCTTATGAATAGTAAATAAGAGTTAAATTATCTATGAATAATAAAATAAAATATAGACATCTTAGAAAGTGATAATTTGACCTTAGTAAACGTTTTTGTTATTTTATAAGTCATAAATAATTAATTATAATTAATTAATTAATTTAAAAGAATATTTATTTCCCTGAAATGTATTCATAATTTATTGAATCAATTTATAATAGTTTTTAGATAATTTTATAAGACCCTACGTAATTTTTGAAAGAACTACAAAATTAGTTTAAATCTCAAAAACAGTTTTTTAAGTAAATTATGATTTTAATTAAATATTAAATTAATAATATTTAGAAAATTCTTTTTGGAAAATGGGCTTCATTTTTGGATTCTACACATCAAAAAATTGTTGGGGTAAAGTTTTGGAATTTTTCTGAGATGCTTGAATTTTTTACGAATAGTGAAATACCATAATTTACAAAATAAGCTAAATAAGGTGATTATTGGGTCATGTGTGATGTTCTGCTGATGTAAGCCCACTTGTTTCGGGATTACATTATAAAATTACTATTCTTGGTCGTTCAAGACTCACTATTCCATATATTAGGTGAAATTAATAAACTAATCAATTTTTTATTAAGGAAACCCCTCTCCCCTCCACTATAAAGCCACCCTTCACTCCCTCTTTTCCTCACACCTCTCAAGCTCCAATAATTATCTAAAATACTCCAAAACACCTTACCTAGACCCTCCCCCACGTCCAAAAGATTCTGGTCTCATCAAAATACCAAGACTAGCTTCCTTAAGGAGGATCTCAATAGGAAGATTCTAGAGGTAATTTCTCTCCCACTTCTCCTTTAATTTCATTTCAAGTTCGAGTTCCTTTCTTGATCTCTCCCCACCTATATTCATCCAAATTGTTATGTAACTCCATTATTATACATGTAATTTAATTTTATGATTATAATGGGATATTATATCACCCCACCCCCTTTCTATCTTCCTTTAATTTTATTAAAAAGAACGTTGTTCATGAGGTGTAAATTTATCCCCTTCAAAAATGACATGCTCCCTTCATCCATTTCTACCTTCAGATCTGGTCATGAAACCATTTTTATGGTTGAACCAGAATATTTTGTATGTATTATGTTCTATTTTATGTTCTGTAGATATCCTATGGCCATATTACTAACTGAAAAGTTAAAACAAGTTTGTTGTGATCCAAAAACCGCTCAAATTAACCTAAATAACCAACATTAAATTCCTATCTAATTATTTGTCCACGTGGATCTAATATAATTCGTTATAAAATCATTAAAGATACTATTATATCATTAATAACATGTAATATCAGTTCTGGATGTTTACCCATGATCTACCCATACATCAATTTAAGAATACAAGTGAACCAGTCAAGAAAACCACGAAAACGAACATCCCCGAACAATGTTTTTAAACTCTATAAGTCATCCAAAGTAACATAATATGAAATAATTAAACCAGAATGAACCATATTAATTTATAAAAGGTTCCGGAATTTCTAATTAATGAATATAATTTCATTATGCATGACATTAAAGAGGAGGCAACATTCGACTACAAGGTAACGAGAAATTCTCGAACCCAACTTTCATCCTTCGGGTTCTACATCTTTCACTCCATTTTTGATATGGTCACTCCTGAAAGATAATTTTATCATATTTGTCTTTCCTTTTCTGGGATATAAATGTTTTATACTAAAGTTTATGTCAGTCAAAATGTTTTCTGAAAGAACTCTTCTCTTAAGAACTCAACTTTTACCTTTAATTCAAGGTTGATGATTCTTGTATCAAGTATGTTGTTCCCTCTTTACTTTGGGAACCCAAAGATTATGAATGTGTTATTATGATATTAAACCCATTACTTTTCAGGGATTATTTATGTTAATTTATGTTATATGTTCATTGTGGCATTCATGAAAAATGATAATGTTATGATGTGACGGGTGCACCCGGAATTATATAGCGCAATATGAATGTTTAAATGTGAGGGGTCCGCCCAGAATTATATAGCGATCCAATGCATTGGTTAAAGTGATGAATCTCATGAGTAAATGAGAAATGATGTGTGAACAAGATTCTATCTTGGTTCACAAATATGTGTTGTAGTTAACCACTAAGACATGATGTTTCATTTTTATGCATTTCCACATTTCAAGTCTTTTATTTATGCTCCTCTCATGTTCATGATCATTTTCCTATGTCATGATTATGCTCACCCCATGCTATATTATTATTATCTATCCTCTTACTGGGCTTATAGCTCACCCCTTTTGATTTATATCCTCATGTGGCTACATGTACTAAGGAGAGGACAAGTGCCACTAAGCAGCTTGTGAAGAAGAATTTAAATAAATGTTTATGGTTTATGTTGTATTTGTTATGTGTGGTCCTAGTTTTCCAAAGACACTAAACCTTTGGATCCTCTATGTGTAATAATATTATGTTTTTTATCTTTGAAATTATGTAATAGAAATGAATGAAATGGCTAGGTTGCTATATTTTGAATGGGTTTTATAAGCTAGAGGAAGTAGAAAAATAAAATCCACTGCAGATGATTCAGTTGGATGTTTGTGGTCCCATGAGAATGAAATCAAAAAATATTGATAGGTATTTTATTTATAATATCAATTATTTTACTTGTATGATAAATGTCATTATTAAATATATTAAATCACAATCTCATTAAATAATCAATCTGTTTTGAGGATTTTTGAGAAAAATTGGACCTGCTATAAAAGGCTTTGGTTTTAAAATTGATGTAAACAAAAAAATGGGAGTTAAAGATCTGTAATAATAATAATGTAATAATTAAATAATACTGTGCTAAATTCAGACTACAAAAATACATATTATCTATATGGAAGAAACATATTTTTTAACATTGAGAGAACCGTGATATTATAGAATGGCTCCATAATGTCAAATTGTATTCAATCCATAATAGTCACATTCTATAATAATAATCAGTTTTTCATCGATGATATTGTATCAACCTGGTTCATGAGTTGTGGTTTATGAATACAAATAAAATAATGTTTGTAGAGGAATTAAATAGGCATTGTTGGATCAATATCTAAGTTAATATCGTCGAAATATTTGATGAGAGATCCAAATAAGAAATTTCCATTTGATACATCCATAGTTGAAAAGTAAACTATATATATAAATGACATTTAATAATTATCATTGGTAGAATATTATTTTTGTTGGAATATTAAAAACATCACAAAAGAATAATATTATGAATAAAAAAGAACAGGTTTCAAACCTTGAAAAGTCTATGGAGTTCTAATCACACTATTAATATTTATCATGTAAATCCAAAAAATTATTGAAGAAGAGTTGAAAAATGAGGATTTGATAACAAAGGAAAAAGAGTTTCCTTTCCAATATAGAATAATAAAACATGACATATAGTGTGACATTCTAAAAAATTGATATAGGGAAAATGTTGGAATTTTGAAATGAGATCAATGTTAATGTTAATGTTTCAAATAAATATTCATGGATCATTTAAAAAATATACACTCAAAATAAATGTATAATTTTATATGATACATATATTGTCCCGATTATAAAAAAATGAATATATCTTCTAGTTTGTACTTAATGAAATTATGACTTTTTTCAAAATGGATTTCAGTTTATAAAATGTAAATGGATAAATTATCAGGGAGTTCTATATTGAAAAAACTGAATGGTTTATCATTTATTGTTATGGTTGGTGAGTTTGAAATAGGAAGAAAGAATTTTATGGCCTTTAAAATTCTTCACGATTATGATATTAATTGATACAGAATAGAATAGGGAGGTTGGAATTCAATAAATTAATGAAGGATTTTAACCTCTATGTTAATAGAAATTACATAATACAATAATTGTTATTATATCTATATATCAATTAACTTATTTTACATAAACAATAGAATACTTGTGAACTATTTATTATCTATATGCTTAAAACATTTGAGATATCATTTTTTGATGAGATAAAAATATTTTTTGGGTTTTTATGTTATCAAGAAAATATTTTCGTCATTCTCCCTTAAGAGATGTATGATCACTAGTTGTTTAAGATAGTTGGAATGGAAGAATCAAGAGATGCATCTACTTTGATATATATTAGATAAAGATTTCAATTAATGAAAATGGAAGGAGTGTTGATTGGATATTACTGCAAATGACTATTTGAAGCCTTTAAAATTTTACATTATCTCAATTGAACAAAATATTTGTGGATAAATTATGAGGAATATTTTAATGAAATCCTATGTTAAAAAATATTGTTGTGGTGAAATCAAACATTCACTACATTTATTTTTGGTTTAAGGTGTGTTGGTGGGATATCAATTTAGATTTTTAAATATTCTAGTGTGGACTGGGATGGAGATGTTAGTGATTTAGTGTTAAATCTTAGAGGTACAATATTGATTAGATTATTTCAAAATTATTATCACTATAAGAGGGTATTTTTAATTTATAGTACAATCGATGATGAATATATTGAGGAATCCCTAACCATGTGTGATGACCCAAACCCGGATTCCTCTCAATGGGTGCCCTGAGCCCGGTCAGCCACAAGGCCTCAAGCGTATCTTCCTGAATTCCAGAGGATGCCGACTAGCAGTGAAGGCCTAGGGTTTGTCTATGGGAAGACTATTCCCTCGTTATCAGAGTGTAGTACAAAAGAATTATTGTAACTGAATAGTAAATAGTAAGGAAATATAAATATTGTAAACAAAAAATGGAAGGTAATATATGCAATAAATAAACAAGAATAATAAAAACTATATCGACTAGAAAAATGACGATGTAATGTCATGTCACTAGAAAACTGGAAAACATGGATACATGATACCCGACATAACATGTTCCATAAATTAAAATAAAACAAATGCTAATCCAAGAATCCAAAGATCCCACTTTGTCATATACTATCAAGCATTATCATAATATCATGCAATCATGTCTTGGAAGTTGTATGCTTCTATTTGTCAATACTTTCTACCATGTAATATACTCCTTGTATCAAAAGGTGCTCAAAGAGGGTTTGAGATAAATCTCAGTGGGCCATGACCAATGGTGTCTATGACATCCGGCACATGTAATGGAATATAGCAGTGTGCATGAATGTGTTTTTATAGTAAAGAAAATGATACAATGTTACTAAATAACCAAGTACATGCTTCATCCCTTGGATGGTTTCTGAACATGTAACCAATTCATTAATTAAGTAATTACCATTTAATGTTAATAAGTCACATGGGGGATATCTAGCACTAGCATCACGTCATGATAGAATATATAGTGACGGTCCAAATACGTAACCTGGCTACCTAACAAGATATCCACCAAGGGAGTTCCAGGGTAATAACCAAGGTAACAGAAATCTCATAGAACACTACCCCAGTAGTATGTAAGTATAGCTAAGGTGTATGAGTGTAATCCAAAGAGTGCAATCCATGTAAATCCACAATAAGTCTCCTAACAGTTCGAAGGTGATCGACCAAGGTATAATGGGTATACAAAAGGGTATGGCCCTATGAGATTTCACAATGGCACCTAATAGTCAATGTTTGATCAAAAAAATGTATCTAAGTTATCCTTTTATAATGAAAGGTACACTATGATAGGATACTGAACATATAAAAAATAGACTAGAACCAGAGTCTAGGTTGGTATCCACCTATGAAAACTGTATCCTTATATCAGAATGGGGATCCAAAGTCCCAAGGTATTCTCCTCTCTGAAGCCCATGCATGCTAGTGTCTGTGCATTCCTATCTGATATTGTAATAATGTAATAATTAATGTAGTTCAAGTCATGCCTTCCATTAGTGTGGATAGGTAATGTAGAGTTTAAACCATTATTATTAGTCCATGCCTTGTCATCCATTATTGTGGATAGGCCATGTAGCGTTACAACAATTTCATCAAGCCTTAATTAACCATTAAGGTATAAATAATTAGATAGGTTCACTCTTTTACCTTTTATTAACATGGAAATGGGTGATATGGACATGTAACCTTAACTCAACTCATATTTATGGTCATGATATATACTTATTAAACATTCCATTTCACATTTCAAATTTAATGAATAATTTGGAAGCACATACATTATGTGGGTCAAGTGGGGAGAATACATGGTACAATCCATCATTTAATTCTCATTAATAATAATACATTTATTATAAGAATGATCTCTTTTATATAGGTCAAGAAAAGGGACACCCGAATGGTGGCTCAAAAGTTTCAAAACTCTAAAAACCCAATTATGGAATAACCTTTGACATGAGGCAAAGTGGGTTGTGGGTGTAACTACTAACAATTGATCACATATTTACAAGAAGCAAAACCATGTGATTCTAAATAGTATAACAATTACATGTATGTTTATGAAACAGTTTCTAACAAAATCGGGATCCCCACACGAACATTACAAAATTGAAAAACTTTAGGTAAATGTTATAGAACACCCACGATAGGGCTTTATGATCTTTCAACTCTATTATCGGTCCTTGATTTTAAATAGATCAGAGTAGATATAATAAAAGGTGAAAATAATACCACATAGCGATATCTTGGTCGATAATTAAATTGAAGAAGAATGGAAAAAGTGGAATTGAGTACATACTGTTATAAATCCAACATGATGAATGGAAGCTCGATCAGATATCAGACGAAGTAGATATCTTGATTCCATGTTTAGATCTCTAATATTCCCTAAAATGAGAGAGAATTAGGTCAATCATGAATAAACATGGAATAGAGAGGAAGGGGTGACTTAATAGATCATTAAGGGAAATAATGGAAAAATTACCCCTAAAATAGAAAGTTCACAGTTTGTCCGCACGGTTTGTCAAACTGTGTGAAAATTGTGTGGGACAGCTCTACCCGAATAGTTTTGTTTTCGTTGTTTTTTAAAATGTTTGCTACCCACACATAGATACCTGAAAAAAAGATCACACAAATGGTTGGGATGCACACGCATGCACCATCCATGTGAGGTGGCTCTGTCTAGAAAAACACCATCTTCACGGTTTGGAAAACCATGCGGAAATCCCACACAGTATATAGAAAATCGTGCACAGTGTCTGTTTTCTCTAAAAAGAACGGTTCTAGGCTCTGAAAAATCCCTAAACACCCATGGAACATTCACTAAATCATTAGGCCTCCATATGTAGTCCAAATTAAGAATTTAGACTGAAAATTAAAGGATCCATACCTGAGTGAAAAATAGTGTACTTACAGACTCCCCAATAAAAGAACTCCCCCCCCGGAGTTCTCCTTAGAAGTGAAATGAAACATTGTATGAGAAAAAATTCGGCTACTAATAACATACATCATATTACCTCTCCCAAGTCTCATACTATACATGGCCTTGATTCCATATAACCCGTACAAGAGGGAAAAAACTTCCTCAAAGAGACATAATGCTTTGATCAATGATGTGTACTAGATACTCCTCTAAGGTATCATCGAAATCTTACTCATATTCCTTGGGATCAAAGGTAAGATCCATGTGCTAATGATGTTGGCGATGTTATAAGAAAATAATGACATCTAGCATGGAATGATACCTCTGAAGTAGTGACAATATTTTGGATATCATCCCGACACACTATGGATTTCAAATGACTCGACATAATGAGGCGATAAATTTACCTGCTTATGTAATCTTCTATGCCCTAGCCTGGGAGATACCCAAAGAAAAACATGATCCCTAACTATGAACTCAATATGTCCTCAAAGGTGATCGACATTAGTTTTCTATCTAGACTGAGTACTAATCATACACTTCCCGGTTAGCTTGGCATGTTCTAAAGTATCGAAAATGAGATGAGGACATAGTAGGGCTGCCTCACCTACCTCTGGCAAGCACAAGGGTGAATGGATGGGACTACCATAACAATCCTCAAAAGGATCCATCTGGATCATCATCTGAAAACAATTATTATAAGAAAACTCAATAAGTGGGATATGATTCTCCCAAGAACCACCAAAATCAAAGACACCGGCTCGTATCAAATCCTCTAAAACCAGTATCATCCATTCTGATTATCCATTAGTCTGAGGGGAAAGTCTATTTTTAGAAGAACCTGAGTTCCCACAGCTTTATGCCAACCCTTCCTGAACCATGATGTGAAACAAGAATATCTATATAAAATGGTAGTATGTGGAACCCCATATAGTCATATGATACCACCGACATGTAGACCTCCCAACTCATCAGCTATGAAAGTCTCCTATATAGGAATGAAGTGGGGTGATTTCATTAGTTTGTCGCTTACTACCTAGATAGCATCACTACCCATCAACGACCTCGATAATCTGACTAAAAATACATAGAAACATTATCCCATTCCCATTCCAGGACTAGAAGGGGATGTAACACACATGCATATATCTGGTGCTCCTCCTTCAGCTACTGATAAGTGGATCACATAGTGATGAAGCCTTCAATTTGTCATTTCATTCTAGGCCACCAACACTGTGGTCACATATATCAATACATCTTCAACATTCCTAGATGAACTACCAACTGAGAAGCATATAACTCTTTCATGAACTCCTATCTCATATCTACAAGAACCCAGATAAATACACGTATATGCATGACGTCATATCATTCCACAAACCAATCCATAGGTTGGTTATTTCTTGATATACTCAAACAAAGAACCCATTCTTCAGGATTTGAATACATCATACTCTTGATCTTCTCAATGATGGAAGAGGTGACTGTTGAGTCTGAGAGGTAAGAATTCTAGAGTCTGTCATAAAACTCAATGTTATTTTCACAAAAGAGAGACATTAGCTTCCATTCATCACATGATTCATGTAGGTCCATTGTTTTAGTTTTCTAAATCAGTGTATTAGTAACCACATTACCCTTTCTAGGCATATATGCAATATCGAAATAAAATGGTTTTAGATATTCGATCATAATCCATTTATTGAGGTTATAGTCATGATGAGAAAAGATATCCCTGAGGCCCTTGTAATCTGTATACACCACAAAGAATTCACCCAACATATAATGTCTCTAGCAATATAAGGCATGACCAACTACTGCTAGTTCAAGGTCGTGAATTGGGTAATTTCTCTCATGAGGCCTCAACTTCTGATACCCATACACAATGAATTTGTCTTCCTACATCAAAATTGCTCCTAGTTTAATACATGATGCATTAAATTAGATGATATAACATTTACCTGGATCAGGAAGAATCTGAATAGCTGTCGAGACTAACCTCTCATTCAACTCCTAAAAGTCTTTCTAGCATGATTAAAACTACATGAACTTAACAACATTATTTTATGTCTAATAAGAGGTGAATAATAACATGAAAAGTCCTATATGAAATGCCTATAGTACCCTTACATCCCCAAGAAATATCATATGTCAAACACATTCTTCGTATGCTCCTAGGAAACTACATCACTAACCTTTTTAGGGTTAATGGATACTCCTAGTGCTAATATAATATGGTCCATGAAGTAGGAACTTGTTGATATAGAAGTCACCCTTAGCGATCTTGGAATAATGTTTTTGCCCTCTTAGTGTACTCAGAACGATCTCATGATGTTTTGAATGTTTGTTACAAGTGCGATAATACACCATGATGTCATCCAAAAACACCAAAACAAATGATTCCAAATAGGGGTGGAAAACCGTATTCATCAAATCCATGAAAATGACAGGATTATTCATAAGACTGAATGGCCTAACAAGATACTCATACAGACCGTACCAATTAGAGAATGTAGTACAAGTTATGTCTGATATTTTGACTTTCACCTTATTATAACCCGGGCTCAGGTCGATCATAGAGAACACATTTTCTACTCAGATCTGGAAAAGAGATCATCTATTCGAGGAAATGGATACCAGTTCTTGAGGGTAAGATGGTTCAACCTTCGATAGTCCATGAATAGACGATGAGTTCCATCAACATTCATTGAAAAAATCATGGGTGAACCCCAAGAGGATATACATGGGTGTATAACGCCAGTGTCCTCAAGGGCCTATATCTATTGCATGAGCACCCGAAGTATAGTTGGTGTCATCCTATATGGAGGAATAGACTCTAATGATGCTCTTGTAGAATTCCCAATTGTAAAATCTACCTCTCTCTTAGGAGGTAAGGCAGAAAATTCATCTGTAAGGACATCCCATAAATAACCAACGACTACAGGGAAATCAGTTTGAAGGAAACACTAATCCACCATGAAATGATTTTCAATATGGACCATCACATGACATTTCCCATGTTGCTTCGGTAGAGCTTTACCAGCCTGGACATCCTATCCACCTTTGAAAATATATCTTCTACCTTCTGGTGATGTAAAAAAGACCATGTAGTGATAGCAGTCTACAAAGGCATGAATGTGGACTATCCATTCCATCTCAAGAATGAAATTTAAGCCCATTATCTCGAGAACAATTAGATTCCACAAGAAAGTATAACTACCAACCTCAAGGGGACAGTCTCGGCCCCAGAATAGTCCCTCTTTCTATATCCCCAATGGTGTGTCGAGGGTCATTACAATATTGTGATACAATATCTTCAGTACAAGAAATTCCATGATAGATATACAAATGAATGATTTTGAAGAACCTATATCAAATAAAGAAGATACAATAATAGTGGATACTTGAATAGTACCTTGTACTGTAGATGGTCCCGCATCCTGATCCTCAGGTATTAGTAGTAAAGAATGAAACTAAACTAAATCAGCACCCTATGCAATAGATAAAGTACCGCGATCATGACTACACAGCTAGGGGTGCTGGTGATCCAGAATTTGACAACTAGGACCACTACCTCCCACAACACAAGACATGCTAGTGGAATTCCAACTCTCCACCTGACACGGCGCAAAAGAAATCCACTCTGATGATGGAGCTATCATAGATAGTTTTCCACTCAAAGCTGCTAGAATGGTCCTACAAAAGCACAGAATATTACCCTTAAATATAGAATCTCTACACTCTATAGGGGCTCCATTACATTTGGGGCATTTTATTTCATGGTCTTCCACACTGATCAGACACCACATATCTATCAAAATGGATACTCTAGATTCCACTTCCTTGAGGAAAAATTTCAAGGGAGCATTTCTTGCCACTAGATGAACTACTATAATTATGAATCACTAGTCCATAAAACACGGTACAGGTTTCCTCCCCTAGGTAATGCTCAGTGATAATGTCCTTATCAACTATTGTAGAAAAGGTCAGATGGTGAAATACATTCACCTGAGTTCGAATGGTGTATTGAAGACCATCCTCAAAAGGCATAGCACACGAAAGCTCATCACCGACTAAAAGCTGGGAAAAGAACTATAAATTAGGGAAATGTTCTAAATACTCCATAACTAAAACAGAACCCTTCTTGGGATGCGGTAACTATCTTTCTCTATCATAAATCAGTTCCTAAGGAAAGAACTAATCCTAAAGGAAGTCTAGAATTAAACCCATAGCATTCCATGATGACGACTATCCTGGGAAACCCCATACAACCAACGTTTGGCCGAATCTCTAAGAATGCATGTAGAAAGATTAAATCTCTTCTCTGTAGGTGTTTTAAGATGCTGAAAGATAGATAGAATGGCCTCTAACAAAGACTCAGCAGCCTGAGAACCTCCATCCCTAGAAAATATTGGAGGATTATGGTGCTGGAACATTCGGGTTTGATCAGCCACCATAGGTGAAACTGATAGTGCTCCTTTCATTGACAACATCAGATGCAAGAAACTATCATGGACATAAGCATTAGTGCTCGGATCATGTATAATAGAAGGTGCCTCATGTTGCACTCTTTGAAGTATGTCTGGTGGCTCAGGGCCCACCATGTCTAGAGCATGATCGTCACCACCCACCAAAAGAACAACATGAGGAAGTCGTGGAAGCATTTCTCTACAAATTCCAAGCACACACCTTAGAAAAAGAGATGTGAATTACTCATCTCAAACTCTGATGGATCATACACATAATTAAGTGATAAAAGAAATCACTCAATCTCAAGGAAGAGTATTACATGTACAGAAATATATCAAAACATCACTCCACAATCACAAGCATATCAGGCAATGAAAATTAGTGAAATGATCCTATATTGCATGGAAATATGCATGACATGTGAATTCTAGGTGCCAATAAAGATGCATGTAATAATTCTCCTTGACCTCATATCATCATGCCAATTATGAAATACATCCTCAAGTAAAGAAATAATCAATGTCACCACAGAACATGTACATCACCCAACAGTGAAATAATGTCGACTATAATATGGAAAATCATAATGACAATTAAAATTTAGGAAACTTGGTTTTTACCCTAAAAAATGGTTTACGATACCCAAGAACAGATTATGACCAAGTCCCATGCATTATTATTCTCAAATCTATTGTCTCAAAATAGTAAAAGAAAGAAAATAAACTACCTCTGATACCACATTTTGATGACCTGAACTCAGATGTCACTTAATGGGTGCCCTGGGCCCAATGGGTCACATTGGATCAAGCACATCTTCCCGAATGCAACAGATTGCCGACTAGCAGTGAGATCCTACGGTTTGTCCCTGGGAAGACAATGCCCATATTAGTAGAGTGTAGCATAGTGTAAAAAATGAAAATCAATAGTAAACAGTGGACAGAATATAAATATTCAAAACAAATAGCATAGGCTAACTAATATAATAAATAAATAATAATAATAATAACTGTATCAACTAGAACAATGATGATATAATTTCATGTTACTATAAAATGGAAAACATGGATACAAGATAGAAGGCATAAAATGTTCCAGAATGTAAATGAAAACAATGTCTACTCTATGCATCTGGATATCTGAATCAGTTATCTACAATCAACCTCCATCCAATTAGCATGCAATCATGTGTGAGAATATGTATTCTTCCCATTGTCAATACCTGTAAGCATGTAATCTACCACATGTACCAAACATCTCCGGGAGAGGGTGTGAGATGAATCGTAGTGGGCCACCACCAATGGTGCATATAACATCTAGCCCATGTAATAGAATTTAGGAGTGTGTAGGAATGCATATATAAAGAAAATAAAACTGTATCGTGTAACTAAATACCCAAGTACCTGCTTCAACCCTTGGCTGGTGTCTAAAAAGGTTACCTGTTTATTAAATAAGTAATTTCCTTTTAATATTTATATGTTATGTTTGGAATAGTCAGCTATAACATAACCTCATGATAGAAAATGTATTTAAGGTCCCAAGACATAACAAGGAATCCTGACAGGATATCCAATGAGGGAGTTCTAGTGTAATAGAAAAGGTAACATAAATCTCACGGAATGATAAACCAATAGAATGTGAGTATATGTAAGGGGTAATAGTGTAATACAAGGAGTGTAATCCAATTCATTCCACAATAAGACACCAACTGTGTCCAAGGTGATTGGATGAGGTAAAATAGGGCTAAGCCATTACATGGCCCAATGGGCTTTCACCACGGGGCCTACTATCCAATGCTAGATCTGAGGAGTGTATTGAGGTATCCTATAATAATGAAAGGGACCCTATGGTTGTATAATGGTAATATAAGGAATACTCAAGATCAAGAGTCTAGGTGGGTATTAACCTAATCAAACTACATCCTTGAATCAGAAGGGGGTTTCTGAGACCCAATATATTTTCCTCTCAGAAGATATGGAAATGTCGTGTCAGTTAAATCATATTTTATATTGTATTATTGTAATAATTAATTTTATTCAAGTATTTCCTTCCATTCCTATTGATAGTTCATGTAGTGTTGAAACCATTATTATTGTTCCAAGCCTTTTCATCCACTAGTGTGGATATGCCATGTAGTGTTGGAACCAATTTATCTTATATTAATTAACCATTAAAGCATTCACAATTATATATGTTCACTTTGTTTCCTTCCATTAACATGGAAAGGGGTGATAAAAACATGTAACCTTAATTCAACTCATCTTTTATGGCCCATATATATACTTACTAAACATACAATTTCACAGTTCACATTTAATAAATCTTTTGGAATCACTTACCTTAGGCAGGTCAAGTGGTGAGCATACGTGGTACATGCCATCATGAAATTATCATTTCTATGAAGCCATTTACTATATGAAAGATCACCTTTATAATGGTTAAATAATGGAACACATGAATGGTGGCTCAAATATGTTAAAACAGTAAAAACAAATTATGGAATAACCTTCAAAATGAGGTAGATTGAGTTGTTGGCGTAACCAATAACAAATATTAACATATTTAGAAAGATAATAACCATATTATTATAAGAAGTATAACCATGGAATGTAAATTTATGAAACAGTTTCCAACAAAACTGGTGGGACCCACTCAAACATTCCAAAAACAATGAACATTATTGTAACGTTATAAGTCACCCACCATTGGGTTGTACGATCCTTTTTTTCGGTATCATCCCTTGATATTCCTCAGATCAGAGTAGATCGAAGAAATGGTGAAAAATGCTCACATGCTGATATCTAGGTCAAGATTGAAACAAAGGAAGAACGACTTAAGAGGACTTGAGTACATACATTTGTGCCTCATATATGATTAACGCAAGCTCACTCGGATGTCAGATGAATGTGATCACCTGATTCCAGGTTTAGATCTTCAAATGGCCCCAAAATGGGAGAGAATTTTGTAAATCCAATATAAACTATGATTAAGGATGAAGGGGTGAATTAATAGATCATTAAATGAAAAATTAGAATGATTACCCAGAAAATATCTCGGTCATGGTTTGCCCACATGGTTTTTCAAAACGTGCGCAAACAATGCGGGATGGCTCTGCCCAAAGGGTTTGGTCTGTACAGTTTGTCAAACCATGTACAACCCATGCACAAATACATGGGAAAAAGTGTTTTCATGGTATGGTTGCACGAAAATCCACCAACTGTGTGAGGTGGCTCTATCTGAAAGGACACCATCTGCATGGTTTGGAAAATAGTGCGGAAATCCCACATGATTTACTCTAAACTATGTGTAGGGTATGTTATCTCCAGAAAAATGGGTTTGGAGATCTGAAAAATCCATTAAAATCCCTGGAACTCTAACTAAAACATTATTTAACAGTAATAGGTCCAAATTAGAATTTTTAAAAAAAATTAATAAATCCATACCTGAGTTAAAAACCGGGTTCTTACCCCATGAATCAGATGTGATTTATAAAGGTGAAACATAAAGAGGTGATGTGAATGCAATGCAACATTGATGCCTTACAATATTATTCAATGTGAAATAATATTTTAAAAATAATTTTCATTATTATTAAAGGTTAAATGATTTTGATATCAAGAAATAACCTTATAATGAATAAGTTATAAAATGGCGAGATTTCATTAGTGTTTGTTTCAACCAAATAATCAATAAAAAGAATATAAATGATGCCCCTAATGAAGGATTTATTCTTGAACATGAGAGTTATTTGGGGGCATTTATTGCCTCCAAAAATTATAGTCTTCTTTCTTAATTGTTTTTCTCATTTTATTCCATGAAATTTATTATAAAATTGGATAATATAAAATTGTCATTTATTTCAGAGGATGAAGGACTCTAGTTTATTTTGTATGTGATGTTCATTTGGAAGAAAATTGGATTTTTTTCATAAAGGGTGTGACATTAGGAGTTGTTGAATGAATATTGGATAGGATATCATGTTTTTATTCACACATTAATAATAAATACAAAGAGTAATATTAATGAGATTATGATGATTTGGGAATTGATGTGACTTGAATTGATGAATCTCGTTATAAATAGAATTATCAGAATGGAGATACAATATTATATCAATTGAGTCATGTTTAATAAGATATTGGACTTATAATAAGTGTTGAATTAGTCACATAGACTCTATTCATTGGTACGGTGTGGTATTTATATAACCATTACATTAAAAGAATTTTATAAATTCATCATTACAAAAATTCACTCGAGAATCAATTAGTACATTAAATATTTCATTTATATTTTTTTTCAATATATCATAAATAGTATAATAATATTTTATTATATTTAAAAAGTGATGATAGTATATTGAGGTATAAAACATCATTTTATTAATGTATATATTATACCACAAAGGTTGTAAAAAAATGAAAACATTAATCCTAACCAATTGAATAATAACATAGACATATATATTTCCTCAAGAATGTGATTGATAGAGACTATGGAGAAACTAATTAAAATTGGTTAAGTATCTTATTAATTTTTTGATATATACTAGTCATGTTGGAAGATAATGTCAAGTGAAAATATCTTATGTCACACCCCAAAGGAAAAGTTCAAGTTGTTAGTATTTAGCCTTGAATATTCAGTGTGGTTCCTCTTAATAAAATTAACAAATCATTCCAAAAGTTTATTAGCCACACCACAACATGTATTATTTATATATGATAGATTAAATTACCATATATCAATTCCACTATTCACTCCATAATTAATAAATCAATTTTCGGATATATTGAGATATTTTATGAGGGTATTATGAATATTTTTTTTCATTACCCATACAAGTGGGTGACATGTAATCAATTGAAAAATCATTAAATTCATGTTTCTAGACATAGATTAACTGTGGTTGAAAAATAGAAAAACAAATTGATAACATGCGACTAATTCTTGGTAGATCCTGAATAGGGATGAGAAAGAGAACAAGGGTGTACATGATATGTGAATTTTCTACTAACTTGAGGAAAATAGTTTTGACATATTTTTTAGTTTTTTGATTTATATGTGGGTTTATCATATACATCCGAGCTCAATAACATCTTCTAACACCATTCCCTAATCATATTAATAATTTTATAGGAACATGGATATCAAGATGCCAATCACTATTCAGGTTGAATTATCCACTTGATAAATATATTTGGTGAACCTTGTTTACATAATTTAAGTATGTTTATTATTTCTCACTATATATATTACCCATTCATCATCCAAATAGAGATCCAATAATATTGAAAATAGATAAAAACAATCATTTCATTGATAATTGATGTTTCCAATAACATCTAATTCACCACCACTCATTATATGAATATTTTCTCCCATGGATATTTTTAATTGAAATAAATTCTAATGAATGATTAGATTATTTTTGGATTTATAAATGATATTTATATATGAAAATTATAAATGGTGATTTTAGTTAATAATATATTTTTTTAATAGTTAATTTATTTATGATTTTTTTGTCTTAAGTACCTGTGGTATTTTTATGAAATTACCAATGGTTCTTATTATGAAATTTATAATAGTAAATATTTCATAAATAATGCTTATTAATTCAATTTGATGGCCAATGTTGATAAATTATTATGTAAGAGAAATAATAAATAATTGTATGATTTATTATTAGTGGTTCTTTGTTATGAAATTTTAGGTAGTAATCAATGATTTTACTATATAATTATCAATAGTTCTTAATGATAATATTTCTAATAATTACCATTGGTTACTATAAGAAATTATGATTGATGATAACTCCATGAAGTTATAAACACTAATTTTGCTTCATGATGACGAGTACTATATTTTTTTATCAAACATTTTTAAGATGGAAATAATATATATATATATATATATAATTAGTTTATTATTTTTATTTGAGAAGAGATTTACAATAATAATATTATACAACACTACCATCCATTATTAAAGTATTTAAATGGTAAAACTAATGTGGGAGAAACTAGTTAATGTATAAATGATTATTATTTTTCATGTTACCCATATCCAATTACCATATTCTGGATATTGGGAAACGAACAATTACTTTGGGAGGAAGGATGAGATATTTTACAGTAGTTACTGTTTAGGTGCCCTATTTTATTATATGTATATTTATGGTATCAATGATATATATAATTTTATACATATAATATTCATTTTATTGGGTGATAATGTGGTTGAAGATCCAAATTTTTGTTTGATTTATAGTTGTAATCAGTTATTCTTTTTAATTTTAAATGTTTTCTAATGAACTAGAAATATTTCATTATTGGTAAAATATTGATGAATTTTAAACGAAGTAGAAATAATATCTACCTGAAGAATCAAAGAATGATAAATGTTTTTATATAACATCTAAGAATGGATGATTAAGAAAAAAATAAAACAAGTAATATTATCTAAATGAAGTAATTTTAAAGACATTGACGTTTATTTTTATGATTGATGAGTTATTCCTAATGTTTTCATTATATTATATTATTATTATGGATGAAATGATTTTATCAAAACTATGATGTTTACATAAGATGTTTTTATAATATTTCTTAAGGAGTTTCCATTGTAATTTCATTGATAGTTCATTTCCATACATAGTATCGAAAGAGGATCAAATAGATGGTAGAAAACTATGGTAACAAGAAGGAGTTTTGTAGATAAATTTATGGGTCACTACCCACTATGTATGTCTATAAACATAAATTCCTTTATAACATAATATTATACTCTATGAATGAGTAAATTTCAGCCATAAAAAATCAATGATATTAAAATGTATGAATTTAACTACATAAGTTTAATCAGAGACATAAGAAATGGTACATTGATATAATGTAATGATAAACCATGGTTTTTCCATTAGTTGAAGTTGATTGAATCGAGGTTATATTACCCATTATTTCAGGTAACACCACTAAACATAGACTTTTATATTATTAAATTTGAGGTGTTATCCAAAAAAACTTATCAAGTACATATAACATATTCTATCTGATGAATCAAGATGAAATACCCATGTTGACGGAAAAATGTTTGGGATCCCCTGAAGGAATTTCACAGTGTCACCATAGTAATTATAACTAAATAAGTTGATCATAGTATGGGAGGAAATAAATTTTTGAATGATTACATTAATATTAACTTAAAAAATAATTATATTATGTTTAATTAAATGATCAAATGTCAAAATACACATGGGTTTGAAACAAGATGAAATTTTAATTTATGTAAACATTACTTGAAATATAGATTAATCATATTTATTGAAGGGGATATTGATGAGAAATTATGTTTCACGTAGTTTCTTCAAAAAAATTAAGGCGTTGATTGATTTTTTATAGAGATCTATACAAATTCCATCACATGGACTTGTACAAAGATTTATATGTTAAGGAAATATTTTTCAATAAATTAATTATTTTAGTTGTTCATGAGGTTTTATCTATTGAAAGGAAGTTTATGATTTATTATATTCACTAGATTATTCATCAAGTAGAGTCTATAAATACTAATATCTTGATGGTTGAAAAAATTATAATGAAATAATTGATATAGGAAATATGTGATGATAATTGAATTAAGATATTTGTAAATGATTTGAGGGATGTTTGTAAATAATTAGAAAAAAGAGAATATTATGAGAAATTTTATTATATAAAAGAATGATTCTAGTGAACTTTGATAATGTATTTTGAATCATTATATAAATGTTCCCTAATGTTTGTTAGAGGAAATAAATTAATATAATTAGATATAGGTTTATAATGGTTTCTAAATAGATTTAACATAATAAACTATATAGATGATGACACCAATAATGTGTTTTAAAGAAAAAGTGTTGCCAATTATTATATTATCTAACATAGTTTAATGAATCCATCAGTAATGGTGATATATGAATATATTCAAGGCTTCATTGAATGAAATAAATCGGATAAAAACATGATAACACATCAGATAGATCAAGATCTATACAAAATCAGACAAAATAATATTTCTTGTGAATGATCACACAAAATCTTCTCAACAATGAAGATATTAATGGAATTATTTTTTATGAAATTAATTTATTCTACAAAATAATGTAGAATATTTGAATAATATTTATATGAACATATCATGTTAGACTAGATAATGTTACAAAAGGCAGAGTAAATGTTATGGGGTTCTATAATAAAGATAATTTTAAAAACATCACATTAATTTTGTATGGTGATAAATTCTATAGATTCATAGATGGATGACTAATGTATCAATCAAACAAAATAAGACTACGATTCTAGATGGTAATCTTCCAAATGAATTGATAAGTCTTCCAAATTCATTGATATGAGTGGAATCCTTAAAATAAATTTTTTGTTCTGCTCAAAAATTAATTTTAGTTCCCGACTAATCTTATGGAAGGGAACATATATATAGTGATGCAATAGTAAAAACACGGTTAGATAAAATGTAGAACAATTAGGAATTACTGTGAAGAATAGAAGATATTTATTAATGTTTTGTCTATGATATGGGATAAAAAATCTAATATATGTTGAATATTTGAGGAAGGGGAACTAGCTGGTGCATGGGGTACAAAATTGAGCTAAATCAGAAAAATAAACTAAAATCACCCGATAAATAATGTAATAAGCTATCTGGAATATATATAATAGAATATTTAGAAAATATTATATGGATAAATAACCCTAGAAAAAAAGTACTAGATGATCTTGAAGAATGGGAATTGATTGGCCAAATATCGGAAGGTGTGTACTTGGAATTTAGTGATCATATGAATACACAAATTAAGAGTAAGTAAATATATGAATAATCCCTCAGTGAACCATCAAAAAAAAATTATTAACATATAGACATATTATATTTAAAAATACGATGGTGCATGAGATATATATAATTCATTCTAAGTGAATAAATAAATAATGTTTCATTACCACTACATTATAAGTAACACGTGAATAAGAATGAAGGGATATAAGAAATGGAACTGTGAAATTAAATAAAAATGTTCAATCTAGGGGAATAATATCATAGTATAATGAAGAATCCTATGTTGAAGGATATGATAATCTTCAATTAAAATATAATGAAATAATGATGATTTTCTTGTTGGAAAATTTCATCACTATTTTATGTTGAAAAAATTTATTTCCATTGCTCTCCTAATGTTTATGGACTCACACTCTTGATATGGATTATTTTCTATTCAAATGAATATACTAAATATTATATTAATTTATTTTTCATTTTATTGGTCCTTTATATTGGTGATAATGGCTAGCTACTCTAATTGAGTAGTTACCCTTGTAAAAATAACATGTTTCATCTTTTTCTTTCTTCAATGTCTTTGTATAAAATAATTAAAATACAATTCCTGAATCTAGAAATGAAATCATATAATTGGTAACAGTAGAAAAAGTGATAATTGGTTAAAAAATCCCCAACACATATTCACCCCCCTCCGAGTTTTTTGTTTGTCCCTTAGTATTCCTCCCAATTGGTGTAATATGGAAGGTTATCCTCCATTAGATTCTATATGGTATTTCTAATCTATTTTGATGTATTTTTATTCACTATATTAATAATAGAGTTTAGTTTTTGTGATTTTTCAGTTATTTTTGATAAAAATTATATTTCTATAATGACAAGGATAATTTTTTTATGAATGTTATAAAGAATACAAAAGAATCTATCCCACCTCCCTATATTTGAATAAGTATTATTTTTAGTGAATAAAGATCACAGAGAAGTTAATTCTATCCAAAAAATGTATATTAAGTGGCATTAATTCCCACAAAAATATAATAAAACATTCATACCATAAATGAATTAGTAATGTTAATTGATCATGATTCATATGAAAACGAATATACAAAATATACTTAATTAGAAGATCCTAGAATAAGTGTTGATGATGATAAATCTACAACATCTCAATATATAATCCTTTATAGATTATGATATATTCTGAATAGTTCTCAAAAAGAAATTGATTAATTTTTCACCAAGTTTATAAAATAATAAAAGAAGAAATATCCTATATGGAATAAGAATCAGATAACAATGAGAAGGCCTTTAAAATAAAATTTCTAGAATATATAATGCACTCTATACCATTTCTTTCCTTTGAAGCTATAAAAATGGTGTAGAATGAAATAATTTCATCATATATTGAAAAAAATGTATTAGAGTAGCTGAATAAATTGAATTAGTCATAAAGACTGGGTAAAAAATGATCTATGAACATGAATTAAATTCTAAATATATAATTGATTCCAAGTATTAGAAATAAGATATAAAATACATGAAAATTAGGGAACATTAATGTTTATTATAAAATAATATTAATCTTTATAAATACATGTATAAATAATGTAGAAAATTTGAGGATATAAAGTGATTTAGATTAAATATATGAGTAATACCATTTATAATAATTTTATATAATTGTATTTTTATTTTTTTAATCACGAGAAGAAAAATATTAGTACTTCAAAATATAAGGGGATGGTCTCAACTTACACACAATGTTCGCTGGGGTATTCTATGATTAAATGGACTCAACCATGAGATAAGTAGATCATAGATTTTATCAATACTCAAAATCAACAATCTATGCAGAATGTGGTACCATCCAAACTATCTTTTAATAATTTATATAATTTATTATCGTGATTAGTATTGGATGAATGAGAAATATTTGAATGTATGGAAGAATGAAGTACATAAAAATCCTAACATTATGACTAGGGTGGATTAGATAAAGGATTTGGAAGAAAATTCATCACGAATAATCCAAATATTCATGAAGAAGATGCAAAAACATATTACATAGAAAATAAAAGGATCATGGGTTTTTGGTCTATATTACTAATGGAAATGAATTATACATTTATCATTATATTTTTATTATGATACTATACATGAAAATGTATAATGGAAGCCCATTGCAAGGTGAAGAAATCTATAGATGATGAAGAAACATCCAAAGTGTAAGGAAAAAACTCATAAATACTAGCAATTGTAGAATGTCTTAATATACCAATGATGTTTGAAAAGATATAGGTCCCAATAATAAAGCATCCACATCTGATTATTTATTAATAAATGATAATAAAATAACACTATATAATTTTTTAAGGAAATATTGGTAATAAATCCAAAAGATTTTATAAACAAAACATATGAAAAGAATATTTCAAATATGAAAGGTGAGAAGATCATGGATTTGAAATTGGCGAAGGCGAATAAAAGTACATCATTCATTGGAACTAAAAATAAGGATGTAAAAAAGAATAATTCATATGGATATTAAAAACATACAATTTTTTTTTCTAATTATATGTTCGATATGAGGCCAAAATATTATCAAGGAATGAGGAAAATATTTGAAGAAAAAACTATTGTGAAAAATCAAATGGAAAGGATCCACATATTGGGGAAAAGCTTTATGTATGAGGTTCAACATTGTTGTAGACACACTAAAATATTTTTCTATGATAATTATAGTACCCGATTAGATCATTATAAATATTAATTACTCCCTAAGAGATATAGGTTTATTAAATGATATTAGAGAAATAAATTTCACACATATAGAAACTTTTTAATTAATAAAATTTAGAGATCCCAAACAATAATTGAATTTCTTGTGTTCATGAGTGGAGAGTTATGGAAGTGGAGAAACATTGATAATAAAATCATATCATCATTAATGTTCATATAAATATGTAAAAACCACCTAATTATCTTAACTATAGAGATTTTATTTTATTTTTTTCAAAATCGGGAATTGATTGTGAGACATATAATTAGTGGGAGAACCTGAGTAGGGTGAATGTCTAATTTTTTTTTGTAAATAATTGATAAGGATGTATTCATCCTAGAATGTTTCCTATGATAATTCATTGAATATGTTACTAAATGATTATCCATGGTGAGGATGTGGAATATTTAAAATATGGAAAACCACTTAATTAAATATCATTTATGTTAAGTTCACACAATGATTCTTCAAATGAATATATTATAAAGAAATTACACACTTTAATGACCATAATTACAGATAAATTGTGGTGGATATATTTGAAGAATGTAAAATATTGTTTTAGAATTGTTATTTAATTCAAATAAATTTATTCTAGAAAATTATTGAAGAACATGTAATTTAAAATGGTATTTTTTTCTTAGTCAGTTAATCATTTTTTCATAAATTATAAACATAACACAAATAGAAATTAATTGAATTAATTAATTAAATAAGAAATATTTATGTATGTAATTTCATCAAGGTCAGTTATAATTATTTATTCACCTAAATGTATTTGATATATTTCATGAATTGAGGGAATGAGTTTGAGGATGATATAATATAAAAATGCTCCATATATCGGATGAGTTTATTTATGCTAGATGAAAAGTGATTATCCCTTGAATAAATGTATATGAGTTATCATTTCATGAGGTAGTAGGATTAGTTTGCAAGAGACATCTTGGTTTTCTAAATCAGATCCACTTGTTTGTTAAACTGAGCATAAATCATGTTGATATAGTGTGAATTAATATGAGGAACACTCCCAATAAATGGAATGATAACCTTTCAATTTTGAACTAGAAACATTACACATACCCTTTCATGATTCTATGAATAATTAAACATCAAATTACAAGGAAATGATCTTAAAGTGTAGTTTCACGGAAGACAAGGAATGTAAAAGTGAAAGAATAGAACTAAATAAAACATGTCTTTATTTATCATCCATTATGATATCCTAACAACCATTGGTACCTTAATATGTATAAGATAAAATGGAGATAAAATGAATGATTGGATAAGCTAAAAATTCTAGTAAGGGAATAAAAATTAATATATATCATACCACATAGGTTATAAGACATGACCTTATGATATAAGAAAGAATGGAAAATGATTAGATATAAGGAACCATAAAAAATAATACATGGGATCATATAGTCATGTAAGTAATTTAATGTGAACGAAACATAGAATATATCTATATAATATGTAAATAATTTCATTCACTAAGAGGATCATGAGTTTAGTCCGACCCAAAAGAATGTTGCACAAGGAGCACGATTCAAGGCTATCCACCACGACCTTGGCACAAGGAGCATGAGTCAAGGACAACCACCAAGTCTGTTGCACATTATGTACCATGTGACTAAACATTACCCAATAAATTTGAGTGATATCTTGGCTCACCCAATATTTCATGGTCATGAATATTCATTCCACCTAATGAATCATACATCAGTAATAAAACCTAAACATAAGGGTTACCCATGGAATGAATTGAGTATCATAAAATGTTAAAAAGACTAATAAATGGGTGTATCATAAAAGTGCCCATAAAATAATGGAATTCAATCATAAATCAAAACTCATAAAGGAATATTATAATATATCATGATAACTTTTTTCAAACTGATGTGGAATGAGTGTCTAATAAACATTAGAGATAAAACATGTTAGAATTGTTTAAGGGGAAACATTCAACATTACTTATAATTGAAAAGGCATAATTTGTTGTATAAATATAGAATTGACCTAAGGTAGATTTTCATGATAAAATGAGTGTTTTTATTAAAATAATGTAGTATTAAAACAGATTTGGGTGAACACTTGAATATGTGTATGAATTTAGAATGTTCCATAAAATCATGATTCCTTATTGAGAATAATTTATTCAGGAGCATTTTAAAAACATGTTTCTCCCAAAAAAAATTAGGGCAAATGGATCTTGATACATGAGTTTTTACCATTTACATAGAATTTAGAATATTTACATAAAATAAAATTTCATTTCTTTTCGGTAAAAAATAAAGGATGAGTAACCTGATGGAATTATGGAGGTTCAGGTAGATTCACATTCATTAAGTCTAATGGTGTAATTCACTTGATCATAATATAATTGGAAAAAAATTAGATTAATTAATAGAGGATAATGTTAAATTAGATTGGTTTTCTTGAAGTGTAATTATTATATATTAATTAAAATATAAGAAATATAAAATTTTTATACAATTCATTTAATTATACGAGATGAGGATGAATCATTAGATAAAATTTTAATGACAATTGGATGGATAAATTTGGTGATTTTTCAATCACAATGAAATAATTTGGTTTTATAAATTAATATCATGTATATAAATTGATTCATGAACATTAAATATGATATAATATATATATTATAATTTTTTTAACCATAAAAATGGTTTTTTAATATATTTGAATATATTAATTGAAATTCAAAAGAATTCGTCCTTGAATGTGATAAATTAACACATCTCGGACGTTTATTTATTTATTTATATAAAATGAGGGGAAAATAAATATCAAGGAAAATTAGTTAATTAGAAAACATAATTCTAGAATCTATTTAGTACTTGAGTTATCATTCCATTTTTATGAGGGGAGGTGATGAGAGGAAAGAAGAATGACCTTGAAACAAAAAAAAGAAACAAAAAGAGGAATTTACCTCTTGAATTTATACACCTTCAAAGCCTCCATAAGTAGAAGGTTTTGGTCTCTTGGTGAGACCAAGATCTCATTGACATGGGGGAAAGACTTAGGAAGATATTTGAGAAGAATTTGGAAAAAAGGTACAAGCCCTGAGAGGTGTGAGGAGTGGAGGTGGTGAGGGGTTGTATTTATAGTGGAGGAGAGGCGTGATTTATCAATATTTAAATCATTAGATTATTATTTTGCTCAAGAAAATTAATAATGATTATTCTTGAGACAAAATCTAGAAATTAGATCATGTGAGTTCTATCCAATGGCGATTACATCCACTATGACTCAATGAATAGTGTTTTTAACTTATAATGTACAAATACCATAATTTACCATATTATACTGTTCGCCAAAAATCATGTATATCCAAAAATTTTCATGAAATCGACATGAACATATTTTAACATATATAATTGAAAAAGTAACTCAATTTTATGAAAATAATCTTCTAAATTTGATAAATTTAATTATTAATGAATGTCATAATTTACTCAAAATTTACAAATTTTAAAATTATAACGGATTTTATAACAACTTAAAAAATTTACAAAGGTATTATGAAATTATATTATACTAATAAGACATAAAAATATTAATTTATGAATACATTTTATGAAAATATTTTTTTTAAAAATATATAAAATTAATAATAAATTGAAATTTAATTTTTATGACCTACAAAAATACAAACACTTAATTAATAATTTTTAAAAACATTTCATACCTATACTATGATATAATTATATAATATTGTCATATGTAAGGTGAATAAATTTTTTTTATTCTTTTCTTAGTGAATTTTCAATTCAATTGGTTGGTTTACTATTTGTAAGTGTCATATTACAATTCTAAAACTAAAGTTAATATTCCTTTGGTAGGTGTTACATAAATTCTATAAATTAAAATTATTTCACTAATTTATTATTTATAATGTTTTTATAGGATTCTATATGTAATATTATGTGAATACACTTTAATACAAATTTATAAGAAGGAAATTTCAGTCGAAAAATCATGGGGGCGTTACATTTTTCCCCCTTACGAAATATCCCCCTAACATTTTTCATTAAATTTAAGATGGAAACAAGTGTGGCTACTTTTCGTTCATCACTTCCTCCAGTTCCCATGATTCTTCTTCAAACATATGGTTCCTCGATTGTACTTTGAGTAGGTGAATATTATTGTTTCATAGAATATTTTCTCTATGATCATCGATCTTCCCTGAATTATTCGTTTAAGAATGGTCATTTTCCAACTATACCGCCTCTGAATTCAGTATATAGGAAGGATCTGGTATGTACTTCATTAAAAGGGATACATGGAAGATGTCATGTACTTTATACATGATAGGTAAAAGTGCTAGTCGATATTCTATATCTCTGAAATGATCAAGGATCTTAAAGGGGCCGATGTACATGGGACTTATCTTTCCTTTCATCCCAAATCTCATGACCTTTTTCCATAGAGATATGCAGAGGAATAACATGTCTCTAACATTAAAATCTTGGACTCATTGATGATTTTCTACATGACCCTTTTGTCGACGTCGGTCTTAATTGATGTGTTTTGGCATGTTTTTTAACATTTCCACCAATTCTTCAATCATTTCATGTCCATATAGATTACTCTCAGTGACTTCATCCCATCACACCAGTGTTCTTCACCTTTTCTCATAAAGAGATTCTTATGGAGCCATTTGGATGATCGAGTAGAAACTATTGTTTTAGGATAACTTTACTATAGGAATATGATTCTCCCATCCTCCTTCAAAATCCATAGAACATGATCCAGATATTTTGTGCATTGTTTGAATAGTTCACTAAGATTTGAAATCGGTTTGAGGATGATATGTCATACAAAATTTCAACTCAATGATTAGAAAATGTTCGAGACTTTTCCAAAACATGGAGGTGAATATCATAACCCATTCGGATATAATAGGTAGTGGTATTCCATGCTACCATACCACTTCATTGATGTATATATATAAAAGTTGATCAAGTGAAAATTCTAGTCTAATTGAGATAAATTGAGCTATCTCTATAAGAAAATCAACAACAACCCAAATGATATTTTTTCCAGTGTATGTATTTGGAAGTCCTGTGAGGAATTCTATGGTGATTTTTCCTGCTTCCTACTGATATGGGTAATGGTTGCATTATCACTTTAGAATTTTTTCTTTCAAACTTCACTTTCAGACATAATATGAATTTAGATGTGTAGTCAACGATATCCTTCTTCATATTTTGCCACCAAAAGTTCCCTTGGATATCTCGATACATATTTCTTCTCCCTATGTGAATAGAGAATCTTGATCTATGTGCATCATTCAAATGCTCATTCTTTAATTCTATATCCGATGGTACACCTTGTGCTGAACCAAATCTTAAGACTCTATCTTTTACAATAATGAACTCAATGGATTTCATAGTTCTTATATGTTCCACCATTTTATGAATTTATAATAATTTTTCAGAGCATCCTTTATTTTCCCCATGAGGGATGGTTTAGAAATTATTTGATTAATGATTGATGATTTTCCTCCATTAATGATTCCAATGTATTTCTTTGTTTGTCTAAGAATATTGGATCCTTCTCTATTATTATCCTTGATAATGATTCTTGATCCTTTCTACTTAGAGTATCTGCTTCCATATTTTCCATTTTGGGATGGTAGTTGATTGATCATTTATAATCTTTGATGAGCTATAACTATCATTGTTGGGGCATGTTAATCTCAATCAATTGGAATATATTTTTGAGGCTCTTATAGTCTGTATACATCTCACACTTTACTCAAGAGTGAAAATGCTACCATATTTTCTATGCAAAGAAAATAAATTCCAACTACAGATCATGTGTGGGGTAGTTTTTCCCATGTATTTTAAACTGGCCAGTGTTTTATGATATCAAGTTATCATTTCTCATTAGTAAAAAATCTTAATACCTTTTTGAAGCATCATTGTACAAAAAAGGTCTTCTCCACTTATCAGGAGTGTGAGTACTAGCACAATAATAGGCCTATTTTTAATATCCATAAATATTTCCTCAAATTATTGAGTCCATTCCCACTTGACTCAATTCCCTACCATCTTGTTAATTAGGGTTGAAAATAATGGGATTTTAATTAAAAATAATTTGTAAGAACCATCTAGGACATGGAAACTATGGATCTATATTACATATGTTGTCTTGGGCTAGTATTCAATTTCCTCCCCCTTGGTGGGTCCATATATATTCTTTTGCTGGTGATAACATTCCCCAATAATGATACATCCTCCATCTAGAACTCAAATTTAGTATAATTTTCATATAGGTTTTCCTTTCACAATGTCTTCAGCATAATACAAAAATTCTTCCCATGTTCCTCCTTGCTATTTGAGTATATTATAACTTCTTCGATAAAGACTACCACTAATTTATAATGTTAATTTCTATAGAACAAATTCATTAAATCCATGATACTTTCTAGAGAATTGGTGAGTCCAAAGGGCATCACTATGAACTCACCGTGTCTATACCTCATTCAAAAGGATGCCTTGGGAATATCTTTATTCTATATCATTAATTTGTGATATCCCAACCAAAGGTCCACCTTTGAAAATTTATTGGCCCCATACAGCTAATCGAATAAGTCATCTATCCATGTAAGAGCATAATTTTTCATTATCATGATTTTATTGAGCACATGATAATCAATGAAGAGGTACATTGACCAATCTTTGTACTTACTATATATGAATGGTGCACCACATGGTGAAGCAGTCGGGTGTATAAAACACATCCCTATATTCTCCTATAACAGCTTATTCAGATCTTGTAGCTCTATGTTGGCAATTCTATATGGGGCCTTTGATATATGTATTGATCCAGGAATAAAATCAATTGAGAACTAAACTTATCAGTTTGGTAGAAAATAAGGAAATTCATTAGGGAATAACATAGTTTAATCCATCATGATGGGAATATCTTCATGACTGATCATCACCTGTGCCACAATCATTTGGGTGAGATATAATTACTTGTAAGGAAGTAACATAGACACATGATATGATTATTCTGATGGAGATTCATCTTACTCATTACACTTATAAATAATTGGAGGATGCTTCGGGGTGTGAATAGTGATATCCCTTTTCCAATATATAATGTTGTCTTCATATGATGATAGACAATACATGCACAAAATAGCATCAAACTCTACTCATAGAAGTTTAATATAATTTTCTGGGTGGTTGAGTCCACAAAAATTAACTAGGAGGAGTTTTGTACTTTGGATTCAATAATTGACCCATTAGTTATTCTCAGAGATAACTTAACCTTTATATTTTTATGTAGTGTTTAAAGAGTTCTACTAAACTTTAAATTTGTGAAATAATGCATAGAACAAGAATCAAATAGTATATTCTATATTCATTAATGAATTAGTAGTGTAACTATCACTACATCAATTTTAATATCCACATCAGTAGTAATGTTTGAATAACCCCCCCCCCTCCCATAGCCTTAGAGTTTGTTGCTGATTTCCTCAGACAAACCTTGTATTAGGATAATGTTTTTTATCATTACCAAGATCATTTCCATTGTAACATTGTACCTTAGGCATAGTGTTGATATGAACCTTCCTTTCAAAAACCATATTAGTGTAATTATTCATATCCATTCAATAGTTCTTTTATAGGCTTCTCATTCTTCCACATTTAATGAAATTCTTGGTTACCATTAGCTAGTTCCCACGAAAAATCATTCCAAAAAAATTCATATGGGATTTTCAGTCTTCATTCTTTTATGGGATTTATATAATGAACGACCTATATTAGAATCCATTTCAACTTTATGTCACTGGTCCTATGAGACCACAGAGTGTCTTTGATCTCTAGATTAACATTGAGGGCACAATGGAAAATCTTATCATAACTATTTAAGTCCTGAATCAGTAACAATTTTCATAGAGTAGAATTTAGTCTACTAAATAAGTGATAAACATTGAATTTTGTGTTTATGAAAATCTAGAGGTATATCTTGCAACTGTAGTAATGTTTGCTTCATATTAGTCAATAGAAACATCTTCTTTCTTCTTAAGTCTGATAAACTCTATTTCCATCCTGAGATGAAGAGTTCCGGGAAAATATTTATTGAAAAACATTTTCTTGAATATCTCAAAATCCATTGAATACCATTTCTAATTGGACTGCATATTTTTTTTCAGTGTCCACAATTGATATGCTTTCCCTTCAAAATTGTAGACAACAAACATGAAATTCTATTCTTATGAGAACTTGAGGATATAGAATACATTTTGTATTGAGTTAACACACTATTCTGTTAGGAGGGGATCTGAATATAAATTAACTATGGGAGGCCATTTAATCTTAAATTATTAAAGGAAAACATTCTGTTTCCGAGGTGAAAAAGGGTGTTCCAATTGATTTAGATTATTATTTATAACATGGGCCAGCTGCACCAGTACTATCATAATGTTTTGTTCCACCATTCCCATTATATTTTCCATATCTTAAGGGAAATATTCACATTATTAATCACATGGATTTTTGGCATGTGTTCCACTATTTCCTACCATGAACTAAGAAAAACAATGCACTGTTGGGGGGCTTGAATACATGGATAATAAGCATAAAATGAAACATTGACCTAAAAGGATAATCTTGTAAAGGAAAAATATATCCTGTCTTGCGATTCCCGAGGTTTCAGTTTAGGATATCCAGGATCTGTTTCCTAAATTATATTCTTTTGGGATTCCACCCCCCCACCTAAATAATGGTTCATAATGAGCTTATGAATTTACCCAATCATGTTCACTATGATAGTCCATCTAGGGGTGAAATAAGGCCCACTTTACTGTACCGGATGTCCACAAGTCAGGATAAGAAAACCATGTCATGTTTGTTACTCCAACGTACATTTGTTACAGAACCACATCAAATTTAGTACCCATACATGGATGTATTTTCTTGATATAAAACATACTCTATAGATACCAAATTTTAGGGTTTTTTTCTTATACATAGTCTCATTCAAAATGTTTTTACAAAAGGTATACATTTTTTATATGTAAAATATCTAAATCTATTCTATGATAACAACTATACTGACCCCTTCCTTTTACAAATATTAGTACATGATTTAATGTATAATTAAGAAGAAATTACCATCCAAGGATTGTAAATTATAGTGTCTTGGTATACTAGGTATGTAAAATTATAAATATGAAACTATATAAAACATGTCTTTGTTTATCAGAAATTATGAGATCCAAAATTCCAATGAGTCTTTACATATATATAGGATAACTGGGGTATAACATAAACAATTGGATGACCTAAAAATCTCATTAAGGGAATAAATATTAAAATAAATCATATCACAAGGGTTTGAAGGCATGACATATTTATATAAAACGGGATGTAACATGATTATATATAAGAAATCATAACACATAAAAAATGGGATCATATAGTTCTAGAAACATGGTTATGTTGAAGAAACTATAAAGATGACTTTAGAACAAGTCAACGATCATTTCACATAGAGGAGAATGAGTCTAGGATAACCACCAAAACTATTTCACATAGATCATAAGTTAATGGTGACAAAAAAGAAAGTTTCACATGGAGAATAAGTCAAGGATAACCACCAATACCACTACACAAAATAGCTCATGAGGCTAAAATTTACCCAATTCATTGGAGTGCTATCTGGTTCCACCAATTATAGCAACATTTCTCTTTATTATACACATATACATGATTTGTTACATTAAATTGCAATTAGGACGACTATGAGGATCGAGCGGTCCAATGTCTTATGAGATTAGGAACATTACATAACACCTTAAAACATGGAATACAAATCTTTATTGAAAACTTATTTTACATGACCACAATATTCATTCTTAATTAGTAGAGTACTGGATAAAATATGGTTGTATATAAGAAAGGGGTGAGCTATAAAGTCAATTAAGGGAGTATAAAAGATATAACATTAAGATTAAAATTAATTTTAGGTGGTAGGAACATCAATGGAGAATAAGTGAAACTTGATCATAAAGTCATGATATAGCATGATTATCATAACATGGAGATGTGGAAACAACATTTAACATGATATTATCATGAGCCAAGGATCCTTGCACATGGTGCATGAGTAAAATATCATTGTACATGAATTATCATGAGTAAACCCTCATTTCAAATGAATTACCATGAGTCAACACTATTTAAACATAACATATCATGATACTACTATTTCCAATTGCATTGGAGCGCTATCAGGGCGCACCATTTATGAAAATTTTATTTCATGCATAAGTGTGCCACATGAATCATACAACATGGATTAATTCAACATCATAATTTATTCCATGAATAATAGATGTGGAATACATAAATGTAAGTCCTAAATCAACAGTTACATGTGCATAAAGTTGAAACCCCTTGATAGAGAAATGGGTATGGTATTCACATTCATGATGATTTTGGCATAGGATATTTTGGTGTAACTTCGGCAACATAACGATGTCAAATAGATATAAAAAAATGGTTTGATGAGAGAGATATGGGTATATAATTATTTATACACGAAATGGATAGTAATGGGGTAATGGAACATAAAATACCAACGTATGTAATTCAATTTATGAGCATTATATAGAATAATTTCTTGAATGTAAATTAGTAGAGAGAAATCCCTTAAGGAATTTTGGCATGGTAACTGGTGTTCATGGGAGGCATTAGTGAGAGAAAAAGTGGTTCTCAACATTCAAACACAAGGGGGGAAGAATAGTGTATTTCAAAATCATACCCCAAAATTTTTAATTGACAATAAAAGGTCATAACAATGTATGGAATCTTGATGATAAAGAAGGAAGCAAATTGAGGATCCCTTACTCAGAAGTGTGATCGCAAAGACTTGGGAGAAACTTTAGAGAGACTTACTAGGAGAAAGTGGCACCTTTGTAAGATTGTAGAGAGATAGGGGAATAGGTTTGTCGAAATCAAAATTGTTTTAGTGAAGTAGAATGAGATATTGACTGGGTTTACATTGGAAGGGAGAAAGAAATCTTTATTATTTTGGTTTTTGACACTACACATTAAACTAATCAAAACCACATACCAACCCTTGTATTTTTCTCATGTTTGATAAAAACTCAAGAGGAAAGATAAATTTTAAATGGAAAATGGATGAACATAATAAAATAATAGTCATGCTTATGTGGAGGTGAGTCACACTCTTAAAGAAATCATATTAATAAGTTAAAATATTTTATAAGTCATGGAGGGTCCACTTTAGAACTATTAAATTAATCAAACAAATAAAAATTCATATTATTTTAATTTTAAAACATTTATTGGGAGAATATACCTTTTATAGTATTTTATTACATCACTATTGGGTCATTATGAGGTCATAAAACACATTATATATTTAAACATCATAGAATTTTATCAAAAAATTTGATTGTCTTAGAAAATTATAAAAAATTCAACATTATATAATCTATAAATCATGATTATAAAAATAATATTAATTTTATCTAAATAATTTTATAAATATGCAAAAATTTAATTTTAATATAAAAAACTACATTTATAAAAAAATCAAGTGTTTTGAAAAAAAACTGCTTTTAAACCTTAATAAAATATAATTGTATTACTAAAAATTATACTATAATTGAAATTTAATAAAAATTATTTTTTTAATAATTTTTAAACAATTATTATTTAATTTAGAATTCCATTAATTTATCAAAATATATTTCTATATTGAATTAAAATATTAACTAAAAATACTATTTATTCATTAAAAGAAATCTAAAAATTAACAATAATAAAATTAATTTATATTATTTATAAAAAATGTTTCATATAATCATATTTCTATGGTATTGTTACATAAAACCTTATAACACCTACATATGAACTAAGTGAAATGTTTTTGATGGGGACATACTCTTGGGGAAGCTCAGATAACATCACTCAAGTGGTAATCTCTATTAACATCAACTTCTAATGTAGGTGATTCCGTTAAATATTAACGTGTTAAACCATAGCTTGGGATTGGTCCAAAGTGAAACCCATGAAGCTACCTCCTTTCCGAACTTTGGAAAATGGGCTTCGTATGGAGGAATTATTATGGATAAGACTATCTTTTCCTTTGACTTAATAAATTGGATTTTTTAAGCCCTATATTTATACTGGTAATGCGATCACTGTTCAACAGTTATATTAGCAATGGTAACAATTCATAACAGTATATTAATATCCAAAAAAATAAAACCAAGGAAATACATATGTCTTATATAACCATTTTACATAATAATACATTTAAATAGATCATCATGATTTTTCATTAATAAATGTTTTGGTCATTACAGTCTTTCCCCCTTAAGAAATTTCTCCCTATAAATTTACTTATCCCAATCTGATATAGATGAGGGTAACTTTTCTTCATCATTTCCTATGATTACCACATTGCTTCATAAAATTCATGGTTTCCCCAAACACCATGCTGATGGGTATTATCTTATTTCAAAGAACTGTTTCCCTACAATCTATGATCTTCAACATATTCTCTTCATTGGAGAGGTCATTCTTCAATGTTACAACTTATGGATTGAGTACATTTTATGGGTCAAGAGTGATACATGGAAGACATCATGTACATGAGACATGTTTGGTTGGGGGCTTCACAATAGGTCACTACACCAATGTGATCAATGATCTCGAAAGGGCTGATGTACCTTGGACTAAACATTCCCTTATTCCCAAATCTCCTAAATATATTCCACAGTGATATGCGGAGGAATAACATGTCTCCAACATCAAACTATATGTCTAATTGATGATTGGCATCATTTCTCTTTTTTCAAATCTGAGCAGCTCTAATGTGCAGTTATATGGTCTTAACCTTCTCTACAATTTCATCGACCATTTCTGGACCTAGGATTTTTTTTCTCCCCAACATACTGGTGTTCTACTCCTCTTCCCATAAATGGATTCATAAGGAGTCATTTGGAAGCATCAGTGGAAAATTTTATTATAAGATAACTCAACAAGAGGAAGATATTGATCACATCCTCCTTTGAAAGTCCATTAAGCATGCTCTCAACGTGTCCTCATGTTTTTCAAAATTCTTCTCATATTGGCCATCAGTTTGAGGATGATAAGCCATACTAAAATACAGATCAATATTCAGAGCATATTATAGATTCTTCCGGAACATAGAGGTGATTCATTTATCCCAATCGGATACAATAGATATTGGTATTCCATGCCGCCTAACCACTTCACTGGTGTATATCTGTTCTAGAAGATCCAATGATAAATCCTATCAAAATATAATGTAGTGTACAACCTTTTTAAGATGATACAAAACAACCTAGATAGCATTGTTTCTTTTGGATTTCTTCAGAAGTCTGATGACAAAGTCCATGGTGATGTTCTCCCATTTCCATGTTGGTATGGGTAATGATTGCATCATCCCCTTAGACTGATTCCTCCCTCCCTTTACTTTATCACACACCAAGAACATTAATGTATACTCTGCAATCTTTTTCTTCATGTTATCCCACTAATAATTTTCTTAGAGATCTCGATAGATCATTGTGTTTCAATGGTGAATGACGAAATTCAAACTATGTTCATCAACCAAAAGTTCATTCTTTAACTCCAGATTTTATGGAACACATAGTATTTTCCAAAATCTCATAATACCTTCTTCATTAACATTTAACTCTGAGGATTTCCATTTTCTGATAGTTTCTAAATTCTTTTGAATTCTTACATCATTATTTTGAGCATCCTTAATCCTTTCCAAATGATACAGTTGAGTAATAATTTGTGAAAGGATTAGTGATGTTCTGTTCTTTATGATACCCATATCCATGTACATCAAATATATGAAGATTGGATCATTTTCAATTCTGATCAACGATAGAATCACTGGGCCATTTGTAATTAGGGAATCTCTAACCTTGTTCGCTTTCCCAGGGTGGTAATGGAATGAGAAATCAATGTTGTTTATTTTCTCTAACCATATTCATTGGTGCATGTTATACTATTTCTTTGTGAATATATACTTGAGGATTTTCTGATCCGTATATATTTCAATCTTCTATCCAAATAGGTAATGTCTCTAAATTTTTAATGTGAAGATTACTATTTAAAACTCCAGATCATGTGTTGGATAGTTTTTCTAATGAAATTTCTATTTCCTTGAATAATATGCAATGACATTATTGTTTTGAATCAAATCACATCCCAGAACCTTCTCGAAGAATCACTGAAAACCACAAAATGATCTCTACTTGTAGGTAGTATGAGCACGGGTAAAGTGGTAAGACTCCATTTCAACTCCTTGAATCTTTATTCGAATTCATCCCTCAATAAAAACATGACACCCTTCGGAGTTATCATGGTAAAAGAGTTTGACAATCATGTGAAATTTCTCAAAAATCGTCGATAATATCGAACTAACCCAAAGACGCTATAGATATCTGTCACAGATGATGGCCTTGACCGTCCATCAATTGAATTTGTTTGGGAGGGATCCACAAATATCACGTTGTTTGTAATTATATGTCCCAATAATGAGACACCCTTCAACCTGAACACACCCTTGATGAACTTTTCATGGATCTTCTCCTTTCGCCAGGTCTCTAGTACATTGCTTGGATGATCCTCATGATCCTCATTAGGTTTCGTGTATGTTAAAATATTTTCTATAATGACTACCAAATATTTGTTGAGGTAATCCTTAAATAATCATTTTACCATGTCCATTAATTTTTCTACAACATTAGTGAGTCCAAAACTCATTAGAATGAATTCATAGTTCCCATACTTGTTCAAAAAGCTATCTTGGGGATATCCTCCTTCATCACCTTTATATGGTAATATCCTAACATCATATCTATCTTGGAGAAGTTTTGGGCTCTTTGTAGTAGATTGAAAAAATCATCAATTTGTTGAAGGGGATACATGTTCTTTATCATGATTTTTCTGAGCTGAAGATAATCAATGCAAAGGCGCATTGACCCATCCTTATTCTTCCTGATGAGGACTGATTCACCCCAAGGTGGAGCACTTGGGTGTATAAAACCTTTATCCAGATTCTCCTGTAGTTATTTATTAAGCTCCTAAAACTATATAATAGCCATTATATATAGAGTATTGCATATTGTAAATGACATAGGTATAAGATCAATTGATAATTCAACATCTCTTTTAAGAGGAAGAACAACAAATTCATCAAGAATCACTTTAGCGAATTCCCCCACAATTGGAATGTCTTCAATGATGGTTGCTTTTATAGAGTGAATCATCTGAGAATGATACAGGTGCTCATACATCAGTAATATCCACACTTGAGATGATGTTTCTAAAGAAGATTCATCCTCATCCTTCCACTTGTACAGAATCGGTGGTCGATTCGCTATATGGAGAGTGACTTCCATCTCACTGTAATTTATGTTGGCTCTATATAATAAAATTAAATCCATGCCAAGAACTGCATAAATTTCTAGCATAAGGAGTATCAAGAGGTTCACTAATAATTTCTATCAAAAAATTTTGATAGGGTAGGAGTTATATTCCTGGGATGCAATAATTTCCCTATTTACCATTATCACCAGCATCACTACTTCTGTGATTTTTTGTGGTGTTGGGATTGTTCTACTAAACATTAGGGATATAAAACAATATCTAGAACCATAATCAAGATCTAAGTTCACTATTATTGAATAAATAACTAGAATACCTATCACCAATTCATTGATGGGGTTTTCTTCGGTGTTAGTGATGGAAAAATCTCACTCTTGCTGCCTTGGTGTTTGTTGGTTTCCTCAAAAAAACCTTTAGCTTTGGGAACTTGAATGCAAAGGGCTCTGGTTATTTGTAGTTAATGTAATGAAAAATGCATTGAGTGTCAATTGGAGCGTTCCTCTCTTATATCTCAATAATGAGTTCTTATATTCATCAATTAACGACCATGTTACCTTCTCCTCCACATGTAAATAATTTTTTCATCCCCATCATTAAATTTTCAAGGTTCTTAATTTTGAACCATTGGAATGTTTGGTGCTGGAATATTTATCACTATTGGATTTATCACCTGGACTATCAAAATTAAAATCCACATTCCACTTCTTATTCCCATGATACCCCTGAGATTACCCGATCTCCATTTTGACTTTGAGGGAACATCAGACAATTTACCCATAGCTATCAATTTCAATGATCACTAGTGATTTCTATAGGCTATGTTTTGGACCACTAAATAAGTGTTTGACCTTGTATTCAAGGGTAATGACAAAGAATGAATTGTATCTTGAAAACCTTATGATGTTTTCCTCATACGCTTTGATGGATTCATTGTCTATTTTCTTAAGGGAAAGGAAGTCCCATTTCATCTTATGTTGGAGAGTGTGCGGAAAATATTTATTGACAACCATTTTCCAAAAATCCTTCCACTCTAATGTCTTGATCTCTTCCTTAGGCATCTTATTTTTTATCAATGTCCACCATTGATCAGATTCAGCCACCATACAATAAGCATCCATAAGAACATTTTTATTTGGATCATAGAATTATGGAGATTCGATTCGGCCACCATATGATAAGAATCCATAAGAAATTTTTTTTGTTTGGAACATTGAATTATGGAGAAGATCTTCTCAATGGAGTTTCTCTATTGTTTAGAAATTGAGGGATCGATTGAACCAACAAAATTTAGAGGCCATTGTCTCATGAAGCACTCGATTGTGGATTTTTGCTTCTTGGGGGGGGGTGGACATTCCTCTTGATAATTTTTTTTATTCAAAACATGAGTTAACTAAGAGATTATCTTGGAAAAGATTGTGATTAACGCTCCCATCAGATTGGGAATCACATTAGAACAATCATCAAATGAACCTCAGTATCGCTTGCTTTCCAGAGTCTTTCTATTACCATCCACTAGGTTGAAAAAGGGGAATGTTATGCGTAACACCTAATGAGGAATCCAATAAAAAGGGATAAATTATAAATTACATTTATTTAATTATGTTATGAATTTATAGGCTTTAATCTATGTTATCCATGATCTAATTCTCAACATATATTCTTAGGGGATTTTTTATTCCCTTGATAATGGTTCACACTAAGCTTTTGAATTTACCAAAGAATATCCCCTGGGATTGTTGAACCAAGAGTGCATAAAGGACCATTTGCAAGCACAAATTCCAGTTCTATTCTATCTCAAAGTTGTGTCTTTTTGTTTTAACCCTAGATACATCTGTGCCAGATCCACCTCTAACTATTCATATATAGATAGGTGTGTATTTTATTGATAAATAAATTACTCTATACAACCCAAAATTTAGGTTTTTTTTTCCTATAATTAGTCTTATAATTAATTCTTTTACAAGGGTTTTCTAATCCTAATCCCAAAAATTACAAAACCTATCCTCAGAAAAGAACTATAACAACCCTTACCTTTATTACACACTTAAACATGATTTATTACATAAACAACCACTTATGTAAACTATGATGATCAAGAGTTATAGTGTATTGGGAAATTAAGAACATTACATAACATCTAAAAACCAGAAATACTCATCTGTATTGAAAACTTATTTTACCTGATCACAACATTCCTCAGTACTTAGCACTCCATGGGATTACCTGAGGATGAAAATAAGAAAGGGGTGATCTATAAATCCAAGTGATGGAGTATGAATACACAACATGAAGATTAAAATCCATGTTAGAAAATATGAAAATAAACGTACCATAAGATATACATGAACATAAATTCATGATATATCATGATAATCATAACACGGAGATGTGGAAACAACATTTAACATGATATTAGCATGACCCAAGTCTCATTGCACATGGAGCATGAGTAAAACATAATTTGACATGAATTACCATGACTAAAACCTCATTTCACATGAATTAGAATGATTCGACACTCATTTCACCAGATGTATCAAGATAATATTCTTTATTCATTACATTGGAGTTCTCTTTGGGAACATCCTTTATAAACAGTTCATTTCAAGCACAAGTGTTCCACATGGATCATAATACCTGGATTCATTATAAAACATATTTTATTCCAAAAATAATTGATGTTGACTACATGTATATATATACTCAATCAAAATGTACATGTGTATAAAGGAGAATACCCTTTATAGTGAAATGGTTATGGTATTCACAAACATGATGATTTTGGCATGAGAAATTTTGGTGTAACATCATTAGCATGACGACAAAAAATAGAAATCGTAAAATGGGTTGATGAAAGTGAAAGGGGTATCTCGTCATTTATTCCTGAAATGGATAGTAAGTTCTTCATGTAACATAATATCCCAAAATATGTAATGGAATTTAGATTCATAATATAAAACAATTTCTTTAATGTAAACGAGGAGAGAGAAATCCCCTACTGAATTTCGGCATGGTAACAGGTGAGCAGGGTAGGAATTAATGGGAGGGAAAGGGGTATATCATCATTTAAACATAAGTAGTTAAGTACAAGGGAGGTGTGAAATCATACCCAACATTTATTATTGAAAATAAAAAGGCATAAAAATATAAGGAAACATGGAAATAATTAAGGATGAAAATAAAATGAGGAGACATTACATAGAAGTGTGATCCCAAATGATTGAGAGAGTTTTTAGAGAGGCTTCTTGGGATGTTGGGGGACATTGGAAGGATTCTACATATATTAGGGCATATGTTGGTTTGGATACAAATGTTTTGAGTGACGAGGAATGTGAGATTGAGTGGGTTTATATTGTAAAGTAGTTGGAATTCTTCATTGTTTAGGTTTTTGATAGTACACATTAATGTAATCGTAACCAAAAACTATCCCATAGTTTTTGGACATGGTTTTTACCAATGTGCAGTGGAAAAAATTATTTTATATGTTTAAAGGCCGAAAATAATAAAAAATTGGTCTTTATTATGTCAAGGTGAGTCACACTCTCAAGGAAATCATTTAAGAATGTTAAAATATTTTATAACTCTTGGATGGTCCACTAAAGAACCATATAATTAATCAAACCAATATAAAATAAGATTATTTTAAATTTAAAACATATATTTGAAGAATATAAATATTATTTTATTTAATTACATCACTATTGGGACATTATGATTTCATAAAACACATTTTATATTTAAACATTATATTAATTTTACACAAAAATTCGACTATCTCAGAAAATTATGAAAAATTAACTTTTAGATAATTTGGATCTCCTGATTTCATAAATAATATTAATTTTATCTAAATTATTTTCTAAATATGTAATTTTTTTTTAAATTAAAAAGAGACATTAATCGAAAATTGATTGGTTTTGACAAAAAAATCTTTGAAACCATAATAAAAATTTCAATCGTATTCATACATATTATACTATAATTTATATTTAATAAAAAATCATTTTAGTAATAACATTTTATAAAAATATTATGGGATAAAAAAACTATTAATTCATAAAAATAGTTTTAATAATTGAATTTAAATATTAACTAAAAATTCAATTTGAGCATTAAAATCCATTTACAAATTAACAATAATAAAATGAAATTGTATTAATTATACAAAAATAATGCACATAATCATAGTGCAAGGGTCTTGTTACATAACCCCCTATAACCCCTGCATAAGACCTAAGGGTAAGGTGTGCGATAGGGACATAATCTTTGGGCGGCTTAGATAACATCAATCGACTGGTAATATCTATTGACTTACACATTTACTATCGGTGATTCTGTTGAAGCTTAATGTGTTGAATCTCATCATGGGCTTGGTCCAGAGTGAAGCCCAGTGATGCTACCTCCTTTCTGAGATCTGGAAAAATGGAATCGTATGGTGTAATTCTAATAGATGATTCCATCGCTTCCTTTTTCTGACTAAATTTGATTTTTAAATCCCTATATTAATACAAATCATGTGATAACTATTAAATGTCTATATTGGAAATGGTAACAATTCTTAAACAAATTTTAAAATACAAAAACATAAATCAATGGATGTATATATGTTTTATATAACCATTTTACATAATAAGACACATAATTAGATAAAGATGAATTTTTATTTATAAAATTTTCAGTCATTACACCCATCATAATATGTTCATGAATATCCTTTCAACATAAATAATCATACATAATTAATCAAACTAAACATAGGGGTCACCATGGCAGGAATTTTGTATCATAATCATGTAAAATGCATAATAAATTAGTGTATCGTCAATGTTTCCATGAATTAATGGAATTATATCATAAATGGACATTAATAAAATAATATAATAGTATATCATGATCTGTTATGTCGAACTAAAGTGAATAGAGTGCCTATGAATCTTTTGAAATAAATCATTTTAGTACGGTTTAAGGGAAAAAAATTAATATTATTTAAAATATAGAATGCATAATTGATGGTATAGAAACATAGTTGATCCAAGAATAATTTTTCATGATAAAATTAATTATTTTATAAAGATAATTTTGTTTTAAAAATGTTTATGAAACCCACATGATAATGGGTTATAATTTAGGATATTCCCTTAAATCGGTCTTGATCGTCAAGAAGAATTTAGTATGGAACATTTTAAAATCATATATATCCCAAAAAAATAAGGATGAATGGATATTGATATATGTGTTTGGAAAATATAATCCAACTTTATAATAAGTAAATAAAAATAAAAGATAATTTCCTCTCGGTAAAAAAGGGACGAAGAGTAACCCGGAGGAATAATGGTGGTTTGGGTGGAATCCCTTACCATAAGTCTGATGGTGTTCTTAACTTGATCTTAATATCATGTATAATAAAATTAGATTTGATCAATTATTATTTCTAGAAAACTTTCTACATTTAATTTATTTATAGCCAATTTTTTATGCTGTTTAATTCCATTTTTGATGAGTTATAGTGAACAATTTCGTCGTTTGTGAGTGCTCGGTTTCATAGTTTTCAATATCTGTTCAATTGCATAAGAGTAAAAATGTTCATTTAAAATTTAAAAGGATTTCTAGAAGAATAATTATATTATATAAATGAACATAAAAAATATAATATGGTTATATAATTTATTTTAATATATATGATGACGATGAATAATTATATTAATACTTATTGATAATTATTTGGATTAATTTAATGGTATTTCGATCATAATAAACTCAATTTGATTTATAAATTAATATCATGTATAAGAATGATTAAAAAAATAAATATAACAATATACATATATAATAATCAGTTTCAGCCACAAAATTGTTTCATGGCCATCCTTGAAGAAGGAAATATAAATTGAAAAGTCATCATCCTTCAATTTGATAAATTAACATATATCGGATGGTGTCTTCATATTTAACATAAAAGTATGTGAAATGAGGTATGATGGTGTAGAGACCCAAAGCATGACGTACATGTACATTATTTTAATTTTTCTAAATACATAATACTTAATAAGAACAGACACCAAAGGACCGTAACAGTTTAGTGCCTTCGGAAACTCGAAACATAATCTTCTAATCTTGGTGAAAGATTGTCAACATCTCCCATAAAGATATTCCCTTTTTTCATACCTAAAACCTTTCCTTATATCCTGGGGAAAATAAAACATATAAAGGGTGATCTCGAATGCTCAGTAAGTGAAAACATAGTTATCATAAAACAATCCATAAAAATTTTAAAGTAAAAACTTGAACATGAAACTTAAACATCAAAATCTTGAGCAAAGACATAAATCGTGGAAGTACGTAACACATATATCATAATGGAACATCAATCATGATTAAATATAATGGGAATACAACATGTAATTGTTCAACCATTCAGCACATGTTATGATTTCCATAGTAGCCAAGGCATTGCTACCAAGACCATCTTAGTGGAAAAAGTTCCTTTCTGAATCGAGTTCACTCCTCGTTTCAGTCCTCTAACACTGAAATGGATTAACTTACCATTCCAGCCATGCCTATATCATGAGATATAAATATTTACACAATTCATTAGAGGGAGATACAGGTTCCACCCATCTCACAATGAAATCATTCTTACTTGTGCCATAAAATAAACATACATCATTCATAATAACCCAATAAATAAAATGGGTTTCATAAACATCATCACATCATCAAATAATCCATATAAAATAAATGGATATCATTTCATAATAAGAAATGTGAAACCATGTAAATCATAGAGATATGATACTTGAAACATACACATATGAAATAATGTCATCTTATATGGAAAATGGTTTTGATAAAACATTTGAAATTAATTCTTGAGGAAAATATCCTTTCTTCTTCAAAATCAATTTCATTTCACAAAATGTCATGCAATTTTAAAAGAAATGGATTTTTTTGAAAATAGTCATGAAATATTTTGTAGGAAGTTTCATGAAAATAAGGCTTTATAAAACCGTAAAAATCCATTCGTTCCGTATAAGTTAAAAAAACATTCTTCTCGTACTTTTGCCAGAAACGTCAAAAAGTACCTCGTAACGTAAACAAAAGAAATATTCCATACATACCATGTAGTAAATTTCAAGAATGGGTAAAAAGGACTTTAAAAATACATGAAAACACTTTTATAAAACATGGACATGGATGATAGAAATAACCCCAGTAAATACATACGAATAAGCAATCTCGGATAAAAATGAGATTTGCAAAATTATCCCTTAACTTAGGTATGATATGCTTCGTATGGATCCGAACTTCCTTTATAATGATTTAAATAATGTCATTGACTTATTACAGAATCATATTCATTTTTATTATATCATATATGGTTCACTTATGTCTTTATATTACCCGTTATTTTGTAAATTCAATGTTAAAGAGCGTTTTGGTTAAAATCGTTTCATTTGTCATCCGTGTTTTGACTTGTAATTATTCATATGATTACTTACATCATGATTACATAATTCCAGAATATAAAACATGATTTATATATAATATATATTCAAAATATACATATATATAATAGATCTATAAATGGAAAGAAAGACACCGTTCATGGAGATGGTAGGCCGTACGTACGCATGAATGCTGTTTTCGTTTCCTTATTGAAATGAATGAAACTAAATTGATGGAATAAATATATATACACATAAATATAGCAGAAGTATTATTTCATATATTTCATTATTATACATCATATAAACTTTATAATCATTCATGTATGGTTAACATGGAGAATGAATCAAATCGCGTCGTGGAGACGGTAATCCGTACGTACGTACGAGCGATGATATCGTTCCCATAATTATTTAATAGAATTGGAGTGGATGGTATAATATATCAGAACCATTATGATGTTATAATAACCATATATAGTTAATCATTACACCATTATACCCGTCCATGTAAGGTGTTGGTGGAAAACAGATTACACCACGGCGTGGAGATGGTATTCCGTACGTACAAACGCGCGGTGATTTTGTTTTCCGTAGGATGGATAGAAGGTGAAATAGAATTGTTTCATATTTATAATAAAATATAAGTATATAAGGGATACTAATTCTATTACTTCATAATTAAACAACAAAAGAAGAAGGAGTAGAAGAATAATGGAACTTCTAGAAAACGGTAGAAGGTATTACCTCTTTCTCGAAGTGCCTCCTTTAAACTTTCTCTTAGGGCACTAAAGTTGGTCTTTGAAGAAGACCAGGACCTATAGAATGTTTCTAGGGAAGTGGAGAAGATAATGTTGCAGGGTTTGGCCAAGCATGAAGGCTCAACAAGGTGTGAGGAAGAGAGGGAGGAGGTGCGCTTTTATAAGGGAGGAGAGGGGCACCTTTGGAAATCGTAAAAATATTAATTTATAATAAATCTAACCCTACATAAAAACCACAAAAAATCAATCATATTCAATTATAAGATGATATAGGGTTGTAATATCATCAACCAAAAAAATTATACATGTAGGGAATTTATTTTAAACATTATCAACTTGATTTATCCTTATTTAATCTATTAAATTTAATTTGCGGTAATAAAATTCTAAATTTTAAATTGTTATAAATAATTACTTATGTGATGTAAATTATCCATAATTAGATAATTTATGAAATTTTTTACTATGTAAATTTCAATTTATATTTTTTAAATATTTTTGTGATTTTTAAACAATTTAATAATATGTTATTTTTATAAAATAACAATAGTGTCAATTTTGACACTATTCATTTATTTGAATTTAAATAAAATCCACATAGAGGATATATTCGAAATAAAATATTTAATAGGTTCCTAACATGTCATAGTAATCTAAAAAATTATTGTAGCTCATTAAATAGTTCATATAATATTTATTTTAATATTTTTAAAACCATTTATTTGGTATATATCATAATAAAATAATTAGTACAAAATTTTTGTATAATTATTTAATATACTTTTTTTTGAAAAAAAATTAAAACTAAAATCCTTTGATGAATAAAAATATCAAAGATTTTATAATAATAATTTTACTTGAATTTATCATCTTAAAATAACAACATGTAAATTGTTATCTTTATTAAATTATGAAGGTGACAACTTTGGAATCATTTAAAATAAAATATTATAAGTGTGATAACCGCCTTAATAAGGATCCAAATGGTCACCTATTCGGACAGTGTATGATTAGGGTTTATATATAAACTACTAATAAGTTTTTTGAAGATTTGTGGGCCTTTTGATAAGTATTATTATTTCAATAAAAAACTATATTATTGATTTTTCGATAAATAAATAATTTCTACATCATTAATGTATAAGATAATAAGGTAATTAAATAACTCTTAAAAATTACAAATAAATTTCCATGATAAATAAAAACATTTTATATTTCAAATTCGTATTTATAACCGAATTTATATTCTGTATAAACATGTATTAAAATACTTAAATTATTAAAGTTGAGTGAGACATATTTCACTTTCCTTTAAATAAAATAAACTAATGGTCTTAATCACCTCCAAGTGGGTTCTAATGGATTCCATTTCGACCCAAATATGACATAGGACGAAATATATTCATCCAATTGTATTAAGACAAGTGTTAAGGTAATTTTATAATATTATATTTACCCTTAATTACCTGATTTACATTTTACTATGGTAAATAAAATTTACCGTAGTTATTATTCATAATGCCCAAAAATAAAAAGTAGTCTATTTATCATAATTTGGACCCAATGATTCCAAATATGGAATCCATTTTTCAAAATTAAATAAATAGAAGTTGCAGTAATTAAATTAAAATTAATCCCGTTGTCGAAAGAAAATAGGTTTTTGTTTAAAACATTGCAAAAGATTGAATTGATTTAACCTACGAATTCGAGGTAAAATCAATGCTAATGACATACATTACATTAAATGGTAAAAATATGTTTTATTTATACTTTAAAACCATTCAATATTATAATTTAACCATATAAATTATTACGATGAAAAAAGTTGTTTTTAATTAAAATATTGCGTGTTTTTATTATTCATTAAAATATGAATGTCATCAGAAAAATATAAAAACTTTATCCAATGTAATTTTTTATATCCTGATTCAAAATAAGAATTTTATTTTGTAAAATTTAACTTATTAAAATGTCAAAAACAATATTTAATGTGGGTGCTCCATCAAAAGGCGGCAACACTGCATTTTTTGAAAAATATTTATTTTACCCAAAAAATTTATGTTGTTCTTATACCATGTTTTCGAAAATGTGTGAGATGAATAATAATGTTATAAAATTCAGAATTTAATTAATAATATTCATAATGGCTAGTTCATAATAACATTTTAACCATATATCGTTGTTTAGTGAAACCCGGTATTGTGTACAACACACGCTATCGAGGAAGGTCGCGATTGCGTGTAATGTAAGCCGAGTCAGGGTTGCGTATATTGCAAGATAATATGGTGTTGCGTATAGTGAAAGATAATCTTGGTGTAACGTAAAACAGAAGAAATAAATTAAATTAAAAAGAATATTTTTCATAAAATCTCGGGGTGTTACATTCTACCCCCCATAAAATGAATTTCACCCTCAAAATTTGTCGGAGTTATAAATGGTTTACAACTCAAAAGTTTTAATAGAAAACCACATCGTAAAAAGGAATACAAAAACATTATTTTAAAAAGTTATGTATGAAACATATTGGTTACCCAAATTATCTCATCACTGGGTTTCCACGTAGGAGAACATAGGTGAAAATATGGATATGGAAGAAAAATCTAACCATCATGTTCTGATGGAGAGTGGTAGAGGACATAGCTATGAAAAATCCAACAATCACAAAGCCATAGATTTGTGATGATCTAAGGTACCATCTGATTCATCGGATATTAGGGCACTAGGACAACATTTTTGGTTTTCAAGATAGTTTCCCTAAAGTTGATGAATTAAAAGAAATACTTACATGATTTTGGTAAAATCTCACAGTTGTTCGTGAATTGAACAGTGTCTACTTCATCTATTAAAGAAATGAAGTTGAATTTGTTATTAGTGAAGCATTAGTAGATCATGGGATAGAATGATGGGACATTCCATCTGTTTCAAAAGGATAACAAAATTTACAAGTCCATCTTATGGTGAGATTAATCGTATATGGTTCTAAAAACAGACTTAGTCTTTATTTATCATACCTCTTAATAAAATATAACTACTTTCCACTAACCAGGGACTTCTTGTAGGCTAGTGGTAGGCGATAAAGGCCTGTCGCACATCCGTTGTGGGTTCGATTTCCATATCCTTGTCCAACGCGACGGGTTGTCGCCCGTCTTGCAGGTTGTCCCTTTTTCTAAAACGTCATTATAATAACATTACTGCAATAATATCGAAAAAAGTCCTAGCCTTAAACAATACTATATGATGTCTAACATAACCCTTTCCAATATTTAGACTTATCTGAAATACATCTGTCCAATCTCATAGTGTACAGAATATTATTACTAGAAAGGTCACATAATAAGAACGTGAATAAAATAAATTTATCATATGATATATCTTGTTGGTCACATTCCAAACATGTAAATTCCTGAATCATGTGTTCTCTTGAAATAGAAATTACCATAGAACCTTAGTGAAAAAATGAATACTATCAAAAGGTAACTCATTCCACATACCAAAATCCCAAAAATTCTATATACTCAAACCATAATATCACTTAGTCATTATATAAGTCATGAGATCATGAATACAATCAAACATCTCATTATCTTCTTATCCCTTCATTATGTGCATATCATTTACTTTCCAAAAATATCTGAATAACATTCCATGGTTACTGGTACCATTCAACATATACTTTCAAATACTTTAGGAATAAACATTGTCTTAAGGCGTCATGACCATTTTTTCGCATAAGGGATTCCACCATTGACCGACGCCCAACTCCACACCATAAGAGAATACAATAAATCTCACTGATGAATTGAAATAATGATTACCACATCTCATTCTCATTCCTCTTAAGACACAATAACTATTATATCTATGAGCCTAGACATACATGACTGCTAACAAAAAACACCCAATGCATGTTCCCACATTCTAAAAATTATCTTGATGGTGTTTGCAGATTTCAATAATATAACAAGGGTCAACCCTAGAAATGGAAAATCACACACTACACACCTTCTAGAATACATTTTAAGATCTTCTTTATAGAAAATATCTTAGATTATCCTCCTAAAAAGAGAATGGAAATATATATATCTTGACATATAGCCATTGTTACTTAGTGTACTCAAGATGATGTCGTGATATTTGGTCATGATTTCATTTTATTAAGATTACATGTATACTTTATTTATATACATGCATAACTCTCTATGATCCCTTCTGACACAAATAGGGACACATAAACATTTACCAACACCTAAAACCACATCTACCAATGTTATGTTAAACTGTCCTCCCATGAGTCAATCCTCTAATGTCACCCTATTTTTTATGAATTATCTATTTATCACATGGATACTTATTTATCATACCCACATTCTGTATATCATTATTTCTAGGGAAATAAATTTTTAAAACCATTAATTATTTTCTCAAAAACATCCATTAAATACTGATCAATTTTAAATAGCTACTTATCATAACACATGTTAATTATCTTTTCATTTGTAACTGGTGTACTATTACATACCTCATAGTGTAAGACCTGAAAAAAATCATGTACTTTATCCATAAACAAAGTCAATATGTCCTTTATATATGGAAAATTAGTTTTTATCATTCTTGGATCTCTCTTGGAACTCTGTTTCAAAAGATACCACCTACTTGTTCCATGAATTATCTGATAACCACCCTCCTCACAACATCATTTTTGAGAAATAAAGCATATAAATCACTAACACTAGACAACTACATTATGAACATGAATGATACTACACATTTAATAAAATTTTGATATATAATGACCCTTGGTTCTTTATTTATTATGTAGACATAACTATTCCTATAATTCAAAACCCGATCACCTTTTATGAACCATAATTGAAATGATTGTCAGACCATGCTCATTTCCACTTTGGAAAATGTAATCCCCCGGACAACCTATCTCATTGGTTCTCCTAAAAAACCATTTATATTATCCATTATGGGCTGGATAAAAAAATATATGGGACTCTTAGACTTCAAACATTCCCTAAGATTTCTCACACAAGAAGAATCTTCCACATAAAGGACATTATCTCATGACATCCAACCGACCCATAAATATCTCAATTGAGGTAAAACTGAAGTTAATCTAGAAAATCTTCAGCCTATAAGAATAAAACATATATACATAGGTATAATGAAATCACCTACAATGCATTTTCCTTTATGGCCTTGACCGTCTTACTGGGAATCCTTATAAGGTATTTCTCCCTAGAAGATCACAATTTCACTGTAATTTTATATGGGGATTATAATCACTTTGTATTTAATATGGTAATTCCCATAGATATCCATCCATCCATAAAAAAAACCTTCCTAGAGTTCATTATCATAATCTATGAGTCTTACCCCAGACTAAAGACACCCAAAAGATACCTCACATTCGAAACAATTCCTACGAATTTTGAAATTATAGTATTTTGGAGTAAAAACATCTATCGGGATACCCCCTTACTTGACTAATAAAAAAAACAATAGTCTTTCATACGAAGTCCACTAGGTTTTACCAATTAACATATATTTCCAAAAAACTATGATGAAGTCAATATTGACCCATGGTAATGATCTCATTCTTGTTCATGGAAAATCAACAGGAAACATCTAAAACTGACCACTACACGAGGTTCCCACAACATAAACCTATAAAAGGATTCATTTTGAAGAATTTATTCAATATTAATTCATTAATATATATAAATAAACTCATTTATAAGATAAATAATTCATCAATTTCTATATAAATCATTACTAATATCATTATTTAGTACAAAAAATGTTGAAGTTTTCAATTTATTTCAAATTAACATTTTAATCAATATTTAGAGATAATCTCTCCAAACTACATAACGTTATTTGAATTTCAATTTCAAGATATAGAGAAAAAAAATTTCTGGTGTGACTCGGACCTTAATTAAATAACACCTTAAAATTTTAATTCTTCAAAGTAAAAAAAAACATCATTAAACATTTTAAAGTGAACCGATTTAGTATTATGAGACAATACATATTTATGTATCAATGTATTAGAGGCTAATGAAAATTTAAATAACCACCATATATTAATCCCAAGTATACCCATATGGGGATAGGTAATAATTCATATAGATATTAAGTTTTCTAAAGATGGATCTGTCAATATATTCAAATTTTTATAAAACCTTATAGTGTTTATCTCCCATGAAACATTCCCTAATTGACATAATTTGGAACATTTGTGAATTTTGATATTATGGTCATACATTCTGACAAGACAAAAACATACATGTATCAGACATTACTTATATATACCATCGTTTAGTCAGAAGATTCACTATTTCCAAAATATAATGGTATATTCCTTTATAGGCTACAATTGGGACATAATTTATATATAAACCAGTTTAAATTTTTTATTACAATATAAACATATCGTAAATAATTTTTCAATATAAGTGTTACCCTTAATAATTAATAAAGGTACATACACTTAATTATTTTTTATTTGAAAAAAATTAATCATTGATGTAAATGTTTCATCTAATGAAACCAATGTTTGATTGATGAAACACGATATAATTGGTAATTTATTGGGACACCATCATGATTTTCGGTAAAACAGTTTTCGTTCCTGAAGAAAAATTCATATCCTTATATATATATTTATTTTAATAAATCATGTTATCACTTAAGAATGGAATTACTAGTAGGCATGCTAATATTTACATAAACATGATGAACATGTAAGAATTATAAATGATTACCTAATCAATATATATATAGATAAAAATGTTACATAATCATGTAGACAATATATTCAATCTATATTTCAAGGAATATGAATGTAATTAAAATTTCTATTTTATTAAATTGAATCCTTAAAAAACATACTTACCACACACAGCCATGGTAAAATATCTATAATCTATAAATCAATAACTAGTGGATGTAAAACAATCACCCAAGGTGAAATAATTAACATCTATAACAGAAAATCATTGTGAGAACCAATTTGAATAATATAAACATGATCATTACCTTATATGTGGGTTTCCTAGACAAAGAGACACGTTTTTTTGACATGTCCACATGTTCTTGTTTTTCTATATTCCATCTCTAAATAGCAGGATTGAGGAAAATAATTTTCTGATAGCACTTATATTATCCCTAACCAAGATCCAATCATGTAGTTCCCAGAGTCAGTTCAATATATAGCCTCCTGCATGCCTCACCATATGCCAATGGTTGCTGACTTGATGCTAGGGACTAAAGGTGGTAGTGTGAGGAGAAAATATCCTCTGGTTCAGTAATGAATAAAACAGAATAAATCATAATTAATATAATCATAGTATAATTAAGATTGGGAATAATTTATAACTATAAAAATATCCATGTATGTATATGTTATAATGTATTATAATAGAGATAAAATACATAATTCAAATACATGAATACTGAAATGAACAAAAACCAAAGGTTGTTCTCCACGATCATCTTAATATTTGACACACTCATATTCTCCTATGCTCATATGTACAATATAGACACCCCATAATGTAATCCATGATCAGGAACCTACAATTAGATTGTCATTTTGGTTATGAAATGGTGACCTGAGCATGATGTAAGATAAAATATACAAGAAAAAAAATGGTGAATTATTAAAACCATTCCATCAATATAAAATAATAACTATTATTCTATAAAAATATAATGGTTTTATAAAAACTATAACTGGATTCAATATCAAGGTTAGGTCCCTCATATATTCCCAATCTACTATACATACTTTGACTTATGCCAAATATCAATGTACAGGAGAATAGTATGTATATATATTGGACCGAATGAAAATAATCAAACTTGTTCACGTATAAAATTATTCATCCATGACCTAATGAAACCCCACAGAAGCCCTATATAATGGTGATCATAAAGGTATCCACATATATCATAACATTAACTATTTAGAAGTCGAGGGTATACTATTTATAACTCAGGTAAATTATAAGATAATATTACCTATATGCCCATCCAATACATCGACATATGAATCCAAGTATCTTCCATGGAATAAAATAGTCATATTTGACACATTTTCTCTTACATGTATGTCTATTTCAAGAGTCCATGCATTTTTCGATGTCTATATCACATCAATAAACTGATGTTTCTATCCATGGAATTCTAGGAAAGGAACCAATTATCAAACATGAAATATCATAAATCATTTAACTACTAATCCCATATATGGACTCCCAAATCATGACTTGATGAATCAATCATGTTATCTATATATATATATATATAATATCATTATTCAAATTAACCCATCAAATGAATTATATTGTAGAAATCTAGGTATTTCTCCAAGAGTATTTATAATCATTCATCCTATGATACCATCTAAGGAATAACATACACTATTGGAAAGTTGGGTTTTCCCAACACTTGTGTACCAACGGTTCTCCAGAACCTTTGGTATAAGTGTTTTTTACCAAGGGTTTTTAAAAACCGTTTGTAAATCTTGGGTTCGTGCAGGCATTCCCAATGGTTTGAAGAAAATGTTGGGAAATCCAAAATGTTTTCACCCTTTACCAACGGTTTGTAGAAACTTGTTGGTAAAGGAAATTTTTCCCTGCAGTTTCTACAATCCTTTGAGAAAGGTCTCCTCAAATACTCCTGATTTCTAGAAGCCCCCGTATCACAGCACAGAACTCGTTCCCCCCAATTTCTAGAATCCCCAGTACACAGGTGAACCCTAACCTGAGTTCTTCCATCCAAGTGGCTGGAACACCACCATCCAGGTTAGACTCTTTAAACCTCTTACCAAATACAAACATTGAATCCCTATTCCTCTGATTTCTACATTTATTTCAATATCTAGAAAGATCAAGAAATTTTTTCCTATTTTAGGGAATTTGGAAAATTTTATGATTCACACTATTTTATATTGAATCAATGACTTTTACATTATTGGTAGATGTATGTTACTAGGGTTGAATTTGGTTTCATATATCATTTGTAACTAAACATACTACATACTACAACTAATATGGTTATTCCACCTATGAATGGTTGAATTTTCCTAGGATCATGGGGCTTACTCTTTTTTTGTTCTATAGAGTTTTTAGTGTTGGTTTTTAATGTATTTTATTTTATTATGGATTTATAGTGATTATGTATTGGGTTCCTTGGGTCATGAATTTCTGGTGAGTTACTCTTAAGTTCTTCTTAGAGATCATTGTATTCATAAAGTGTTCCAGATTTATTTGTAGGTGGTGTCGACTCACTGAGTTACTATTTTTTTATGTTTTTATGATACCAAGGTTCGATTTTTTTATAATGAAACGTACTTATATATTAATGATATAAATGAGTGGTGATTAAATATATTTTTATAAAATAGTTAAAAATTTTCCTAAGTGGTTTATTTGGAATTGTACAAAGAGAGATACCATTTTTATTGTATTCTAAATTATAATTAAAAATATTTTTACATAGTGAATCCATTATATGTTTGGATTCATGTTTGAGAATTACCACTAATATCCCATAGCTTAATACCTTTTTAGACTGTGTACATCTCATTAGGTTGTTTAATGAGTTCGCTTGATCCTTCATTAATGTCTTCGAATGATGTCTTAGAAATCTAATATCCACTTGAATGTTTTTCCTAGCATAAATAATGAACTGTATTCCTAGAATAGTCAATTAATTTTTACATTCTTGTAAACCATGTTGATAAACATAATGATTATATGATCTCATAGATGAGTGTGGTGAATATGGATATAATTTTAAACATATGTATTGAATTTTGTTTTTATCTTACAGGGTTGCAAATTCTGCAGTTGGTTTTTTTAAAGCGATATATAGCAACATTTTAATCCCCTACTATATATGCCTAATGGTTGTTTAATAGTGGTTTAAAACACCAATATTTAAGTTCAATATTTGTTTACCATTTTTTGTTTCTGTAGTTGTTTTCCATGAAAACAAATGGTGAGGATATAATGAAGGTTCAAATCACTACTATATCCTTTCGATTTTTTGGCAGGTGAAATCGTCGCTAAAACCAAAAACCCCACTAAAAACATTATGTAATAATTCCCTGAAGATGCCTCTAAATTTATATAACTAACATAAGTTGGATGCTAATACCCATTTTAGCTGTGATTTTTTGAAACCGTCATAGAACCATATAAAAGAGATTTAAACTACCGTAAAATCAAAAAGAAAAAGTAGCTTCTTTCAGTCAATTTTTATGTATTGTCCAATGCATTATTTGGAACTTGTTATAGTACCCCTGGGTAGCCTCACCCACCCACTAGACACCCCCTCCCCCCATGGACTACCCCCACCCCTAGGGACAGCCCGTCCACCCCCTGGACACCCTGTACCCCCCTGGACAACCTCTCCACCCCCATCATCCCCCTAGACACCCCACCCACCCCCTGGACACCTCGTACCCACTGGAGAACCCCCCACCACCTGGACATCCCCCCACCCCTAGACACCCCTGACCCCCTGGATAGCTCGGACACCCTTTTGGATAGCCCACCCACCCACCTGGACAGCCCGTGCCCCTGGACACCCCCCCTTGTTGACAGCCTGCACACCCCACCCTCGGACACCCTCCCACCACCCCAGACACCCACATCCCCCCAGATGCCGACACCCCCTGAGATCCCCCCACCCCCTTGACACCCCCAACCTTACTGGACTATATTGCCACCCCCGTGTACAACCCGACCACCCCCCGTGGATAGCCCTCCCACCCCTTGGATAGCCCGCCAACCCCCTAGAAACCCCAGACCCCCTGGACAGCCCTAACACCCCCATGGGCAGCCCCCCTGGACAACCCGTAACCTTGGACAACCCCACCCATCCCCTGGACGCCCATCTCAACTATTTGCACAGCCCGCCCACCCCCCCTAGACTCTGCCTACCCCCTGGATTTCCTAAACACCCCCATTGACAGCTCGTCCACCTAGACACCCTGACCCCCTAGACAGCTCACACCCCCTGCACACCTCCGACCCCCCAGATTGACCCACCACCCCCTGGACCCCCCGCACCCCCTGGGCACCCCGCACCCTCCTCTGATAGCCCCACCACTCCCCTGATCCTCATCCTACTCGTCATCCTGATCTCCCTGAAGAAGTAAAATTTTAAAACTCATGTACTCCCAATAAGACCCTTAAGGATTATGTATTCCTTGATCCACTCCGAATATCTTATTGGGAAATCCTTGAATATAGGCATTTGAAATTCTGTATCTTATTTTCTTATATACATTGTATTTTTTTGTATTTCTTATTATGATTCTCATATAGTGTAATGTGTCAGTTATGATTTTATTAAAAGTAAGCAATTTTCATTTACCTATGTATTTTCTTGATTGAACATCAATATTATTGAATTTCTTTGAAATGACTTATTGAATTTTTTTATAGAATGGATAGAAGTTGGATGTATGAAACTGATCGTATTTAAACCTATTTTCAAAATAGTGTGAGCATATTTCTAGATTTTTCATTTCACATGGCTTCAGATAGGGGTCGCATACTCTGCCCATGTTCTAATTATGTTGAATGACCTTGGTTGAGTCGTGAATCCGTTAGCTATCATATAATAAAATATAGTTTCCAAACAAACTACTATGTGTGGTATCATAATGGAGAGAAAATTGAATGTCAAAATGTTGATGATCCAAATGATATGACTGAATTGGAGAGTTTGATATATGATCAATTTCCATTTATTCGGAATCATGAGAAGGAAAGGATGTACAACCGACAAGATTTTTATATAAGCACACATGATGCGTCCAATAAAAATGATTATGTTGATAGGGTTAACAAATTGAATGATGTTGCGACGACTCCAGTTTATCAGCAATGTGGTAAAATGAAAAACATGGAATTTTTAATCTGATTGTTTCATTGGAAAAATATGTATGGGATTTCAAATACTGCAATTGATTACATTTTTACCTTATTGAAGGAATTACTTCTAGATGATGGAGATATTCCCTCAAAACCACTATTAGGCATGGAAGTTAGTTGATGAACTTAGATTCTAAAAAAATTATTCATGCTTGACTGAATGATTGCAGCTTATTTTGGGAGGAAACTGCTGAAGGAAATTATTGTATCAAATGTGGAACCTCCTAAAGGAAGCCAAATGATGATGGAACACCATCTCGTGTGCCACAAAAAGTAATGTGGCACTTTACATTGATCCCCATATTACAGAACCATTTCATGTATGATGAAATATCAGTAAAAATGTGATGGCATGACACTGAGAGAAAAAAGAATAATGAAGTGTGGGTTCACCCTGCAGATGGATTTTCATGGCAGAGATTTGATGCTCGATATCCTGAATTTTCCACCAACATGGATAATGTGAGACTGGGTCTTTCATGTGACGGTTTAAATCCATTTGGGCATATGCTTACTTCACAAAGCACATGGCCAGTTTTTATACACATTTTTAACCTTCCCCCATAGTTTTATATGAAAAAGCCATACACTTTCTTGAGTATACTAATATCCAGCCACTCTGATCCTGACCATGATATAGATTTTTACATGAAACCTTTAATAAAAGAGTTGAAACTTCTTTGGGATGTGGGTTTTCCTCTATACGATGCGTATTGGAAAGTCATTCAGATGTGTGTTTTTCTTATGTGGACGGTCAATAATTTTGCTACTTATGCATTGATTTCTGGATGGAGAACAAAAGGAAAATTGTCATGTCCTGTTTGTATGAATAATTCTGAACCAATAGGGCTAAAATATCATTGTGGTTTTAGTTTTATGGTACATTGACGATACTTTCCAATGAACCATCCATATAGAAACAATCTTTGATGATTTGACAATACCACAAAGACTGACGATCCACCACAACGTATGTCTGGAACTGATGTTCATAATGAATTGAAAGATTTCAGTTATTCATTTGTGAATGGTATATTGAAATATAGAAATAGGAAAAATGTTTCCAATGATACCTATTACAATTGGAATAAGAAGAGTATATTTTTTGGGTTGTCGTATTGGTCAACCATGTTGTAATGTAATTTCTTAGATATAATTCACATTGAAAAAAATATATGTGAAATGTTGCTTTTTATTCTTCTAAATTCCAAGGGGAATACAAAAGATGATTTAGTATCTCTGCGTGACTTGGAATATTGGGGGATCAGACCATAATTGCATACTGTCTGTATCAGTGAAAATAAATGGAATGTTCCATGTGCTTCTTATGTGATGACACCTACTGAAAAAAATCAATTTTTGGAAGTTCTAGAGACTATTAAATTTTATTATGGATATTCAAGCAACATATCAAAATGGGTCAATAGAAAAGAGTTGAAGTTGAAATATTTGAAGACCCATGATTATCACATCCTTTTGCATGAGTGGATTCCAATAGAAATCCGTTATCTCTTTTCAAATATTGTAAGATTCTATGTTCTTTGGTTGTTCTATTTGATTAGAGATCTTTGTGTTAAGAGGTTTTCCAAATCCTTCTTACAAAAACTGTTTCAAGAAACACCATTAATTTTGTGTGAGTTAGAGAAAATATTCCCTCCATCATTTTTTACATGTATGTTGCATCTGACTGTCCATCTTCTGACTGAAATTATTCTTGGAGGACACATTGCTTTCCGTTAGATGTATCCAACTGAAAGAAACATGTGCACATTGAAATCATATGTTTGGAATTGGAATAATCCCAAAGGTTCTATTGTGAATGTTTACTTAGCTCAAGAATGTATGGATTTATGATCAATGTATTTGTCTGATCTTACTATGAGAATAAATAGACCAATGAGAAATGAAGAAGAATTGTATGGGAAAATTGAACCCTGTTTTCCATAACTTCCTCAGATAGGAGGAATTTCGGGATCATATACATTGACAACATTAAGCCTTGAAGAGTGAGAGATGGAACATCTCACAGTGTTGTTTAATTGTGATTTGTTAGATGATTATATCATGTAAGTAAATTTTACATGTATCTCTTATCTTATTTATTGTAATTTTAAATATTTTTTAACGTATTATTCTTTTTATCGACAGGGAACATAAAGAATTGATATATAGAAAGCATAGTTCTTTATCTTTGAGAAGGGAAGAGAATTTTCATATCAAATGGTTTTCTTCTTGGTTGAAATTGAAGGTAAAAATATTTCTGTAATTAGTAAATAAAAATAATATTTAATTAGGTTTAATATTTTTTTATATTTCAGGTATCGAGTTTGCCTGCAGACTCTGTTTCTGAGGAAATAAGAGCATTTTATTTTGGTCCAAATACCATGGTTCGTTCTTGTAAATCTATTATGAACAATGGATTCAAATTTATTATCAGTAAATGATTATGAAACATGAGAACACAGCATGTTGGTGTTATGCTAACTGCCACAACAGACTGTTATGCCAGTTCATCGGATAATAGAACTCATTCTGAAAATGTAGCTTATTATAGATTCATGGAGAAAATAATAATTTATGATTATTACTGGCATGGTCGAGTCACGATGATGAAATGTCAATGGTTCGATTCAACGACAAGGAAAGGAACCTTTATTGATGATTGTGGATTTATGGTTATTGACATGGCTCGCACTATTGCCACTGATGAACCATATGTATTCTCATAAATGGTGAAATAGGTTTTTTATGTCGAAGATCATTATCATCCTAAATTTGGTGTAATTATTGAAGTAAATTCCAGACATTTTTTTGATGATGGTGATGATGAAGTTGACACTATTCATACTACAATTGGAAGCAATCCGTTTATTACTTATGATAATTCCCGTAGCTTAATTTTCAGAGTTGACTGTGAACCTGAAGTTGTGGTGGGAAATATATAGAATCATACAGTCATGTTCTCACCTACTTGTTTCACTTACATCATTCATAGTGTGTATCCTAGTTCTTACCTTCAAACACCCATGAATCTTCTGTTTCATTATTTTTTTTATCAGAATGGTTTTTTATATTTTGTTTTTAGGGTTACACATTAGTTATATATTTATAATTACTTCCATATTTGTCTTCATTCCATGAAATGACACCCATTGAAGAGAGGCGGTGGAAAAAGATGACAGTAAATAATTATCGCATGACACAGATGAGAATTCCTCCACTCATCCCTGTTGTGAAAATTTTATTGCAAATATATATATTTCAATAACATATAATATCATGTGTTTACTTTTGTGTTAAACTGTTTTTCACGATCCACCCCCTAGATGAGAGATATCTGACGAGGAGCCAGATATTGATCCTTATACAAAGGCTGGTTGTAGGATGGGGGTAGTTTCAGAGTTAGGCGACCATATAGTGGTCCCGGTACTAAGGCCGGTGGTATGAGGGCTCGTGGTGCGAGAGTTATATGATCCACTAGTCGTACCCGATTAGACAATGCCCCTACCAGAGACTTATCTTCTACGCACCATTTTGATCCTGCTGTGTCTTTAGGGACACATGATATATTTAGGCCACTGATGTTTACACTACCAGTTGGCCAGACGTCTATGAAACCATCTTTTGCTACTGGTTTATTATCTCCGAGCTATTGTATTCCACCATCTTCGACTCCTGCTCTGAAATAGTATGTGGCTGAGAAGTGTACACTAAGGGACACTCCACCTATATAGGATATTCCGACAGCTTCTCCACATCTAGTGATTCCCATTGATCTGACTACCATAGGTATATTTATATAACTCTAACAAAGTTTTATAACAATTTTTTATTATAACTTTTACTGATATTTTTTTTCTTTAATAACAGATTCATATATTGATAGGAGGAATGGGAGGGGCTTACTCGCTTGTGTGCGGTATGGAACCACCAGACACAGTTGATGGTTGAATAAAATGATGACGGATAGATGATTGATAAATCTGGGCCGGAATTTTGGGTTTTTTTGGCGAATCTAGAAAAATACACCGACATCATTCTGGTCAGCCCTCTCTCATGGAGACATCTACAACATGAATTCTAGGATAATTATTGGGCACAAATATGGGTAAAAAATTTATTAGATTTAATGTAGTATTTTTTTTATTTATATGAATTAATATTTTAGGTGGCAGCTTCGGTTTAACTTCCCTGATGGTGAAGCTACATGATCATCACGTTTAAAGGAGCTAGGAGAGCATTGGAGAGCATATATGCATGAGCTGTATGTTGGCTGGTGTGATAGAGTGGGCACGGAGTTGGAGACATTACCTATCATGGATGAATTCCCGATAGAGCTATATCGCCAACTGATTACCCATTGTGCGACTACCAAATTTAAGATATTAATCCATTTTGAGATATTTAAATGACAATTTTCATATTTCTCATTAATATTATCTTATTTATTATTAAAATTTATTTAGTAATATTCTGAAAAATAAAAAAAAATTGATTCAAAGCAATACCTCCACACATTGGGGCGCACAACTATGTCAGATCATGGGAGGCCGCTGGTACGATATAGTTGTTTATAATTTTTCGTTAGGACGTTCCCTTTTTATTGTTTCCTACATAAATTATGAGATTTATTGAATATAGAATAAATTATTAGAATTTCACATTATACTCTTTCGATTTCATTACAGAAGAAAAAATTGAATATTGAAGGACGTATCCCTCGAGAAATTTTTTTTTTCTTGAGTAGAAGGAAAAAAGATGGAACTCTGATTAACGAACCGACACAAGATAAGATTGTAAGTTTTAATTTGTTTATTTCAAAGTATAATATCTATTTTGAAATTTAATAATCTATTAATATTTTTAATAGTATTCTTTAGAGGCTCTTGATTCCTAGGAGCCTACCAATTTAGGGCCACACAATCATTTATATCTGGTTTTGGGAGATGATCACTCTGGCCGAGTATGCTGCCGACCTAGTAAGAATACAGTCTCGAAGAGGTACTGTCCTCTCCAAGTATCCATTCTAGTACCACTGAGTTGGAACAGGTCATGGAGCATGCAAGGAATTATGATAAAAAGGTCAGAAAGTTGGAAGATCAAGTTCCAACGAGGGAGAATGAATTTATGAAACTGATCAAATATTTATCTTCATCACTTCCACCAAAGGCCAGCACGGCTTGTCAGACATATATGTCATCTGTGGGTTCATTATACAATGCACCAGGAGGTGGTTCTAGTGGCGGTCGAGATGATGACGTTCCTGGTGATTATGAGGATGCTGAAGAGGATGAGGGCGAGGATAAGGAGGAGGACGAGGGTTAGGATGGGGCTGGGGGCGAGGATGGGGCCAAGGGAGATGATGAGGTCGATGATGAACATGGGTACGATGATGAGGATGTAGATGAGGAATGAGATAGCGGTGAGGATGAGGCCGATGATGATAGTGGTGATGGTGATGGTGATCAGGGGAATATTGATCCAATACATTTTTTAATTCTTTATAACTATTTATTTTTGAACCTACTTTTTCACTCTAGTATGGTTATTTTTGAATTCAGTATAACTCTTTATTTTTGACCGAATATGGAATCATAATGATGTTACAATGGTTCAGGTGAATTATGATATATGATATTTTATGGGCTAATGTGAGGAGTTTCTTTCCCTTTAATTTATTGGTTCATAAAGCATAAGTTTGTGATGCATATATTAGTTAGTTGGAATTGGTAAAGTAAAATGCTGGTCTCTGATTCTGAGTTGGTTATTTGGATGATATTCTCTATCAAAAGTGGGAATATATCTATGGAATATGGGTGTATTTTCTAATGGACTAATGTATCTATTTAATTGACCCTGAAATACACATTTACCACAATATGAAAGCACCAAAATAATAATAGATTTACACTACACACACCAAGACACCCATGGGAGACACCCCTTGAGGTAGAGTCCCTCTCGTACCCTCTTTAATTTAAGAATGCTTTAAATTGAATTTATATTGTTTCTTAATTTTTCTTAATTATATTGAATTGGATATCTTGCATAAGTTTTCTTTAATGTAATAGTTTCGTTTGTTAAAAATGTAATGTTTTTATAATAAAACCCCTCCAACGGAGGTGCGCTGTCTACGAAAACTCACAGTGATAGTTTTGGGTGTGATAATTTGACTCACAATCAATAGTTTCAACTACCAAGTACCACATTTAAATAAAAAGAATATAAAATATATATCATTATCATACCATAATCCTGAGGCACAGTGTGGCCGACACCACTCAAAGTGTCTCACTTTTCTTTTAAATGGACATCATTTTATGTGAAAACAATAACTGGCATACAGAAAACAGAACAATATCATTCGGATTCTGTTGATACTTTAAGAAAATGATCCATGGTTCATTTGTGACATGTATGAGTCAACCATGCCTCAATATGATTCACGGTGTGGCCAGTACCACTCAAAGTGTCTTTCTTTTGTTTAAAATGGATACGCTTTTATGTAAAAACAATCGGCATATGGAAAACCGAACAAATTATTTCGGATTATGTTGATACTTTATGGAAACTATACATGGGTCATTTGTGACGTGTACGAGTCAACCTTGCCTCAATGTAAGGTGCGGTGTGGCCGGAACCACTCACAGTTTCTCTCTTTTGTTTCAAACAAGACATCATTTTAAGTGAACAGAACAACTGAAATACGGAAAACTGACCAAAGGCATTCAGATTCTGTTGAATCTTTAGGAAAACGATCCATGGGTAATATGTGACATTAAAGAGTCAACCCCACCTCAATCCAAGGGTTGGTGTGGCCGGTACCACTAAAAGTGTTTCTCTTTTGTATGAACTCGACAAGATTTTAAGTGAAAAAAACAACTGGCATACTTAAAACCAACCAAATGCATTCGGATTATGTTTATATTTTAGGAAAATTACCCATGGGTCACATTTTATGTGTACAAGTCAACCTAGCCTCAATCCAAGGCGTGGTGTGGCTATCACCGCTCAATGTGTCTCACTTTTATTTGAAATGGGAAAAATTTGAAGTGAAAACAAAAATTGGCAAAGAGAAAACCGATCAAACGAATTTGGATTCTATTGATAATTTAGTAAAAGGATCCATGGGTCATATCTGACATGTACCAGTCAACCCTGCCTCAATTTGAGTTACGGTGTGACCATTATCGCTCGAAGTGTCTCACTTTTATTTGAAATGGACATGATTTTATGTGAAAACAACAACTAGCATACGTAAAACCGACCAAACGCATTCTAATTCTGTTGAAACATTAGAAAAACGATCCATGGGACATATGGGACGTGTAAGAGGAAACCTCGCCTCAATACGAGGTCCGGTGTGGGAGGAACCACTCAAAATGTCTCACTTATATTTGAAATTGACAGGATTTTATGTGAAAACAACAACTGGCATACAAAAAACCAAACAAACTCATTCAAATTGTTTTAATACTGCAAAAAAATTATCCATGGGTCATTATGACATATATGATTCAACCTCAACTCAATTCGAGGCGCGGTGTGGCCGGAACCACTCAAAGTGTCTCACTTTTCTTTGAAATTCACAGCATTTTAAGTGAAAAAAACAACTACCATACAGAAAACTGACCAAACTCATTTGGATTCTATTGGAAATTTAGGAGAATGATCCATGGGTCATTTGAGACGTCTATGAGTCAACCCTGCCTCAATATGAGGCATGGTGTGGTTGGTACCACTCAAAGTGTCATTCTTTTGATTAAATTGGATATGCTTTTAAGTAAAAATATCTAGCATACGGAAAACAGACCAAACACATTAGGATTATGTTGATAATTTAGGAAAATAATCTATAGGTAATTTTTGATGTGTACGAGTCAACCCTGCCTCAATATGAGGTGCGGTGTGGCCGAAACCACTCAAAGTGTCTCTATTTTGTTTCAAAAGGACATCATTTTAAGTGAATACAACAACTGACACATGGAAAGCCAACCGAAGGAAATCTGATTCTATTGAAACTTTAGGAAAACGATCCATGGGACATATGTGACTTGTATGTTTCAACCCCATCTCAATTAAAGGGCTGGTGTGGCTGGCACAACTAAAAGTGTTTCTCTTTTGTTTGAAATGGAAAAGATTTTAAGTGAAAACATCAACTGGCATACTTAAAATTGACAAAACGCATTTGGATTGTGTTGATATTTTAAGTCAACAATCCATGTGTCATTTGTGATGTGTACGAGTCAACTTTTCCTCAATCTAAGGCATGGTGTGGATGACACCACTCAAAGTGTCTATATTTTGTTTCAAAAGGACATCATTTTAAGTGAATACAACAACTGACAATACGGAAAACTGACCAAAGGCATTCAAATTCTGTTAGAACATTAGGAAAAAGATACATGGGTCATATGTGATGTGTACAAGTAAACCCTGCCTCAATCCAAGGCACGATGTGGCTTCTATCACTCGAAGTGTCTCACTTTTATTTGAAATGGACATGATTTTAAATGAAAACAACAACTGGAATATGAAAAAACAACCAAACACATTCGTATTATGTTGAAAAATTAGAAAAACAATCCATGGGTCATATGTGACTTGTACGAGTCAACCTATCCTCAATCTGAGGGCTGGTGGGGACGGCACCACTCAAAGTGTCTTTATTTTGTTTAAAATGGATATGCTTTCAAGTTAAAACAACTAACATATGGAAAACCATCCAAACACATTTAGATTGTGTTGATACTCTAGTAAAACGATCCATGGGCGATTTATGATGTGTACGAGTCAACCCCGCCTCAATTTGAGGCACGGTGTGGCTGGGACCACCCAAAGTGTCTCTCTTTTGTTTCAAAAGGACATCATTTATGTGAACACTACAACTGACATATGGAAAACCAACCAAAGGAATTGAGATTCAGTTGAAACATTAGGAAAAAGATTCATGGGGAATCTGTGATGTGTACAAGTCAACACCACCTCAATCCGAGGGCTGGTGTGGCTGACACCACTCAATGTGTTTCTCTTCTGTTTGAAATTGACAAGATTTTAAGTGAAAAAACAAATGGCAGACATAAAACTTCCCAAACGCATTTTTATTGTGTTGATATTTTAGGAAAAAATCCATGGGTCATTTTTGATGTGTAAGAGTCAACCCCGCCTCAATCAGAGGCGCAGTTTGGCCGACAACAATCAAAATGTCTCTCATTTTTTTAAAATGGACATCATTGTAAGTGAAAACAACCACTAAAATATGGAAAACTGGCCAAATGCATTCAAATTCTATTGAAACTTTAGGAAAACGATCCAGGGGGCGTTTTTGACGTTTAAGAGTCAACCCCGCCTCAATCTGAGCCGCGGTGTGGCCGGAACCACTCAAAGTGTCTCACATTTCATTGAAATGGACAACATTTAAGTGAAAACACCAACTGACAAATGGAAAATGGACCAAACACATTCAGATTCTTTTGATACTATAATAAAAGGATCCATGATTCATTTTTGACATGTTCGAGTCTACCCCACCCCAATACAAGGCTCGGTGTGGCTGATACCGATCAAAATGACTTGCTTTTGCTTAAAATGGATAAGATTTTAAGTAAAAACAACCGAAATATGGAAAACCAACCAACCACATTAGGATTGTGTTGATAATTTAGGAAAATGAACCATGGGTCATTTGTGATGAGTACGAGTCAACACAGCCTAAATCCGAGGTGCAGTGTGGCTAGTACCACTCAATGTGTCTCTCTTTTGTTTCAAAAGGACATCATTTTAAGTTAATACAACAACTGACATATGGAAAACATACCAAATAAATTTGGATTCTGTTGAAACTTTAATAAAATGATCCATGGGTCATATGTTACATGAAAGAGTCAACCCCACCTCAATATGAGGGATGGTGTTGCCGGCACCACTCAAAGTGTTTCCCTTTTGTTTGAAAAGGACAAGATTTTATGTGAAAATAACAACTAGCATACTTAAAACGGAAATAACTGATTCAGATTGTGTTGATATTTTAGGAAAATGATCTATGGGTCATTTTTTACATGTAAGAGTAAACCCTGGATCAATCCGAAGCGTGGTATGGCCGAAACTACTCAAAGTGTCTCTCTTCTATTTCAATAGGACATCATTTTATGTGAATACTACAACTGACAATACGAAAAACTGACCAAAGGAATTATAATTCTATTGTAACATTATAAAAAATATCCATGTGTCATATGTGACGTGTACGGTTCAACCCCGCCTCAATCGGAGGCACGGTGTGGCCGGTATCACTCAAAGTGTCTCACTTTTATTTGAAATGGACATGATTTTAAGTGAAAACAACAACTAGCATATGAAAAACCAACCAAACGCATTCGTATTCTATTTAAACTATAGTAAAATTATTCATGGGTCATTTTTGATGTGTAAGAGTCTACCCCACCTCAATTTGAGGGCTGGTGTGGCCGGTAACACTCGAAGTGTCTTTCATTTGTTTAAAATGGATACGCTTTTAATTAAAAACAACCGATATACGGAAAACCAACCAAAGGCATTCGGATTGTGTTGATACATTACAAAAATGATCCATGGGTCATTTTTAACATGTACCAGTCAACCCCGTATCAATCCGAGGAATGGTGTGGTTGGCACAACTCAAAGTGACTCTCATTTGTTTCAAAAGGAAATCATTTTAAGTGAATACAACAACCGACATACAGAAAACTGACCAAAGGCATTCAGATTTAGTTTAAAATTTAGGAAATTTATTCATGGGTCATTTGTGACGTGTACGAGTCAATATCATCTCAATACGAGGGTCAGTGTGGCCGACACAACTCAATGTGTTTCTCTTTTGTTTGAAATGGACAAGATTTTAAGTGAAAACAACAACTGGCATACTTAAAACTAACCAAATGCATTTGGATTGTGTTGATATTTTTGTAAAAAAATACATGGGTCATTTTTGACATGTATGAGTCAAACCCGCCTCAATCTGAGGTGTGTTGTCACCGACACCACTCAAAATGTCTATCTTTTGTTTAAAATGGACACCATTGTAAGTGAAAACAACAACTGACAAATGAAAAACCAAACAAATGCATTAGGATTCTATTGAAACATTAGTACAATGATCCATGGGTTATTTTTGACATGTATGAGTCAACCCCACCTCAATCGGAGGCATGGGGTGGCCAGCACCACTCAAAGTGACTCAATTTTCATTGAAATGGACAACATTTTGAGTGAAAACAAAAACTAACATATGTAAAATGGAACAAACACATTTTTATTCTATTGACACTTAGGAAAAGTATCCATGGGTCATTTTTTATGTGTATGAGTCAACCACGACTCAATCCAAGGCACGGTGTGGTCGGTACCACTGAAAATGTTATTCTTTTGTTTAAAATGGATACACTTTTAAGTAAAAACAATCGGCATACAAAAAACCAACCAAACGCATTCGGATAGTGTTGATACTTTAGTAAAACTATCCCTAGGTCATTTTTGACTTTTATGAGTCAACCTCGCCTCAATACGAGGTGTGGTGTGGCCGGCACCACTCAAAGTGTCTCTCCCTAGTTTTAAAAGGACATCATTTTAAGTGTATACATCAACTAACATATGGAAAACTGACCAAAGGCATTCAGATTCCGTTGAAACTTTAGGAAAACGATCCATGGGTCATATTTGACATTTATGAGTCATCCCCACATTAATCTGAGGTCCAGTGTGGCCATCACAACACTAAGTGTTTCTCTTTTGTTTGAAATGGACAAGATGTTAAGTGAAAACAACAACTTGCATACTTAAAACTGAGCAAACACATTTGGATTGTGTTGATATTTTAGGAGAATTATCCATGGGTCATTTTTGAAGGGTACGAGTCTACCCTTCCTCAATCCGAGGTGCAGTGTGGCTGACACCACTCAAAGTGTCTCTCTTTTGTTTTAAATGGATATCATTTTAAGTGAATACAACAACTGACAATATGGAAAACTTACCAAAGGAATTATCATTCTATTTAAACTTTAGTAAATAGATCCATGGGACATATGTGACGTATACGAGTCAACTCCACCTCAATATGAGGCACAGTGTGGTCGATATCACTCAATGTGTCTCACTTTTATTTGAAATGGACATAATTTTAAGTGAAAAAACAACTTGCGTACAGAAAACTGTCCAAAAACATTCAAGTTCTATTGAAACTTTAATAAAATGATACATGGGTCATATGTGATGTGTACGGGTCAAACCCGCCTCAATCTGAGATCCAATGTGGCCAGTACCACTTAAAGTGACATTATTTTGTTTAAAATGTATAATCTTTTAATTAAAAACAACAGACATATGGAAAACCAAACAAATGCATTCAGATTGTGTTGATAATTTAGTAAAACGATCCTTGGGTCTTTTTTGACGTTTAAGAGTTAACCTCACCTCAATCCGAGGCACGGTGTGGCTGGAACCACTCAAAGTGTCTCTCTTCTGTTTCAAAAGGATATCATTTTAAGTGAATACAACAACATACATATAGAAAACTGACCAAGGGCATTTAGATTATGTTGAAACATTAGGAAAATGATTAATTGGTCATATGTGATGTGAATGAGTCAACCCTGCCTCAATCCAAGCGCCGGTGTGGTCGGTACCACACAAAGTGTTTCTCTTTTGTTTTAAATGGACAAGATTTTAAGTGAAAACAAAACCTGTCATACTTAAAACCATCCACACACATTCAAATTGTGTATATATTTTAGGAAAACGATCCATGGGTCATTTGTGACCTATAAAAGTCAACCCCACCTCAATTTGAGGTGCGGTGTGGCCAGCACCACTAAAAAAGTCTATCTTTTTTTTAAAATGGATAAAATTTTAAGTGAAAACAACAACTGACTTACGGAAAACAAACCAAAGGCATTATGATTATATTCAAACACTATGAAAACCTTCCATTAGTCATTTTATACGTGTACGGGTCAACCCCGCTTCAATCCAAGGTGCGGTGTGGCCATAACCACCTAATGTGTATCACTTTTCTTTGTAATGGAATACATTTTAAGTGAAAAAAAATTGGCATACGGAAAACGGACCGAACGCATTCGGATTCTATTGATACTTTAGAAAACGGAGACATGGGTCCTTTGTGACATGTACGAGTCAACCCTGCCTCAATACAAGGCATGGTGTGTCCGGTACCACTCAAAGTGTCTTTCTTTTATTTAAAATGGATACACTTTTATGTAAAAACAACCGACATACAGAAAACTGACCATAAAAATTTGGATTGTGTTGATACTTTAAGAAAATCATCCATAGTTCATTTGGGACATGTATGAGTCAACCCCTACTAAATCTGAGGTGCGGTGTGGCCGGTACTGCTCAAAGTTTCTCTCTTTTGTTTTAAAAGGACATCATTTTAAGTGAATACAACAACTAAAATTTACACCCATCAACGATAGTTTGAAACTATTTTTCATTAGTTGGGTAGTATCACTAATGTTGTCATAAGTGACGACACTCCTAAGAAAATACATTTTCACCATATATTATAAAAAAATTCATGTTCAATGAAAAATGCATCACAAATAACTACATAACCAAATCTAGGATTAGAAAAAAAAAATTGGATTTGAGCCAATTTCAAACACTTATTCAACTTTAATAAGTATTTCTCAGACTATTCTGCCTATTACAATTTATGGAGATGTGTGGGACTTATGCTAGTTGGGGGGGGGGTTGTGTAGGGGTGAGGTGAATTACTACTAGAAGAGTGGTTCTCATTTTAAGATTTAAATAGGTGTAAATAATGTTAGAGTTACTGAAACTATTATTAACGCTACTGGAAGATTATTGTCATATTAAGATTGAAATAGGGATTTTTTGTAAATGACATGGTTTGAAGAGTTTGATGGTTTTATGTGTTTGTTATGTTCCCTTTTAGGACTTTTTATGCTGTTTTATGTCTGTATGTGGTTTTTGTGATATTTTTTATGCAAGTGTATACTGGAGGGGCTACTGGAGGGCTGTTGTGCAACAGTTCTGAGAAAACACAATACCAACGGTTTTAAACCGTTAGTATAATAGTTCTGTAAATACACAATACCAATGGTTTTAAACCATTGGTATAATAGTTTTGGAGATACACAATACCAACAGTTGTAAACCATTTGTATACTTAGATAGATATTTAAAAACTATACAAACGGTTTTAAAACTTTTGGTATAATGTTTATTATTTAATATATACCAACGGTTTCTGGAAACCATTGGTAAAAATTTTATAAAAACATATACAAACTGTTTCCCTACAACCGTTGGTATATTAATAAATATAGTGGGCTATACCAACTTTTTAGATTAAACTGTTGCTATAAGGCTTTCCTCATGGATTACTACCCTACGGTTTGGAAAACCATTGGTATAGGTTATACCAATGGTTATCCAACCTATACCAATGGTTTAAAACTATGGGTATAACCTTTTTTTCTAGTAGTGATATTTGAAATTTTGGTTTCATTCAAGGCTTAACATAATTAAATTCATCTTTTCATCCCATCTAATGTGATCCATATGAAAAACCCACATATCACTTATGGAATAACGAGGATAAACATACTCACTACATTCAATAATTAAACATAAAATTTGGGAATGTCCTTTCGAAATACAAATTCATCACTATAAAAACATTATGACAAATCATATACACGTGATACAAAAATACATGATAGAATACATGACATTTAATCATTAATAAAATTTAACAATTCAATTCACGATGTAAGGAAATCCATTGTTAACAACATACCATTTAACAATTCATTTTAACTCATTTAAAATCATCCAATTAGAATTTTAATCATAATTAATTATTAATGTGTAATTTTACCTAATTTTTAGCAATTAATAATTTCATCCACTTACTCTTTATGAATATATAAGGCATCATACAATAGAGGGTAATCTAGTTACATGGGAGTCATATCCCAAATATACACTTAAATAGGTGAGTCATATATCTCACATAACCTATCATTATGTCAAGATAATATATCAAAATTTCAAATTACTATGTATATATACGTACCTAATATAAATTCAAAGAATATGTTTATTATAATTTAATTATTTCTATATTATGGTAGGCTGAAAAACATTGGAATTTGAATTTATAATTATTTATATCCATCATCAAGGGAATACATGTGTCACACCCATGATTTGGTTATCACGTAGTTATTACACTCTAATAATTAAAATGGTCCTTAATGGTATTTTCCTAGTTGTCTAGAAAATTTTACAAATGAGTAACAAAATATAAGAGTATCTCTCTATAAATATAATGTAGGACAAAATGAAAAAAATTTATTCAATCAAGATAATTTGTGAGATAATATATATACCAACTACCATGTACCATGTAATATTTTAAAATACAATATTATGTTGTGGATCTATCCAAAATAGGGGATATAGAATAAACTAACAAATGACCTGATTGATGGATTTATACACATGCATTGAAATATTTTCTAATACATAATATTAAAATAAAATTAGTGAAATAGTAATATTAGACACACCAACATGCATAAAAATATTCTGAAGATGAATCAATTAGACAATAATGTTGAAGAATCCAACATGTAAGGGGGGTGAAGTTAAAAGAACAAATGAGTGACCTTCGAGTTAAATAGGGGTGAAAATCAGGAAAATATAATTTCATGTATGATAAGGAAATGTTTCATTTTAAAATTTAATGAAATGAATTATTTGGAAACACGGTTTCACTAATAATGATCCAACTATTAGGTGATACTCTCCAATGAGGCAGTAAAAATGCATAGTTAGAATAAAAATTCAATATATGTACAAAACATGTGTTACAACTTTATAGTTTTATGAATAACTCTATCACAACTATATGCAACACCATTCATGTTTTATCAAACCATTCTCCCCAATTTAGGGGACACATGGTTAAGACACATGGTTACTACAAAATGTGTTCCAACCATTTTCTCAACTTACTCTTACATTAAGAAGATGATTCAAAGATAGATTCTTCATAGAATAAACCAAACACTATAGACACCAATCTACGATTAAATCACATTGAGAAACATCACATTTATGTGTTCCTATTATAGAATTAAATGTCTTATTCTTAGTATAATGTTTGTTGAAACAAAATAGAAAACTCATATTCTATTATAAATGTTAGCCTATTCTAAAAATTGGATGATATGTGGTTTATCATTGGAAGTTAGTACAAGAAAAACAAAATAATAGTGATTTAATTGTTGAATATATGTAAATTAATGATTCATAATTATTTTTAAATTTGAACAATAATGGTTTAGGAAGACAAGAAGAGTTCTAAAATTTTGGTTTATGAAAAAAAGAGACCCTATGTTGAGATATGTATCCTATCACTATTTCCTTCATTAAAAATATTTTTGAGAATAAATTTAATTGAATATTTTATTTCTTTACATCAGGTATCAGTAATTGAATGTCATATGTTAAGGGGTTTAACTGATTGAATGAAATGGTATTAATAAAAATTGTACATTATCTATCATGGAGAACATAGAGCCTCCATAAAATAGGTCCCTTGAGATTACATGATAATGTGATTTTATTTAGAATAAAATAAACCATACAAAATATATTTCGGAGTTCCCCCATTGTTGGGGATCTATCATGTAATTTAATATTCTATATATGTATAATTTAATATGAATATTTACTTCTTGAAAAAAAACAAACTAGAGGTTGATATATGAAAATACCTTTTAAATTCATTTTTTATATATATCACACCTGATGTATTACGTGTGAGTAACTATTACACTAAGAAGACGATTTATGTATGATTCAACATTTATTTAGACGTATATTTATTTTATATGATTTCTTGGGTAGGAAAAAATCTTCCTGAAAAATGTTTTCCAATGTCTACATATATGTGAAATTATAACTGGTATCGTATGTTGTATTTTTTTTTGAATTATTTGATTCCTTGATTAATCACACATTTTTTCTACATTGGGAACTTCTCATGTAGGCATAGAGTTTATTAAATGATATTACATTGAAATGTGAGATGTGATCACATTCATCTATCAATCAATCCAGGATGTAAAATTTAACAGTTGAGAATAATATATAATTTATAGTCTTGTAAAAAGAAATAGATGAGGTGATAATATCATCCCAACTCATATCACTTTATCAGATATTATAATATATGATTGGATGAAAAAAATTACATTTGAACTGAAAAAGGTATCGAATAAAAATTCAAATAGGGGTGACTAGAGAGACAAAATGGATTAATTTTTTTATTTTTTATTTGTTATCAATATTTTCATTGGGAGGTCATTATTTATTGATGTTTGTTGATAAAAGAATATCCCCTGAGTAATGTTGTCAAATTTTGTGTTTCTACCATTGGTAATGGGTAAGATTATTAGGATTCTATAAATTATGATACCTAAATATTTATTGAAGGAAGAAACCCATTAATCATTTGGTGATTTTATATTTAGTTTTATTTTATCAAAGACAAGTGTTTATCACTCTAAAAACAATTTTTACACAATTATAGAGATGTATATTTTGATACAACTTGAAGAGGTGTGATTAATGAGGTAAAAACATGGATGGATTATTGATGTATCCATCCATAGGTTAGTAATCATGAAAAATAAATTAAATAGTAATCAATATCATATGGATGATGTTTTCATCAATCTAAATGTAGATTGAAATAATGGTCCATGAAAATAATAAAAATGTGACTTTATATTATTAAAAATATTTTTTATTTAAGGTTGAATGTTTTTAAATAATCTATAATTTAAAAAGATATAACAATTTTTTCAGAATATTAGTAGAGGATTGAGATGACCTGATGAGATTTGATGTTTTTTTAGTATATTGGATCAATTATAATTTAATATATAATATTATTATTAATTTCAAATTTTGTTAAATAATTTCATTCATAATAGTTTTTACCCAATAAATAAATAATCGATAATGGAATAGAGTTCCTTCTATATGTATGGGGTTTTTATATATGGGTGTATAAAAAATAGAAGTATTTTAGTTTCATAATATATTTATTTGATACAATTAATTCGATATGTCTAATGAGTTTACATCCGATATAGAACATTTTATAATAGAACATAAGAAATGTCTCTAATGTGTACATTAAATATTGTTTATGATAGTGACATGTAAAATATATAATTTTGTAAATATGTTATTTTGATGAATCACTATGTGAATCTTACAAATGGATGAGATACATGACATCAATGATGATAAATAATATAGTTATCTATAACCATAAAATTAAGAAAATGGGAATAAATTTACAAAAGTACAAGAATCATTAGATATTTCCTATTTTCATAAAACCTACATTGTATAAAATATTTGTTATTCTGACAATATGGTATATATGTTTTTTGAATATTTATGTATGTTTTTAAAAATTAAAAATTTTGTGATTTCGGAGGAATTAAGTACTTGGTATATCTATAAAAACATTTTATGGAAAATATATTTATAAAAATAATGAACTATAATTATATAAAACAGGAATACATTTTTTATTGTCTTTCATTATGTGAAAGTAAGGGGTTAATATTGAATAAATTAAAATAAAAAAGTTATTGAGATGAATTATGATTATGAAGAATAATATGGAAGTTGTTTTATGAAATGGGAGGAAATCACATAATAAGAATAAACGCTATTTTTGGAATTTTAGTTCATTTATACTTTCATTCTACTAAGAAGTTATTTGCATTGATTTTATTGAATAAATGAATCCAAGATAATTGTAATTCTCTGCATTAATATACTCTATTGTAAATATATCGGGTCAATACATGAACATAGGAACTAAATGTCATGCACTAATGGATGCTGACTATAAGTGGGGGCATGGGGGAAATCGTTGGGAGACTATATCTCTTTATCAGAGTGAGGAATAATAAAAAACAACAAAACACCATCCATAAACAATAACAATCTATAAATGTTTGAACAATTAATATACAATAATAATCAATATAAATAATCAATATGGGAGAATATAATCAAGATTACTCATGGTCAAACAAGAATTCAATGACTAATCACCCCCTTGGATGAAAATATTATAAAAAATGAAATACATGTAATACATTAGTACTCTACTATATCCATTATATGAAGCTCATAAATATATTTACTATGTATAAGCCTAGCTGAATGATCCAATGTTAGGACTCTTTGTAATGATAAATTTAGAATAGTTATGTAAAGTTGGGTAATTGCGTTCCATGGCTGTAGAAAAACTGTTTTTGTATGACTCAAAAGGAAACAAGAATGGGTAACTCTTCATAACCAATAATGCATTACATGTGAATTTGATAAAGGAAACTAAATTAAAAAACAAATAGAAAAAGAATATGTAAATATTCACTTTCATTCTATGAGTTATAATGTGACATACATTATTGACCCATAACTATTTTGGCTAATGCTAAAGTTCCATGGAACTGATAAAAATATAAATCTATAAATATTTATCCACAAAAGTACATATTATGTGAAAGTTATAGGAAATCCTGTTTCATTTATCTTAATATAATGATCCTAGGAGAGGCCTACCCTATTATATAGATCTATCATGGTGATGATTTACCCTCTCATATACACTTATGTGTTTGTCCTACCAAGGTGGGGGTGATTATCCCTAAAAAACCCATAGTACACTAATCACATGGTGGTACTATGTCCTTCTTTGATCATCTGATATATACATCTCATCTTGGTGAAGTGTACACCTCTCTTCCATCCCATCATAAAACACATGAAGGCCTTATCCATATATATTATCAAAGGAATACTAGTTATCTCAATAATAATTCGTGGGTAGTGAGTACCAAAAAAATGACATCATCAGTTGAAGGCTTGATGGAGATCCATGGATTGAAACTATGGATTTCTTCTATATCTTCACACATATTAGTGGTTAGTGAGTCCCACCAAAATGAAATCATACAAAACAAATAAAATTGGTCAGAAATATACCCACAACCGTCTCATAATCCATGTTTCACCACTCATGTCCATTACAAGTAATGAGTTATTATATCTGTATTAGTCTCCCAAATGATTAATATTTTATACTGACTTTATAAATCAATAGTACCCACTCATATTCAAACTATCTAAGAAGAACATAACAATTCCAGGTGAAGTAGATGAAATATTTTCTGTTAATCCAACTCATATTTTAGTCTTAAATCAAAATTAATAATTTCTATATATGAGCATTAAATCATGTCTAGCAAATAAAGTCAACTATTGGACTATTTTATTATTTCAAAAATTGATGGAGATGAACTTAAAATTTAATTTATAAAAAGATAATGAATTTTATCAACATGTCATTGTTCTTCTGTTGATTACATGATGGAATATATTTTCTTATAATTTCATTATTCTATAGGATTCAAGTACAGAATCCATTTAGTTTCTTTACAATCATGCACCAAATTGCTTAACAAATGCAGTGAAATTATTAGTTTCATGAAGTACTAATCCTTATTTCATATTATTTTTTATGAATTAGTAAAAAAATCTTCTCAAAGTAGGATAACTCTTGGTTCTTTCATTAAGACCTATGAGAGGAAGAATAAAATCTATTTATCGAACTCTAGGTATATATTTAGATAAACCTATCTGGATATATATCTTGATATATCATTGGGTACTTCCATATAGACATACCTCTATATATAATTATATATAAATTTGGATATATATATCTCTAGATATCATTCATGATATAACTCACAAGATATATCTCAATATTTCTCTCTTATATGATCTTTGCACACAAACTGTCACTTCTTGGAAGGTGATATATTTAGATATAATTAGAAATAATTGGATACTTGTAATGGTAGGATTAGAGTTTTAAAATTGAAAAAATTCCCTCAACCGTTTATAATATTCATAATTGACCCCATTTCTGTTAATTATAATAATAAAATTTTCAATTTCATTAAAAGTGAAATACATTAGGAATATAAATATGAATCAATTATTTCTCAATATACCATTAAACATTTTTTACATTAACACGTCAAAAATTATCAATCCTTGGATAATGATTATTTAATTAAATAAATGTTATTGCATTATATTTATAACACATACAATATTCACTGAACCCGAAGAATAATATTTATTATATGTTATTTAACTCAAATTTTTTATTTTAATAATTTGAAACTAAATTTTGGTCATCAAATCAAACTAAAAATATACAATTTATTGTAACTTAATAAATTTATAACATGAATTTAACTATGATTTTTTATAAACTTAGTATGTGATCCTCTAGTCCTTCTTCTTAGGTTCATTCTAAATAACCACCAAAATTACATAGTTAGCATTTAGAAACCCACCAAGGATCACATAGAGAGTGAAGTTATTATCATAATAGAAACCAACATACTTTGGACTTTTACTATATAATAAAATCCATTAATCATGATATCTCTAACCAATAAGGTTGTATTAAAATTTAATCAACGTATATACTATTTTTTTTCATTGAATTTTTGGAAATGGACTTGTAGGGACCCCGAAAACAGTAGCATTGAGTCATTATTTGTGTTACTATATTGGAATTAGATATAAGGAAACGCATATCTAAATAAAAGAACGCATAGTAGTCTTGGTAAAAAAGATACAGACATGTTTCTATAATTTCATTTGAAAACACAAATTACAATGTTGTTTTTCTTTTTGAGAATAACATTATTTCATCTATTCTGCACTTACATATTTATCTCAATATTCTTCTTGGACTATTAGGAAAGGAAACAAATAAAGGCTGGGATGAAATTCTTAGAAAGGGATATGTATTGTGGATGATATATAGAATCACTAGAAATAATCAACATGGAAAGGTAGATTACTAGCCACATATTCCATTTAACTAACTAGATATGGAATAATAAATTCAGAAAGGTAAATTATTGAGAACATGTTTTATTTAGTTATCATTATGATAACGAAATGAATCCATATATAATATCACTTGGAAAATATCATGGATAATAATAATAACATTATTAATGTGGGAAATGATGAATTTTTGTAATCAATGATCGTTGACATCCTAATTCCTCTACAAACAAAAACATCTAAAGACTGATTAAAACTATAGAGAAAACCTTTTTCATAATATATTAACATTTTTGTTTTATGAAAGAAACTAATGCATTGAGGAGTTATATTATACCAAACCCAACCAGTTACTACTGGTCCAAAGCATTCCACTTATGTCAAAAAAATAAATTGAATTAATTAACAATATTGATTATCATTAAATATCAGTATTGATTAAATAATATGTATTTATCAATTTTTCCCATATAAATAAATAACATTGAATGTATAACATCCTATATAGAAATAATATATGGTTAAAGTGATATGAATATCTATGATAAATAATATATATATTTAGAATAAATTTAATGTCTAATGTTAATAGTATATTGAATATTTAATGGAAAATTTAATTACTAAACTGAAATATAGAACTGAATTTCAATACTATAATTGATCAAAATAGTCATAAACCATCTAAAAGAATAATATGGTTGGCATAAAATATCCATTAATGTTTGAATAATGTTTTTCATTGATTAATAGAAATACAATAAAACTACCTTTAAACACCCTCATGAGGAACATAACCTTTTTGTTTTTAAAAGCATTTTCAATATCATTTTATATAAAAATAACATTCATAAAAAATTCTTTAAAATCTACATGAAAATATAAAATGGAATATCCTTGGAAATTAAGATAAAGAAATATTATAATTATTTTAAAAATGTAAATGTAAAAAATAATATTCTATTTGAACTCTAAAATGGTTTGGAATGTTCTTTGTTTAGAAAAAGGAAAAAATACTCCATTCACATTTTTGGTAAAATTAATATGGGAATCATTTTGAAAATGGTGGAAGATTCATTTTAAAAAAATTAAAGAGTTATAAATAGTCATTTTTTAGTGGTTGAAAATATTTTTGAAAACATTTTTATAAAAAATGGTAATGGAAGAAAATATATATCTGAAAAAAACCAAAATGATGTTAGAATCTATTCAAAAGATTTCAGAATTAATTTAAGTACTAAATAGTTAAAACTTGAAATATTACCTAAAAACATTTTTAATTATAGGATTTTTAAAAATGAAAATTTTTTATTAGTAAATGGTTAAAATCATTCATTCAAATTAAATTCAAGATTAAACCATTATAATTAGAATTATATTGTTAAAAAACCCATTAAAATTATCATAATGATGAAGTGATAATTAATAGATTAATTTACTATTTTAAAAAATACACATAAAAATTATTGATGAAAACAAAATGAAATTAAAAGTAAATATATAAATAATCATATAATGAAATAATAAATTAATTATAAGTCTAACCCAATTAATTGAAATTGAGTTAAGAAATCCCATACAACATAATAACCCATGATTAATGTACCCTTATATGAAGTAATAAAAATTAAAACATTAAAAAAAATGAATAACGACGTATCATTGGTATTAAAAATAAAATATGTATTATAAGAACCGTATAAAAAAACTAGATTTTTAATATTACAATATGCCTCAATATAATGAAATTTAGATGAAATATATTACTTTATTCTTCCCCTTGGTTAAAAAGATCATAAATAATATGTAGTGTCTTCAAACATGTTATTAAATTATTAAAACCCATATTAATATATATAATATCATATACTAAACTGTTATATTATCTTTTCACTCATTAGTTAACAACATTTCATAATTATCATTAAATCCGGCGTTAATTGCATATTTTTCTCATTCATATATCATCATTAAATATCTAGTTCATTCAAATATTATATAGTTATATCATCTATAGAATTTTAATAATGACTTAATTATCTTATTTTTATGTCAATTTTACTTTTAAAACCAATCATTAATGATGGTTATGAAAAATGACGTATGTTACAATCATGCAGACGGTAGGTCATAAATATGATTAAGTAAAATTCCCATTTTTAAATGATCATTATAGAATGGATTTAAGTAATATTTTAATATTTAATAAGGATCATAATATATTTTAATTTTTTTTATAAATCATCAAAATGATGTGCTGGTGAAAACAAAGTCATATCCCTTTCGAAGAAGAAAGTCCACATGTACACGAATGATGTTATCATCTTTACACAAGTGAAAAGTAAAGAAATAAGATGATATATAATATCTTTTACAAAATTATAATTATTTTATTAATCTCATAAATATTTCATGTATATCTCTGATAATCAATAAATTTTTATTTATCACATTCCATGTGAAGCATTATTGAATGATGAATCACATCACTCCAAAACGTGGTAGCCTTCCGTACACAGGAGCAATTCTATGGAAGGAAAAAATATATATATTATATAATTCCTTCATAGGTATAAATATGTTATAATAATCATATATATATTTATACCATAGATCCATAATCATACCCTTCCTTAAGAAGTGGAAATAGAAAAAAGTAATAAAATGAGTTCGTGATGCAGTTGTTCTCCATACACAGGAATGATGATTTAATTACCCATTCAATCGAAGTGGAGATGGGTATAGGCTATAAGAATACTCTAAAAATATGTATAATGGAATAATATGAGGCTATTATGTAATCACTTTTTATTAAAGATCCAAGGATATGGATAAATAAGAAAATTAATGATGCTCGTTTATTAATAAAATTTCTACATAGTGTATCTTCCATAGGTTTCCACTAAATCATATATATTTTGAATTCCTAACTATAATAATTATTATTGCATAAGGGGAGTAGATTTTGGAAGGAAATTGGGTAGGTATTACTTGATCCAATGTGAGTTTAAGGGGTGATGAAGGGAGGACCGGGGTGTAGATTTTGGAAGTGAATTGGGTAGTTATTTTTCGAACCAATGTTGTTTTAAGGTATGTTGAATGGAAGAAACACATGTTATTTTATAAAAATATTTTAGTGATCCGATATTTTCCATAAGTAAAAAATGGTATAAAATATTCCATTATTTATCCTTATTAGTTTATTGTTTTAAATATTTCAATAAATATTTCTTTATAGTATTTTCTTTGTCATTCTTAATAATGTGTTTTTAATTTTACCACCATGTAGGCCCATTTTTACCTTAATTTCACTAATTCACATCAACTATATTCATTTTTCATTTTTCTTAAAAAATAAGTTGAAATTAATATAAATTAAAAATTAATATAAATAAAAACATATAATTGATATTATAAATACAATTCCAAAAATATAAAAATATAATTTAAATTTAATCCAAAAGTTATGATGAGAAAATGAGTTTTTAAAATGAAAATGTTCAAATGATTAAAATTTTTTATATTTAATTGATAACTAAAAATGATTAAAATTACCTAAATATTATTAAATGATATATAATTTTTCTAATTTTACTTTAATCCCAATAAAAATTATAATTTCTCATTAAAATGTATTTAAACAAAAGAAATTTTCATTTACAACTCAAAATGTTTCACTATTCATAACTAATGAAACATCATTGAAAAATCCTAAAAAATGTACCTTATGATAATTTTTTTAGTAATAGATTATTAATTATTTTTATTTTTTCAAATATTTTTTCTAAAATTGTTAATATATAATTTTTAATTATGTCTTGAAAGTTGGACTAAATCGTCTTTTAGAAAAAATTATTTTTTAGAATGCAATTATTTTTATTTTACGTGATTCTTATAATATTATTAATGAATAGATAATTTTTTTTTCTAATTTAGTTTTTACTATTCATAAATTCCAATTTAGCAACTATTTTATCAAAGTTTTATTAAATAATTATAAGTTAAAATCATTTCACACATAATTTAAGGTCGATTTTTTTTTTGTAATGTATGTTAAAGATAGTGTTTCGTGTAAAGAAATCATAACTTAGTGTATCAAGTAACATAAGATAAAGTCATTGTTGCAATTAAGATATGATATTGAATAGACTTAATTTATTTTAAATTAATTATATATATAGTCTTAGTGTGTTATATTTTTTTAATCATAATTTTTTGTGACACATATGTTATCAAAGATAATGTTCCAATTTTAAAACCATGGGTTGTTAAATTCTCTCCAAATATAGTAAACACCATCTTAAATATTTAATCATGATCATGGAACTGAAATGATTGATATTTTGAACTAAAATTTTTAAAAAACCAAATCATAAAAATAATTACTAAAACACCGTTTTAATAAGAGGGAAGGGAAATATCAAGTACATATGGAATTACAGATAAATAGACTTCCATATAGGATATAATTAGTGTAAATAAAATATATGGACATGAGGAAAATGGGTATGTAATGATAGATAGTGAATGATTTCATTGATCACAAGAAAATGAAATTTTAATGGAAAGCAAATGGCCACAAAAATATAAATCGAACATTATTAAAAGGACCATCTGATTCATCATATATGAATGTAATTGGATAAATTTATTACTTCCAAAATCGTTTTCTAGAGTTGATGAATTATTTTATTGTATATTAATATATGTAAATATTTAAAATTGATTTATTTCTAAATCATAATAATAGTATCACCCTTTGGTTTTTCATTGATCGTTTTCTAATTTATCTCTTACTCCACGAAACGAAATTCCAAAATTAAATTTTGTAAACTAAAATTAAAATTTTTTGGATCATGAGGGCCAAAAATAGTGACATATATTTCTATATGTATATTATTATTTTCTTAAACCAATATGTTTTGAACAGGTTAGCCACAATAATAATTTAGTTTCAAAACCATAAAAGTAACACAACTAGTTCATCATTAATATTTTTTATTTAAATTGATTACTTAAAAAGATGTCATATAGACGAGGACATCCCATAGTCAAGTGGTAGAAGCTAAAACGAAATCAAATTTTGGCCATGTGTTATAGCAACACAGTATTTTTTTAATTTAAATATTTTAACCCTACATGTTGGTTTCCCTTTTTCAAATTAAATTTCAATATAATTACAATAGTTTTCACAAAAAATTGATAAACATCCTTGAAATAAATTTTTTCATTATATAACCTTTTTATAGATGTTTTCAATATAACAAATATTTTTTAAGTATAATATTCTCATTTCACTACTATTACAATATCATTAGTTATCATATAAAACCTAATGGATATTAATACCAATAAACTTATGTTATTAAAATATAAATACATTATTACTCAAAATTAATTTTCAATAAATACTATATTTTCAAAATAGGTTATACTGCATTAAATTTATCCCAAATTATCCTTAATCATGGTAGAAACATATCAATTGAAACCTAAATATGGTAGTTGAAGAAAATTAACTTATGGTAAAATTTACACTTGTAAACCCATAATGATATCAATAACTATTTATTTATAAAATAAATTTGTGATTATAAATTTTATCACAATCCATATATGTTTCATTATATAAATTACCAAAATACCATTTGTTATATAAATCTACAGTTTAATTCATTATTCAAAATACCTAAATTCATCATCCATTGAATTTCCCAATACAGCCATATTATTCTATGGTTTTTCATTTATATGAGTTTATTTATCTAGAAAATTTGTAGGTTCTACACATTTTAGACATCTCAAATGGATAAACATGATGGGGTTTATTTCCTTCCATCGCACACTTTCTTTTTCCTCTATAATTAATAAATTTTTAATCTTATATTCCAGACATAAACCATTTCTTATTCCTCGGATACACCATCAATTAAACCAAATACACCTTGAGATTAATCAAGTTCATTAATTTTAATTATATATTGAAATACATTATAATATTTCATAAATAAAATTTGAATTATGCAAAACATATCCCCCAGGAGTTTCAAAATAGGTACACAGTGTGGACATTTTTTTTGCACTGAGTGAAGATAACGTTAATACAAATCAACCTTTTCATTCTTATTACCAATTTATATAAGTTTCCTAGTACCATGTCCATATTTAGTTTATTGATAGGCTTTTATTTCTTAGAAAACCCATATAACCTCTCAATTTCTAAAAAAATTGTTTGTTCTTCTATACAAATCCTCAAATTCTATTATAAGGTTGTGTTTGGTTATATGTGTTTTCAAAAATATAGTTCCCATGTTTTACATGAAACAACTTCTGATACCAAATATAGAGACCTTGACACGACTATCCTAGAGATAGTGTCTTCTTTATTACATTTTCATGAGATTCAATGAATCAAATACATAAGTTCTAGATAGTTTAGTAGTCATGGTAATCTAGATTTCTAAAATAGTAATTAATTAAACTAGAATAAAAATTATGAAATATTTATCTATTTTTGACAATAAAATTCCATATATAATCTCCTCTCAAACTAATCATTATATACTTTATAGATTCCATGGAAAGGGAAAACGGGAGATCTTGAATTCCAATTAAATTTTAAATAAAGAAAAAGACGTCATGAATCCAATATCATAATCAATACATAATAAAAAATTATAAACAATACTTTCTATTTATCTAATTATATAAGGCATAATCATTATGTAATGGTAAATTAATGAAAGCACATACCATTTAATTAATATCCTAAGAAAGAAATGAAATCATAGATAATATCATTTTGAAAATAACATGAACATTAAATAACTATATTCTTAATGAATTAAATGCATAATTATCAGATTCTCTGATCTCATGAATTATTATACCTCTAATTTCAACACCATTCACATGATGGATTAAAAATATAGGTGATATCAATTCAATTCTAGATCAATTTTTTTCTATAGAGGACTATCGATATATTGAGAGGATATATAATATCGGGCCCAACCCATCAATATAGTTTAAAATCAATCCTCATGTATCAAATAATCAATGTAATTAATAAAATATCTTCCTTATAATCAAATATCAATGTTGATTAAAGAATACAAATTTATCAATATCTGTATAGAAAAAATCTATTTCTTTGTATAAAACCGTATATAGAAATGAGATAAAATTATGAAATAATCATATCCATGATAAATAATATGGATATTTTGTGGATATTTATAGTTTAATGTTAATAAGAAATTTTGTATTTAAATGGGAAGTTAAATGCTAAATAATTTGGGAACAGAATGCCCAAACTATCCATGGTAAAAATATCATAATCTATACTAGGGAAAAATAATAATAGAATAAACTCTCTTGAGTAAGATTAATGATGGAATAAAAAACCCACTCAAAAAAATTAATTTTTTTTTAAAAATGGTCTTGGTAAAATAGAAATGGATGAATCAAAGAAATGAATATCATGAATATGGGTAATTATGTACACATTTTACATGTTAAAAATAATATACCTTCTATGTTTTAAGAATGTCATAAGATTTCCTTTTTCAAATACTAATTATAATATTCTTTTCAAATTATCAGAAAAACCCAAATGTGAATTACATTGCAAACAAAATAATATTTAAATTAAATGTTTTCCAAAGTGTAATTTGTTTTAAAAAACCATTCAATATATGATATTAATAAGGTTAAAAACATTTATTATTATTTTTTGAATAAATTGTTTTGGATGAGAAAACTTTTTAACTGAAGGGATAAATGAGGTTAGCTTATTATAAAACATTTTCTCAATTTATTTCATTGAAAAACAGTGGATAAACGTCACACTTACCTAAAAATGGAATGAATGAAAGTATGTGTATAAAGTTTTTAGTTTTATTATAATATATTCAAATAATTTCATTCAACAAAGATTCTAAATTAAACAATATTTATTAGAATGAGATTGGGAAATAAACCATTACAGTGATCATAATATTGATGCAGGAATTAATAAATGAAGAGATTACATTTTCGATTTATAAATCTATAAAAAATCAGAAATAAAATATAAATAAATAAAATTTCATTCTATACATAATCATAGAATATAATTGTCAATCAAGTATATTTTTATGCCAGTAAACATAAATTTAGTTTAGAAATCCCTTACAACTTAATAACCATAATGAAAAATCCCATTACCTGAAAAAATTAAAATTAAGACATAAAATACAATGAATAAATATTTATATAAGTTATTACATGTCAAATGGGATGTATATAATATAAATAAATGAGACTAGGTTCAATAAATTACAATATACCACTATAGAATGAAATTGAGACCCTATCCATCACCTTGCACTTTTTTTGGTTGAAAATTATTTCACCTCCAATATTGTGGTTTTATAAATGTTATTAACTTACACAAGAACCATCATAAAATTTTTAAAATCATATATTATCCTTTATAATAACTTATCACTTATTCATTAATTATCATTAAAAATGTCATTATTTTCGGTATTAATTGCCTCATTTCCTCATTCATGTTTCTTCATGAATGATATAGTTTTTATTCATGTTATATTGTTCTATATTTTAGATAATAATAATCATGAAATTATTAATATATTTTTACAAAAATATCACTTTTAAATCTATTAAATAATGATGATTATGAAAAATGAAGTATGTTAAAATCATGATTGCGGAAGGTTGTGTGTACTAAGGAAAAACATTTCTCTTTCTAAATGATCATTATGGAAATGAGGTAAATAATATTTTAACTTTATAGAATTAAAATAATATAATACACACCATACTATAAACTTATATATATCAACCATGTGGTTTGGTGATGAAAATAATTTCACATCACTTTCTGAAGGCGGTAGTTAACAGGTACATGAACAATGTAACCATCCTTATATAAGTGACACAGAAATAATGAATGTGATATAGATTATCTTTTAGTGAAAGATAACTATTGCAAAAATATCATAATTATATCATTTATAACACATATAATCATTACCATTACAATTATCACTTTTCATGTGAAGCATTAGTCAATGAAGAATAACATTGCATCATGAGGAGGTAGTCCACCGTACACATGAGAAATATTGTCATATCTCTTATAGAATGAATGGAAAAAAGATATATTTTATATAGTTTCACTGTTGTTATAAATATTTTATAATTATCATATATATACTATATATCCATCATTATAAAAAAACCCATGATTAATATACATGGATATTACATCATTTTTTATGAACATTTAGCACACTACAAAAGTACATGGATGAGGACCCTAAAAGTTTATACACATTGGAAACATGATAAAAAACTATAACATGGTGAAATATCATTAATAATTCCCACACATATCATACCATGTTCTACTTCTACATAATACCATTATTCATAATATGTGGAAAGGAAACATAAGAATGTGGTGATCTTGAATACTCACTAGAAGTAAAAATAGAAAATACATAAGGATAACATAAAAATACGAGTACGAGAACATGAGCATAAGATTTGATGATCATAACCTTCACATAAAAGGAAAAAAATAAACCATATAATCAATATTGGTAGTTCATATGACATAAATCAATATTGAATCTATATAATAATCATTCAATTCATAAAATAGGAATAAGAAATGGAATTGTGGAATAAACATAAACATGTAATATTATTCTCTATAAGTCAATACACACCCCTAGAAATTATATAAGCACTTAATGGGGACTAAAACTAATGGTTTGGACACAGCACCATACAAATCAACAGTAAATTCCATGGAAGGGATCAAGGTTCCCCATATTCCCATATTGGATCAATTTTCCCTATCTTACCTAGTGGATTTGGTTTCCCCATCTTCCCAAAGCAGATCATGTTTCCTCATCTTCCCTTAGTAGGTTAGGATTCACTATCTATTCATGGTTGATTAATCCCTTCAACTTGAATGAAAACATTATCTCATGAGATATAAATATTTAACTAATAATTTATAGGGGTATATAGGTCCCACCATTATCATTATATAATCATACATACTTGTTCCATAAAATTATAAACAATCAATTCATAACACATGAATTTTAATGTGTGTCATTAACATATAAATACACAATTACTTATTAAAAAAATAATTTTTTCAGTACCATTTAATCAATATATACCATTTTATATTAAGTATATTTCATAAGAATATAACATGTGAAATAGAAATAGGTTTCATAAAACTCATGCCTTCAAAACCGAAACCATTGAGAGAAAGAATATGATTGGAGCCTTTGGATAATTTACCTAAAAAATCATGAGTAACATTAAGAGATGTAATATTATATAAAAAGTAATTTGTTAATATCTTTTAAAATAAATTCATGAGTAAATTCTCTGTTCACCGTTGAAATAATGTTTTTTAAAACATATAACCTTTTAAAAACATTTTACTTAAAAAAATGATATTTTTTTATGAAATCATTGGAATCATTAAAAAAAATAATTTTCATTGAAAACATATAACAAAAAATAGATGAATCTTTGAAAATATTTTTTCTTTAAAACATATAAAATAAATTTAATTTCTTTTAATTATTACATTGAAAATACTTTGGAATGTTATAATTAAAACATGTATATGTTTTTAAACCCATTTTATTGAAAAATTTATGAAATAATAATGATTACATTTTTTAAACCATTAATTTTATATCAAAGTAAAAAAATATAATTAATTATTAAAAAATATTGAATACATTTTCCTTTTAAAATTATTGAATACTTTTGATAAATTTTTGAGAACTGATTTAGAAACATGGTTTTGAAAGAGCCGAGATGTACGATCGAAGAGAGGTGTAATGTCAGAAATTCTAAAAAACACTTTATTAATCATAATATGTAAAAAATAGTAGTAAATGGTATAAATACATGATTATATCATGTAACACACCAAGCTTCTACGGTACAATTCTCTTTGAATAATATATCAGCATGTGTTGTACGCAACTTCGAGTTCTAACAGACACCACATCCAATCAAAGTAGCCATTATGAATAGTAATACCCACTTTTTGAAATTTTATAAATTTTATCTCTCAAAATGAATGTCATTTTTGGATTCGGAATATCAAAATTATCCAAGAGTGAAATTTTTGTACTTTTTGGATAACTTTCATATTTTGATGAATAGTGAAAATTACTAAATTTTAATAAAAGACAACTTTTTTTAATCGAAATAATTAATAGTTATAAATAATGAATTTGTGTATTTTTAAATTATATTTAGAATATATTTTTACCATTTAATCCAATGTTGGTCATTGGACATAATTTCACATTTAAACCAGACATAAACAAGTGTCAATCTTTTGATACTAATTGTTTTGTAAAAACACGCATTTTGTTTTAACAACGTGAATTAATTTTACATTAATAAATGAAACTTCTATGATTTTAATTTGGTAAAATAGTTTTCATTATCGAATTCGTAATATCAAAATTAGCATACGGTAAATTTTTGGCATTTTTCTAAAAACATTTAATTTATAATGAATAGTGAAAAACACAGAATTACTGTTTAAAACCGGCTTTTTATTTAATAAATTATTTATATTATTTAAATCTATTTTAGGAAAAAATAGATACATAATACCTATATAAATTCATTATAATTCATTGGAGTCAGTTTATAATAATTTTAGATATATAAATATTTTATCGATCTTTTTCATCGTCTTTTACCCACCTCCTAGGAGAATTTGTAAATTCAATAAAACATAATTTTACCGATTTTTTGAGTATAATTTTGAAAATATGAGATAAACGGTTAATATCAAGGAGCAAATTGTGGTTCAATAAGATAAAAATATTTTTTTGTGAATAGTAACTTTTTTACTTTTATTTACCACCATAAAAAGTAAATAGTGTAATTAATGTTAAAATGAAATTATTATTACCTTAACACATGTCCTAATTCTATTGGATAAGTTTAATTCGACCAAAAATAACCTTAGGAATAAAATATGACCCTTTAGGTCCACTTGGATTAGTTTAGGACATTTATTATTATTTAATTCAAAGAAGTGTGATAAGATTTAAAATCAATTTTTAATAACTAAAAAATTTTTAATATAGGATTATACATGAGAAACATTTGATTATAAATATTCATTAGAAAGATAATAAGATTTTACATAATAGTATTTTAATTATAATTTTTAGACATTAAATAATTACATTTATTTATGACACAAAGATGATGTAGTAACTACTTTATTAATGAATGAATCAAATAAATGGTAATATAAATATTAAAATAAATATAATTTCTACGTTTTTATGACATCCACAAATTTTATAGGTTACTATTACATGTTATGGATGATTCAAAGTCTCTTATTTGAATTAATCAAGTTGTGATGACTTTCACAAAAACAAAATAACAAATAGTGTCATAATTGACATAAATTAATATTTATAACAAATATTATATGATTAATTGATATTATATTCCTAAAAATATAAGGTTCGGCCAAAAAACATATATCATGATAGGTTCATCATTAATGGACCACTTGGGGTCTCTTTGAAGTATATAGTATGTTTATTAACCATATAATATAAAAATACAAAGAGACATGGTAAATGTCAAACTAAGTGACTAAGGGTGAAAACTAAAATATAAGCTTAATTATGTGACCCAAACATGTCTAAAACCTATTGTTAAAGTGGATTTATACCCATCCCCACCTTAGACTTTTAATAATTCACATTGGAGCCATTAGAAACCGAATATGAAATTATTATAAATTAATTCTATAAGTTTTTCCTAAAGAGACCCTCCTCCCACTTATAAAAGGACACCACTTATAACCAATTACGCACACCATTAAATCCTTTTGGATCATCCAAACTATGCCAAATTTATCTCCCTACATCCCTATCCTCCTCCTAGAAGCCTCAAATTAGGCGGAAGGCACTTCAAGAGTCTTTTTTGGTTCAATACGAAGGGAGTTACCAAATTAAAGGTAATGATTTCGCTTAGCTTGATTTCTTTTATTTTACTTCTCCAACCCCTAAAATTTTCTTATTATTTTATTTTGTAACCATAAAATTATCCAAAATATACTAGGATATTATTATGAGATGTATTATAACTACACATACACACACCTCCATCTAATGGGTGAAGAACATAATGTTTCTGTGGATGGAAACCAAACGCCTCACGAAACGAAGATTGTTCAATTATCTCCTACCACCTCTCATGGTGGCCATTATGATGAATCTATAATTATATATGATATTAATTATATTTATTATATATATAATCTTCTGTAATTCTATTTTATATCCTACCGATATTCATTTCATTTGTATATATATACGATAATTTCATTTGAGGATGTGAGGACTACCGCCCCCTCAAAGTGATATGACTCGTTTATACCATACATGGAACATGTAAAGGATGGTATTAATGAACTTATGTAACACATAGAAGATATTATATTATATTTGAATAATAATATACCTATGAATTATTTTGTTTTTATTCCTTTTAAAATGAAAAATGAAATGGAAGTAGTGTTCATGCGTACGTACGGACTACCGTCTCCACGAACGCGATGAGATTCATTCCCCATTTTATCCATTCAAGTATAATTCTCATTTTATGATTAAAAATAATTTTTATGGACTTTATATCATTCTTTATATGTATAAGATACAACCTATCCATAACAAACATATCTTATGAAACAAAACATATAAAATAAAACGAGTAAGTTAACACTCGAAACGATGATAATACTATGATATTGTTAACAAAGAATTGTTAAAAGATCATATATGAAATCATATTAATGTATAATGTTCTTGTATAATTTAATAACAATAATTTAACCATTATTTAATAAATTACCCTACCCTGAACAAAGAAAAAGCACAAGGTAAGGTGTTTTCATCTCACTCTTTATTCCCGTGAGATTCTTCCCATATTGCCACTATTACCTTTTGTGTGGTGTATATACTGCCCATATTGTATTCTTTATGTAATATACTTTAATTTATGTGTATTTACATATTCATTATATGATAACTCTTTCATGGGGTGTATGTTTCGTATGTTACCAAATTGATAAGGGTTTATTTTACAATCTCTTCATTATTCGTGGTTGTTTATACGTAATTATCTATTGGGACCTCTTTATCATCCAAATCCATGTTTATTAAAAATATATTTCAAAACATTCTAACTATTTACTAGACAATGTGTTAATGTCAGTTATTCACTTATGTGTTTTTAAAGGAATCATTCCACCGTTTTCCAAACATGTTACTTTTTACCTTTTAGAAAAATTTAAGGAAAGAATGTTTTTTAACTTATACGGCAGGTGCAGATATTTTCTACCATTATAAACTCGTCAAAGATTCCCTTAAAAGATTATAATAATATTTTTAATTTAAATGTTTTATTTTATAATTATGTGACTTTTAAATGATTTCAAAATGAATATTTTAGGAATTTTTGAAAGGTACTCTTTATCAGGATCAGAATTTTAAATTTTTTAAAGATTTATCATTCAAAATCTTTTTAATTATTGCCCATGTTTTCAAAATGATTTTAAGGATTTATTTATATGGACATGAATGTTTGGAATTGATATTTCTTATAAAAAGATTCAAATTGGTATGGTACACTTTTATTCAAAAATCACTTTTAAATTACTTCATTTTTAAATGTTTGACTTTTCAATGATTTCCAAAAAAATGATATTTCTCTAAAATAGTTTTGATTTCATCTATGTCACCATCCTTTAATGGATTTTAAGCAAAATTGAAGTTGATTTATTATGATACCAAACTTCCATATTGTATTGAAGGTTTTGTGATATGTCTGAATGTGGATGTGTTATTTTTATACCATTCATGGTTTATGGAGAAAGTATTGAAATTTCGTATGCTAGTTTTAATATGAATGTTTATGTTATGTTTCATCCTTTTCATATAAGGAATGTATTAGACATAGTAAGTGACAGGTGGAGACTTCTATAGCTCCTAGATGCATCGGTAGGTCTCATGAAACAACTATACGTGGAATTTTCCGAGGCCCTTTCCCAATTTGATTTATGGTTTAGGCCGAGGCCGTAATCATTATTATAAGTCTTGGTCGAGGCCTTGAAAAAATGTTTCAGAATGTCCAGCAATATACATTCCCTCATTTTGGAAATAATATTTATGGTCCATGTGGTAATTCGACTAGTAGAATACCGATGATTATGTTTTATTATGGAATTGTTTACTCAACTCATATTCTTTCCATAAAAGTATTCATGATTATTATTGGTAAAGGAATGTGGTTTCAATTATTCACCATGCTTAATATTTATATCATTTTCTGATGTAATGCTTACCCTTACTGAGCATTTGAGCTCACCTCTTCCTATGTTTTATTTTTCCCAGGATTCCAGGAAGTGTATTATGATTGATATGTAGGGTTAAGATAAATAGAATAATGGCGTTCTTAAAGAACTATTTACATTGTGTTTTATGTTTGAAATTATAATGCAATGTTAATGTATGTAATCTATTTTCCAAGACTGCTAAACCGATTAGTCATTCAGGACTTTATTCCTTGTAATCATTCCCATGTATTAAAATAATTCACGGACTTTGGGTAACTGGGGTCGCGACAGTATAGTTGGTATCAGAGGATGTTTATCAATAACCTTGGAAACTATATCTAGATAAACTCTGATTAGAGAACATTACCCTAAGATAGACTTTGAGGATTAGTATAGAATAACTTCCTAGAATATTAGTAATGTAGATATTTTGTGAGTTTTCCAAGAAAATACATCCCTGTATGGATACGAGCAGGTAGAGGTGGCTCTGGCACAGATGTACCAAGGGGTAAAACCCAAAAACACTACTTTGAGCTAGACTCGAACGGGAAGTAGTGAACGACAATGGGCCATGTTGCACTATTGGTTACGAAACACCCGGGGGATATGCTTAGGATAATTCTCATTTTCTTTACAAACCATTAGGAATGGTTTATGAGTATATACTTCCTCAAAGAAGCCATTTTTATGATTATGCATTATATCCATAAACTGTTTAATTTATGTTAAGTGTTTTACAAGTTTGGGGTTATGTATTTACATTCATAAACTAATCTAGTTTATGCCATTATTTAGAAATGGCACCCAGTAGAAGGAATGATAACTCCAGCAATATGCATGATCCAAAGAGTAAGAATGATCATATCTTTCATGTTCTTAATCCAGAATTTAGAAGGGAAATAGTCTCACACATATTATCATCATATTAATAAATAGTATCATGTGTTGATATGATATGAAAAGAATTCTCGGAGTCCTATGGATTTCAAGGGAAGCCAGAAAAGGAAAGGAAGGTAGAGAGAAGGACATATAAAGGGAATAAAGTAGAGAAGGATTTTCCCATATGTGATAACTATAGAAATAATAACATTGGAAAATGATTGAAGGGAATGTGAGTTTGTTATAATTGTTGAGAAAAAGGACACCAAGTACGTGATTGCAAGGGTAAGAAAAAGTTTTCAAATGTACAATTATTAATCTGCAAAGAGTTGGGACACTACGCAAACCAATTTCCAAATCATCAGAGTATGCACCAAATGATGCTATTGGATAACAATCAATTTATGATACTACCTCAGATGAAGAGGAATTACTAGTGTTCTTATATTGTTATTATAGAATTATTTTATTTGGGTGTTGTATCAACAGTATACTGATTACATGAATTATGTAGATAAATAAGGATAGTACTGTAGACCTACTTTATTGAGGATTATAGATTATATGGTTCTAAGAAAAGTGACTTAATATTAGGCTACACATTTTTGAAAATACATGGTTGAAGGAAAGGTAATCCTTAATATGGTCTTGATAAAGAAGTAGTGATTTTGGAAAAAGATATGGTTGATTTGAATAAATTATATTGGATATTATTGACTACCTTGAATATGATTAATGATTTTTCATTCTTGTAGTTTACAAAAAAAATTTATAGAAGGAGTATATCAAGTATTTTATAAATAATATGGGAGCATGAATGTATCCAATAAGGTTTTATGGTAATTCATGATGTTACCATGTTTTAAAATAATATGCGACGAAGGTGCTCACATGTTATTACATGGATAAAAGGATATTCATTGTGTTTAACTTCCTTATAAATTTTGGACGGTGAGTTTGGATAGTAGTATTTTGGATAAGTCTAAAGGTTGGAATGTATTATGTTTGAAAGGTCATTTTTGGATTTTTATAAAAGGACAACACGCAGATCGTGTGACAATCCGTCACGTCGGACAAAGCTGCAGGAATCGAACCCACAACCATTGTGCGATTGGTATTTATCACCTACCAATGGACTACGTGAAGTCCCTACATTATATAATGTAGTTTCTTTTTTAAAGGGTATTATATATAAATTATAAATTCATTATATTTGGAACCCTATACGATTAGGATAAATAGAGTATTTTTGAGTTGTATAATGTTTTGGAGTGAAAGATGAGTTTGTGGAAGAAATTTATTAATGTATAAAACTCTAGTTATAAAGTAAGTATATCTCCTTATGATTTTATGCAATCTCATAAATAAATTCCTCGACATTAATAAAAGAAACTTAGAAAAAAACGTTGTCCTAGAAAGTACCTTAGATCATCACAAATTTATGGCTTTGTGATTGTTGGCTTTTTCATAGCCATTTTCTCTACCACTCTCCATCAGATATTGATGGTTATATTTTTCTTAAATATCCATATTTTCCTACATGGCACCCTGGTATGTTTTGTTTTCGGTAACCTATATACTTACCACTCTTTATTTTCAATAGAGGCCTCATTAATCCATTTTTTGATGTGGGATTTCAACTAAGATATTTTGAAATGTCAACCCCAAGTTTCTAATACAGAGTATAAATTTCTAGGACACAATTTATTGATGGAGGGGAGAATGTAACACCCCATGCTTCTACGGTATGCTTCTCTTTGAATAATACAGTAGCGTGTGTTGTATGCAACATCGAGTTCTAATACACACCGCGACCAATCAATGTAGCCGTTATGAATAGCCATACCCACTTTTTGAAATTTTATAAATTTTATCTCTAAAAATGGACTTAATTTTTGTATTCGGGATAGCGAAATTATACAATGGTTAAATTTTAGTACTTTTTGGATAACATTAATATTTTTATGAATAGTGAAAATTACTAAATTTTAATTAAGAACAATTTTTTTAATCGAAATAATTACTACCGATAAATAATGAATTTGAGTGGTTTTAAATTATATTTAGAATATATATTTACCATTTAATCCAATTTTGGTCATTGGACATAATTTCAGATTTAAACCGAACATAAACAAGTGTCAATCTTTTGATAGTTATTGTTTCTTAAAAACACGCAATTTGTTTTAACAACGGGAATTGATTTTACATTAATAAATGAAAATATATGTTTTAAATTTGGTAAAATAATCTTCATTAAATAATTTGTAATATAAAAATTAGCTTAGGGTAAATATTTGGTATTTTTCTGAAAACTTTCAATTTTTGATGAATAGTGAAAAACACCGAGTTACTGTTTAAAACCGACTTTTTTATTTAAATAATTATTTATATTATTTATATTTATTTTAGTTCAATATAGATACATAATACATATATAAATTCAATGTAATTCAGTGGTGTCATTTTATAATAATTTTAGATATATAAAAATTTTATCGAACTTTTTCACCGCCTTTTACCCACCTCCAAGGAGAATTTGTAAATTCACATAAAACATAATTTTACCGCTTCTGTGAGTGGAATTTTAAAAATCTGAGAAACATGGTTAATATCAAGGGGTAAAATGTGGTTCGATAAGATAAAACTAAATTTTGGTGAATAGAAACTTTTTTACTTTTATTTACCACAGTACAAAGTTAATATGGAAATTAAGGGTTAAAATGATATTATTATTACCCTAACACATGTCCTAATTCTATTGGATAAGTTTAATTCGACCAAAAACAATATTATGAATAAAATACGACCCTTTAGGTCCACTAGTATTAGACTAGGACATTTATTATTATTTAATTCAAAGAATAGTTAAAAAGTAAAAATCAAAGTTTAATAACTAAATCATTTTTAATGTAGGGTTATACATGAGATAAATTATACTATAAATTTTCATTAGAAATATAAATTTATTTCCTAAATAATAGTATTTTAATTATAATTTTTAGACATTAAATAATTAAATTTATTTAAGACACAATGATGATGAAGTAATTACCTTATTAATGAAAGAATCAAATAAATAGTAATATAAATATTATAATAAATATAATTTCAATGTTTTTAAGATATAAACGAATTTTATAGGTGACTATTGCATGTTAGGGATGATTCCATGTATCGTGTTTGAAGTAATAATTTTTTATGACTTTCACAAAAACAAAATACCAAATAGTGTCAAAATTGACATAAATTAATATTTAAAACAAATATTATATGATTAATTGATATTATATTCCTAAAAATATAAGGTTTGGCCAAAGGACTTATATCATGATAGGTGAATCATTTATGGACCACTTGAGGGCTTCTTGGAAGTTTATAGTAAGTTTATTAACCATATAATATAAAAATACAAAGAGACATGGTAAATGTCAAACTAAGTAACTAAGGGTTATAACTAAAATATAAGGTTAATAAAATGAACCAAACCTGTCTAAAACCTATTGGTTAAGTTTATTTAGACACAGACACACCTTATACTTTTAATAATTTACTTTGGATCCATTATAAACAGAATATTAATTTATTATAAATTAATACTTTATGTTTTTCCTAAGGATCCCCTCCTCCCCCTTATAAAAGGACACCACTTCTAACCAATTGCTCACATCTTTCAAGCCTTTTGGATCATCCCAAATCTGCCCAAATAAATTCCCTACATCCCTATACTCCTCCTATAAGCCTCACCTTATGAATAAGGCACTTCAAGAGTCCTTTTTGGTTAAAACCAAAGGAAGTCACCCAAATTAATGGTAACGATTTCTCTTAGCTTTTTTTTCTATTATTTTACTTCTCCAACCCCTAAAATCTTCTTATTCCTTTCTTTTGTAACAAACACATTATAAAAAATATACTAGGGTATTGTTAGGAAATGTATTCGAACTACACATACACACACCTTCATCTAATGGGTGAAGAACATAATGTTTTTGTTGATGGCAACAAAACACCTCACGAAACGATGATTGTTTAATTATCTCCTACCACCTCTCATGATGGCCATTATGATGGAACTATAACTAAATATGATATTAATTATTTTTATTTTATATATAATATTCTATAATTCCATTTTATATCATACCATTATTCATTTCATGTTCTATATATATACGATAATTTCATTTGAGGAAGTGCGGACTACCGCCCCCTCAATGTGATTTGACTCGTTTATACATACATGGAAAATATAAAGGATGGTATTAATGAAATTAAGTAACACATATAAGATATTATATTATACTTCAATAATAATATAACTATATATTATTTGGTTTTGATTCCTTTTAAAATTTAAAATGACGTGGAAGTAGCGTTCGTGCGTACGTACGGACTACCGTCTCCACGAAAGTGATGAGATTCATTTCCCATCTTATCGATTCAAGTATAATTATAATTTTATGATTAAAAATAATTTTTAAGGACTTTATATAAATCTGTATATGTATAAGATACCACCTATCCATAACAAACACAACTTATGAAACAAAACATATAAAATAAAATGAGTAAGTTAACACCCAAAACGACGATAATACTAAGATATTATTAACAAAGAAATGTTAAAAGATCATATATGATATCATAATAATGTATATTATTCTTGTATAATTTAACAACAATCATTTATACATTATAAAGGATATTAACCTATCCATGACAAAGGAAAAGTACAAGGTAAGGGGTTTTCATCTGACTCATTATTCTCATGAGATTCATGACATATTGCCACTATTACCTTTTGTGTGCTGTACGTACAGCCCATAATTGAATTATTTTTCTAATAAGCTATACTTTATGTGTATTTAAATATTCATTGTATGATAACTCTTTCATGGGATTCGTGTTTCGTAAGTTACCACATTGGTAAGAGTTTATTTCACAATCTCTTCATTATCCGAGGTTGTTTATACGTAATTATCTACTGGGACCTCTCTATCATCCACATCCAGGTTTAATAAAAATATATTTCAAAACATTATTACTATTTACTAGACAATGGGTTAAAGTCATTTATACCCTTATGTGTTTTGAAAGGAATATTTCCATCGTTTTCTAAACAAGGTACTTTTTACCTTTTCGACAAATTTAAGGTAAGAATGTTTTATTATCTTATACGGCGGGTGCGGCTATTTTATACCTTTATAAACTCGTCGATGCTTCCCTTACAAGATTATAAGAATATATTGATTTTAAATGTTTTATTTTATAATTATGTTACTTTTAAAAGATTTTAAAATGAATATTTTAAGAATTTTTGAAAGGTACTCTATCAAGATCATATTTTTAAATGTTTTAAAGATTTATCTTTTAAATCTCATTAATTATTGTCCATGTTTTCAAAATGATTTTAAGGATTTATTTATATGGACATGAATGTTTTGAAATGATATTTATTTTAAAAAGTTTCAAAGTGTTATGGGACACTTTGATTCAAAAATCTCTTTTAAATTACTTTATAAGTGTGTGAATTTTCAATGATTTCTAGAAAAAAAAATATTTCTCTCAAATAGTTTTGATTTCATCTATGTAAACATCCTTTGATGGATTTTAATCTTATTTGAAGTTGATTTATTATGATACAAAACGTCCATATTGTATTGAAGGTTTTGTGATATGTTTGACTGTGGATGTGTTAATTTTATACCATTCATAGTTTATGCAGAAAGTATTGACATTTCGTATGCTAGTTTTAATACTAATGTTTATGTTATCATTCATCCTTATCATATGAGGAATGTATTAGACATAGTATGTGATGGGTGGAGCCCTCTATAGCTCTTCGATGCATCGGTAGGTCTCATGAGACAACTAGATGTGGAATTGGATGAGGCCCTTTCCCAATTTGATTTATGGTTTTGGGGGAGGCCTTAATCATTTTTAGAAGTCTTGGTCGAGGCCTTGAAAAAATGTTTCAGAATGTCTGGAATTATCCATTCCCTCATTATGGAAATAATATTTATGGTTCATGTGGTAATTCTACTAGTAGAATACCCACGATTATGTTTTATTATGGAATTGTTTACTCAACTCATATCCTTGCCGTACAATTATTCATGTTTATTATTGGTAAAGGCATGTGGTTTCAATTATTCACCATGCTTAATATTTATGTCATTTTCCACTATATTGCTTACCCTTACTGAGTATTTGAGATCACCCCTTCCTATGTTTTATTTTTCCCAAGATTCCAAGAATTGTATTATGATTGATATGCATGGTTAAGCTAAAGGGAATAATGGCATTCTCAATTAACTATTTACGCTGTGTTTTATGTTTGAAATTTTAATGTAATGTTAATGTATGTAATCTATTTTCCAAGACTGCTAAACTGATCGGTCCTTCGGGACTTGATTCCTTATAATCATGCCAATTTATTAAAATAATGCACCGAATCTGGGTAACTGGGGTCAGGGTGTTACATATCATGAAAAAAAAGGGTATAAGAAACATCATGATAATTCATGGGATATGAATCATAATATTTCATTAATGCTAGCATAATAATAAATAATATAAAAATTTATGAGATTGGTTAAATATAATCTTACCACATGGTAACAATGAGTTATATACCATGTCTAATAAAATGAAATTACAAAAAACAGAATATTGGTTCCTAACAAGACATGTGTCTTGAAGAAGTAAAATTGAGAACATTGCTTCTATCTCGCCAAAAATAAAAGTGATATGTGAAAATGCATACTACAAGGGAAACATTAAAATAAGGATCTCATTAAGATAAAAAAATTAAAACTATTAATATCATTAAATTAAATAAATTAATAATATAACATGTCATAGGGTATTATATACACAACACAAAAGAAGCGAGTGTTGAATATGGAATGTATCATATGAAAAAAATGTGATGAGATCACATTACCTTGTGTCTGACTTGTCCCATTTGTATAAATATTTCTTAATAATGAAATTATGTTATTTTTTTACTTTAATAAAAAAAATTCTTGAATATAATTAATTTTACCACAATTATTAAAAAAAATTACAACTACTTACGCAATTATTTTGACAACATATCTTCTGAACAAACTCTGTTAGCGTGTTAAAACAACATTGGTTGGTCAACTGTGGTAAAAGATGTAATTATATAAATACTTCTCGAACAATAATAATGATATAATTATCATTATTATACATTAAATTTACATCTACAACCAGTCATGGAATATGGTTGTGAAAAATAATCCCAAGGTAAAATCATGGAGACTGCAGGTTTACGTACGCATTAGTAATGATCCAATTTTTCATTGATCATTATGTGAAGAATGTAAGAACCATTATATGTTTATATAATTATAATTATATAATAAATAAAATATTAATTTTCATATATAATTATATATTTCACTGATTTTATGTAAAATGGATCATATCATGTTGAAGGGGTTGTTTTCCACATGTCTAGGAAGGACGTTATCACCATTTTAGTGTGTTAAAATGTTGATAATGAGATTGTTATATTATTTTTACTAGAAGGAAATTATGTCATGAATATAATATAGATTTAAATTATGTCACATATAACTATTAAAACCATCTTATATATTTTACATGTATATTATGAATGAATTAAATCACTTTCAGGAGTCCATAATCTACACTTCCACAAATGATGTAATCATATTTACAAAAAATGGAAAGCATAAAGGTAATGCTTACATAAAAATTCTATAATCATAAAGACATTATAAATATAATATATATTATATAAAAACATATTTTACTTCTTAATTCCCAACCATGAAAGGTGGTAACAGGATAAAACAATCAACATCATTACCTGAGGTGGTAGTTCACTGTAGACAATAACGGTAAGTTGGTTACCCATTTGAGGGATGTGTGTGTAATAATTGGTATAAACCTTATAATAACAAAAAATATGTATATTTAGTATATGTAGGTTTTTTTATAATCATATAATAATAATAATAATTAAAGTGTTGGTGTTCCTAACAGACCAAGTTTACACTGAAACCCATCACCCGACCCGATCAGTCACATACCTAAAGGGAATTCCCGATAACAAATATACTAGCAACCAGAATCCTGGAATCGAACAACACAATAAAGGGAATGATTTTTTCGATCCTAAAAAACCAAATGGAATATATATATCTCTCTCTATATATATTTATGTATATATATATATTAATAATTAAAATCAGAAGGCATACAAGATATGTACGCCACAAATATAATAAAACATCAGAAACAATCAACATAAAAAGTAGAAAAATGTGTAAGACAATTCCAAATATAAAGGACTAAAAACCAGAGACATAAATCAAATGATGGAATTGAAAAAGTCCCACCATATCACCACCACCTACACAACTAGCTGACACGAAACTCATCACCTCAATATAACACCTTTGCTTTCCCTACACTTGAAGACCAACAAAGGTCTACACAACACCGAAGAGGTATGGAAGGTTAGATCTAACAGGCTCAGTAGGTTTCCACCCAGGTGTTCTATAACTAGTCTCGGTATAGAAATCTTTGTATTCTTATTTTAAATACAAGCATGGAATGATAAGCAGTAATCAGTTTTATAGAATTCATTGTAATAATTTTACATTTTTCCACAATTCTAATCATAATAAGATATATCATATTAAAATAAAATATTACATATAATTTTCTAAAATAAATAATAGTCATATCTAGGAGAACATAAAAATTCAGTTTATACAAAACAAATGCACTGGTATCACAACACCAGGGAATACTATAGGTCCAGGCCGCAGTCTAATCATACCACAATCAAAATTCTATTCCCAGAATAGAGTCTAAAGAAGTAGATGAATAACCCATTAATAAACCCCCTACCAAAATTTCAATATCTCTCCTAGAACAACAAGCCTATGAAATAGAGGAAAGCCCTAAGAGAAACCACCTTGATAATCACAAAACCATTGATGATGGCCCGAAGTGAATCCTTCCACCTAAGTCCCATGGTATCTAATGTAGTATTTTTCCAAATTCATTTCAATTCGTTGAAAGCCATTTCTATACAATGTTTATTCCATTTCAATGCTTTGAAAATGCCTAGTTTATCTCCATTTATCAATATATATGGAAAAACCATTTCTCATTGAAATCACTTTTCAACACACACAGATAGAACATGCCAATTCCATTTTTAAATCAATATATAAAACACAAACAATTGAGATAATTAAAATATGATAGGAATGGAACAACCTATCTAAAAACATGGGTCACACATGCCCATAATGGAAAAAAATCAATGTAACCCAATAGCATCAACGAAGGCCATAAAATTAAACCCCCACATCATAGGATTTTTCCAAATCTAATAATGAGAGGTTGATGGAAGGGAAAAATCCCACATACCTCATTGAAGAATTCATATAACAACACAACTAACAATGAAAAGGACTATAGAATGATATCTCACAAAAAATATAGATGAATACAATAAGGAACATCCAACAAATATAAACAGATTGGGTATCACAAAGCTAGGGGAAACCACTATCAACCGCAATGAAGAACCAAAATGATCACTTAACCAGAGAGATAAACCATAATCATTATTATTTCTAAATGAAGAATAGATCTATCATGGGGGAAATGAGCCTTCAAAAATTTCCGAGGACACACCTTCATTTGAGTGAAATGAAAAATCAATGGGGAAAAAACCAAAATAGTTGAAAATGTGAATTAAAACAGGATGCAAGATGAGTCCGAACGTGTAAACCCTAGCCATGACATGAAGTCCATGCTAGATAAGTACTCCAAAAAACCCATCACGTCAGATTAAAATCGAACCATTTATCATGTCAAGTCGTGTAAGCCCTTATCATCACATGTTAACACTCATGGTGTTATCTTCCCTTTCATGAATTACATCCATTACTCAGTACACGATGTGTAGAATAGTTATAGGATGTGAACCTATTCAACAACCTAATAAAAATCCAGAGAACTATATCTAAATACTTTGAACCAAAAAATGGAATTTTGGGAGAGGAAAAAATATACCAAATACCTGATCAGTCTAATAAGAGGTTTCAAATTCAACACCATAATAATTTTCCATCCCTAGGAAGTCATGCGAAGGATGAAATCACCAAAAATAGATGAGGAGAATGCTCCATCATCAACGATTCACGTTCCCAAGTATCATGAGAATACAATACATGTTTCTATAAAACTTTGTCCAATGGAATCAACATACCTTAAAAGAAATTCAACCATGATTCAACGATCTCAACTGGTTCCTCCAAAATAAGATCATCTAGCTCCAACTCAATTTCATTCCAACTTAAAATGTGAGAAGGATCAGGGTGACAATTATTGATCTGAGATATATTAAATATATCTTGAATAAGTATTAACTATATTAGAAACTCTAACTAATAAGAAACCTGTTCGAGTTGTTCGGGAATCTCAAATAGGCTAACATACATCACAACCGACTTTGTCTATTTTCCAAGACGACGATGACCCAAATTAGGAGAAAAATTCATGAAGACCTAGGATCTTATAGAAAACATCAAAGGGAAACATTTACAAGATTTATATTATTTTTTTAAACTATAGGTTTTAAGTAGATTTCATCACATGTCCTAAATTTTTTTAGATGTTTCCTGAAAAAAACATGGTCCAACTAAAGATACATCACCCACCTCTTCCAAAAATAGAGTTGATATTCATTGGCAACCATAAAATCCCTTAAAGGGATCCATTCTGATTGAATATTTGTAAATTTTGATCTCAAAAAACTCAACAAGTCTTATATGACTATCACATGACATAATAAATTCCAAGATGTAGGCATGAATCATATCCTCCAGGATCTAAATTACATGCTATGTCCGACAGTTCGTTTGTGGATGGTTAGCTATGATCAACATGATCTGAGTTCCCATTTACTCCTAAATTATTTTCTAGAACATTGAGGTAAACCTAGGATACCAATATAAGACAATAAAAGAAGGACTCCCATGTAACCTCACAATCTACAACACATACAACTTACCCAGATATTCAACCACTGTGGTGTCATTGATCGGAATGAAATGAGAATACTTTGTTACCTGATCAATAAATACCCTAATATCAGTATTCCCTCATGTATTCTATAGTAACTGAACAAAAAAAATTCCATTTATACCTTTCCAAATTTCCATACAATCACTTAAAGATGTTGATTAAACCGATTGGGTTTTAAGTGCTCCGCCTTTATCTAATGACATGAGTAACAGTGAGACACAAACTCTGTACTTTCATGCTACATACCAGGCTGCCAGAACATTATTCTCATGTCATAATTAATCAATTTAGTTCCGGTATGTAGGAACTAAAATGATCTATTACAATCAAACATGAATGAACACCTCAGAGATACTAGGATGGAAATTATTTTCCTAACGTGAAAAATGAGAACATAAGATATAGACCAACCTAAAACAGTCTCCCGCACATAAAGTATTTCTTGTGTCTTCTGAAACCCATCATCCTGCTACTTAATATTCAAAATAGACTCTATGAGAGATTATTATAACTAAAAACTATTCATAACCATACATGAAATATCATCTGTGCGTCCATGTTCTACTGAGAAAAAAGACCCATAATACTCCACTCCTCCACAGATTCCAAAACACCATGTGATAGTAGATTAATACTATAAGCATCTGCAACAACATTCAGTTTTCCTAGGGTGTACTCTACATCGATATAAAACATATAAAGTCATTATACCCATCATCCATATTAGAGATTCATTTATTTATGAGAAATTATATATCTCAGACTCTTATGATTAGAGAATAACGTGAACTTCTCCCCAAAGAGATAGTGACATCAACACATAAGTGCATGCATGAATGTTGCAAGCTATAAATCATGATTAGTTTAATTATTCTCATACGGCCGAAGCTAACAAGATTTATATTCTACTAAATGGTCATCCTGCATAATTACACCTAAAAAATAACACCTAAGTCACCACAAAACACCACATATCCCATACAAAGCTCAGGTAAGATTAGAATAGGAGCAGATGTTAGAATCCTTTTCAATTCATTGAAAGAAGGATGAACCTTTGTATACCAAGTGAATTTTAATTCATTTCTAGTATGATCATCCAAATGTGACACAATATTTGAAAAATCCTTGACAAACCATTTTTAGTATCTATAACGAAAACGGAATATTCATATCTCAATGAAATGCCAGGGTTTCTTCCATGTCATAACAGCCTTAACCTTCTCAGGATCAAAAGACAAGACATATATGGAAATATTTTGCCATAAGAAATACACTTATTGAGCCTATGAACTTCATTTTAAATGATTTCAATATAAATGGTGAATTTTGAATATTTGTAGAACTATAATCAAATTGTTCTCATGCTTACTCTTAAAATTTGAATAAAAAATGACATCCAAAAAAACATCCAAGAAGGTGTCATGATATGGATGGAATATATGATTCATTGACTCTGTAAAAACTGAAGGAGCGTTACTCATTCAAAAAGGCATAAAAAAATATTAGTAATGGTCATACCAACTCTTAAAATATGTCCTTGGTAAATCACACTGTTTTACTCTAGGATAATGATAACCTTACTGAAGATTAATCATTCAGAATAATTATTCCACCTTTAACAAATCAAACATAACATCAACACTTAGAAAATTATATTTGTTCTTAGCTATCACCCAATTCAAATTTCAATATTCCACACTAAAAGAAGTGAACCATCTAAATTTATACCAAATAACACTAGGAATTACCAAGGAAAAACTCTAGGGTGTAAAAAACCCTTTTCCAAGAGGTCATGAAATTGAATCTTGAGCTCTTTCAGATCCTCTAGTGCCATACGATAAGAATACATCTATATCGGCTGCATTCACATCAAGAGGAAAATAATAAAATATACATATCTCTCTCTATTGGAAGACCATATAAATCATATGGGAAAATGTTAGGAATGTATCAAAAATAGTGGGAATATTCGATGATAGGAGAGACATCCCCAAGCTCAAAAACAATAGAAAAAAACAATCTCTTAAGCTCTAGGATGGAAGTCTCTATATCACTAGACCTCAGGACCCACTCCCCCTTAAACACACGAGTTCTCCCATAAGTAGAAAGGAGTCCTTTATCTGATGATAACAATAAATATCATACTATTGAGAAACAAGACAATCAATACCAATGATGATGTCAAACAGATCTTGATCAAGAACAAGAAAATCCAATACCAACTTCATTTCAGTTATTTTTAATGATCCAGGACACCTGAAGAACTGCTCATTCATTATACCAAGAGGTGTTTCTAAATCCATTTTAAATGATATAAGATCTATTGGATGATTATTAACTTCAATTAAATGTGTAGATATAAATGAGTGAGAGGCACCAGTATCAATCAAATCAATTTATACTGATGATACAGTAAGAATATTACCTCTCACAGTTTCTGAACCAGCAATAACATACATTAGACACTCAAATACTAAATGAAAATGCTTCACTCTTAAGGGTTGTGGCTATAGAACTATAGTATTTGAAGCTTTTGACTGCTCCACAGTATCCGTTCGAGCCAAAGAACCCTTAATATAATGATTTGTAGTCATATAGTGACCAAAGAATTGTAGATGACCAATATGTCAACATCTATTTCATATCTTCTCAGACATAGGACAAGAATGTCCGGTGTGTCATCCTGTTCCAAACTGATCTAAATTCAATTCCACACTACCAGTAATAATGGATGGTGTAGAAGAGGCTCACTACTAAGACCCAACTCCACCACCTCTATGACGATCTTGACACTTCCTCTTCTTACAATTCATTCCAATGTAGTAGTCCAGGTATCGAAGATAAGATGTGTAAAAGGAATCCTTTACTGTATTATTAATCTATACCACCAATGTTATATCCACTATATCCATATAGGTTTATTCATTTAGCATAAAAACCTACAATCTGATATCTTTTCGTAGACCCTGCCTGAACTTTTTCACATTCAGCTGGTCATTCTTTACCGCATTTGGAGAAACTCAGATAAGCTCCGTAAACTGAATAGTGTATGCTGAAAAGGAACTCTATCTATCCTACAATGTAAATAACTCCAAATACATCACCAAAATCGGAGAATCTAGACAAAACTACTAAAATAATAGGGGTTTATTACCCATACAATCTATGTCAACAGGCCTATCGGCTTGGACCTAATAATCATACAATCACATGTCGAATCCCTTGAGTTTGAACACCGCACACCTCACCCAGATATTCCATGGTTTCTCCAAGAAGTAAAAGATATGATCAATCATGTCTATCCAATCCTCCACCTCTTGAGGTTCAATAGTTTTTTATTGGTAGGTGTCTTATTGAGAATGAACTCTTGTGATTGATCTTTCTCTCCTATAGCTCCATGTTTTACCTCATCCACTGCATTCTAAACTCATGGTACCCCTTGATCGATAACACGAACTACCCATATGATGGTTATGATGTGATTCTAATCTATAGTTGGTTTCCCTTGAGGAGCATCAGTTGCACCTTCATAAGGAACTCGTGGATCACATCATGGAGGAATACTGATGAACACTAAAACATCAGAATGATCAGAAAACAAAACAAATATCAGTCCAAACTAGAAAATCCATATGAAAAAACCATGATTTCATAAGAATCCAAACTAGACACACACATCCCAACATCCAAGGGAATTTTGAGTCTTGTTAAGATAAGATCATGCCAAAATATTATCATAACATACCTCTCAAGTCTCCAAAATCCTCAGTCTAGTCTTACATATGTACAAAGACATGGAATCTTGAGGAAAAACATTCATTGATACCAAATAAGGATGAAAAAACTTAGGTTACCCTCAAATATAGCAGCCAACCTGATCCATCACATACCCTAAGGGAATTCCTGATCCCCACGGGCTAGCGAAAAACACCTGGACATCAAAAAACACAATAGACAAAAACAACTCTCCCAACCCGAACAAGCACAGGAAATATATATATATATATATATATATACAATAGGATAAAATTACAAAAGATGAACAAGGTAAATATTCCATAACAATTTGAAAATAGGAGAAACATACATCTTCAAAAGTTGATAAAACTCATAGACAAGTCCAACAATAAAGCACTAAAAACCACACAACTTCTCCAAAATGATTGTATAGAAAAAAACCCACCATCACAATCGCCACAGAACTATTGTTATTTACTTTCCCTTCTGTGGAATACAAATAACTATATACGTGCAACCGAAGAGGTACATAAGGTGTGAGATAATAGGCTTAGTAGGATCCCACCAAGGTGTTCTACAACCAGTCTCTATATAAAAAATCCTTTAATGATCATTTTAAATAAAATCATGGATTTATAAGTAATAAAGTTTTTTTATAGGAAACATGGAAAACCTTTTCACTTTTTCAAAAGTTCTAATCAAAGGTAGGTATACCGATTTAAAAGAAAATTTTATATATCATTTTTAACAAGAATAAACATTCCAATCAATGATATCTCATAAATACATGTAGTAAAAAACAAAATCATAAGTATCACAACACCAAGAAATACAATAGCTCAAGGCTGTAGATTACTGGCACCACAATAAATATTCTAATCCAGGAACTCAGGCCTTGGAAGTAGCAGAATAACACAAGAGTAAACCCCACAAAATGTCAATATTGATCCCATATAACAATTAACCTAGAAAATAGATTAAATTCTCAAGATAAACCTCATTTATAATCACAATAAAATGGATGATATCACCAAGATAAACCATTAACCTTTATACCCATGGCATCCCAAGTTCTATTTTTCACAATTTATTTCCATTCCTGAAAACCATTTCAGAACCATATCAATGCCATTTAAATTTTTCTAAAATATCTACATTACATTCATTTATAAATATCCATGGAAAAAAAATTTCTCTTCGAAAACTTTTTTCATCAGCCATAGAAAGATCATTTCAATTTGATTTATAAATAAATATATAAAACATGAAAAATAAATCTTATCCGCATGGGCTAGAAATAGAACCACCAACCTCAAAAGTTGGTTTTCACATGCCGAAAATTGAAAACCAAAATCAATGAAACCCAAAAGCGTGATTGAAGGACATGTAATAAAATCATCACATCTTAGGATTGATCCAAATATAAATACAATAATTTAGTGGAAGAGTGGAAACCCACAAAACTTGTTGAAGAATGGCCACCACACTATGACCAACAAGGAAAAGGTCTTTAGAACAAGATCTCAAAACGGATCTAGACGAGATAAAGAAGAACATCCATCATAGAAAAATATATCTAGTTTTAAAAATCTAGGGTGCTATTGTGATAAATTTCAATGAAGAATAAGAAAGATCACATACCCGAGAGAATCACAACAATTGCAATATAGTTTGAATTGTAACGGAATTGATATAAGGTGCAAGGATTAGCCTAAAAATTCATACGAAGAGCCTTGACTAGAGAGAAATGAAGATACTAGGAGATGAGTGAACCAAAATAGCTGGTGTGTGTTTTATATTAAGACGTAGGCTAAGTCACGATGTGTAACCCCTGATCACGTCATAATGTCCATGCTCGTAAGTATGCTGAAAATCCATCCCCTTGGATAAGAAACTATAATTACAGAAATTTGTGTCATATAATCCCCAATCATGATGTGTGACCTTCACTAAATGATCTCCCATTTCCTGACATACATCAATTACTTAGTAAATGGTGTGTAACATTCTTACACAGTGTAAACCTATTCTGCAACCTATATAAAATCCATATATCTACCTCTAGACACATTGAACCAAAAGGTAACCTAGATGGAGGAAAAAACATTACCGATAAAGGTAACAGGATGTTACATGTGGAGAAAGAATATAAAATAATGGAGCATAAGGAAGGATATTACCTCTAAGTTGGATAAATCCTTTTGGATTGTGGTAAAGGGATTCCTTGGTTAGATTTAAGACCAAAGTGGGGACTGAAGGTGTAATTTTACGAATATGAGAGATTAATTTATCAGATTTTGTGAGATCCAGTGGTCTTTAGAGGTGTTAATAAGTGGGAGGTTTGAATTCTTTTTTATAGTGGATGTGGTGTGGAATCCTTCTATATTTTTGAAAAGGGATATCAACCCATGTTTTTCCTTGAAAAGTAGACCCAATAGAGTTAAAAAAACTTATAAAATTAATGATATCATCTAAATATTAACGTAAAATGGATTTCTTAAAAGTGAATAGCTTAATTTTTTGTATAATTCTATGTTTTATTCTTTTATTAGGGTAATTTCTACCCTAATCACTATAATTAAATGTAACTACATTTGAAAATATTTTTGTCCAAAATATAAATTCTTTTATTAGAAATCATAAATTATTGTTATTCCAATTCTGTAATCAATTTCATCAAATCCCAATTACTGATGTGGCCGAAATTAATTTATATTCAATCCCACATATGAGATGACAAAGCGGGTTTTAAAGTGAAAGGTCTAATAGTTTTCAATGTTTTATATCCAATATCAAGGAAAAATTGGACTTATTGACCTGAATTGGATTAATTTATTTATATTTTTTCTATTTAAAAAATATATATATAATTTCACTATATTAATAATGTAGACAAAAAACAGTATTGAATTAAAATTCATTTTATTTTTTTCTCTCCATAAAAAAATATAGCCTCTCAAAAAAAATACCAAAAATTTACCAATGTAAATATTCATATTTAACATTAAAAAATGAAATATTTTTTTGTCAAATATGAATTATTAAGGTGTCAAAATCAGATTTAAAATTGGTTTACCATTACAAGGCATTAAAATCAACTTTTTAAGAAAATAAAAAATTTTATTCATTTAGTTGGATTTATTTTTATATTTTTCCTACAAAATATTTTGGTTTACTTTAAAAATTGATTTAATATATAATATAAAATTTTTATTAAAAAGATTATCATATTTTATTTTTTATTTTTTTGAGATAAAATTGTGTTTGTACATAGAAAATAAATTTTCTTAGAAAAGTAATTTTGTTTTTTTAAATAGTTCATATGTGCTCTTAAACTAATTGATAACAAAAGTATTCATTATATAAAAAAGTGTAAATAATATATAAAAACCATTGTTATTGTTATTCATAAAATCTATTCTAATGGCTATGTGGTAGCTATAATAAAAATGTAATAATAACATTACATGTATCGTGAAATTTGGTAAAAAAGAACATTTTAAGTAACACAAGAAATCAAAGAGACACAGATTTGTGATCAACACATGATGAATAGAAAATTTCATGTACTAATAGATAATAGAAGTGTTTCATGTACTATAATATCCTCTTGGTGTTATGTGAAACACAAACCACACATAGTGATTTCTTATAACTAAATCTACATTGAATGTTTTGTGAAATGTAAAATCTAAGAAAAATAATTTAATATTTAAAAATAGTTTCAAAAAATCTTGTGTTTTTACATTTTATCCCACTTAAAATGATTTTTTCCCTCAAAATTAACTTCATATATAATATTTATTACACTTGAATATTTTGTTTTTAGAAACCCACATCGTAAAAATTAATACTAAAACATTCTTCTAAAAAAATTTGAAACATAAGAGCTACCCAATGTAACATGTAACTAGTTTTTCACATTGGATGACAATAATGAGATGTAAAATATGGACATAGAATAGACGCATAAATATAAATAGGGAGTGACTGAGGTCATCAATCGGAAAAAATGAATGATCAATGGAAAATTGGGGGCCTCAAATTAAAAAATCTAAAATGATCTAAAAGGCATTTGGTTCAGCAAAAATTAAGGTATTAAGACATAATTTTATTTCTATATTGTTTCCCTAAACTCTAAAAATTATCATGAAAATATATACTTTTATGATTTCATAATAACCTCACCCTATGTTGTTCCTTGATAAAATTCCACTCCACCTCTTATTTTAAGAAATGAAGGCGAGTTTTTAATTGTTGATACTTTAATAGATCATGAGGTATCGAAATAGAATGATAGGTCCTTCCATGTACCACAAAAAATGGTTATCACAAGCTATCCAATATGAATAAATCTACATATGGTGATATAATACATCAATATCTAAAACCTCATCCAATGTTTTAAAAAAACCATTCCATAAATTGTTAACCTTACAACCCTTCCAAAAGATGAAATTCCAAAACATCCTAAATAATGACAAAAAAATAAGTGTAACATTGATCCCCCATATATGAAAAGTTTTATCTTGGTTGAATCATTCTAATCATGTGAATACCATCAATAAATAATCACTTGAAACATTGTAATAACATAAATCACCGTAAACACTTTTGGAAGTCTTGCTAGCATCATTATTCAAAAAATTATTTGACATACTTCATGAATCTAAGTATTTGTAATCAACATCCATTAATAAATAGAAATGGTTTTCAACACATCAATTATAATATACATGGTAATCATTTCAATACATTTTACATTATACAAATCAGTCATATATTTATCCCACTAAAGACAATTTTCTCTACATTGGGGACACATTAAGGGTTACATTCCCTTAATAAAAATATCACATTTCCATTAAGTCCAATTTATAAATCATAAACACCATTCACTATATATATATATTAAAAATCAATAATGGAAAAAATATAATTTAGGATTCATATTACCTAATTCATTAATTCATATACATATTCACATCAATCATCAAATGTTATTCTTAAACAATTACTCATGCTTATTCATCATATTACTTCATACCCCTTTCCTAGAATTTAAAAAATGAATCATTTATTAAGGTTCATCAACCTCAATAAAATCATGATTCTTATTTTTAATGTAAATAATACTAGAATAACAACCCATATGTTTCACGTGTCATTTTTTGTATCATTATCTTCAATAGTATAGTCAATACTCATGGAATTTTTGGATTATATTCATGATATTTCTTCATAGAGTATTAATTTTCCTCATTCCCAAATTTTCCAAATGTGATATAATAAATTATATCCCAATTATTTCAAGTTTCTACTATATAATAAAAATTGAAACCATAGGGTGAGAAACACATAACATAACAGAAAACCACACAATATTTAAAAAATTACTTATAGGATGCCTAAGTAATGAAACATAATTCATTAGTCAATGCCACCTTTGGTTCATACTAGTTTATTCTGAATAATATTGTATTTAAATCATTCCTGATGGTTTTCAATGTGTATTTAATTCCACAAGAATATCCCCCATGAGTGTCAAACTTGGTGTGAAACAAGGCCCATTGGTGTATACTGGGTTACCCTCGAGTTAAACCAGATACACCTTGTCAACATTGTTACCCCTAGTTTAATTTGTGTCGAAGGCACATCCACTTATAATATCTAAACATGAATTTAATTATAGGAAACTAATATCTATATACTTTTCCAAATTCTTGGAAACATTCCAACACTTTTTCTTATCCATAGACCTATCCATTGACTTATCCTTAGGGTTGTCACTATGGATTTGTAATCCTTGTTTCAAAATGTTGACTAATCATTTAATTTAATTCCAAATATTGCGACCCAAGCTTATCATACATTGAAATTGAAACATTTTTTATGAATATTAATTAAATTACAATATTACGTGCCTAAGGACCATAATATTTTAGTGACATTGGAAACATTAATCAAAATCTTATTACCTGGTGAAATATCTTTAATGTTTCCCAAAAAGATCATCCCATTTAGTACTTCTACTTAAAATATTTATAACTAACCTATAGAAATATAACAAAAGAAAGGGGTGAGATCAAATTCTCAATAAGGGTAAATAATAGAAATTTGTAATCATAACATGAAAATAAGGGAATGAGATCACGAGAATCAAATATAAAAAACATTCCTTATATATATAATATCATAAACCAGAATCATGGAATACGGATTTGTAGTTCATAATATATGAATCCTAAGGTATCCAAGAGAATTTTTTAACAAAATGTAACATTTGAATAATATATGAAAGTGTGGTATACACATAAACATCTAATATCATTACCAGATAGTGAAGACGCATTGCGAGATTCAATCTGGGAACTCCATGGAGACTACATCTACTAATCCGGACACACCATCTTCTCTGGTCACAATACATTCCTTGTAAGTTGTCAGGTTTCCCCATCATACCATATTGGATGGGTTTTCCCAATTATCACATAGTGGATGGTTTTATATCTTCACATAGTGGATCGAGGTTCCCCATCTTCCCATAGTAGAATATATTGTTGAATTGAACCTATAATTATATCATCACACATAAATATTTACCCAATATGTTAGAGGATATATAGCTCCCACCCATCTAATAATGCAATCATAAATACATGTTCCAAAGAACTATAAAAAATAATATCATAACCCATGAATTTAAATGGGTTCGATAAATATGTAACCATATCATACTATGTGGAAAAGGAATGGGATCATAATAGTAACATCAATGCATAAAAATTTAAAATAATAGGGTTTTATAATCATATAACCCAAGAAAGGGAAATTAATTTTATAAAAATATTTTGATCAAAACAAAAACCATTATGAAAAGAATATGATTGAAATTTTTTGATCATTTTCCTAGGAATACGTGAGTAACACCAACAGAAGTCATCTTATATGGAAAATAATTTGGAATTATAATTTGAAAATATTTCATGTTCAAATTATCATCTATTCTGTGAAATTTTTTAAAAATATAAAAACCATTTGAAAAACAATTTCTTTATAATAATATTGATGTCTTTTTAAAGATGGTTTGAAAACATTTTGAAAAATCAATTTTCCTTGAAAAAGTATAAATATTGCGTTAAAAAATTTTCAAAAAAAAATTTATTGAAAACATATAAAATAATATTGGAACCACTTTCAATACAATTTAATTCAAAATAATATGAAAACTTATAATGAAAACATTTAAATATTTTGAAAATAAATTTCCATGAAAAAATATGATCGAATCATGAAAAAGTATTGAAAAATAATTATATGAAAATAATTTTAAAACATATAATAAATATCAGAAAAATATTGAAAAAATATTTCTTTGAAAATAAATTTAGAACATACCAATAATTATAGAAAATAGTATTATAAAACATCGTTTTAGAAGAACACAGATTTCTGAACAAAGAGATAGAATATGCCAAACATTATTAAAAACAAATTATTAATCATATTATATTCAAATGTTTGAAAAAATTATACCAATACATTATGATATAATGAATAATCTTAGGGGATGAAAATTCATTAGTATTCCTGAAAGATGGATAATATGACTTAATCAAAGGGAGAATAATCATATAAAATCACAATAAACAATGAGATTATTTCTATAAACATTTAACACTTACATTAAATTTTACAGCACATTTAATAAAATTAAATTATTTGAATTTTAAAATGTCATTAAAATAAATTGATTCATCATATAACATATAAAATCTAATTATATAAACATCATAAAATAATATGGGTGCATAACACGACATGTTTCTCAAAGAATGAAAATTGAGAAAACATACATCACGAATTTTGAATCTTTTGACTTATAAACCCCATGAAATTAATATATCAAAATGGATATTTAAATAATAATTAATTTAAGTATAAAAATTATATAATAAATCTATTTCAATTAAACATTCGACATATAAGAAATAGGATCTTAACATTGATTGTGTCTCAAGGAAAATTAATGTCAGATGAGAAACCCCTTAATACATGAATAACATTATAATAATGATCCCCATGAGATAATAAACACACCTAAAAATTTTAATATCATTAAATAAAAGAAATTAATTCTATAACATGTTATAGTTCAGTATATACACAACATAAAACAAGAAAGTGTTGTGTATGGCATGTATCTCAAAGAAATAAAAAGTGAGATGAAATCCCATTACCTTAAACCAGACATGTCACATGTGTGATTATTTTCAATAATAATAAACTTATGTTAATTTTTTACATTTTTCATAACCTTTTCATGTTTATTATTTGTTTTACTTAGCTTATTACAATGTTTCGTACACCTACTTAAACAATTACTATTATGTCCGGTGTGTTGACCAAATTTGGTTGTTGTGTTAAAACTACATTGGCAGGTCAAATATAGTCAAAGGGGTCCTTATATGAAAATACACATAATAATAATCAGGAAATAATTTTAATATATATTCCTAAATTATAAATTAAAAAAAATTCATTGAATATGGTTATGAAAAATGATCCAATGTTACAATCATGAAGACGGTATGTTGTGCATCTGCATGATTAGTTGTCCCTTTTTTAATGACCATTATAGAGAGAAGGAAGGAAAAATTATATCCTTTTAGAATTACAATAATATCTTAAATACCATTTTATATAATCATATATAATTATATATGTAATTATTATGATGTAAAAGAAAAAACATTGTGTTGAGGAGGTAGTTGTCCAGGCATCCACAAACTATGTTAACATATTTTTATTTTGTGTAAAAGGTAATAATGAAAATTATATATTATATTTAAATTAAGGAAACGATTTCATGAATATAATATATATTTAATTTATGTCACATATTTTCATTAAACCCATAATTAAAATGTACCATGTATAGTTCGAACGAATCACATCGCTTTGAGGTGATAGGTGTCCACGCTTCCACAAACTTTGTTATCATATTTACACAAAATTAAAATAATGATGGTATGTATAATATATTTATTTGATAATCCGGAATATATAATAGATATCATATATCTTATATATAAATATTTTATCAATCATAATTACCAACCATGAGTGGTGGTAATAGAAAAACAAACAACACCGTTTTGTGAGGCGGTAGCTGTCCATACAAAGAACGATATGTTCATAACCAATCTGAAACAAGTGTGTATAAGTCTAGTTATAACCACTATAGTTAAAACATAAATGTTTATTTAGGATAATTATTTCATTATAAAATCATGGAAGAAGAAAAATTGATGTGGTGGAGAAACCAAACAAGTAAAGGAGCCTGATGAAGGTTGTTGTGTCATCGTTGGGAAAGCCCTTTGGGTTTGCACTAAATGGACTCCTTGGATGAAATTATTAAAAAAGAAGGATTCATATTGGAAGGTTGGGATGTTTTTAGAATATATGATCATAATATTGGTGATCTATAGTGCTTTATAGGTGCTAATAAGGGGGAGGGTTGATTACATTTTTATAATGGAGGTGTAGTGGAATTCTTTTTAAATTTTTGAAAATGGAATTAAATCCATGGTTTTCCTAGTAAAAATAGATCCAATAAAAGATAAAACATATAACTAAGAGTACATGGTCTAAATTTTAAAATATTATTGGTTTTTGATAAGTTTATAGGTTATTTTAGGCCTTTTATTTAAGGTTTAGTCCATTGCCAAGCTCATTTTTACCCTAATGATTGTAATATTTTTCAACAATATTCACTTATATTTTTAATCAAAAAACATAGAAATTATGATATGTCATAAATTATTATAATTAACAATAATTAATCAATTTTTTTAAATTCAAATCACAGAAATGGAATGAAATAATATAAATTTCATCTCGTGGACTGAATGATAAAGTGAGGTTTCAAATTAAAAAGGCACAAATATTGGAATGTTTTTAATTAACACATCAACCATAAAACAGTTCTAGTTACATAAATTAGATTAATATATGTATATAATAAATAATTACTATTAATACCAAAAAAAATTATAATATTTCTTTATAATTAAATGGGATGATTTTTTTTGAATTTAATTTGTTTGTGTTTGAAACTATTCATAAAAAATTAATATTTACATTAAAATAAAAAAATACACATACTAAATTATAAAATTTCTCATTCAAAAATGAATATTATTTTATAAACTAAAACATATAAAAAGGGTCAAAATCATATTTGTAATATATTCGCCATTAAATGGAAGTAAAATCTTTTTTTTAGAAAAATACATATTTTTATTCATATAATTAGATTTATTCACATATTATGACTATAAAATATGTTGGATAAGTGTAAAGAACAAAACATGAATATATAATATATAAATTTACTTAATTTGTTTTATCAAAAAAGGTTTTTTAATTTATTGAGATAAAATTGTGCTTCAACATTGAAAAATACTTTCCTTAGAAAAGTAATTTCATTAATTTTAACTAGTTCTTACATAAAATTTTACAAATTGATTACCAAATGAGTCATTTTATATACATGTTTAAATAATGTTTTGATAATTTAGTTAATCATATTAAAATTTTCAATTCCAATGATTAGGTGGTGGCTATAATAATATTTAAAATGTAATATTAATAATATCTTGTGTTCTAGTAAAATTCTACTTGGTGTATATCAAAAGCTATCAAAATGTATCATTATTATGTGTAATAAACAAAAAACATGATGTTCCATGTACTGTAATAAAATATATGTGTTTTTATTGTGTATTCATTACTTGGTGTTGTAAATAACACAAACCACACAAACTGCTTTAGTATAAAAAAAGATATATTCAGTGTTGTGTGAAATGTAAAATATTAAAAAGATTAAATGAATTGGAAAAAATAAATTTCAAATAATATTGGGTTGTTATAGTCATACAAAAAATCGAGAGGTGGAAATAAAAAAACAAACAACATCGATTCGTGAGGTGGTAGTCTACTATATAGAGGAATGATGATTTAATAACCCATTTGAAAGAAGTAGACATTATTTTATGCTATGAAATAATTATTAAAACATTATTGTATATTTAATACAATAGGTTTATTAAATCATCATTTTTTAATTAACTTTTTATGATTTAGATATGGAAGTAAAATATTTATTCTTGTTGAAGAATGTTATGTCTTCATTGTGTATCCTTTGTATGATTTCACTAAAACCTTTCTAGGATGCCTTTATGACCAATTTTAGTGTTATAGGATGAGTTGAGGGAATTTATAAAGTCTTTTTTGAAGGTATTGGACGATCCAAAGTGGTTTGATGGTGTTTATATGGGATGAGAATGGGTTTCATTTTATAATTTTGGGATATAGCACACATGGTATTTTTGAAAGTATTTGAGTGATCCATCATTTTTCAAATTTTAAAAAGGATAACTAATGGTGCATTATTTAACCATTGATGTGTATTGGTCTAAATTTGGCAATAATATAGTGTTTAAAAATGTTTATAGGTAATTTTTAAACTTATTTTATTAGTCTTACCTTGTGGTAAACACACTTGTACCTTAACCATGATAATTATTTTTTAATGACATTATTATTAAATAGTATCAAAAATAATGTTGATGTTATTAGATGTTATAAAATTTACAAATTCAATATATGGAAACCATTATTCAAAATTAAATTCATATAAATTGGAAAAGTTAATTTAATATTAATATATTATATGTGATGAGAAATTGGGTTTTTATTGGTATAATTTTCTAAATATTATAATGCAATTATATAAAAATTGAAGATAAAATTGATTCTATTGAACTAAATTAGATTAAATAATATAAAATGGAATTACTTTTACTTTAAAACAAATTCAAAATATAATTTAAGATTATAAATTATTTAAAATAAATGGATGTACTCAATTAAAATATAGTAATGTTTCAATATTAATAAAAAATGAAACATATAAAAGTGTTAACAATTAATTTTAAATTTTGTGTGAAATGTGTGACCAAACCATCCTTTAGAAAAAAACTGTTTTTTAGAAAAAAAATCATTCTCTTTTCAATTATTCCCAATTTATTACTAATAAATATACAGTGAAATTATTCATAATTTTGTTATTAATATCCATACCAACCAATTTAATGACTATGTTATAATAATTATATTAATATTTTAATATTTTAATAATATTCCTCAATTTTCTTAAACTCAATGTTTCTTGCAACGATAGAAAAAACGAGTCTTCTGTATATCTCAAGATAATATTAGCATTGTGTTCTATTAAATCTAAAATATGTGTCACATGTAATGAATGATATTTATTAGGATTAATTTTATAGAAATTAATATATCATAGTGCATATGGCTGTTACGTTTTATTCTAAATAGGGTGTTGCATGAAAAATATACCATATAAGACAATGTTTTCATTTATAATCATGGTATGTTACATAACACTTCCAATAATCAAACATTCCATGGATTTATGAATATAGTTCTATATCATAAATGGGCCAAATATATCATCTTCCATTACAAGAAGGAATGGATAACTTATTTTTTGAATTATCAAATAACATAATATCACTCGTGAAGAACAAATAATTTTCTACATGGAGGTGAAAATATGTCATCATAGTTTTCAAAATTATATCACTTTTTTCTATTATTTAAAAACATTAATGAAAATATTATTTTCTATAGATATGTACACATATCTTTAAATATGAGTATTAGATGACACATGAAAATGTGTATTTCCTCTATGACAGGTATGTTGTCATAGCCTATTATCTTTTATATTGCCAATGAAAAAAATCCCTAATAATGTGTGTCAATGTCTTATGAGCCTCCTAATAAAAATATTATATATCACTTGTCTCCCATAAAAAAATATCATCCAACAAAAGAACTAGATTAACGTGGAATTTAATTATCCTATCAGTTATCATTATACTAGTGAACTTATATATTCATTTTGTAATAGAAGTATTATAAAGAAATTATAACATAAAATTCGCATATAGGGAAGTAAAAAATTTTGAAAAAAAAAATAAATCATGTAATTATGTATGAAATATGTTAGTTTTAGTTAACTAACACCAAAAGACACTTACATAAACATAAGACATGTAACAATACCTTTCATTCCACAAGATCCCACTTGCAACTCATTCCTCTAATGGGATAAATACTTAGTCTTGGGGCCAACAATTTTACAATGTTTATAGATTTCTCACTATAATTTCACCTCTTTGAGAAATATCCATAATGTGATTATCCCTTTATATTATATGTTTTGTTACTTTGGTCTGACCTCATGTCATTACAGTGAGAAACTACCGTGGTGTCCTCATAATAGAATATGATAGGGTTTTCATAGTTATTTACCACATCATGATCATGGGAAAATTTATGAATCCATATAGATTTCATTATTTTATTGGAATCCCCAATAGACTAATAAAGTAATGTACAATTTAAAATATTAAAATTATTCTTCAAAAACATCCATAATCTAGCTCATCTTTTGAGAAAAAAGATATATCTAGACTGTGGCTTCAGATCAATCTGTTTTTTCTAAAATATAGCATCTTTATAACCAATAATGAGTAGCTCCTTATATACTTCATTCACCAATATCATATCCTTTGTAAATCTCAAATACCAAAGGATAGTATTGATAGTATTCTAATGTTGTTCATATTGTTATTCATTATATCATCCTCGCATTTTAATAGTATATGTAACATCAAGATTTATACATAATATAGAATATAGGATAGATCATAACATTGAATCATATTTGATTTAACACATTTTATATCTATCCTCTTCTTCTATTGGAATACTTTTATTGAATAATATCTACCCAATGACAATAGAACCAAACACCTATTGGATTGTTCCATACCAATTTTCATCAGTATCTTTTCAATGTATGCACTCTGACAATTTCTATGAAACCATTTTGAGAAATTATGCATGATCATGATCCCTATAATATAGTCTGGTTCACCTATGTCCTTCATAGTTAAGCACTTCCTCATCCATGCCCCATCTTATGGTAAGGATGGTATATTGTTTCCAATTTCTAACACATCATCAAGATGTACTCTTACAAAACAACCATACTCCCACAAAACCATTTTTAAACACATGGATACCATTTATTCATAATGATATTAAATTTTTTTATGACATTATCGAATAAAATATTCTATTATTTGGATACTTAATTAACGCATTTATGCATCTCATGAATATTCATAACTTTTTTCATTTCATAGATTAAACAAATGTTCAGGCTATTTCGTATACACATCTTTACAATGGATACCATTAGGGAATGTAGTTATGGAATCCATTTTCAAAATATAATTGTCTTGGTAATATGATATAAAATAAAAAATCTTGAATGATTTAAACATTGAAACTAGGGAAAATGTTTCATCATAGTTAATTCCTTAATATTTTCCAAACCCATTATCCAATGTTCAGTATTTATATGTAATAACATTACCTTCCATTTTGTCTTTATATATATTACCAATTTGCAAAAAAAAGAGTTTTCATGTACCAGTGGAACAATAAATACCCATAAATGGATTTGATACAAACAATCCATATAAAAATCATTTATTCTTGCTATCATGAAAATTTTGATCTTTCACCATCCATATTTGAGGCAAGTGGATAATCAATGTCTACCAATAATGTGTTACAAACATTACTGACAAGATCAACATATCTCTATATTTATATTAACTCTCAATCACATATATACAAAAATTTTGTTTTAGGAACATCACTTTCTATGGGGACTTGTATAATTAGTTCATGTACATCTCATGTCTATATCTGGTTTAAAATTTGTCATAGTCTGTCTTTCCCCCACTTTCCTCTATAATTATCTACAAAATATCAATAAATATGGCTAGTAATTTTATAGTTACATTCTTTTTTGAATTTTTTTATAGATATATTCCTCTTATTTCCATGGGATGCACTATAAAGATTCACTTCATGGAATGGTGATCTAGTTTTTATCATCGTCAAGACTTAAAAAATTACTAATAACCCCATTCATAAACAAATGATTGAAAATTATAAATTCCCACTCATAATATGAAGTGAATACTACTTGAAACATATTTTTTTACTTTGTTTTGTATGTAAAATTCTATTTGTACTGTATATCCCCAGTAGGATAATGGAATTATTGAATGACTTGTTGTCATCCTTACAACCAAAAAATATGTACAATTACTTTTTTCTCTAAATACATTCCACTTCAATGTATAAGGGGGAGTTATTTTAGATAAACTCATATAATTCCCTAAAAATCTGATAAATTGTTTGTCAATATATTCATGACCTCTATCAAATCAATGATTCTTTATCTTTTTATATAGCTGATTTTGAACCAAATTCATGAACTCTTTGATCTTATAGAATGATGACAAATTAAACATAATTTTGTAGAAATAACCACACCTTCTAATGTCATTGAAGGAGTATTATATTATGAGTATTCGCTTATATACATTACATGAAATGGTCTACTCAAATTAGTGTGTTCCCATTCTATATGATATGGGTCCCTTTCACCATCTCAACCATTGGGGGGTTTAGTTAACATACCATGAAAACAAACATGACATATTTAAAATGGATTCTTAATAAATGATTATAAACAGTGATTTTTATATATCTTTTTCAAATTATTCTCAATTGAATTAACATGTTGTTGATTGAAGAATTGGGTGTTATATGAGTCACATGTATTGTTTCCATTATCATTTTCTATTATCATTTTTCATAATTTACTACATAATTACTTTTATTAAACAATCCCATGACATAACATATAATATAATTATAAAACAATAATCCTTTTTTATCAAATATGAAAATTAATCCATCCATAAATATACAAGAAATAGAAATAATCTTTTGGAAGCATTAGTATCATGTAAAGAAATCAAAATGTATCATGTCAAAAATCTGAGATGATAGTCTCTATTGGCCAGAGGATTCATCCTCACTATGTATGTATATTATAAATTATCCCCATTTTTATTAGTATTTCAAAATCATTTTGTTGCATGTTTTTGTAATCAAATGTGAGGGATATATGATCTACATAACACCCAACAATTTGATGTTGAAATATTGCACAAAATAATGAATAGGCATTATTAATCCAATATTTTCTCTAGATGGTCGTAATTTATATTCCAATGGGATTTTTCCACCGTAAAAACATACAATATCATATTCCTCTCATTGACATTTCGTATTTCTCTTCATAGAAGGGGGAATGTCAAGAACCTTAGACATGGAATCTGTCTTTTGAATCATTACATTATTCATCCCCTTTTTATTCACTATATGTATTATCATTTATTCATTCACCATGTCATTATGAACATGTAATGACCTAGAATTTCCATGTAAATGTTTTTAGTTAAATGGTAATTTTATGAGATAGTGAAAATAGACAGTGCGTGATTCCGAGGCCCGGTGTGCCAGGAATCAATTTCTGAAGATTTGTTTGGATACGTTCAGTGAAATTTGAGCACGTTTTAATAACATATGAACCAGTGCTCGGAATTGAAATCTGAGGACACTATTGAACTCGCAGCACTGGTATTCATTTAAGAATACTTTCACCTCGACTGCAGTTGGTCGAGGGTGGATGTTAGTTGTTGGGTTTTTCACAGAAGTAATAAAATAAAATAAGATCATGTTTTTTTAATATTATCATTTTTAACCACTCCTTATGGAGGATGGAAGTGGGGACCAACAAACCTTAGCCTCCCATGAGAGGTTATGGTTTTGGGGACCACCTGAACCATAACCTCCCATGAGATGTTATGGTAGTGGGGACCACTTGGGTTTAAACCCCCTTGAAACCCCCCATTAATTGGGATAAACCCTTCAACTCCCTAATAATGTGGGGGAGCCTCTTCAACTTATCCACGTTAAGTTGTGCCAACTCTCACTATTTAATTTCATCAACCCATCCCCTTTAATTAATTGAGCCAACACATTATTTTATTAGTTAAATAGTTTTGAATCCTATGAAAATGAATTAATATAAATCTAATCTATTATTTGGTGGATATTATTTCATTTTTTTGGATTGGGGATAGGAGGAGATTTTAGAGAAAATCTCTCCAACAATGAATGTGTCCCACCGATGAATAATGCTCCACCTACGAAGAAGGTCAACCTCGACCTCCACATTGATCTTCTTCCTTGGTATTCCTTCCGACATGGGATGACTTTGACGACCGACCTTCCCTCCTCATCATCGTCAAAGAACCGATGCACGTGCATAGAATTGGAGGTTTGTGGTGGATGCGACGTACGATGACAACTTCATCTTCTTCTCGGCGACTCTGTTGACGAACAACGAACAAGGTAGGGGATTTTTGTAATTGATTTTATATTCCTATGATTCATTCCATCTAAAAAAACACGGATCAACTTCTAACAAGTTGATCCGCTTATGTTTTTTTTGTGGGTTATTGTATTAATCATGGTGGGAGGGTTTTTTGTGCTTCGTTCTAGTGAGCCAAATGCTACCACCATAAACGTGGATGGTGCGAACCAAACCAACATGGTCAGACCCCTCCGTTATTCTCTTTTGCAGTGTTCTTAGAGAACGAGGATGGGGACAATAGAGACGAAGGAAACGGTCATGCCACCCATGGCCTCTGGGACCCGCGCCACCCTCATGAACTTATGCCCTACCACCAGCTGAACTGGCAGTTCCCCCCACATGGCACCCTGACCAAATCACCCCCAGGGTCTCCGCCCTTCTGGTCGAGCCACCCTGGCCGCCTCGTCTGCCAGCCGAACCTGCACCGGCCACCTCAGACTCCAGGCTGAACCTGATCCTGGCCATGCCGGGCTCCCGATCTACCCCAGCCGTGATAGTCTGCTGGCCTCGAGCCGCCCACAGCCGCACCGGCCCTGGCTGCGCCGTGCCCCGGTCACGCCGCCCCTGGCCCACCGGCTTCCCAAGCCCTGAGCCAAACCAGCCTCGGTCGTGCCACTCCAGCCCCGGTCTGTGCTGCCCTGAGCCACACCCCACAACCCTCCAGGACGAACCGTACTTGAGGATCCATACCAACCTATCCCGGCCGAATCAGCTCTTCACGGCATCCTCTGGGACGAGTCACCTTCGCGGCGACCTATGGCCAGTCCGTGCCCTCACGACCGATCCACGCCCTCGCATCCTACTAGGCTGGGCTCAGTGGGCCAGGACAAACCAAACAGGCAGGGACAGAGCCAACGGGTCAGGCTGGGCTGACCCTGACTGAGTCAGCTCAGACCAGGTGGGGCCCGGTCGGTCCGACCGGGTTGGATATGACCTGTTCCCACTACAACGCTTTACTTTATTTGGGCCTCATCATTGGCACCAGACGTCTGTTTGACGATCTTTCCCCAACGCTGGTAATCTTGTAGCGCGATAGACCGTTTGAGTATACCACAATAGAGTTTGGGGTAGATTTGGGATTCTGTCAGGTTGGATTGAGCAAGAAACCAACCAGGCCCCCGGGACTAAAAGGATAATAACTCACAGACCATGCATCCGATTTATGTTTCTTCTATTGCATTAAGACCTCTATGATGTGATAGACCTTTGAGATACTTCTTCTTGGGAATTCGTGATAGTTTGAACATCGACCAGTAACATGTGGAGCGGATCCTCTCGGAGACGAGCGAGCAAAGTGTGACACCATGTAGCTAGCAGAGACCTAACGACTACTGACCATTTGACTCAGAGTGACTCAACTGGCCCAGTGGGGAGAAAATGGTTGTGGCGGCACACCCATGGTGGAGGAGCGTACTTGATGATGCGGCAGACCCACGGTACTCGGAAGGAGGAGTAACTCAGCAAGCTGTGAGTGGGACGCCTGGGTGTGGCGGCAGACCCATAGTGGGGAGCACCTCTGGGTGACACAGTAGACCTACAGTACTTGACATGAGGAGTATCTTAGCCGCCCAAGTTTAGTGGGAAGAACCCTTGGTGTCGCAGCAGGCCCACTGTACTCAAAAGAGGAGGAGTTCTCTAGTAGCCGAGGCTTCAATAACGTGAATGAAGTCTTGGTTGAGCTGAGTTAGTTTTTCTGCATTTTATTCAATTTTGATATTGATCACTTCATAACACAGGTATATGTACGGCCATATACCTAAGTAAGGTTATCAATTGATTTCATACTTTTTGGTTTATCCATGTTGGATTTTGTGAGACCTAGAGGGACTATGCCGACACCTTGTTGTGTTAGATGAAGACGATGGACAACGCTGACTGAGGCTAAGAGTACCATGACTGGACAGTACTTCGAGGTGGACCTTATGACGAGTCGGTACATGGAGGAGACTCACAGACGTGGAGTGCTTAGGAGGCTATCTGTACATACCCTTCATGTATAAATTCCAGAGGATGACCCATCAGATATTTTTCCTTTATTCAGTTGTACATGTACTTCTAGTTCCTTGTACATTACAGTTGGGATTTTATTTCCGACCCCTTTTACTTTTTAGAAAACTTTTCCTATATAGTTTACATAGTGTTTTTTATCCAACTGTGTGCTCTCTTGTGTGAGTTTACAGGTTATATAGGCTATTCCTTCCACGTTTTAGGGAATTACGCCTTTGGTGCTAGTCTCCCACCCCTGGAATATGGATGGTGGTCTTGTTGTAGTCACGGTATGAGCCCCGGGGGATGGGTCATGAAAAAATTTTATTAGAGGATCCGGTTCTATCGAAGAACATATGACTCTAATCTTTTCTATGAAGAAATAGTGTTATGTGTAGTGAGTGTGGGATTCAGTTCAGGGAATCCAGTGTTGGTTTTGTGTCCGATGTATCCATACAAAAGGACACTGACATCTGATTTCTGACATAGTGCATGAAAACACTGATTTCTTGTATGTTTTCAAAAGTATTCTTTATGATAGCTCAACCAGGTCAGCTCATCAGGTTCAAAATTTTAACCATAGTGCACTTTTTTTTAGGATGCCTCCACACAGACAGCCATCTAGAGTTCCGAATTCCATACAAATTGATACCCCACCATGTGATAAGACCTCGATGCATTGCCCTCTTCCAGTAGAGGCACTAGCGGAGGAACCAGCGGTACAATTACCCATTGGGCCACTGATACCACCAGCCCCAGTAGCATACATTGCACGCTGCTTGATCACGCTGCATGGGTTCTAGTGCAAGAGGCCACCCAGGTTCAAGGGAGAGACATAACCACATGCGGACGAGGATTGGGTGGAGACTGTGCTGAGAGTCTTCTGACTGGTAGGGACACCAGCTGACCTCATGGTGATACATGCTGTCAGATTTCTACAGGAAGCAGTAGGAAGATGGTGGATCTTGATGCTCCTCGTTCTTGACAAGGTGATGCGTCTCTAGGCAGACTTTGAGAGCCTGTTTTGGGTAGAGTTTGGTCTAGCTACTCTCTGCGCAATGCACATATAGGAGCTACTTCATTTGATGTTGGGCAGCATGGTTGTAGCTTAGTACTCGGCGAGGTTCACAGACCTGTTGTGATACTCCATAGATATGGTGCGGGACCCATTCTTCATGTCCCGGACCTTTGAGTAGGGACTCAGGAGGGAGATCAGGGCTACGGTGATTTCAATCAGCATCCCGACGCAGGCAGGGGTGTTAGAGAGAGCCCTTCTAGTGGAGGATTTTTTTGTAGGGTAGTCTCCAATAGTGAGATCCACCACAACTCGACATATAGTGGAGTCTTCTATAGCTGGAAGTAGACATATTTCGCATAGTTACAAGAGGACAAGACCTTCATGTGGACGACCGCATGACTCGGGATCTGTCGTTTGGGGAACAGGAAGAGGAGACAAACATGTCAAGAGCGGGCAGTGTTACGCATGCAGCAGGCGGGGTCACAAGGCTCGTGACTACCTGACCCGTCATTTAGATGATCAAAAGATGATCAAAGGACTGCAAATGCAGAGACATAGATTTGATCGAGGATTTCCACAAGGAGTAGGTGGACGTGGTAGGGGAGCTGGTCGTGCAGATGGAAGTGGACATTGATTTGAGGTGTTACCACCACCACCACAAGGAGGTCCACCCCGACTGCTGGGAGCTGTTGGACAGGGGGGACCATAACTCCGGGCAGCTGAGGCATACAATCATGGAGGTCTAGATATGATTCAACGTATGATCTGTGACTACTCCACTATAGCAGCAATACTTATAGACACAAATTCCAGTTACTCTTTCATTGCCACTGCCCCCGTTCGGAGGTCGGAGATTCAAACAGAGCTGTTGGATCGATACTTATGGCTAGAGACTCCTATGGGAGCAGATTCAATGATTACGCACTGGTGACGGTAGGGTGAGCGTACTCTATGATGCAAGAGCTTCAGATGAGATCACCTAGTAGCGGCGTCGAGGACTTATGACTTCATCTACAGTATGGACTGGTTATCTACTATCCATGCTCAGATTGATAGTATAAGGCCCAAAATTGTGGTGTGTTCACCCTGATAGGACCAGTATTACCTTCACTGGTGAGAAGGGATCCTTTGAAGAATAGGATAGACTTTCTCGAAGGAGAGTGCAACTGATCACTCATCAATTGGATAGCCTTACCCTCGGAGTAGTTAATGTGGAGAGTCTGAGCTATCCAGTATTGGTGGGCTAGTACACAGATTTATTCCCTGATGATGTCCCATGTTAACTTCCTCGCATAGAGGTGGAATTTTACATTCTCTTGTACCCTATAATGACATTGATATCTACTCCAACATATCAGATCACACCCGCAGAGCTTCGTGAGTTGCAGGTACAACTAGAGGACTTGTAGGGGAAGGGATTCATCTGGCCCAGTCTTTCTCCTTGGGCAGCCCCGATTCTGTTCACCAGAAATGTGGATTGGAGCTTGAGGATTTGCGTCGACTATAGTCGCCTGAACCAGGTGACCGTGAAGAACAAGTAATCACTCCAATGAATTGACGAACTCTTTGATCAACTGAAGGGAGCATGGTGGTTCTCAAAGATATACAATAGATCAGTCTATCACCAGCTCAGATTTTGCGATGAGGATTTTCAGAAGATGGACATCAGATATCGGTACGACCACTATGAGTTCTTGATAAAGCCATTAGGCATATCAAACGCTCCATCAGTGTTCATGGGACTCAGGAACATGATCTCTGAGTTGTACCTTGATTTCTATGTAGTATTCTTCATCAAAGACATTATGATATACTCGACTACTGAGGAGGAACATGCCAATAATTTTTGGGTAGTACTGGACACAATATGAGAGAACCATATTTATGGAAAGCTCTCAATGTGCCAGTTTTGGATGCGAGAGGTTCACTTTCTGGTACATGTCATTTCGGAGGCTGGAGTTGTAGTGGATCCAGTAATTATTGAGGCTGTACTTTCTTGGGAGCCGCCCGGGAGTGTGACAGATGTATGGAGTTTCCTGGGTTTGGATGGATACTAGCAGATGTTCATTCCAGTTTTCTTCAGAGTTGCAACAACACTATCAGCTTTGACGAAGAAGTGGAAAACCTTCTTGTGGTCGGAGATATGTCAGCAGGGCTTCCAGGAGCTGAGACAGAGATTATCTAGTGGTCCCATCTTGAGGCTTTAAGAGGATGGCGTAGGGTACTTAGTCTACTGTGACACATCAGGGACCGGACTCAGATGTGTCCTGATGCAGGAGTGATAAGTGATCACATATGGATCTCGATAGCTGATACAACATGAGAAAAATAAGTCTACTATTACCAAGAATTAGTAGCAGTGTTCTTCACCTTGAAGATGTGGCAGAACTATCTGATGGGTGAATGTTTTACTATGTACTCTGATCACAAGAGTCTCAGGTATATCTTCCCCCAGAAAGACATGAACCTGAGACAACAACATTGGATTGAGTTACTCCAAGACTATGAATTCGAGATATTCTATACTCATAGGAAGTGGAATGTTGTAGCAGATGCACTAAGTAGGAGGAATGGTATAAAACTGCTAGGTGAGGCAACAGATAAAATAGATGATTTACAGTTATCCTATGTGGATAGAGATGGAGATTCCTTCTTTTAGTCTCTTACAGTCAGTACCCTTCTTCTTCAGCGATTCAAGAAGGCACAACATTGGGACGCTGACTACTATACATGACGTACTCAGATATCCACAGGGTAGGCACCTGATGGATTTTTCTAAAGGTGGGGAGTATTTCATCCTCTTTAGAACACATAATATGGTACCAGTGTCACTTTAAGAAGAAGTGTTGAGGGTGTTCTACACATCCCCTCTAGAAGTACATCTAGGAGTGGCGATGATGTACCAGGATCTCCGACGATAGCACTGGTGGCTGGGAATGAAGAAACCAGTCGCAGAGTTTGTTTCTCGGTGCCTCACTTGTCAAGATGTCTAGGCGGAGCATCAGGTACCAGCAGGCTTGGTTTAGCATTTAGAGGATCTAGAGTGGAAGTAGGATGGGATTTCCATGGACTTCATGATAGGAATTCCACTTACATCTAGGGTACATGACTCAATTTGGGTAGTCATCAACCTACTCACCATGTTCGCCCACATCCTACCGATCAGGGACCAGGTTTTAGTAAAGATATTGGGACACCTCTATGTGCAAGAGATTGTGCAGCTACATGGAGTAGCTTATATTATTGTCTCCGATCATAACACACATTTTACTTCCTGGCTATGGAAGGTGTTGCAGGAAGCTTTCAGTATTTATCTTCCTTTGATAACCGCCTTCTATCCTCAGACAGATGGTCAGACTGACCTAACCATTTAGACCCTCATGGAAATGATGCGTTCTTATTTCCTTGACTTTGGTCATAGCTGGGAGGATCACATACCTTTGGTGGAGTTTTCATACAACAACGCCTATCATTCCACCATTGGTATGGAACCTTTTGAGGCGTAATACAGGTGACCTTGTAGATCACCAATGTGATAGACTGATGCTTGGGAGTTAGAACTAGTGGGACATGAGATTGTATGGGCTACCACAGAGAAGGTGCAGATCATCTAGAAGCAGATGAAGACTGCACAGAGTAGGAAGAAGTCATATGATGACAGGAGATGGAGACCACTGGAGTTCAAGAATGTCGACCACATCTTCTTATGTGTCTCACCTCGATGAGGTCTATAGAGATTTGGCTGAGGCTGAATGTTATCTACGATATTATTTAGACCCTTTCAGGTCCTCAGCAGAATTGGAGACCTGGATTACCACTTAGATCTACCACCTCAGGTGCACCCGGTGCTCGAAGTCTTCCACGTAACCTAGCTGAGGAGATATGTGCCCGACCCTTCTCAAATCGTTGACCATAGAAATCTCTACGTCGACGATGGGGGGAACTTTATGGAGGTTCTAGTAGAGATGTAAGATCTATAGGAGCGGTTCCTTCGTGGATGGTCGATACCTCAGGGGAGCATTCATTGGCTGCACGGGAACCTGCATGAGAGCACATGGGAGTGGGAGGCTCAGATGCGTACTCAGTACCCTCATTTGTTCCATTAGATTGAATTGTAGCTTATGGGGACATAAAGTCCTGAGGTGGTGAGAATGTAAAACCCATAATTTCCATGTAATTTTTTTAATTAAATGATAATTTTAAGAGTTTGCGAAAATTGATGGTGCGTGATTCATTGTCCCAGTGTACCTGGAATTAATATCTAAATCTTTGTGTTGGTACATTCAGTGACAGTTTGAGAGGGTTTTTATAACATTTGAAATGGTGCTCGGAATTGAAATCCAAGGACACCGTTGACTTCGTAGTGTCATTATTCGCTGAAGAAGACATTCACCTCGATGATAGTTGGTCAAGGGTGGATGTTAATTTTTTTTGTTTTTCATGGAAATAATTAAATAAAATAAGCTCATGTATTATTTTATTTCATCTATTTTAACCACTCCAAGTGGAGGTTGGAAGTCGGGACCACCAGACCTTTTCCTCCCATGAGAGGTTATGGTGATGGGGACCACCTGAACCTTAACCTCTCAGGAGAGGTTACGATGGTGGGGACCACCCGGGATTAAACCCCCTTTAAATCCCATATTAATTGGGAGAAACCCCTAATCTTCCAAATAATGTGGGGGGGGGGGGAGCCTCTTTAACTCATCCACGTTAAATTGTTCCAACTCCCACAATTTAATTGTGCCAAACCACCCCCTTTAATTAATTTATCCAACACATCAATTAATATATTAAACCATTTTGGGTATTATGCGAACGACATAATAGATATCCTAATCAATTATTTGGAAGCTATTATTTCATTTTGATTCGATTGGGGGAGAGGAGGAGCTTTGAGAGAAAATCTCTCCAACGAAGAACGTCTTCCACCGACGAAGAAGGCTCCACCGATGAAGAACATCGACCTCAACCTTGACTTCGATCTTCTTCCTCAGGAATTCATATAACGTGAGACGTCTTTGACGACTGACCATCCCTCCTCATCATCGTCAATGAACTGACACACAAGTTTGGGATTGGAGGCGTGTAGCTGACACAAAGAATGGCGACAACTCCATCTTCATCCCCACGACTTCATTGAAGAACAATGAACAAGGTAGGGGAATTTTGTAATTGATTTTATATTCTCGTTATTCATTCCTTCTAAAACAAATAACGTGGATCAACTTCTAAGTAGTTGATCCTCATATTTTTTTTCCTTTTGATGGTTTTGGGATTAATCATGGAGGGAGGGGTTTTTGTGCTTCGTTCATGTGAGCCAAATGCTAGCACACGAATCGCGAAGGTTGCAGACCAAACAAACATGTCATGAACCCTCTTTTGTTCTCTTTTGCGATGTTCTTCTAGACGGAGGAAGGTAAAAACGGCGAAGAAGGTGGTGAAGGTAACGGTCGCGCCACCTGTGGCCTCCGCGCCCCGCACCGCCCCCGCGACATTCCGCCCCACCGCTGTTCATGCCCCCTCGCGGCACCCTAGACGTATCGCCCCCACAGTCGTCACCCTTCCAGTTGAGCCGCCCCAGGCTAGGTAAAGCTGCCCTAGTCATGTCGTCTGCCAGATAAGCCATCCCCGGACACCCTGACCTCCCGGCCGAACTGGCTGCCGGGCATGCATGCCTCCCGACCTGCCCCGGCCGCGCCAGCCCATCGGCCCTGCGCCGGCACCAGCTGAACTATCCCAAGCCGTGCAGAGGACTGGCCCCATGCTGCCACCAGCTAAACTGGCCCCTACCATGTCGTTCCTCTGTCGCTCCCCCCGACCAACAGGATTCTTGAGCCGCTGGCCAAACCGGCCCCGGCCGCGCCACCCCGGCCCCGAGCCGCGGTCCCCCGAACCACACCCCACAACCCCACAAGCCAAACCAGCCTCGCAGTTCCCTTCCGAGACGGCCCGGGAAAACCAGCCCCTTGCGGGGTCTTCCGGGTCGAGCCACCATCTCACCGACCCATGACTGGTCCACGCCCACGCGGCCTTTAGTGACCCCTCGCAGCCGGCTGGTCTCGGCCCAGAGGGTCGGGATGAACCTAACAGGCTGGCCCATCCAAAGGGTCAGGCCAGACACAATGGGTGAGGGAGGGTCGACCCGAACTAGGTCATCCCATAATCGGTTGGGGGGTCTGTCTGACCGAGTCGAACTGGACCCGGGCCCACTACGACATTTTTCGTTCTTTTGTCCATATCATTGGCACTGGAAGTCTGTTTGACGAACTGTCAGCAGAACTCGTAATTATGGAGTGTGAAGATCCCTTTTAGAATACCCCACCTGAGTTTGGGGTATTGTGGTGATTCGGTCAGGTTGTATTGTCCCCAAATCCAATCGGGCCCCTGAGACTAACATGCTAATAACACATAGACCTGGCATCCGATTGGCATGCTGTCTGTTCTGTTGAGACCCATTTGACATGAGAGACCTTTGAGATAATACTTCGTGGGACTTCATCACAGTTGGAGTATCGACCACTAGGTCGTGGAGAAGATCCTCTTAAAGACGAGAAAGTAGAGTGCAGATACCTAGTAGCTGGATGAGACCCGATGACTACTGATCGTTTGTCTAAGAGTGACTCGACTGGACCAGTGGGGAGTGCCTAGTTGTGGAGGTAGACTCACGATGGAGGAGTGTGTTTGGTGACGTGGAAGACCCATAGTACTCGACAGGAGGAGTACATTAGTAGGCTATGAGAGGGAACGCCTTGGTGTGGCAGCAGACTGATGGTGGGGAGCGCCTCTGTGTGACGCCGCCGACCCACTGTTCTCGCCAGGAGGATTACCATAGTAGTCTAACGTTTGTGGGAAGCACACTTGGTGTTGTGGAAGGTCCAATGTACTCGATTGTAGAAGAGTTCTCTAGAATCTGAGGTTACGATAATGTGAATAAAATCCTGGTCGAGAAGAGTCATTTTTTTACGTTTTCCGCATGATTGAGATGGATCACATGATAACTTATGTATATGTATGTGAATATACCTAAGTAATATTATCTATTGATTTTAGACTTTTTGGATTATCCTTGTGGTATTTTTTAAGACCTAGAGGGTATCAGGGTCCCTACTTAGTATCTTTTTACTCTTGCCTGCATGGGCTATGCCCACACCTTGTTGTGTTGGATGCAGATAACGGACATGGATGACTGAGGCTGAGAGTACTCGGACTAGATGGTACTTGGAGGTGGACCTTATGATGAGTCGGTAGATGGAGGAGACTAATGTATATGGAGTTATGAGGAGGTTATCCATGCATACCCTTCATGTAGTAATTCTTGAGGATAACCCAACATATGTTTTCCCTTTCTTCAGTTGTACTTGTACTTCCAGTTCATTGTTCATTACAATTGGGCTTATATTTCTGGCCCATTTTACTTTTCATCACCCTTTTTATATACAGTCTAAAGAGTTCATTGTATCCATTTGTGTGCTCTGTTGTGTGTATTTATAGTTTATAAAGGTAATACCGTCCAAATTTTAGGGAATTTCCCTTTTGGGGCTTGTCTCCAGCCCCTGGTCAATGGAAGGTGGGCTTGAGCTAGTCACATCATGAGCCTCGGGGGATGGGTCGTGACAGAACATGGTAAATAAGATTTTGATTATATGAATGTTTTATTTTTCTATTTCACATTTTATTTTTAAAAAAACATGATATGGTTACAGGTATAGTGGATATAATATGATCTGTGTGAAACTTAACTTGATTTATAAAACTGATGATATATAGTTTCATTATGTAGATAATCATCTTGACCAAATAATCCCCATATCAAATTTCCTCTCCATTAAATAACATTATTAGTGATATTGAGATCTCATATATCTCTAATCACACCTTCTCTTGATACAATTCGTTAAGGTGATAAATGATTCTATGATCATCAATATCTGCATATTTACTAAAAATCTATGTGGACATCGAATATAGTATGAATAATTTGACTTTCATAGAAGCTTCCACATGATTATAATATAGGGATACTGATTACACATTAGCCTATTTTTAAATGGTCTTGGGATGTGGGGATTTTGGCACATAAAAGTTTTTTTCCTATAGTAGTATAACATGAAAGCACTTATACCATTCATGGAAATTTATATCGGTGTTACATTTATCCCTATCATGTTTGAATATTAGTAATATTAGCGATGTGATTTGATTTTCAATTTTTAAAAATTATTATAAGTGAATTAGTACTTGTTTTGATTAAAAATAATTACAAACTAATTTAAAATGAATTAAATTCCATAAATATAACACAATTTTTAGAAACCAAATATCCCTGACCCCAAATTTTATAATATCTTGTCTCTTAGATCTTATATTTGAGAGGATCCATTTTCGTAATCTCTTATCCCATACATGAACCCGTCAAGCTATTATAGAAGTTTTAGGTAGCCCCAAGATTCCAACTATACTAACATGAAGATCCTTGATCCATTTAATGTACTCCCCAATCATGAAATGGCATTTCATTGATTTTCTAAAGATCATCATCATAGTTACAAAATATCCTAATTATGTAGTCCACATGTGATATAATATATATTAATTCACCCCAAAACACAAATCTTATTGTTTCTATGATAATTGACAGAAATCGAACTTTTTTTGGAAAGGTACTTTGAACAATGGCATAATTTAAACTTATTTATTTGATGTGTATTCTGAAAAAATATATTAGTTGAGTTTTTTATCCACTATTCATAATGGACCTTTTATCATTTGCATGATTTTTAAAATAATAAGTGTATTTTACAAAGGTAATTAATCATATATGATAAAATTTTTACACATAATATAGTAATATTTTATTCCTCCTAGAATGAATTTTAAATCTATAATTTAGTGATTTGATAGCCTTAAAAAAATAATTAATTAACCGTGAAAAAGATGAAAATAAAATATAAGTGGAATGATCATGAGATACTCTAATGGTTAGTTTATCTTGGATAAAAAAATAACCCTCCACCTGAGTAGAAATATACAAATATATGTTTTATTATGATAAAACACTTTTGAGGAAAATGTGGGAAACCCTTCAAATACACATTTAAAAAATCTACCAAAATCATGAGTAATTTCATAATATATAAATTATTGTTTATGACTTTTAGATACCTTACCTCTTTGGAGACTCAATTTTAGAGTGGCATCCTTCTCATCTAGATCATCTTTGTGGAGATTTTCAATATTGAATACCAACATGTACAAATCTTGAATTAGATCTTCCATAGTAATCTTCTTCCTTTTGAACCATCATAAATATATTCCATGATCTTTTCGAATCCAGTCACCCTACTCTGTGGAAAAGATTACATGAACGCTCATCCTAACAATTTGGTCAATCATTTTTGGTGTAGTAATGACCACTTGATCCTTTTCAAACAGTTCATCTTTTCAATTAAGGATGTATTCTCACTCATCACTTTCCATTAATTTCATTCCAGTCAGTTGAATATCATATTCAATACCCACATTTTCTGTGTTCTCATAATCGATGATAAATGCTTCCCCTACTGGTGATTATGACTCCATAGTAGTGCCACCCTCCACATATCATTCCTGACATTGATACATGCTTAAGGAGTTTTTATCTACAATTTTAAGAACACTAAGAGGAATATTTACTTTACTTGAGGATATAGTAACAGGAGGACATAGTATGTATGAGTAGATTTTTTATTCTCTTTTCCTTTGGGTGTGACTAATAAACCAGTTTGAATTGACGATAATGTTATATACCTTCCTTGATGAGGATGTAAGATAATTATCTACAATGTTCACTTCCTTGAACTCTTTAGGGGAGTCTGAATCATAACTCATATCCTCTTTAGAATCGCCAGGATCATTCTACACTCATTTCATTCCTCAGATGCAGGACAGTTTTATTCTCCCAACACTTGAAAACAATTTTGAGAAAAGATTACCATTCCTCTAGAAATAACCATTTCACCATAAGAAATTCAAACGAGTGAGTCATTAACTAGAATATCTAAACCTTTGCACTTCATAAATACATTTACCATAAATTGGGGTTTCTAACTAGTATCCTCCAAGACCAAATATTCATGGTGTCCACCAGTGCCTTTATCCCCACAACAATCCTTATTTTCCACAACATCAAAAGTGGAACTAGATTAAACTGGTTACATGACCAAATCAATATCCATGAGGCCCACCCTCACCACTGATCGAATAGATTCATAGTAAGGGGAATTCATAAAAGGCACCTTATACAGTAACAGAACCACCCCTGACATGCCTTAAAACTGATATGACAAGGCGATGATATCTAAATCATGCCTTAAACAAGAAAAAACATCCACAATCTATGGCCCTATATCCATAGCTTTTCAACCATCATATTGATTCAATACTTGATATCTAGGGTCTCTTCTATAGTTAAAGATTGTGACTTTTCCTTTAATGAACCACATCCCTCCATCATTCCAAGTATGCCTACATCCAACTTAGCCCCTACTCTACTATATACTTCTCATATAAATAATTACAACAAAATTTCCAACCTAAAAAATGATTTATGAATATTATAAATGAAAAAGATAGAAATAATAATCCCATATTCCTTCGACATGGACTCATTCTGAAAGATTGGACATGCAATCCCACTAGTATTTTTATGACCCTCTTAGTGGAAATTTCACATTTACTGGGAGAAGCCTCATCTAAAGTAGGTTGATAGGGTGTAACATATGACATAATAACCTCATATGGGGAAAATTCGTGAATTACATTTTCATAATGAGCCATGTTATCTTCTCCATGGGATTCACCATTGTTTCTCCTCTCTTTCACCAAATACAACAATTAGATTCATGACCCACTATGACACACAGGGGAAAGAAGATTGAGCCATCCAGAGGTGGTAAAAAAATCATTCCACATTTCATATACAATAGATTAATTCCACCTAAATAACTTGACAATATAAATACAGATCCCATCCAATAGTACCTTTTACACATTGATCACAATATAGATATGAGGGAAAACTAGGAGGCTGACAACTTCCATTCGAATATGAGAGTACAAAAACTATCCAACAAGGATTCAGATAACCATCAAGATAGAAGTTTTTGGAAATAGAAGTAGGAGATCTGAGAGGCTTACCCAAATCACAGTCATTAGAGAATCCCACATAATGTGAAAATTGACAGAGAAATGAATGATTTATATGATGCATTTTTTTCTTCTGCGGGGGGTGCTAGACTATGCGATAGAAAGATCATCCATAGAGTCAAACCTATTCATCAAGCACATTAGGTCAAGAATCCCTACAACTGATTAGTGTGTTAAACCCCAGAAGTTGAAGATGAAATGATCAAACACATAGATTGGTGGATGATGTTCCTAGAATCGATTTACTATTATTAGGTTAAAGAGACTTGAGTAATAGGAGAATTTTAAAAGATATAGAGGAATGTGAGGGGATCCTTCCAAAAAATCATGCACTTTTGGTCCGATAAGGAATTTTGGGAGCATCAAAAGGGATCCAGTTTCTATGAAAGTTGGTAAAGGACAAAAAAATGTAGGGGAATTGGAAGAATAAAGGGTTCCAAACTCCGAAGAGGAATAAGAACCAGAAGTCCTACCATCAATCATAGGGGAAACACACCTTGAACTGTAATATGATTTGTGTTGAAAAATTCCTCTGTTACTCTTATTTATCACATTGATTGTTTCGTCTAGAATCCTTGATTCATACCTTCTATAATCTCTTAAAAGATCCCACCATAAATAATATTTTACTCACACATAAGTGTTTGGATCAAATATATCGAATAATGTGTGATTACATAAAAAACTAGATACATGCACTCCATTATATAATATGGTAATGGGATTACTCAGATTACATCATTTAAATTTTATTAAAATAAATTAATATAATGAAATAACAAAGGACCGGTATAATATCATGATTATCCACAAGTGAAAATGAAATAATCATATATTTTAATTCTGGTTTTTAATAACATTGATATATTATTTAATTAATATAATACACAAAAAATTAATCCAATTAAGTCAATTTATATTAATTCCACCAATGGTCCTTAACAGAACATCTTCAACAATTTAATATATATATATATATCATTTAAAAATAATTATGTATAGAAGTTTACTTAGTGGAAACCTTTTCTGTTCATCAAAATTTGAACATTGAAAAAACTAAAATATATCATTATTAATCCTCAAATACCGAATGTACTGTAAAATTAATGTCACATTAATAACAAAATCAATTGGATTAACTATAAATTTAATAAATATTTCCACAAAAATTCATGAACACTTATTTAAGGATTCCTCAAAAGATGTATTATTTTACAAAACATGTACTTTAATTCTACCCAAGTCCACATCACTTTCCTAGAGTGTCTCCGGGTTCTCTGTCAAGGTAGTGTTTGAGGTACATGATGTGTAATATCATATTACACATCATTTATGTCTTGATGATTTGTATTAGGTATATGAATTTATTTTTAATCCCCATGTACTGTCACGATGAACCATCTTTGTTAATCAGTATCATATAATTGATTTTGTTATGGAGTAAAAATAATACAAGATAAAACAATAGCTGATTAATAAATGAATTGTTTTTGTTAATGGAAAATGAAAATTCATGTAATCAACAAATTAATAATATATAACTTTTAATTAAGCGTGAAACTGATCTGATAACCCTTGATGGTTTTGGGAAAAATAGAAGAATCATTTTAAGGTATGATCAAATCATCTTATAGTCTTAAATCATGTTCAATATTTTCTTCACCTAATCAATAGATCACATCCAATAAATATTTTATCCTAATGGACAATATTAATATGATGGAATTGGATGTAGTGAATATTCAAAAATAACTTATAATTAATGTATATCAAGATAGGGTAATTGATCCTCTTGTAATTACAATTTTATTGATGATATGATGGAATGGATTTCATATCTGTAATATTACACTATAGGATTATTTTATAAAATCTATCTAGTGGTGATACAAAAGTGGACTACATTCATTGATCAATGGATTTGAGCCAATATGAGGAAGAAATTCTAATCCTGGCATTTCTTTTCTTTGTGGTTGACCATAATAATGTTTTTTAAAATAGGGAGATAGCTTGGTGCTCTCTCAAAGAACTAGGAGAGTAGGAAGATAAAACTATTTATAGTAATATTGATATATATATATCTACTTGTATATATCTACTTATATCTCTAGACATTTCTCCAAATGAAATTATATATTTATATATATATATATCAATATATCTTTCTAGATATATATATCTAGTTATATCATTTGAAATCAATATTATCTATTGTGTGTTCATGAACTTTATTTTTAGGAAATTTATATATTTATAAATAACAAGATATAATTTTTATTTTATTGTGGATGGTTTAGTGTATAAATTCCACAAAATCCCCTAACAATTTCACATATTCATAGTTGACCCCATTTACATTAATAAAAATTATATTATTATTAGTCTCTCTACTTTCTAAACACATTATAAATGTGAATAAAGAATAATTATTTCTAATTGGACCATTAAATTAGGTCTTCTTTCCCTCATCTTCATCAATCATTGAATAATGAATATTTAATTATATAATTATAAGTTAATTAATTATATAGTAAATATTTTATTCACCAAACATGAAAAATATTATTTATTATTAATTATTTGTGTAACATTATACATTCAATAAAATTATGAAATAAATATGGAAATAAACAAAAATTAAATAAATATTATTTATTTTATAAATTTATATTCAATATTTTAATTTATCATAGGATTTGGATACACATAGAGTGTGACCCTATAGTCCTCTTTCATAGTGGAATTACAAAATATCTACATAAAGTTCATTATTAGAATCTAGAAATATTACACGGTAGCCATAGGTAAATATGTTAATGTCTCAATAATATCCATCCTCATTTGAACTATTAACATATCATACAATCCATTTATCATGATATCTATAATCAATCAGGTAGCATAATAGTTCCATAAACATATATAGTTTATTTATTTTATATTAAATTCTGGAAATGAACTCCCTACTAAAGCTTATGTCCATGGAATTATATATGAATACTTATTGTATATGAGGTCCGAGGATATCAAATTACATTATAGGAAATAATGGATAAATACTTTCTCTCATTATCACTTAATATAATATTAGTCATGATGCACCCAACATACCCTACATTTACAAACACTTATACCATAATGGATTTCAACATTACATAAATGTACATGATTCAGGATATAATGTAATGATAACATGAATCTCTAATGATTAGTACATTCATCTGTACATTGGAAAATTAAATTAGTCATGAAAATATGGAATTCAAAGTTGACTTATCTATTATCATAATATCTTTATTGAATATTACCAAGAGAGAACCTCATTAGAAGGATTTTCAATGTATTATAAGACTCTAACACCTAATATCATATAATACTGGTTTTTCCATGAACCATCCCCCGGGGCCTGTGTCGTGACGACCCTAAACCCGCCATCCACAGGCCTGGGGTATGTGAATAGCACCGGAAAGGCATATCCCTAACACGGGAAGGAATTTACTTTAATCCTGTACAAACACACAGTCCAAGTGCATAACAAGATGCAACCATGAAGTAAAACTGTAGTTGTAAAAGTGTGTACATGAAGTAATGGGGCTGGAATACAAGCCCATCTAAAAGATAAAACTACATTTGAAAAGAGAAAACAACTCGTGGATTTTCCCACCAAGGATGCTACCTAAATGGTAGGTACAGATCATCTTCACAGCTATCCACATCAACCAGTCACCTCTGTGTACTACATAGTCCGAGAACCTAAATTCTTAGTCATGTTACTCATTTTCTGCACAAGATACAAAAAGGTGCTGGCAAAGACCATGGATGGGTGAGTATAAAAATACTCAGTAGGGACCATGAGACCTCCGAAGGTCTCTCACAATTCCACAAAAGAAACCCACAAAGCACAATGAAATAGACTTAGTTGAAACCAGGTATAAAACATGGAGAAACATGAAAAGGTGATGATCCACCCATGGTCTCTATGTTTATGATCCACGAAGGGACGCTCTAAAGCTCGTCCTCATCAGATCTCTATGATGCTAATCCACACATGGTCTCTATTATGTTGATCCCCACAAGGTCATTATGAGGTCGATCCACAATGTGCCTCTCTTAGACTAGTCCTCGTCGGGTCGCTATGATACTGATCCACACAATGTTGCTATGATGATGATCCACAAAAGTTCACTATGATGTTGATCCACACTGGGTATCAATGATTTTTATCCACACATGTTCTCTATGAATTCTGATCCATGCAGAGCCGTTATGATGCCGATCCACATAGGGTCGATATGATCCTGATCTACACAGGTTCATTATGATGATGATCCACGCTAAGTCACTATGATGTGTCCTCCAGCCAGATTATTCCGAAATTTAGTAACCCCAAGGTCCACCATGTCGCAAGGGTTCCAACGCAACAGACGGTGTGTCAATCGGATGCCCAGTCTGACAGTTATAGGCATTTTAGTACTAAGGGCCCAGTTGGATTCAAGTATGATCCCACCCAACCATACTCCAACTTTATCAAAAACTCAATTAGAGTATTTCAAATGGATTGTCTCTCTCCAAGTAATTTATTGACGTAGACGGTTCGTCAAACTGACATTTGGTGTGGTAGATATGAGCTTTTATGTGTAACTCGACCCGAAAGGGGTTCGGGCCTGTCCGACCTAGTAAGACTGACCCGAACTGACCTAGTTTAGGTGGACCCTCTCTAAAATGGCTGGGGCCAACCCAGTTGGTCATGTATGTGGTCCGGCCAATCCTACCTAGGCTAGGATGGGCTAGTGTGGGCCCGGCCCACTGGGTCGCAGTATCTCAGCCCGCCGGCTGGCATTACTAGTAAAAGGGTCGCGTGGTCCGCCTCCCGAACAAATGAAAGTGTAATTTTTATATTTAATAGGCAGCGCCAAGTGGTGTCTCCTGGTTATTTGTGGGACTTGAATGGATTGTGTCCCCTCTATTCGCCGAAGATTTGAAGTCGCAGCCTGCCTCATCGTGGCGCGTGACGGGGCACTGCCTCCCATCTCCTGAGCCAGCTAAGAGCCAGCGGCCGTTCTGTCTACCGTGGTGCCAAGGGGGATCATCCCCATCCGCGTCCAGTGAGAACCAGCCTTCGCCACACTGGTAAAACTTCTGTTGGCCACCAGGTGAGTTCCGGGGGTCCGTTTCCCTTTCGGTTGCACCTATGGGCCTCCTGTGATACCACCGTCACTCCTCAGCACCCTAATTTAAGGTTCTGTCAAATTTGTAAATTCAACCCCCATAGAACGCAACAAGAACGAATCTTCGGAGGGTCTAGGTGTAACACCCCAAGCTTCCACGGTTTGATTCTCTTCTAATAATACAATATCGTGTGTTGTACGCAACTTCGAGTTCTAACACACTACAACCAATCAAACTAGCCATTATGAATAATAATACCCACTTTTGGAAATTTTATAAATTTTATCATTAAAAATGGATTACATTTTTGGACTCGAAATATAAATATTTTCTTAGGGAGAAATTTTTGTTATTTTTATGAAAATTTTCAATTTTTGATGAATAGTGAAAACACAGAATTATAGTTTACAACTAAATTTTTATTAAAAAAATAATGTATTTTATTTAAATTTATTTTAGGTCAAAATAGATACTTAATACATATATAACATCAATGTTATTCATTGGATTCAGTTTCTAATAATTTTAGATATATAACAATTTTATTGAACTTTTTGATGTCTTTCACACACCTATTAGAAGCATTTGCAAATTTACATAAAACATAATTTTAACAATTCTGTGAGCTAAAATTCAAAAATATGAGAGACACAGGTGATATTATTATGTAAAATTTGGTTTAATAAGATGAAATTAATTTTTGGTGAATAGTAAGTTTTGCATTTATTTACCACGGTAAAAAGTAAATAGAGTCATTACGGGAAAAAATGATATTATTATTACCTAACACATGTACTAATTCTATTATACTATTCTAATTTGACCAAAAAAACCATATGAATAAAATATTAACCTCTTTGGTTCATGTGGATTGGATTGGGTCATTTATTATTATTTTATTTATAGAAGAGTTAAAAGAGTTAAATTAAAAGTTTAATAACTAAACCATTTTTAATATAGGGTTAAACATAATATAAATTCAACTATAAATATTAATTATAAAGTAAAAAATATTTCCAACATAAAATTATGTTATTTATATTTTTTAGAAATGATTTAATTATCTTTATTTATGACACAATAATGGTACAGTAATTAACATATTAAGGAAAGATTAAAATAATTGATATTATAAATATACAAATAAATCTAATATGAGAATTTTAATGAATTACACTAATTTTCTAGGTTAATTTGACATGTAATGGTTGATTATATGTATTTATTTTTATGTAATAATGTTTTTATGACTTTAACAAATATTAATTATATAATAATGTCAAAATTGAAAGAAATGAGTTTTTAAAACAAATAAAAAAATATTGGTTTATATAATAATCCAAAAAATATATGGTTCATACAAAAGACTTATATAATGATAGGTGTATTATATATTAACCACATCGGGTTTTCATGGAAATTTATTGTATTTTTTAACCATATAATATAAAAATACAATGACACATGGTAAATGTCAAACTATTTAACTAAGAGTTAAATCTATAAGATATGGTTAATATAGTGACCCAAACCTATCTAAAATCTATTTTTTGAGATATATTTGACCCAAACCCACTATATCCTTTGAATAATTCATTTTGGATCCATTAGAAACTGAAAATGATTTTATTATAAAATAAAATTTCTAGCCTTTCCTAAGGTGACCCTCACCCCTCTTATAAAAGGGCACTTTCAAAACTCTCTAATTCACACATTAAATGCCTTTAATCTAAAAAAACCCAGACCAAATACCCTATAAACTGTCCTCCCTTAATCCTAGAGGCCTTAATTTAGTCATAAAGCTATTCTAAGGAAGCCGTTTTGATCAAATCAAAAGAAAGAACACAAAGAAGAGGTAAATATCCCACCACCTCTTTCATGATTTTTCTTCTTCCACTTCTTCTTTCCTTGTTCATTACATTATAAAATAATATCTCCAGTATATTATTTATACTATGATGTTATTATAAATATAATACAACCATTTTCATTATCATATCCATCCTTTAAATGACATGTCACCATACGTGCGTACGTACGACTTACTGTCTCCACTTCATGGTGTGGTTATTACTCAATACATTATTATTCATATGGGTATAATAATGATGTATAAATGATATAAATAATAAATATAACATGGTAATGATTCTGTATATATGATATAAAATCCAATTATATATGATTTTACTATCAAATGAATGATATTTTCACTCATGCGTACGTATAGATTACCGTCTCCACGAACACGATAATATGTATTCCCCATCATGTCCATTGAAGAATAATTTTTAATAGATGATTAAAAATAATGATTGGTGACTTAATATCATTCTGAATATGAATAAGATACTTCAAATCCATAATAAACATTACTTATGTAACAAATCTTATAAAAGAAAATGAATCAATTAATACCTGAAACGATGATAATAATAAAATATTATTAACAATGAAATATTAAAAGATCATATATGGTATCATATTAACGTATATGATTATTTTATAATTTAATACCAATTATTTCACCATTATACAGGAGTTTATCCTACCCTTGACCAAAAAAAATACAAGGTAAGGGTTAATTTGACAATATCCTTATTATCTGAGGTTGATTTTATGTAAGTATATACTAGGACCTCATTATCATCAACATCAATGTTTCTTAAAAATGCATTTCAAAACATTTTTACAATTTACTGGACTATGGGTTAAAGGAATTTATACCATTTTTTACTTTTTATAATTTTTTTGAATGGAATCGTTCCATCGTTTTCGAAATGAGGTACCTCATAATCTTTTCGACAAAATTATAGTAAGAATTTTTTTTAATTTATACGGTAGGTTCGACTATATTTTTCTATTATAAAATCATCGAAACATCCCTTATAATCATAGAAGAATATTTTCAAAATATATTTTTTCTTTATATTTATGTTACTCTTCAATGATTTCAAAATATAACGAGGTATTTCTCCAAAAAAAAGTTTTGATTTCATCTACGTCAACATCCTTTGATGAATTTTTGGATTGTTTGAAGTTAATTCATTATGATACAAAACATCCATATTGTATTGAAGATTTTGTGATATGATTCACTAGGGATATGTTATTTTATACAATTCATGGTTTATGGATAAATTATTGACATTTCATATGCTAGGTTAAAAACAGATGTATATGTTATGATTAAACCTATTCATATGAAGAATGCATGAGACTTAGTAAGTGACGGGTGGAGCCCACTATAACTCCTCAATGCATCTGTAGGTCTCATGAGACAAAATAGTGTCTTAGAAAAATGACTTGACAAAATATTATTTGTAGTCTTGGCACAAGGCCTTGACTATGTCGTTATGAAGTCTGGCATTATGCATTCCATCATTATAAAAGTGGCTACTGATTTTCCATGTGATTATTCGACTTGTAGAATATCTATTTAAGTAAATAGATTTATTTTGATATATATTTTCCATATTATGATGAATTTTATGTTGAAAATGCTTTTTTTTAGTATTATACATTGCCTTAAATGTTTATTCTTATTTATGAATGTTTCCGCTATATTGTTATCCTTAATGAACATCTGAGATCACCCCTTTCTATGTTTTATTTTTCCTAGGATGCGAAGAATTATATTGTGACCGACCTACAGGGATACTATATGGGATTTCCATGTTTTCTATGGAAACAATGTTTTTTTACTTTTCCATTTTTTGATGTAATGTAATCCTTATAAATGTATCTAGTACTTCCAAGGAAACTAAACTAATCAGCCTTTTGAGACTTAATCTTTTGGGATCAAGCCAATGAAACATACTAGTGCACCGACTCTGTGATTCTAGGGTTAGAGCATTACAGTTGGTATCAGAGGAATTTTAGTACAAACCTTGGAAACTAGATTTAGATATTCTTTGATTATAGCACATTGCCCTAATATAGACATTGAGGATTAGTATAGAATAAATTCCACGAATTTTGGTATTGTTGAGATTTGGTGAGTTTTCCAAGAAACACATCCCTATCTGGATACGAGCAGATAGAGGAGGCTCTGACATAAATGTACCTAGGGGTAAAACCTGAAAACACCACTTTGAGCTAGACTCGAACGGGAACCTGTGCATGACAACATGTATTGATACACTCTCTATTACGACACTCCAAGGGGATATGCTTAGGATAATTCTCATTTTCATTACAAACCATCATGAATGGTTTATGAGTAAATATATCCTTAAAATTTTTTTTTACAATTATGGATTATACCCATAAGATGTTGAATTTATGTTAAGGGTTTAAAAAGTTTGGATTAATGTATTCTGATTCATAAAAAAATTTAGTGTATGCCATTGTTTAGAAATGGCGCCTAGTGGAATGAATGGAAACTGTATCAATGCACGCACTCCATGTAGGGATTTCCCTTCTACTCTAGATAATTATTCTGGAGGTAGTGATTCGACTGGTGCCAATCAACTTATCACTATAATAGGACAACTCACTCAGGTTATGAATAATAACCATACCCGTATGGAGCACCCTGATCCGCAGCATGGAGGATCAATGTTAGATAACTTCATGGGAAAAAACCACCAACATTCAATGGGAGTAAAAATACATTAGTAGCTAAGAATTTTATAAATTCAATAGAGAAAATATTACATTCCTTGGGGATTAGAGAAAGGGAAAATTTTGTCATGGAATTTTACCGCCTCACTGGAGATGGTGATCAATGGTGGTCATTGATTCAAAACAAAAACGAAGATGATGAAGTATCAAATATGGAACGGGGGAGTGAAAATATATTTTCTTAGAAAAATACTTTCCACATGACCATTGAGCAGATATATAAATAAAATTTTGGAGTCTGAGGAAAAAGGAGGATGAGAATGTCGCAACGTTTGAAGATAACTTTAAAAAGTTAGTGAGGCATGCTTCAGATTATATACGTAACCCAAGAAGTAAGATTGATCATTTCTTTTATGGGTTATATCCATTTCTCTGTTGAGCATTAGACTAACAGTCCTTCTCGTCAAACAAAGATATTGTCTCATGTTCTATCAAGATAAAAAAAATTATCTATGCCTTATGAATTTAAATAAAATAAAGAGAAGAAGAGATCTGTTGAAATCATTAGAAATGGAAATAAGGGGATGAATGGAAAAGTTGAATATCCATCCTGTAGTAAATGTGGGAAGAAATATCCTGGTACTTTCCTTATGGGAATGTGAGTCTATTACAATTGTGGTGAAAAAGGCCACCAAGCTCGTGATTGCAAGGGATGAAAGAGGTTGTCGATGTTGAATTCTACAATTTTAGAGAAATGGGGGCATTATGCGAATGAATGTCCTAACCGTCAGGAGAAAATACCTCAGAAATGGCCAAGGGATCAAGGCCCGGCTTATGATATCACTACTACTGAGGTTGAAGCTCTGAAAGACGTAGTGGCAGGTAATTTAGTGGTTTCCTGACGTTTAGCCAATGCTCCATTTGATTCTGGATCATTGCATTATTTTACATATTTCTAGTTTGTGATGAAAACTATATATTTTCAATTTGATTTAACAAGGGATTTGTCCGTCAAAACTCCTAAGGGAATGATCATTGCAACATTTTTTTTGTGAATCAGTTTTCATTAAGGCATATAAACGTTATTCATATTTTGACCGCATTGTCATACCCATGATTGAATTTGATATAATCCTCGGAAAGAATTGGTTTTTAGACCATGATGCCAAAAATTATTATAAGAAGTAGGAGGTTACAATTTTTTATGATGATAAAGAGTACCTTATCTTTAGAGTAGAAATGTCACCACCTAATTCTTATCTAGATCCACCCCCAGTAGGTCATCTAAATTCAATTATTGGGGAGGAAGAGAATGAAATAACTATGTGTGAGGAATGGAATGTTGAAATAGACGATGTACCTATTGTGAAAGAATATGTTGACGTGTTTCCAAAGTATTTTCCTGGAAATCCTCTAGAAGGAGAAATTGAGTATTCCATTGACTTAATTCCTGGATCAAGGCCCATATCGAAGACCCCTTACAGAATGACCACTTTCGAATTAGTGGAACTAAAGAAACAACTCGAGGAATTGTGTAATAAGGGATTTATTCTCCCTTTTGTTTCTCCACAGGGATCCCATGTTCTTTTTATTAAGAAGAAATATGGATCTATGAGGTTCTGCATTGACTATAGGGAGATCAATGCTATAACAATAAAGAACAAGTATCTCGTACTGCGCATTGATGATTTTTTTGACAAACTTCATGGAGATCAATATTTTCAAATATTGACCTTCTATTTGGATATCATAAGTTGTGTTTGAAGAAGGAAGACATTAAAAATATGGAAATTCGAACCAGGTACAGGCATTATGAGTTTACCGTAATGCCTTTTGGATTGACTAATGCACCCTATGTCTTCATGGATCTAATGAATAAAGTTTTCAAGGAATATCATGATGACTTTGTAGTGGTATTTATTGATGATATCTCGGTATATTCCAAAAGCTATGAAGATAATGAAAATCACTTGCGCATTATTCCAAAGACTCTTTTAAGACATGAATTATAGGGGATGTTTAGGAAGTGTGAATTCGGGCATCAGGAGATTTCTTTTCTTGGCCATATTGTCTCTAAAGATGAAATCATAAATGATCCTTATAAGATAGGAGAAATCTAATAATGGATAGCACCAATGAGTATAACCGAGGTATGCAGTTTTATTGGTTTAGAATGTTATTATCAACGTTTCATCCATAATATTGCTCAGTTGGCTAACAAATTATAAAAGCTCACATGAAAAGTGGTTAATTTTTTTTAGACAATACAGTGTGAAGAATTTTTTGAAGAATTGAATAGAAGACCAGTCAATGATCTTATCTTGACTCTACCATCGAGGAATGATGGGTTTGTTATTTATAGTGATGCATCACAGAAAGGACTTGGTTGTGTCTTTATACAGAATGAGAGGTTTATTTCCTATGCATCACGACAACTAAAAATTCATGAGTAAAACTATCATTCTCATGATATTGAGTAAGCAGCTGTAATATTTTCTTTGAATATATGGAGAAATTATATATGTGGTAAAAAATGGGAGATATATACTGATCACAAGAGTTTGAATTATATTTTATCATAGAAAGAACTCAACATGAGGCAAAGAAGATGGCTTGAACTACTCAAGGATTATGATTGTACCACACACTACCACCCGGGGAAGGAAAATAAGGTGGTAGATACTTGGAGTAGAAACTATCATGGAGTTCTGAACTAGATGGGAGTAAAAAAGGATCTAATATACATGGATCTAATAAAGTTGGACATGGGGATAACCATAGAAGGAGAAACATCAAAAATCTTTCAAATGGTTTCCCAAACTTCTTTACAGTCTTTTACCCACCTACTAGGAGCATTTGAAAATTTATATAAATCATAATTTTCTGTTTTGTGAGTTGAATTTCAAAAATCTGAGAGACACGGATGATATCAGTAAGTAAAATGTGGTTCAATAAGATGAAAATAATTTTTGGTGAATAGTTACTTTATACTTTTATTTACCACTGTTAAATGTAAATATAGTATTTAAAGGTGAAAATGATATTATTATTACCTTAACACAGGTCTTAATTATACTGGATAAGTATATTTAGACCAAAAAACCATAGGAATAAAATATGAACCTCTTTAGTACACTTGGATTAGATTAGGACATTTATTATTATTTTATTTAAAGAAGAGTTAAAAGAGTTAAATTCAATGTTTAATAACTAAACCATTTTTAATATAGGGTTATATAAAATATAAATTCTTCTATAAATATTCATTAGAAATATAAAAATATTTTCTACATAATATAATTTTATTTATAATTTTTAGACATTAAATAATTATATTTATTTATGACACAATGATGATGGAGTAATTACCGTATTAATGAAGGATTAAAACAATTGTTATTCTAAATATTCAATTAAATATAATTTGATACTTTTAATGAATTAAAATAATTTTATAGGTTAATATGACATGTTAGGGTTTATTAAATGTATTTATTTATATGTAATAATTTTTTTAGACTTTAACAAAAATCAATAACTAAATAATGTCAAAATTGACATAAATGGGTTTTTATAAAAATATAATATTATTATTGAATATAGTGATCATAAAAATATAATTTTATTCCAAAAAACTTATATAAATGTAGTTATATTATTAATGAACCACTTGGGGATCTATTGGATGTTTATAATATGTTTACTGACCATATAATATAAAAATACAAAGATACATGGTAAATGTCAAACTATTTAACTAAGAGTTAAATCTAAAAGATAAGGTTAATATAATGACCCAAACCTATATGAAACCAATTGGTTCAGAGTTTTGAGACCCATATACAACTTAGACTTTGAATAATTCATTTTAGAGCAATTATAAACCGAAAATAAGTTTATTATAAAATAATATTTCTAGCTTCTCATAAGGTACCCCTCACCCCTCTTATAAAAGGGAACTTCCCCATCTCTCAAATTCACACCTTCAATGCCTTTTGGATCGGCCAAACCCTTCCCAAATACCCTATCAAATATCAGAACTTCATCCTAGAGGCCTTTCTTTAATCAGAAAGCCAACCTAAGTAATCCCATTTTATCAAATCAAAGGAAGAACCCGAAGAAGAGGTAAATATCTCACCACTTCTTTCAGGTTTTTTCTTCTTCCATTTCTTATTTCCTTATTTTTTCCATTATAAAATAATAAATCCAGTATATTCTAAATAATTTGATGTTATTATAAATATGGTACAACTATATTCATTATTCTATCAATCCTTTGAATGACATGTAACTATACATGTGTATGTATGACTTACCGTCTCCACGTCGTGGTGTAGTTGTTACTCAATACATTATTATTCGGTTGGGTATAATAATTATGTATAAGTGATTTAAATAATAAATATAACCTGAAAATGATTTTGTATATATGATATAAAATCAAATTATATATGATTTTAATATGAAAAGAATTATATTGTCGCTCATGCATACGTACGGATTACCGTCTCCAAGAACACGATGAGATTCATTCCCCATCGGGTACATTCAAGACTAATTTTAATTAGATGATTAAATATAATGTTTAATGTCATAATATAATTATTAATATTATTAAGATACATCGTTTCCATTACAAACATTACTTACGTAACAAATAATATTAATGAAAACGAACCAGTTAACACCCGAAACGACGATAATACTAAAATATTATTAACAAAGCAATATTAAAAGATCATAAATGATGTCATATTATTCTACAAAATTATTGTATAATTTAATAACAATTAATTCATAGTTATACAGGAGGTTAACATACCCTCTACCAACCAAAAGTACAAGGTAAGTGTTAATTTTTCAATCTATTTATTATTTGAGGTTGTTTTTATGTATGTATCTATTATGACCTCTATATCATCTGCACCCATGTTTCCTAAAAATGTATTCCAAAACATTTTTACAATTTACTATACTATGGGTTAAATTCATTTATACCCTTGTTTGACATTTTATAAAATGTTTGGAAATGAATCTTTTTGTCATTTTCCAAACCAGGTACCTTAGGACCTTTTCGACAAAATTAAGGTAAAAATGTTTTTTTGACTTATACAGCGGGAATAGATTTTTTCCACTATGATAACATAGTCCAAGATTCCCTTAAAATATTATAAGAATATTTTCTTTTTCAAAAAAAGTCTGTATAATTATGTGACTCTTAATAAATTTCAAAATAGAAAAAGGTATTTCTCTAAAAAAATGTTATTATTTCATCCAGATCAACATCCTTTGATGGATTGAAAGATTGTTTGAAGTTAATTTATTATGATACAGAACATCCATATTGTATTAATGGTTTTGCGATATGTTTCACTACAGATGTGTTATTTTATACCATTCATGGTTTATGGATAAATTATTGACATTTCATATGTTATTTTTAATATGGATGTTTAGGTTAAGTTTAATCCTTTTCATATGAGAAATGTATTGGACTTAGTAAGTGACGGGTAGAGCCCGCTATAGCTCTTCAATGCATGGTTAGGATCATTAGAAAAACTAGTGTGTTGGAAAAAGGCCTTGACAAAATCTTATTTATAGTATTGGCATAAGGCCTTGACCATGTGGTTATGATATCTAACATTATACATTCTATCAATATGAAAGTGGTTATTGATATTTCATGTGATTATTAGACTAGTAGGATATCCATTTGAGTAATTAAATTGCATTATTTTAATTTATATTTTCTATATTATGATGATTTTTTTGTTGAAAATGTTTTTGTTTTAGTTTTATACATTTCCTAAAAAGTTTAAACTTATTTATGAATGTTTCTTATATATTTTTATCCTTACTGATAATCTGAGCTCACTGCTTTAAATGTTTTATTTTTCCCAGAATGTGAAGAAGTATATTATTACTGACCTGCAGGGATAGTTTATGGGATCTCAGTGTTGTCTATGGAAATAATGTTGTTTTAGTTTTCCATTTTATGATGTAATGTAAATCTTCTTAATTTATCTAGTAATTCTAAGGCTACTAAACTAATCGGTCTTTTGAGACATGATCTTTGGTGATCAGGCCAATGATACGTACTAATGCACCATCTCTGGTCTCCTAGGGTTGGGGCGTTACACTGGGATTTGTTCATCTGGCCCACGACCTACACGTTAATATCTTAACAAGGGGTAGAAATTTAATTCCTAAAAGATAAACATAAATAAATAACCCCCAACATCGAGATACGTTGGGGAAATTGCAGTGGTGGATGAAGAATCCTTGTCTGTGGAAGCCACCAACGTTCATTGATCCTGGAATGATTCGTCCATTCTTCGTTGGGAGGGTTCTTCATAGGTTCTTTATCAAAGATCTCTTCTGGTATTCCCAAACCCAAACCTATGTTTTAATTTAATAGGGTATGTTATGAGATTAAACCCCCTTTCCATAAAAGGCTCATTAAATGGTGAAATTAATGAATCATTTTAATTGCACAAGATGTGGTAACACAACAATGTGTAAAAGGGTATTTATTGTTCCTCATTAAATTCCCAACCATCCTAGAGGGTCCCGCCACCATTACTCATGTTATGTTAGGATGAATAAAATAAAATAACATGTTATTTTTTTATTCTTTGAAATGTTTGCAAAACTAAACTTTTCACCAGACCTACTATGGTTGATGTGAAGCCTTCCTTAAGTGAATCCCAATGTTTTAGATTCAGCAGTGTCCTCAGATTTTAAAGCCGATCATTGGATCAAATGTTAGAAAATTCCTCCACACATTTACTAAATGTACCTTATAAAATGTTCAAAATTATGTTTCTGGCATATTGAGCCCTGGAATTAACCACAGTAAATTTTCGCAGACTCGTAACAGTCATAAATAATTAAAATAATTACATAGAATTTCTAGGACATTAATGGTTTCCCATTAGACAATAAAATCCATCAATTTTGAATGATTCAAGAATAATATTTTCCAACCTCATGTTTCTTATTATAGAGGGGAACTATTATAACATTGGAGTGTGACATATACTGTTTGGAAATTATCACAAAAAACTTTCATGCCGAGAAGGAATAATAATTTGATATGAAAACTTTATTAAAAACATTTAATTAAGTTATAAAAAGGTTGTTTCTATGGTACCAACTCCAATAGTATATTAATCAATAGGGAACCTACTTAGGTTCCCAAGGTCATATATTTTCCAAGACATCCTTCATGGGTTCCTTTATAGAATTTCCATAACTCATGTATAATCTAATTACTATGATGGTATAAAGTACCTATATATCATCATAATTATATCATATACTCATTTATATTCATAGTTAAACCATTATCATTATTTCCTAAGGTAAATTCCCTCAATTAATCTGATTTCCATGCCACCCTATGTCGATCACCATGTTGCAATCCAAATAATCATCTTCTAGATGGTATACCAACCTATGTAAACATATCTTAGTAGAGAGGAATAGTCAAACCATAATATCCATGAATATCCCATCATCTATAGTGAATCATAATGTTCTCATATTGATTACTCATTCCAAACACACTAACTATACACCCTTCACTACTCGAAGGTCATTATGGTAACCTATAACTATTTATGAAATGAGTTTTTCGTTTTATATCAATTAATTTACAACCCAAACTATTAAAGTGTTAAAAGAAATGAATTTATAATAAAATATTTTCATATTAGTGGGAAAATAAATATAACTAATGGAAGAGGATCTATTATGTCCCTTGCACACTATTTCACATATGAATTTCATTTAGGTAATTAATTTCGTATCATTGAAAGGATGATCACACCATCTTGTGAGACTACACATTACATTCAATATATAAAATTCATATAATAGTGGGAAATTAATATGAACAAACTAAAATAATTACACAGTTTCCATCATTTTAATTCATATCCCAACCATATATACCAAAGATTTTTAAATTCTCAACCATTCTCACACAAATATCCAAAGATCCAAAATCATGCCACAACATCCATTTTAATTAATTGTAATCATTTGTATTAAATTAATAAATTTATAAATACATTTTAATTTTAAACAAATTTTTAATAACATTGTAATATCCCATAGAGGGACTTCGTTACATTTAAACCATAAAAATATACACATAGATTCTCTATGGCTCTCCCCAACCAACATATAATAAAAAGAAGTTATATAAATTAACATGATCCATATTTTAATTTAATTTAGGAACCCCCAAGTCAAATTTTTATGATGAAATGCCTCTATTAAATGACATATAATGGAATATTAGCATCATATCAGTTTATAGTATTTACATAGAAAAATATTTACATCACATATGTTGATTTACAAAATGATTGGGTGGAAATAATCATCAAACCCCGTCATTATCACCAGAGATCGATGGGGGAAAATAAACCTATAACATAGATAGATTGAGGTAGAGACAAAATAAAAATCCATTTTAGGGTCATATAAATCCACTATAGTAACATGGGGAATCATGAGTGATGATAGGGTTAGATCTATGTTTGTTTTTAAAACAGAGGGGATGAAGATATGAAAGTGATGGTCATTAAAATGGGAGGTTGAAAATGGTATTTTCTAAATATTATAATCCACAGATGCCATAGATGTACCATTCATAATTTATTGTTCAATCCTATGGTGTGCCTCCTTACACCCCATGGATTCCTAACATTCATTGAAAATTGGTTGAGCCATCATCCTCGCTCATTATTTTCCATAGGAAACACACCCATGCCCACATAAAAATACAAAATACCACAATGTATATTCTTTGTTTTTTTCTTTTCCCTCTATGACATTCAAAACATACTTCCCTCAATTTGGGGGTTATGGAATGATTGTATGTCCAATTATCCTCATTCACCCAAATTGATTTGTTATCCTGGATAGGTGTTTTGCCTCATCCATTTCCTATACGTGGCACCCCTCCGTACCAAATCCATCAAAATACCTGAATATGGTGTTTTAAAAATGATATTTCAAAAAGAGAGGTTCTTTAGTATCCATTTTTAGTATTTGATATAAACCCCCTTCAAATGGGTGTCCTATCTTCCACTATGAAGTCCATCATAGTGTCTTCATCTATTTAGTGGTGCAACTGTGGCAAAATTTCACTGGAGGATCACCTAAATTCACTCTTCAAAAAAATTGAGCTCCTTAATCACCCAACGTACCATGTTATATATATAAAACAACCCCTAGATATGTTCTAAAACTTATAGTATTTATCTAAACTCTCATTCTCAAAATACACACCCCACCAAAACAAAAAAGTCAAATTTTTTCAAAATTTTGACAACCGATATGAACACATAATTTTACAACCACACCACCATATGACGTATCATATTATACAATCCTAATAAACTCTCTAATAAGTACCATAACTATTAGTTTTTCAATTTAAAACTAAAATTACCTATTTTAATCCAAATATCATAATGTGATTCCACTGTGAACTCTCAACACGAGCCACACTATTCATCAAAAACCAATCCACCAACTCACCATAATTGAATTGTTTAGAGAATCTAAATATGATCCATATAAGAATATTCACTAAAATTTAGACAATGAATTCATTAATTGGATCACGGTAAACCCCAATATAAAAATATCCACATAATGGATAATTTTAATCTACGGTGCAACCAACTATCAGAATCACCTATCACTAACACAATCTCTACATTTGATTGACCAAGTCACTGAAGTTTCCTTATCAATGCATAAAATTATATATGAATGAATTATCGGGTCATCCTATGTATGAACATTATTGAAAATGATCCACCACACCTACCAATACACTCCCATATAACTTTATAACAGTTCCCTTATCTTTAGATGTATCATATAATCGTCTAAAGAACAATAATGATGTTTTAAATAAACCATAATATAATTTTATGAATATTTCCTCAACCATTAATTTTATATATTAAATCCAAACAAGAGATATGACACACCATTGATATGAATCTCCTTCATATCACATCATAATTATCTAAATCCAGATGATAATGTATGAACTCTAACCAATACGTAATATAAATATGTTTTTTTACAAGGAACATTGGAAACCAGATTCATTTACTCAATGACATCCAAAATCAAAATAAAAAAATCCAATTAAATATCCCATTATATCCATTACCATTGCTAATTTTTGTCATTCCAGCATGAAACATGCTATGTTTATTACTACATGTAATTATTGGATATAAGTGTCCTACTAATACACACAAATAAACATGAAATGTTAACCACTACTCAATACTAAATCTTAATGGATGTCATCGATATTACCCATTTAATGCCTTCCATAAATAGAGTAATCCTATAAAATAGGTAATGGTAAACCCTCCATCAAATTGGTATCATTATACCGTAGGTTGTGTACATCCCCAATCGGTTCCATAATGAATCCTCCCTATCTAAACATATAAAGGAATACCCACAGTCAAATCTAACAAATTAACCTGATACCTATATGGTTTCACCACTCAATATATATTAATAATTTAAATTTCATCAAAACTCTTTAGAATCCTTTCCACTAAGAATTTAATTACTAAATTGTTCCCCATCTCATAGAATTCCACTCACTGATCCGTCTAAATTTTATTTGAATCCAAGGGGTGTTTGTTGGATCTCTTAAATTTCCAAAAATTATATATAGAATGTGAATATCATCTAACCAGGAGCACCCTCATTTATCCTTTTCAATATAAGTGATTCAACAATTCCAAATTACACCACACAATAGATCATCTGTCAATATAATTTTTAAACTAGAAGCGCATACCACACCATAAACACACTATAAAAAACCAAAAATAAATAGTATTGTGAATCAATTAGATCTTGTATCCCTAATGTGTACTTCATTAAATTACATGTTTTGTGGATTATTTTCTTAAACCAATGGTATCTCTATCCCTATACAATATATCACATATAACCTGTCATTCACAAATCCTATAACCTGAAGCATCAACCCATGATTACTTCCCCTAAGAGATTAAAAACCATTCATAACCCTTGTTCTGGAATACCCTCATTTTCACAGTCTCATTAAATATTTAAACCTTATATCACCAATATCTATATCTAAAAGTCTATGCATCATGATACCCCACCAAGACTATAAGTCACATTTCATGTAGTGTTTATCTTTAGGGAAATAACTGTTCATTCATGTATAAAACAAACCAATATAATACATGTTCCAAACACCCATAAAGTCGAATTATATTAAAATATGAAATCACATTCTATATCATCATCCTCCATCTGAATTGAATCGTTACTAGAATCTATATTCGGAGCTACCCCCTCTAGATTGATTATCATTGGATAATAATCTAGGATACTCTATATACAAGATCCACTGCCCCAAGAATAACTATTAACTAATTTATTAATAATATATATAAAAATAATTCGACATTGATATGTATTGAGAACACCACAATAATATAGTCCAGTTATGTATAATTTCATAATGATTATAAATGGGAAGAAACCATGGTCATTTTGGTTGAAACAATAGAAAATTGATCCCCACATTCGCTATATATCTAGAACCAGTACAATAGTTAACTACCAGGGGTCCATTACTATGTACGCTTTTCTTGTAATGACTTATTGGGGGTTTCTATCAATATCGATATCTGATGGAATTTAAATTCATCGCCAAGAAACAACCATCCATAAAATCGAAATGACCAGTCATAGGAAATAAGTGCATTGTGGTATATCTTAGTACAATTTTAATATATTTATATACATATATATAAATTTGAAAATTTATTGTCAGTTACATTAAAAACCATAAATGATGAAACCCTTTCGGTTTGTGATATCAATCACAAGGAAGGCTATCAATGTTATGTGAATCCTATGTAAACAATCAAACTTTAATAATAAACTTGTTCAATTTGGAAGGGGGAAAACCATTATAAATAATAAATATAGAAACCATGAGAATCATATTATCAAATATTGTAACATCCAAAACCATGAAAAGAAATTGTTTTCCACTAGTTACTTGGAGTTCCAATCAATATTTTATTTCTCAATGAAAAAATTATATCATTCATAAGATCCAACATGATACTATATCCAATATCAAATATATCGTAAATATAATGAAATAATTAAACTATTAAACACTCTATGATAATTGCTAAATAAGATCATTTATTCCATGTAGTAACATCAACAACATAGTTTAGGGTTTAGTAATTAGATGAGATCACTACATGAACCTAAGCATGCAGCCTCACAGTTTAGAGGCTTCTGACTAGAAAAGGGGGTATATGGTGTAACCACATAGAGACTATTCCATGTTATAAGAGTATGAAATAAAAAATAAAAAACAAACATCTTATTTTAAGATTAAAAACCCTATAGAGTTACTAATAAAATTTTTCCTAGAATAATCGATAATAAATAATTACTATAGGAGAACAAAGACATATATAACTTTATTCATTATTGTAAATAATGTCTAATCACTCACTAGGAAAATCACAAAATAATAATTGAAATAAAATAACATTTATACTATATTTATTAAATCCATGACCCATAACTCATCAATATCCTCACATCATCCAAGAATATACAAAAATTTGGTCAAAATCGAAACCTCTACCCAATCTGATCCTTTGAATAGTGAATTCTTCTTAGGTATGAATATTTCATAGCCACCTAAGATCTGTGTGAGTATAACTCAATAGGTCACTACCATTGAGATTCCATATATGAACCAAAAAGTAGTACATGAATTGTTAGATGCACATATATATAACTAAATAATGTGTAAATGTGTAAATAAATAATCATCAACATTAAATAGAATATAATATGACTCCTGGTATTGATCTTTTAGATCCCATGGACCGGTTATGTAACACATAAAAGGGGTGGGGTGAATTAATGGTTTAAATGATTTTTGGTTTATTTTGCTTCAAATTTATCCAATCGAACATGATAATGTTCTAAATACACTCAATATTATACTACAGCCTTACCACTTCAGAAATATTAATCATAGATAGAGAGAGAGAGAGGAAAACGAAATATTTATAGTGATTGAAATAAATATCAACTATATTCCATAATGTTTTTTAACCCAAAAAATATTCTCTATTATAATATTATTATTAATTAAGTAGATCCTATGTCCATAGAATTTTGATTGGTTTTAACCCATAATCACTTTTCGTCAGTTTCAACTAGTTATACCATTTATTAGTTGATCATCTAGTTTTTTTTGGTTCACCTCCCTAACAATAAACTATTCATTCCTTGATTTTTTAGACACCCCAAGCATTCTTCATCTATTTTACTAGTTATATACTACAAACATGGTCATCTTCATAAACTACATAAAACCAAACCTTAATGTTTAACGCCCTGAGATTTTATTATATATTTCTATTTAAATAAAGTTTTTCCCTTTTATATAACTCATTAGATGAAAAAATTACATTTAAAAATAATGTGCTCTTATTTCAAATTTAAAAACCAATTTCTTTGTTCATTATTTCATTATAATGAAAATATAAAATCACATAAAGGTAAATCTAATTTTTTTTTCTAAAAAATAACTGGTATGCACAAAATGTGTTATTATTTAGTTTGATTAATCTATATTAATGAATGATGTTAATTGAATATGAATTTTATAAATTAAATAAATGGATTTAATGATGATATAATTGTTTTTAAGGTTAATGTAATGACAATAAATCCAGTTTTATGCCAAAATTTTTTATTTTTTAAAAAACTATTTTTGATTGTTTTTTGAAAAATTATTTGAAAAATTATTTCTTAAACTTATATAAAAAATGATAATTAATTTAATTCCATATATTTAATCATAATAGAAAAAAAAATTAAATAGTCATTTTTTTGGAATAATGTGTAACTGTGGTAAATATTTATCACCTTATTATGGGTAAATCTTGTAATTAATGTTAAAACTAATGTCAAAAGGAATTATAAATCAATATAAATCCAACATTATATGAATTCTATGCATTATTATCAACCATAAACATCCATTATTTTAATGTGCGGAAATTTTGAGGAATTTTTCTTTAGAAACCAATTTATTGTAAATTTTTTCAGTAATAAATACAAAATATGATTGTATATTTTTTAATAACTATACTGCATTTCATATGGATAAAATAAGATTACCGTGGGTTCAATTGTTTTTAAAATAATAATGAATTTTATACCATGTTAATATATTTTTAACTTTTAGTGGTTAAATATTGACCTTAAATTCTTATCCAACAACGTCAGAGTGCATGTTCTAGTATGAAAATATTAAATAAATAAATTTAAAAATTATTAATGTGATAAAATATATATGAATTAATTTTTTCACAAATAATTTATATTATTAAAATATATTGACAGTTTTTTTAATATTCATATTCAAATTTAATTTCTATCATATTGTGTATGATGTCTACATAAGATAGTTGTCCAAAAAAAGTATTTAATTGTCACGACCCGTCCTCGGGGCCCGTGCCATGACTACCCCAAGCCCGCCATCCATAGGCCAGGGGCTGGCGACTAGCACCATGGCGTAAATCCCAGCAAAAAGGGAAGGCATTGCCTTTGAAAAGTAAACAAGCACCACAGAGTAAGCAAGCGGAAAAGTAAACACTAAGTAAAAATTGTACAAGCTGTGCTGAAAGTAAAAGGGGCCGGAAATACAAGCCCAACTGTAAAGTACAACTGAAAGGAAAAACATCAACTGAAAGGAAAAACTGCAGCGGCGAGCCGTCCTCTGGAAGTCCTACCTGAAGGGTGGGTACAGATAGCTCCAATGCTCCTCGGGTCCCACTGTCCGCTCCGAGCACGTCTCACCCAGTGGTCCACCTCCAGGTACTGACTCGTCGTGTAGTCCACCTCCGGGTACTGACTCGTCATGTAGTCCACCTCCGGGTACCATCCAGTCCTCGAACACTCGGTCTCCATCAGCACTGCCTGTCGTCTGCAACCAACACAACGAGGTGCGGGCATAGCCCGTGCAGGGGTGAGTATAACGACACTCAGTAGGGACCCCGAGACCCTCAAGGTCTCTCTAAAACCAACAAGGATAACCACAAAGAAGATCTCAACAGATAACCTCTACTTAGATATATTCCCATACATATACCTAAGTTATCAAGTAACCCATCTCAATCATGAGGCAAACACAAGGTCAAAAGTCTCAGCTCAAACCAAGATTTTCATCATCGAAACCATAACTGCTGAAGAGCTCCGTCTCTGGAGTGTACAGTGGTCCTGTCACAACTCCGAGGTGCTTCCCACTAACTTAAGACTGCTGTAGTACTCCACCTATCGAGTAATGCGGGCCAGCCGCTACAACCAAGCGCTCCCATGTGCCGCTACAACCAAGCGCACCTCTATCATGGGTCTGCCGCTACAACCAAGCGCTCCCATGTGCCGCTACAACCAAGAGAACCTCTGTCGTGGGTCTGCCGCTACAACCAAGCGCTCCCATGTGCCGCTACAACCAAGCGCACCTCTGTCGTGGGTCTGCCGCTACAACCAAGCGCTCCCATGTGCCGCTACTACCAAGCGCACCACTGTCGTGGGTCTGCCGCTACAACCAAGCGCTCCCATGTGCCGCTACAACCAAGCGCACCTCTGTCGTGGGTCTGCCGCTACATCCAAGAGCTCCCATGTGCCACTACAACCAAGCGCACAACTGTCGTGGGTCTGCCGCTACAACCAAGCGCTCCCATGTGCCGCTACAACCAAGCGCACAACTGTCCTGGGTCTGCCGCTACAACCAAGCGCTCCCATGTGCCGCTACAACCAAGCGCACCTCTGTCGTGGGTCTGCCGCTACAACCAAGCGCTCTCATGTGCCGCTACAACCAAGCGCACCTCTGTCACACACTAAGTCATTCGATCAGCAGTCGTCGGGTCTCAGTCAGCTACACGGTCTCCGTGCTCCGCCCGCTCGTCTCCGGGAGGGTCCGCTCCACGAGCTACTGGTCGATACTCCAAGTATCACAAAGTCCCGCAAGGAAGTATCTCGAAGGACCACATCGTCATAGGGGTCTCAACGCAACAGACGGAGCGTCAATCGGACACCCGGTCTGTGAGTTATTAGCCTTTTCGTCCCAGGGCCCCGGTTGGTTTCGTGAGCGAACCAATCCGGCCGTAACTCAACTATACCCCGAACACTCACAGGGTATACTCATAGGGACCGTTTTTCAACGTGATCACCAATGCCGCTGACGGTTCGTCAAACGGACGTCTGGTCTGAAAGATATCAGCTTTTCCGTTCCAGGGGCCGGGTTGGATTTCAGTGCGATCCAACCCGGCCACTATCCATCTGCATCTAAAACACGGGCGGAGGAAGCCAAAAGTTCCGTCTCATCAAGAGGAACTCAACGCAATAGACGCCGCGTCAATCAGACGCCCGGTCTGAGAGTTATTGGCTTTTTTGTCCGAGGGGCCCGGTTGGTTTTTAAGGCAAAACCAACCCGACCGTACTCCACCTGCGTTCAAACCTCGGGCGGAGAATGCCAAAAGATTCGTCTCACTTAGAGGAATTCAACGAAACAGACGGCGCGTCAATCGGACGCCCAGTCTGTTAGTTATTGGCCTTTTCGTCTCACACCCACCCTGGGAAACTTCCCAGGAGGTCACCCATCCTGATCACTGCTCTAGGCTAAGCACGCTTAACTACGGAGTTTTAACTACGTAGGCTCCCGAAAAAGAAGGTGCACCTTGAGTATAGTATACCGAAATGACCGTCTCGATCCAAGGATCGCGTTGCCACTGACGGCGTGTCGTTCGGAGGCTCGTAGCTCAAGATACAACCATTTGAACGAAAACGTCCGAAGAAGGGGGGGTACGGGCCCGGCCCGACCCCCTGGGTCGGCCCGAACTGGGTCGACCCGACCCGGGTCCGACCCGACCCGGTTGGCCCGGTCCGGCCTGGTTCAGCTCGGCCGGGCGGCCAAGTGCCAGGCGCCACGGGCGTTGACCCGCGGCCTGAGGAAACCGCGGCCCGTGTGGGCCGCGCTGGTGAACCACGGACGCGGCAGAGCCACGTCCCGCACAGGCGAACTGGACCCGCGCGGCCGCGGGTCCGTTGGCCGCCGCCGGCGAGTTCCGCGGGCCACCGGGATCGCTCCGGTGGTCCGATTCTCTTCCCGTCTGCGCCATTGCTCTTCCCGGGATCCATTCTTTTCTGCGGAATCGTCAAACATCCGCTGCGGCACGTTCCGTCGTCGCCCGCCAAATCCGCACGAAACGAAGAACGGCGGAGGGTCGTCGGGCCGTGTTCGTTTGGCCCGCACCCTCCGCGTTAGAGATAAACAACCGGGAGAATTTTATTTCACACGGGAAAAATAACAATTTTAAGAAGATTAAAATTGTTCACAATTCGGTTCTTTAATTTCTTTAAGAAACATTGACGAGAATAAATTAAAAAGGGGTAATTCCCATAATAAATCCCTACCTCGTCGATCGTCGCGCGCGAGAGTTCTTCGCGGAAAAGCTTGTCGCGGAAGAGAGGGATCGTCGCGTCATCGCGGGGAGGCGTCGCGTCGTCGCGGAATCCGGTGTTGAGTCGGCGAACTCAACGCACCATGAAACAGCAGATTTAATTTAATTAATTAAATCCGTGTTTTTGGTTAAGAACCACGAAGGAGATAAAAAGGAAGGTCCGAGATTCTTACCTCAAGAAGCCGATCGAAGATCCGTCGCGGAGGAAGAGACGTCGCAGAAGAATGTTGTTGGCGATGCGGATCAAGGCGTCGCGTCGTCGATTTCCGGGTTCGGAGTTCTTCGTGTTCTTCGTGTTCTTCGCGTTCTTCGCGAGGGAGAAGAAGAAACAAGGATCCTCTCAAATCTTCTCAAAAGATTTTGGGTTGGTCTTATTTTATTAATATGCCAACACACGAAAACAGGTTAAGAAATGATTGAATTAATTCGTTGAATTAATTCAACGAAAGAAACAGGCCATTTAATTCACAAAAGAAACAACTCATTTAATTCACGAAAAAAACAGCCCATTTAATTCACGAAATAAACCGCCCAATTAAATGGTCTGTTAAGAATTTAGAAAACGCGTCAGTTGACTTTCATTAAGACGGGTTTTCATGGGTGCGTTTCTTAGCGGAAAGAAACGGCGGGGCTCGTGCGGGCCCCACCTCACAAATATCCTACCAAGGGGGTAGGATATTTCTGGATAGCATCCTATCCAGTTCAACTCAGTTCAAGCCGCCTTTAAGTGGCTTCAAGTGGCTTCCAAGCGGCTTAAGTGAAATAAAATAAAGTTGTCGCAAAATTATTTTATTTCTTAACTTTAAGCCCGAAAATTAAAAACCACACCCGAGCAAACGCAACTCCGGAAGAGGCGTTTCAAAGCGAATACCGGCGCTGCGATTTCATCGGTGCCCTCAGAATTCGATTCCGGGCACCGGTTCAAAAGTTAGAAAAAACCCGCTCGTCCGTTCACTGAACGTACCCGAGCCAAACTTCGGAAAATGATTCTGGGCACACCGGGCCTCGGAATCAGGTGCCGTCAGAAACTGCGTTCTTGTAAAATTCAAAGAAAATTAAGAAAAAAAAAATTTCCTTGAAATTTACGGGTCTTTACATTACTCCCACCACAGGCCTTTACGTCCCCGTAAAGCTTCAACACAAACTAGGGATACAAAGGCGGTACTGAGCACACATCTGAGCCTTCCGCTCCCATGTGCTCACCTGGACCTTCTCTGTCGTGGCCCGGACCACCTCTGGTCCCACTAGAGCTGCCATGATTTCTTCCTTGCCGATAAGAGAAATCTGGTCTCATCCCCTGGATGAACCACATTCTTCGCCTAATACGGTCAATCCCGACATGGATGATACTAATCCATACCAAGGATGACGTCGTAAGGCCTCGACGCTACTACCAAGAGATCCAACCGTTACTCTCGCCTCCAAGGGTTGAGTCACACTGTCGGCTTCAGTGTGTGATAACTGGGTCCCCTCCAGTAGATGTCTCACGGGTGAGGGTCAAGTCAACAGTCTAAACCGGAACCTCTTAGTAACAACACAAGAGAGGACAGGAAAGTAAAATTCCACAAGAAAAGGTGTCTTTTATTACTGCAGCTCAAGTACAAAGACACAAAGCATCTTTAAACACACATCAACAAAACTATAAGCAACGTGAACAAAAGTCTCCAGGTCTGGAGCTAGTCCCGCTCCTGTCCATCTGCTCCCGGAGCTCAATGATCGTAGGCCTCAGCTGCCTGAAGCTGAGCTCTCCCATGTCCTCATGTCCCCTGCGGTCGGGGTGGACCGCCTGGTGGTGGTGGTGGAAACACCACGAAGCGCTGTCCACCTCCTGCTGCACGACCAACTCCCCTGTCATGGCCGCCTGCTCCTTGCAGCCCGCCCTGATCGAACCTCTGCCTCTGCCTGGAGGGTCCTTCGTTCGTCTGCTGGTCATCCGTATGGCGGGTCGGACAGTCACGAGCCATGTGACCAACCCCGCCGCAGGAGTAACACTGCCCTCTCATGGCAAGTCGTTGCCCACCCCGAGTGCCTCGTGAAAATGATCCAGAGTCATGCTGGAGACCACCTATAGGTCCAGTCCTCTTGGACCCATGCGTCATCCGTCTACTGCCCGCTGCAGAAGACTCTGCCGCATGCCGGTAAGTGGTGTGTCCTGCTGTTGGAGACTGCTCAGCAAGGAAACTCTCCACTAAGAGGGCTCGATCTAACACCCCTGCCTGATTCAGAATATTGAGGGAGATCATCGAAGCCCTGATCTCATTCCTCAGTCCCTTCTCGAAGGTCCGGGCCCGGAAGAACGGGTCCCGTACCATATCTGTGGAGTAGCGCGAGAGATCAGTAAATATCGCCGAGTACTGGGCCACTGACATGCTGCCCTGCCGCAGCTGTAGTAGCTCCTGGATGCGCACCGCTCGGAGGGTGGCTGGGACGAACTCAGAGCGGAAGATGCTCTCAAAGTCCGTCCAGAGGAGAGACGCCTCGTTGTGCACCTAGAGCATCAAGCTCCACCATCTGCCTGCTGCCGCGTGCAGGAGACTCGCAGCGAGGATCACCATGAGGTCTACTGGTGTCCTCACTAATCTGAAAACCCGAACAACTGCCTCTAGCCAGTCCTCGGCGGCCTAAGGGTCCGTCTCCCCGCGGAACCTGGGCGGTCGCTGGCGCTGGAACTCATGCAGTGCACTAAGGCGACGTGCATCGCCAGCGGCTGGGGCTGGTAGCATCGGTGCCTCGGCGGGTATAGGTACCGCCGGTGCCTCAGCTGTCAAAGGGCCCTGTACCGAGTCCTTGACGCTCGGTGGGCTGTCATCACGCTCCACTCTCGGAATCCTAGCTGGCTGTCGTCGTGGGGCCGTCCTGAAAAGGGAACAAGTGCGCCACGGTCAGGACAGTATACCTGGTGAGATGACAGAAGTAATCACAAGGAAAACATGAAACACACATGCAATCAATGTTTTCGTGCATTAAGTCGGAAATCAGAAGTCAGGGTCCTGGTGTACGGATACGTCGGCCGCCGCACCAACACTGGACTACCTGGACTGATAACCACACCCAATACGCTAAACACTATTGTTTCACATAGAAGAAAGATCAGAGTCCCCGGTAGAACCGACCAACTCTGATACCAATTTGTCACGACCCGTCCTCGGGGCCCGTGCCGTGTCTACCCCAAGCCCGCCTTCCATAGGCCAAGGGCTGGCGACTAGCACCAAGGCGTAAATCCCAGCAAAAAGGGAAGGCATTTCCTTTGAAAAGTAAACAAGCACCACAGAGTAAGCAAGCGGAAAAGTAAACACTAAGTAAAAAATGTACAAGCTGTGCTGAAAGTAAAAGGGGCCGGAAATACAAGCCCAACTGTAAAGTACAACTGAAAGGAAAAACAGCAACTGAAAGGAAAAACTGCAGCGTCGAGCCGTCCTCTAGAAGTCCCACCTGAAGGGTGGGTACAGATAGCTCCAATGCTCCTCGGGTCCCGCCGTCCGCTCCGAGCACGTCTCGCCCAGTGGTCCACCTCCAGGTACTGACTCGTCTTGTAGTCCACCTCCGGGTACTGACTCGTCATGTAGTCCACCTCCGGGTAACGTCCAGTCCTCGAATACTCGGTCTCCATCAGCACTGCCTATCGTCTGCAACCAACACAACGAGGTGCGGGCATAGCCCGTGCAAGGGTGAGTATAACGATACTCAGTAGGGACCCCGAGACCCTCAAGGTCTCTCTAAAACCAACAAGGATAACCACAAAGAAGATCTCAACAGATAACCTCTACTTAGATATATGCCCATACATATACCTAAGTTATCATGTATCCCATCTCAATCATGAGGCAAACACAAGGTCAAAAGTCTCAGCTCAAACCAGGATTTTCATCATCGAAACCATAACTACTGAAGAGCTACGTCTCTGGAGTGTACAGTGGTCCTATCACAACTCCGAGGTACTGCCCACTAACTTAAGACTGCTGTAGTACTCCACCTATCGAGTAATGCGGGCCAGCCGCTACAACCAAGCGCTCCCAAGTGTCGCTACAACCAAGCGCACCTCTGTCATGGGTCTTCCGCTACAACCAAGCGCTCCCATGTGCCGCTACAACCAAGCGCACCTCTGTCGTGGGTCTGCCGCTACAACCAAGCGCTCCCATGTGCCACTACAACCAATCGCACCTCTGTCGTGGGTCTGCCGCTACAACCAAGCGCTCCCATGTGCCGCTACTACCAAGCGCACCACTGTCGTGGGTCTGCCGCTACAACCAAGCGCTCTCATGTGCCGCTACAACCAAGCGCACCTCTGTCGTGGGTCTGCCGCTACAACCAAGCGCTCCCATGTGCCGCTACAACCAAGCGGACAACTGTCGTGGGTCTGCCGCTACAACCAAGCGCTCCCATGTGCCGCTACAACCAAACGCACAACTGTCGTGGGTCTGCCGCTACAACCAAGCGCTCCCATGTGCCGCTACAACCAAGCGCACCTCTGTCGTGGGTCTGCCGCTACAACCAAGCGCTCTCATGTGCCGCTACAACCAAGCGCACCTCTGTCACACACCGAGTCATTCGATCAGCAGTCGTCGGGTCTCAGTCAGCTACACGGTCTCCGTGCTCCGCCCGCTCGTCTCCGGGAGGGTCCGCTCCACGAGCTACTGGTCGATACTCCAAGTATCACAAAGTCCCACAAGGAAGTATCTCGAAGGACCACATCGTCATAGGGTTCTCAACGCAACAGACGGCGCGTCAATCGGACGCCCGGTCTGTGAGTTATTAGCCTTTTCGTCCCAGGGGCCCGGTTGGTTTCGTGAGCGAACCAATCCGGCCGTAACTCAACTATACCCCGAACACTCACATGGTATACTCATAGGGACCGTTTTTCAACGTGATCACCAATGCCGCTGACGGTTCGTCAAACGGACGTCTGGTCTGAAAGATATCAGCTTTTCCGTTCCAGGGGCCCGGTTGGATTTCAGTGCGATCCAACCCGGCCACTATCCATCTGCATCCAAAACTCGGGCGGAGGAAGCCAAAAGTTCCGTCTCATCAAGAGGAACTCAACGCAATAGACGGCGCGTCAATCGGACACCCGGTCTGAGAGTTATTGGCTTTTTCGTCCGAGGGGCCCGGTTGGTTTTTAAGGCAAAACCAACCCGACCGTACTCCACCTGCGTCCAAACGTCGGGCAGAGTATGCCAAAAGATCCGTCTCACTTAGAGAAATTTAACAAAACAGACGGCGCATCAATCGGACGCCCAGTCTGTTAGTTATTGGCCTTTCCGTCTCACACACACCCTGGGAAACTTCCCAGGAGGTCACCCATCCTGATCACTGCTCTAGGCCAAGTACGCTTAACTACGGAGTTTTAACTACGTAGGCTCCCGAAAAGGAAGGTGCACCTTGAGTATAGTATACCGAAACGACCGTCTCGATCCAAGGATCGCGTTGCCACTGACGGCGCGTCGTTCGGAGGTTCGTAGCTCAAGATACGTCCATTTGAACGAAAACGTCCGAAGAAGGGGGGGTACGGGCCCGGCCCGACCCCCTGGGTCGGCCCGAACCGGGTCGACCCGACCCGAGTCCGACCCGACCCGGTTGGCCCGGTCCGGCCTGGCTCGGCTCGGCCGGGCGGCCGAGTGCCAGGCGCCGCGGGCGTTGACCCGCGGCCTGAGGAAACCGCGGCCTGCGTGGGCCGCGCTGGTGAACCGCGGGCGCGGCAGAGCCGCGTCCCGCGCGGGCGAACCGGACCTGCGCGGCCGCGGGTCCGTTGGCCGCCGCCGGCGAGTTACGCGGGCCACTGGGATCGCTCCAGTGGTCCGATTCTCTTTTCGTCTGCGCCATTGCTCCTCCCGGGATCCGTTCTTTACTGCGGAATCGTCAAACATCCGATGCAGCACGTTCTGTCGTCGCCCGCCAAATCCGCACAAAACGAAGAACGGCGGAGGGTCGTCGGGCCGTGTTCGTTTGGCCCGCACCCTCCGCGTTAGAGATAAACAACCGGGATAATTTTATTCCACATGGGGAAAATAACAATTTTAAGAAGATTAAAATTGTTCACAATTCGGTTCTTTAATTTCTTTAAGAAACATTGACGGGAATAAATTAAAAAGGGGTAATTCCCATAATAAATCCCTACCTCGTCGATCGTCGCGTGCGGGCGTTCTTCGCGGAAAAGCTCATCGCTGAAGAAAGGGATCGTCTCGTCGTCGCGGGGAGTCGTCGCGTCGTCGCGGAATCCGGTGTTGAGTCGGCGAACTCAACGCACCATGAAACAGCAGATTTAATTTAATTAATTATATCCGTGTTTTTGGTTAAGAACCACGAAGGAGATAAAAAGGAAGGTCCGAGATTCTTACCTCAAGAAGCCGATCGAAGATCCGTCGCGGAGGAAGAGACGTCGCAGAAGAACGTTGTTGGCGATGCGGATCAAGGCGTCGCGTCATCAATTTACGGGTTCGGCGTTCTTTGCGTTCTTCGCGTTCTTCGCGTTCTTCGCGTTCTTCGCGAGGGAGAAGAAGAAACAAGGATCCTCTCAAATCTTCTCAAAAGATTTTGGGTTGGTCTTATTTTATTAATATGCCAACACGCGAAAACAGGTTAAGAAACGATTGAATTAATTCGTTGAATTAATTCAACGAAAGAAACAGGCCATTTAATTCACGAAAGAAACAGCTCATTTAATTCATGAAAGAAACAGCCCATTTAATTCACGAAATAAACCGCCCAATTAAATGGTCTGTTAAGAATTTAGAAAACGCGTCAGTTGACTTTCATTAAGACGGGTTTTCACGGGTGCGTTTCTTAGCGGAAAGAAACGGCGGGGCTCGTGCGAGCCCCACCTCACAAATATCCTACCAAGGGGGTAGGATATTTCTGGATAGCATCCTATCCAGTTCAACTCAGTTCAAGCCGCCTTTAAGTGGCTTCAAGTGGCTTCCAAGCGGCTTAAGTGAAATAAAATAAAGTTGTCGCAAAATTATTTTATTTCTTAACTTTAAGACCGAAAATTAAAAACCACACCCGAGCAAACGCAACTCCGGAAGAGGCATTTCTAAGTGAATACCGGCGCTGCGATTTCATCGGTGCCCTCAGAATTCGATTCCAGGCACCGGTTCAAAAGTTAGAAAAAACCCGCTCGTCCGTTCACTGAACGTACCCGAGCCAAACTTCGAAAAATGATTCCGGGCACACCGGGCCTCGGAATCAGGCGCCGTCAAAAACTGAGTTCTTGTAAAATTCCAAAGAAAATTAAGAAAAAAAAAATTTCCTTGAAATTTACGGGTCTTTACATTAATGATATCTTCTGTTAAATAATATTCTATTAAAGGAATTAAAACAAATAAAATATTTCTATTTTACAACGTTAAAGGGACATGATTTAGTATAAAAAATCATATAGTTATGGAATAAATTTCTATTTCTATTGAATTTGTTGATAATTAATGATTAAAAAAATTCATATTATTGTTATCATATATGTGGTTAATCAGGGCTAAAAAAAGAGATAAGGTCTAAAATATCACATAAAATTTTATAAATTTTATTATATTAGATAAATTCATGTCACACACCTCATATATTATAAATATATTAACATTTTCATGTAAACATAAAAATTAATTTTTATTAATGAAATAATTTCGATAATTCCAAATGTTCCCCTCCACAATCTTTTTAAAGGGAAACTACTATTCTTCCTAATTAAAATATTTTAATCCCAATAACTCTGAAAATACCTACATAATCACTTATAATATTACATTAATTCATGCTAGGACCAATATAATTTTCCAAAGTGAATGATTTAATAGAATAACATTTCTTCCAAAAGAGGTCCTTCCAAGAAAGGGCAATTAACATTACCAACTCTTTCAATATTATTTTTTAATGTACTTAACATAATTGCATTATAGTAATCATAAATTATATATTAAAGTATAATAAATATATTTATATGTTATAATGATTTTGGATCCCAAATTTTCCACCTCTTTTCCATCATACAAAAACAGAAAACATGGCTTCTGCAAACCTACAACTTTCTATCTACACATATTGATGAAATTTTCTTTTCAAGACTATTTTAATAGTATGGATATATGTATGTAAATAATGAATATATATTATATTTATAACATATGTATGTCTTGATAAATATAATATATTATTTTCATTCATACCGTTCAATCTACTTGAAAAATCATAACTTCCCTCCTCCGTGCGTGGGAATTACCACGTCCTAGAATCGATGAGATTAATTTTTCATGTAAGGAATTTATATATGCTTTTAAATATTTATATAATGAATATATATGATATATATATATAATTAATAAAATTTTGGATATGATGTAATAGTGTGAATAATTAAAAACATTAACTCCCAAATTGAGTTTTACATAAAAAATGAAACTATCCACACTCAAAAATGATGATTTTAATATATAATTATCACTAATTGGGTGTTGAAATATTTCAAGTTAATTAAATATGATTCTATAAGAATTTATATGGTTATACAGTGAAACTATAATGAATTTAAATTTACTATAAATGAGGCTTAAATCATGTACTATGAATATGTATCTTGAGGTAAGTGTTTATTTCAAAATAAGTCAATTTTATTCATTATTTATGAATATTTTTCTATTGTGGGAATTATATAATGATTATATATTAAAATAAATATATTTTTATACTCCAATAAATATCTCTTGTTTTGTAAAATTTTAATTTACATTTTTTTGTACTAAATAGATAAAAAATGGTTTCGAAGGAAAATTAAAATTATTTTCAATTCTATTGAGAATTGTCTCATATGATGATCACATTGTCATTAATACATTTTAAATAATGCAATGAATATTTTATATTTATTTATTAATTAAATATTTATCCATTTTTATCTTTCTGTATTTTTTAAAATAAACCATCTTATCATTTTTCGTATGATGTGATTTTTACCAAACATGTAAATATATATTTTTTTAGCATAAACTACACGAATGAATATTCTCAACTTTATAAAAACCCCACTAATTCAATAATAATTTAAAATATTCCATTGTTCTTTCCAAATATTCATTTAACAATTATTTTGCAAATTTTTTAATTTAAATAATCCATTTCCATATTAACAGCATAATCTCATCACAAATCATTTTGTGAACATTTAAAATAAATGTCATATATGTAAATATCTTATGTTAAATATTATTACCTAATGAGGACATAATATAATGATACTATCCAATATATTTTAATTCTTGTAATATGTCCATGTTTTCATGAAAATTTATTGGAATTTCATATAACATAGTTAATCTTAACAACCTTTAAATTACATAATTCAAGGGCTTAGTATGACATCTATTAATTTATTGATCTGACTTGAGTAACAATAAATTTCATGATGATATTAAATAATGATGATCAACTGTATTACTAATTATTTCTGAACACTTCTAAAAAACCATTAGGTTAACCTGGATCACAATAATATAAAAATGAAATTTGAGCTCCAAGAATCAAAACAACAATGTTGATGTATAACCTGGCATGCATGCCAAGTGATAAATATTCTCTAATAAAAAATGCATTTATTTTATATGGATATTAACAAAATAATAAATTTTATTTTTACCTTTTAATTTTTCTGGTGTCTAATAAGAAAATAAATGGTAATTATTTGACATTTAGATTGTTTTATATTTTATGGAATGAAAATTCCCTTCGAATTATTTCTCCCTTTCTTATCATGTTGACATAACATGAATCATGATACACACTCTTCAAAAGCACTTTTTATATTTTCCCAAAAAGAATATGCTTTTAGATATATATAAATCTATTCACTTATGGAATAAAAATATTATGATTATCTAAAACCATAATCCAATAACTCCTTCATTAAATCTAGTTTTTATTGGAAACATACTCAGTTCATGTAACTTATCATTTCATCACAATCATGGTTGAACTCCTGAACATTTAAAACCTTCTTCTATAGTTTCACAAACAATTTTAATTCCATATTAACCCTCACATATGGATGGTTAAACATTTATCTGATAAAGATATAAAATCTCCCATATCCATTGGATTTGATGTTCCATATTCTAAAAAACATTTATGTTTTCGTATGACATTTTTACTCATCATGGAAAAAAATCTGTGGTATTTTTAACTGTAAGCATCGTCAAACTTATTCGATTTCTGTGGGTGGTAATGTATTGTGAAATATTAATTCATAATTATATTCTAAATTTTCCCTAGAAAATATTGAACTATGCCAATGTTAATACATACTAAAATAGATTTTAAACCATATATATATTAAAAAAAATTCAAGAAAATATAATTTTCCTCAAATTCAATAAAAACATTACCATTTCCCGATCATAATTAGGTTTTGAGATACTTTTATCTTTTATTTTCAATTAGAGATATGCATATGATATCATTAAAACATTATGTATAAGGATACATCATATTCCATTTTTTGATGAATCACAATATATCATAAACACTTCCCTACAATAGGGTAGTGTGAAAATTAGGCCAGTGAAAAAACATCCATTCAGCTATATAAATTCTATTCACATTCATATATCAATAGAAATAAAACAGCATTTCTAGTCAAGTTAGGGAGTAGATTAGATTTCCATGAGAAATATTTCCCAACATGGCACGTGTAGTCAACTAACCTAATATATCTTCAAATAACAATAAAAATGGTTGATCATCACCAATTCACAAAATAGACAATGTATCTAATGGATCAACATGTATACTTTTAGTTGAGATTATGTTACCCAAGAATGAATCCATCTAAATTCAAAATTCAAAAATGATTTTTTTATAAAATTTGTCCCTCTTTAGGGTAATTATAATCATTTTCAAATTATGTTCATACTCTACCATACATTGGGAATATATAATAATATTTTCTATAAGTACACCAAAATGTTAATCTATGTAATCTCTAATGACAAAAATCATTAAATCCATGATTACAGAATAAGAAATAGTATATATATGGAATCATTACAATTAAAAATTTACAAAAACTAATATGTAAGAATATATGAGGCCTATCCACTTTCAATATCGTCAACTTGTGGTAACTATAATTAATTATAATCATGGAAGAGTATTTACAACATCATAATTGATCTAACATATCATTGATACAGGGTATATGATCCTTTTTTATTTTGTTTTTTTATAATCCTAATAGTTAATACATAACACTATTAACCCAATATTATTCTTACTAAAATAATAATATTACCCCATGGTGATTCACAAGGGAATAAAAATAACCTATCATGATTGTTCAAGAGTTTATTCATATGTTACTACTAATAAATTAGGAATTGTTTATATTTAATCATTGAAATAGGCGTAAAACTTTGTATGAGTTATATTGAAATATAAACATCCTGATTTAGTGGACGACTATAAAATTATTATATAAATACAAAAATAAACACCTATACAATTAAATTATCAACTTTGTAACGTTTCTCCCAAATTATATGTAAATAATACATTCATGGATATGAATTATGGCCCAGAAGATAGATGTAATTTCCATTTGATATTTATAGTTATCCTAACAATGGCAAAAATTAATAGGTTTATTCAGAATAATAAATGTGAATTCCCATAATTGAATATTTATTTGGTATCTATATAAATAATTATAATCCATTTATCAAATCACGTAAAATTCAAAAATGTTATTAAAAATATATATAGAAATTATAATCACAGAAAAGTAGTTTGAAGAGGAACTATAGACTTAATATGTCAAAATTGTAAAATTTAAATTTATTAACACTAATTAAATATATAATCATTTAGGTCAAAATGTTTTACCCATATTGAATGAATTATATTTAAATGATTCTGTAGAGATAGTATCTCGTTGAATGTAAGCTATTATAGAGTGTATTATAGGTGTACATTAGACCAATCTAGTATAATTTCATATTTTGAGATTCATGGTCACCTGATATTTCCATTTGTAATTTAGATAAACTCATGGTTAATGTTTCTCATCATACAAAAAATTTGGATTCATGAAATTTCAAGCAAAATTATTATACCGTTAATTTTATGCGGTAGAGTGTAGGTGATTAATTATTGACAATATTATATTCATCCATTGAATCATATGGCCTCTTTTTCACCATTCAAAATTCAGGTGATTTATGAATATCCAGTCTATGTTTAAGTAATCTATTTGTTCCATAAATGAAATTTCATTGATTTTTCCCCACATTTATTACATATGGGTGACTAAAATTTCTATCCACAATTTGATTTATTATTGTCTTCATAACACACTATATATATTTTTTATTTTTACAATGGTAATGATTTGAATATCCAAATTCCATTTCTACATTGAGATAACATTGATTGAATTATTCATAAATATTGATGACTCTTATATCTATAAAATTTTAAGAGACTCTAATTTTAGATGATAAATGAATGAATAAATTTGATTTTAGAGGTTATTATTAATCCATAATCATACAAAGGATGTATTGTAATATTATCCTAATAGTTACCAATGGTTTCATCATAAAAGTAATTAAGATCAACTAATTCCTTCTTAATATTCATTCATGAAATTTGAGGAGTGTAACTACTAAAAAATTACCTCTACATATTTTCATATGTCATAGTGTAAATTTATTCTCCTTTACTATTATTCTATATTATATTCCATTAATCGTCTACATCATCTTCATATTTATAAATTAATATGAAAAAAATTTCATGTTTAGAGTAATTGTGAAAAAAATATTTTCTTAGTGGAATAAATCCCTTTCTCAAAACCTAGTGGAAAAATACCCACTATAATAATTTTGGATACAAAAATCCTAAAATAATCAACAGTACATTATTCTACCTATAGATAAGTTTTTAGATCAACATACTTCTTTTCAACATAAGGCTTCATGAGAATAACATCATGATTATACATTGAATCTACCATAAATTTTTTTTTCTTATGAGGATAATCAATGCATTGTATTTCACCTTCATTATTAGAAATATTACATCTAGTTCCATCTATAGACAATATCCAAAAAGTATACTATAATCATTAAATTATAATAATGACATTGAGAAATCATATAATACTGAAAAATCAATTGGAGAATGTATAAGTCATGCACTTATCATTTCAATCATTAACACTATAGTTTTTACATAAGTCATCCATAATAACAATTTATTAAAATCAACATAAATGGATCATAAGGAAAATGTGAATTAATGATACCATATCCCTCGGGAGTGTCAAACCCTATACACAAGTAGGGCTAATTTACTATGAATCTCAATTATGTTCAAGATATACATGAACACCCTTTCACAATAACTTACCCATAGTGAATCTATTCTAAAAATAAATCCAATAGTAGTCTTGAGATAATGATGTATTTTATCGAAAATTACATAACATTAACCATTCAAAAAACCTATTTTATAATATAGATAATATAATCCCCAATGATTTAAAAAAAAGACTCTAATCCCAATATCAAAAAATAACTAATCCTTACTCTAATACCAACTGAGGTCACCAATTATTTTCATATTTAAATATCACATATTTTTAGAATAATATTCAATATATATAATAAAGAAAACACTCTATAACCATACATGACAAGTTTACTTCAATAATATACATATAGGAGTCTTATTTATTTAAAATTATCATCATTTCATGAAAAAAATATTATATAAGGTACCCTATTAGACTCATAATACGTATGTATCTTCATCATGACCTATGATAAAATAGAAATATAATAAATGGTGAGATTAAATGCTCAGTATGGGTAAATATGAGAGATATCAATCAATGTTAATTAGAAATACTATCATAATTATATAAATATGAGAACATATCATTACAAATAGATAATCATACCCAATTAATTCAAGTTCAAAATCCTATGTCTGGGAATAAAAAATTATGTTTCTAAATGATTAGGGATTAATCAATCATAAATTACGAGCTATGAGTTCAAATAATAAGCATAAAAACATGTTTTAAAAGTGTGTCAACATCATTAGAATACAAATGATATCATATTTCAAGGTTAATTATTGAGACCATTATATCATAAATGATCAATCATAACCACATATTTTCATATCATTGAGAATCTTAAATGATCGCCTATTTTTGAAATCATAATGCATCAGAAATCCAAACATGTAAACCACAATGACTCGATGAAATCAATTCATTTCATAGACTTATCTAAAAAGATTTAAGTATTTTCCCAATTCATTAAATTGGAAAAAATTCAACCTTAAAATAATGAAAAAAATACTTATGTGTTCTATGTGATCACAGAACATTAATCATTTCAAAGAATAATAAAATTTATAAATAATATATTCTTTATAAACTGTGAATCATTTTATCATAGAATAACTCGTGGAAAAATAATAGTCATTATGAGTAATTCATAATAAATTTATTAACACATTATAATGAAATAGGTCTAATATAATAAAAAAATAAACAATATTCATTATAAGAATAATAGTGGAATAAAGAGGATGGTATCTTGAGATCATATCCCCATTGATAAAATTTTAATTTTTATAGTATTATGGAAGAGAAAAATAATAATCTTAAATGATCAATCAAAAAAATTATAACATGAGAGAAATATAAATTTCTTTTGATAACATGTTATTTAAAAATTACCTGAATAATTTTAAAATTATTATTTTTTTAAAAAAAACTCAAATTATAAATGAATATTTAGGGTATATAATGTCCACAATTACAAAAAAAATCAATCATTTTTTACACATTAAATGATTTAATTCCATTCACACATCAATAATAATCCCAAAAGGAATTGTTTATTAATTTTTTAGAATAATATCATTTAGAAATATTGAAAATATTTTAAATGGAAGAGAAAAAAAATTATATAAAATTTAATTTTCTAGTAAAAAAATTATATATATATATATTCTAGAGATTATTAATATAGATGAATTATTTTTTTGACAAACAAGAAAAAAATGTAATAATTTATTTAAAAAAATTAAAGAAAATTATGTATCAAATATTATAAAAGAAACTAATTTATAATTTATTTGATTCACATAAGGATTATAATATAGGTGTTCTTAGGAGGATAATAGAATTTAACATCCATCAATGGAAATTATCATAAAAAAATCATAAAATGAAATGTGATTGTCACACAACCTATTAGCTCATGTGTTTTCTTTAATTATGCACATCATGAAAAAATGTACAATAAATATAGATTTATTGTAAATTAATTCTAGAACAATTATCATGTATATCATAACATATCTGATTTACTTGTATCATCTGATCACAATTTATTTAAAATTTATGTATTAAAATCCTTATCCCTTGTGACAACTTCTTAGTTTTCCTTGCATGTTTTTGTTCAACCATCACCATACATATACAGTTAAAAAGGTCAAATAAACTATGAAATAATAATAATGTATTTGTATAATATTTTTTAATTATATAATCTATAATTATTTTTTATAATATTTAATTAAGAAAAAATTAGATGCATTAATTATTCGGGATGGTAGTATGTACGTACACATGATTGATGCTTTTTCTTTTTAATTAGTGGAATGATAAAAAGTAACTAACTCATAAAAAGTATAATAATATCAGAAATATCATATATATGTATATATATTAATGAAATACATATTTATGACCTTCAACGAAAAACATTGATGAAAATTGAAATGCATCACATCATAGTTGTGATAGTACACACATTAACACTAGCGATGTTTTCATGTCCAATATTATTGAAATGAGGTGAATAATCATAGTTAAATAATCATAAAAAAATATAAACTATACTTATTTTATTATTTTATAGAGAATCCCAATGATTTATAAGATATATAAGAATATATAAATGTGGGGGTAATTAGTAAAGCGTTATACCTCATCACTGATAATCCTCTATTTGATTATATCTTATTCCTTGAACGAATGGTATTTTTTAAGAAGGTGCATGAAATGTGATAGAAATATAATATGATACTTGGTTAAGGAATGTATGATATATAAGTCTCAAACTATGTAAATGAGGTATAATTGGAGGTTCCCTTTTTATAAGAGTGGGGAGGTTCACCCTTCAAATTATATAATTTAATATGATAATATAAATTATATTTCATGATAATCTAGACCCATATTGACATATTATCAATCTAGAATGATTATTTGTTTATGTAATCTCTTCCAATATAATTTATACATATTTTTGTTTTTACCCTTTATCTATATATTAGTTTTTACCTTCTATGAACCATTTTAATGATTATAATGATACAATTTTTTTTTTCAAATTTGATTCAATAAATTTCTAGAAATGGATAAGTTCCCCATAAATATTCAATTTGACTATTTTCAATTTACATGGAAAATGAATAGGTTTTTTTGGATTTTAAAAAGTATTATAAAAATATTATTTAATATAAGATAACATTAATGTTATTTTGAGACTATTCACATTGTTTTACATTAATGTAAATTAGATAGAAATTGAATTCGAATGAAAAAATATAAAGAAAAAATAATATATTATATTTATCTACAAAATTATTTAAAAATAATAATTTAACCAAATTTTATTACTTTTAATATTTTTAAATATTTATTATTTTAGTTTTTATTATTTAGACACGCATTGTGCCAACATTGCATAAGAATATACAATATTTATTACATCACAAAAAATAAATAAAATTCCATGAAAAAATATATTAAGATTATAACTAGTCATTTATTACAAATCATAAAATCATTTTATCTTAAAAAAATATTAGGGTTTCTAAAACAAATAGGGAGCCTTTTTAGAATCATTCATTATGTAAAATAACAATGAGGCCATTATCAAAGAAGAATGAAACCATATTACCATATCATAGAATATTGGTTTATTATTTTCATACTAAACACATATAATATAAACACAGTATTTATTATAGATATTTCTAATCTCATATAATATTATTTGTTATATTAATTACATGATGTACCCTTATCGAGATGATAATTATTTAACATGGTTACAGTTTATAATGAAAAAAATAAATGAGTCATCATATAGAGTTTGTAAAATTTTAATCCAAATATTGAATAAAATTTTCATGATTAAATATCTTAAATTGGAAAAATCCATTTAAAATTAAATATTCAAGACGAGATAAAAATAGTTAAAATTAATATAATTTTTTAATATAATTTTTTTTATTTTAATCTCGTGCCTCGAAGAAACCATTATATGAATGAAAAAACATTTTATTGAAACTATAGCCAATAAATTTCATATGATAATTCATCAATAATTGTTAATTTAATATATTTTGAAAAAACACATTTCTCACATAAAAAAGGTTTTACAAAATATATTTCTTTTACTATCAAATGATTTTATATTCATTTCTAATAAATTGGTAACCATTTATTTCATTTATAAATACATAAGAAATAATTTTTTAGAATTCAATTAGTCAAATTCATACCCACAATTTCAATGACAAGGTGACAAAAACTACATTATAAATAATATTTAAATATTATATTAGTGTTTTTCAAAACTCAATTTATCATTTAATAAAATCTATAAATGAAATAAAATATATTTAATGATAAAATATATCAAAAATATTATAAAGTATTACATTTCGTTGTACACCTTTTTTTATTTTATTGGTGGAATTTCATTAAACTTGGTTGATGCATTTGTCATTCCTTTTTCACCCAAGGTTATTCTATAATTTTTACTCACGTAGTTTGCTATAGATGTGAGTAGTGGGAGTTAATTCACCCCTATGTTGTTTTCATTCAGTGATTGTACCCATTCCATTACCACATTGGTTGAGGAAGTAATGAGTAAAATACAAATCTATATTCATGTGTATCGAATAATATTATAATAGTATACAAGTGATGTTTATATATTACATTTCATTCAGTAAATTTGTGATTGTGCAATTTTATTTTTATATGTACACCATTGTTAGTATCCTTTTAATTGTTATACTCGCACCTTGTATAGAATCACTGAGGTAATAATGTTTTCATTATTGTTTGGAGATGAATTTATTACATGTTTTTGATAATGGATATATCATAGGTTTTGTAAAGACATTCCTTCATTGATGTTATGTAGAATGATTGGGTATCTATTCATTTATTTATAGGTTATCATATACTACATGTGAGAGGATGTTTGGATGTATTTCATCTTAAGTATTACTTTATGACATACATGTACACTTTTTATGACATTTTTATATTAGAATTGTTACATGATTTTAGTTATGAATAATTCCTATATACAATGATTTAATAATATTTATTGATACTCTACTATTTAGTAGTTATTTTTTTGATGAAACTTGATGTAATTTTCTGCAAAAAATCGTTCATTAATCTCACATATTTAGTTAGTATAATCTAGAATATGGAAAGTTTTTTCAGAGTTCACATGTTTTCCTCAAACTTAAAGACATTCTAGACTGTGAAAGATGGGGATGTTAGAAATTGGTATAAAAGTGTTTTCTCATACTATTTTGTACATAGTAGATCTATATTTCATTTTAAGGGATATAAGATGGATGTTAAAATTGTTCCTAGTTAGTTATTTTATTAATTTAGGATTTAATTTTCTAGTATTTGGGATTTTTTTTATTTTTTATGTTTTATTTGAGTTATTATAAACATGAAAAATATTTCAGTTTATTTTTTTCTCGAGGGTCTAAGTGACATGTGGAATGTGTTCAAATTCTATGTTTTCTAACATATGATCCAATAAATAGAAACATTATTGAATGTGGTTGATTATATATTCATGATGACTATTTTCCTTTTCAATTTATCAAGAAAAAGTTTAAATTTATTCCTCATGAAATATATTTGTGGTATTCTACATGACTGAACCATGGATTGTAGTTATTTTTCTACACTTGATGATTAGTTGTATGAAGCTATATGTTTATGATACAATGACGATGAGTGGGTAGGATGGGGATGATTTTCACTGGAGTGAAGCGAAACCGTTATATCATAATGTGCAGTATCAAGGCATGTTTTCCAATAATTATTCTTCTTAGTTGTTTGAGTATATATAGAAATATGTTCCTTGTGGTAATTCTATTTAAATGTTGTGTTTTTAATGGTTATAATAATACATGGTCATGAGTGGTTCCTAGGTGGATGTGCTAGCATATAATCATATCCTAATATGATAGAGACCAAAACACAAAATTGATTCATGGGATGTGTCTTTGGTGGTGTACAGTCCATATGCTAGGTTGGAAAAGCCTATTCGAAATTTTATTCAACTATAGATAATGTTATCTTGAGTAATTAAAAATTAGATGGATGTTATCCTACTTAAAACATGGATAGATTGAGATATATAAAAGATGTTAGGAGAGAGGTAATAACTTAATCAATTCTATTCCTTGTATATATTATTCATTATATGATTAGTTGTATGATAGGTAGAAAAATGACATATTTTTGATTGGTTGTTTATTAATGATTGAGAGAAACATTTTCTATGAATTTTTAGTTGAGAACCTTCAATTCTTCATTCTATTGGTGATTTTCATTTTTAGACATGGATTTATAGAAAATGAATCACTATAGTTTGAGTTATGTGATGTAGCCAAGTATCAATTGGATGTATGATTTCTTGGTTAAGGTTCTTGATAATTATTTATTGATTTTTAGAAAAAATTTTACTTTTTCATTAAGAACAATATTTATTTGTTTCTAAGAAAAAATGTAAAAATGTTTCAACATTGTAGTTGTATATTATTCCCTAATCTCAACTGTGGATCAATTAACCTATGGGTTATATGGGGGAGAAAACATCTATAGATAACAAGAGGTATTTTGATGGGTTTAGAATGTTAATTACTAATGGATGTGATCAAGTGTGAGACAAATAATATAATGGTGTGGAAAATTTTGTTTTTTTGTTTAAATATACAAGGGAATTATTTATTCTAATGTGTAGTTGTGCATGTATGAGAGAATGTGAAGAAATGTATATATTCAATAATGGAATGGAAGGTGATGATTTTAAAGAGTGGTGGGATCTCGGTTAGGATGATGTATGATGATTATCCTTAAAATAGTTATTTATTAATGTCTTAGAACACATGATATGTATGGGTGACCATTATATTAAAAACATGAAATTAATTTTTGATGACTTTGTGATGGATGTGATGGGTTGTAAGATAGGGAACACTATGATTTCTTTGAATTTAGAAGGTTCAGGGAGTTATTGTGGTCTGCTGGAACATGAAGAGTGTCTCCACTATGGGGCATAAATAACTTATATAATTGTGGAATCAAAAATGTGAAAAATAATATTTCTTAGTTTTGGTTAACTAATCAGTCTCTTGGAAGTCAGTTGATCCAATGATATTTGAATACCTCCATAGAGACTAAGTGTCCAACATTAGATAAATTGTTTTATAAAATATATTGTTTTAGAAAAAATAAAATATATTCTAGAGTGGACTTGTGGGTTGAGTCTATCAAGATTAAAAAAATTATGACATATGTGTATTACTGTTCATATACTGTTAGTTTTAGATCAGGATAATGGTCATAGGTTAGAAATGGAGAACATATTTATAGTAAGGATAAAAAAAATGGGATTATAGGTTGTTACCCTTGTTCCTATTTAAATATAGTTTGTGTCAGAAGAGATTTTATAGAGAATCCTAAACTACGGTGGTCAAGGACACACAATAGAACATGCATGCAAGTATAAAATATTTTTTATACATGGTATGATTCGATGTGTTGAAACCAATATGGGACAATTTTCAAAATACAACACATTTATTGGATAAATGATAAGTCTATTGGGTGTTTGATATTTTTGGATGACCAAGGGCGTGTTTTTGGAAATATAATGATTGGGTGTCTGGATCTATGGACTAAAAGATCTTATAAGGAAAAATAATGTCTTCAATTTTTATTCGAAGTGAATGGTTTCTACAATTCCATTATATTAACCCAGATCTTATGTATATTATATCTATCAATGGGTATCTACTCTTATATATACTACTAGAATAAATAATAGTGAGGTATATTTATGATATACATTTAACATCTCTAGTATTTGAGTTATATAAACATTAATCTTCAATTAGTGTAATATTTTAACAATTTTATGTTCAATGGAATTTCAATCCTTTTAAAATAATCATTATTCACTGTTAAGTTGATAAAGAATTTGTGTAAATCCTATTATTTCATGTTCATAGGGTTTTTTTGTAATATACCCCATTTTGATTCTCCCCAAACAAATACATGATGATTCATGAAGGAATTACAAATTAATTTGATGAATTTTAAAGAGAATATCCTAATACTCTAATGCTATTAAATTTTTAAAGCATAGATTTATTTTATGACGTATTATTTGATTCATTTTAAAAATGATCAATGAATCACCTTTGGTTTGGATTATGGAGTTTGGAAATAAAAATTGTATAAATAAAATATGGTGTTTCTATGTTTTATGTTATAGGTATACTCCTTTAAAAACATAATTATATCTTCAGATGGTTTAAGGGGGTTGAGTGTTAAATTTTTAGAAAATCTATTGAGTATCATTGGATAAGTGAGGGAATATGACATAATATGAATACAAGGGTGCATAATCCATATCATCAATTAGATTGGAAAAAATATGATAATCATATTTTTGGACACAAATGGGTGAAGTACCTAATCTCGTCGATTACATGTAAATTTAATTGAACTGGTTTATCTATATTTAGTGAACAAAGAAATGTTTAAATGCCTAAATAATCTTAGGAGAATTCTATTCAAGATATTATTTATATCAACCATATAATGTCCCAAATGACGATGGAAATGATCCAGAAAGTTCTGGTGTATGTACAAATTGTTCTTTGGTTATTTGAAAAGATTCCAATCGGATGAGATAGTGAAATTATGCCCAAAACTAAGTTTTTAATAAATAATGGATCCTGTTATGAATATAAAATCAATTATTTATGATTATCCTTAATAATGAAATGTCCAACTATTTGAGGAAATGGTTGCATTGGAGGATCCTCCATCTCAAGCTAATGACTGATTATCTCACAAGGAATAGTTTTTTTATGATTTGAGGTTCCATTTTCTACTAAAATACCCAATCTTCTTCTTGTGAAGGTCATGGAGGTATATATTTATGAACTCCAAACTATAAAATTTATAGTAAGGTATGGACGTGAAGATATAATGAAATTTATATATCTTATAACTGAGGATGGTTCCATAATTTTCTAATTTGATAATTCTGATAATATATATGGAGTGCATTTAATTTATTAGGGTAGAGAAAGGGGGATAATGATTTTGTGGCTGAAATGTTAAAGATGTTTCTTGGGATAAATAACTGAATAATGTGACACTAGGTTAGATTAAAATTAATCAAAAAGGAACAATTAATGGGATAATTATCAAAATAATGAACAAGAAAATTATCCAAAGGATATATTATTCATGTACATAATTAACCATGGTTATCTATTCATATTATATAACTATTTATGGAATTTTATTTAAAGGTATAGGTGGTTTGAATTTTGGGGCTTTCCATGATCTCTGATGATTAATTGTCCCATTAATTCCAATGATAATTCTTTTTGAATTTATGGATGATCTGGACAACGAATTCATGTGTATGAATGGGGTGGATCAATAAAATTCCTTCCAAGATACTATGGTCGACACTATGAATGAGATTATAGTAACATATAACAAATAATATAATGAGGAAAGTATTTCCCATAAGAAAAAATAAAATATATTGATAGTGTTATATGTTACTATGGTTGATAAATTATAATCAAATGACTAATTTATTGATAGTGTTACTATATATGTATGATTATAGATATTGTCTTGTATTCATTTTGAGACTTTGTCTTAAGGACTTTAATGTTGTCACGGTACTCTCAAATAAAACAAGGTTAAAAATTTTCTGATTAACACTGTTGATATCAACTTTTGGAGAACGATGTTGGTGTATTATAAATTTTTGAATACCATAAGTATTGGGAAATCATTTCAATGCTAGTTTAATTAGTTGACGACGTGGTTTATGTTCCTTTGGGTTTTAAAATGTAGTTGGTGTAATGTAGGGATTATAATTTATTTTAATGGATGGTCGGGCACTTTGGTCAGGATGAAGCGTAAAATATATCATTTTAGGGACTAAAAATATTAAGACAATTCAAAGATATGGGAGTGTTGGGTGTTTTGAAATGAAACTAGTATGTGTGTTGTGATGATACTACCATAAACTTCCAAATGTATGAGAATTAGAAGAGGCCTTAAATCATAGAGACTAAATATTTTTGTGGGGATGTATTTGGTGATTTCTCATTGAATAAAAACATCACCTCTGGGATGTTATAACATACCAAATATGATGAAGTAATAAATTTCATAATTTTGCTCAAGCCATGGTTGTTTTTTTGGGTTTTCTACACAGAACGTGTTAACAAAGCAAAGTGGTTGGTATTTTGGGTTGTTCATCCTTTTATTGGATAATGTTTTTTAATATATGAGGGTCTCATCAGAAAAAAGTCTATTGAAATAGGGTGAGTGGTTTTTATGATTATGTTTTTGGTGTTTGTGTTTAGTCACATTATAGGATTTTTATTTCATTGTGAGGTCCTACTCAAGGGGATGAGGGTGCACCTTTTATCATCATGTCATACCATGGTGGTTTTCTATGATTATTTAGTGATTCTCATTAAGGGGGTAATTTCACCACGATGAAGAGTGTTATGATAGAAAATAGGCCTAGGGTGGGGTGGTCCACATTTTTGGGGTCTTCCCAATAATGTCATGTCTCTCCATGCTACAATGGGGAACACATAAATGAATGTATTTAGTTTTTATATTTAATATATATGCGTAATTGTTCCAAAATGAATGTATTCATGAGGTAATGTGTAAGGGTAGGTGTCCTCAGAACCAACTGTTTTGTACTTTGATTACATTAATGTTCACTTATTATATATTGTTCATTCTTCTGCATGACTATAATATAATAATGTCCTGGAATATTTTTTGCATTAAAAAGTTCACTGCAGATCCCCGCTATGACGAGAACCTTGAAATGCTATACCAATATTCTTAAATAATGTTCTGTTGTCGGATGACATACTATGATAACACACATAGTATACAGACTGTCATGTGCGAGTACTTGTAAGAAGACGAGACTCTCTCTCATGGAGTTCGCACTTGGTAATCTCCAAGATGGGAGATTATGAGAACAGACCCGCCAGTAGTAATTTTGCATGTCTTGGTTTCATCGGATATTTCTATCTGCGAGTGTGTGTAATGGTCCTTGGACTGGAATATTATCATTAACTCATGTCATGACTCGCGCACTTAGATTTACTGACAAAAACTATCACGCAGATAGTTGGCGGGATTTAGGGTATGTTGGGTGCGTCACGAATGACATGTTTTTAATGGATAAGTTGAGGAAGGATTTGTCCCTTCCAATTATGGAAGTTGATATCTCGGCCCTTTGATTGAAATAGAACTATCGCATTAAATTCTATAGCCATGGTGTAAAAGACGAGTTTATTTCAGGTAGTTAAAGAATGACGGATCAAGCATATAGGTTTATGACACTTCCATGAAACCTGCTTGATGAGATATCGAGACAAAGGGATTAAATTACACAGTAAGCGTTCATATGAGGTGATACGTCAATACAGTGTCAACTTCTTTCTCTTGGGTGCCTTGACCCATTTCTAGATAGTAATCTTGGACTTTAGGAAAGCCTGCCTAATGCCAACGAGAAAGTGGCCTAGAGGGCCACACACTAAGTGTGTCCATGTATCTCAAGTTGAATAAAGATTATTCCCGTACGTGGTTTAATAATTATTCAAGGAAGCCTAAGTTGTTTTAAATGATGGGAGAAAAATAAAATAAAACAAGTACACACCGTGTATTATTAAATGTACATTCCGTGTATTTTTATTTTGGAATGGAAATGAATAAATGAAAACAAGATATACACGACGTGTACATTTAATGTACACGCCGTATAGTTATCAATGAAAAACAAGTACACGCCGTTTATTTATTATTACACGCCGTGTAGTTTTTCCAGTCGGTATTTTGAGGATATAATATTGTTTTAAATGATATTTATTATAATCAGTGTGGGCGCATGTCAAGGAATTATTTATTCGACATTGGGTTTAAAATAAAGATTCAATGAAATAAATAAAATGTGCAACACATTTATTTATTGTCATAACTCTATAACCCCACACACCCAATTATAAATATCCTCACAACCCCAACTCTTTTCCGACACACAAGTGAATCGTTGTGAACAACATCTCTGGAGAATTATTTCAAGACCGAAAGAACCTCTTTCTTCGAGAACGCTATCAAGACCGAGAGAGATCCTCTTCAATCGGATCAAGATGATCTAAGGCGGACAATGCAAGCAAAGGCTTCTCCACGCTAGCACCCGGAGAATCCTTTGGCGAATTCCAGAGATACAAGGTACACGTGTGGATCCCCGCTAGAGGGAGTCTACACTTGGCTTCTGCGACGCAACGACAGATCACATCGACAACGTGATCGAGAACATCAACGAAGAAAGAACACACAAATGGTATTTATTTATAATTAATTAAATTAATTATAATCAACCTGTAACGATCCTTGTTTGTGGTTCTGGGACAAACCATCTTCTTTGTATTTTCTGTGATTCGATCCGTGGAGACTGTCGTTTATCATCATATTGATCCTAGATTGATCATTGCTAATGACAAAAAGCCAAATGGGAACATCCACCCACGCACTCCCGCTGCGCCCGGAACCTTCATAATGTGCACTAGGTTAGTTATTGGTCTGACTTGGGTAGGGTTACAATGTTGTGGAATAGGTTCTCTTCTTGTAGTTAAATTTTAAATCCCACAATTTTTGTGGTTTATCAATATTATATGTGAGTAGAGGCACCCTATCTCATTCATTGTTCACCTTCCCTATACTCCTTCAAAAAAATTATGGGTTTTATGGATTTATTCACTAATTATGTTTACATAACAACTAGATATTTTTTTATTGTTTAATATTTCTTTCTTATATGATTTTATGCATTTTGAATCTAGGTTTCGGTGCTGATTTCACTATATAATAGTGGGATTAAATTTTTTAATGGGTATTTGTTATTGATTATGAAGAGGTATTCCTATGATGGATCAGGAATATAGTGAAAGATGAATTCATTTTTTTTGTTACTTAATGTTAGTTCTCATTAGTATTCTAAAATTAAGGATATTTTTTGAAGGAGGGTGGGTAGACATTTCACATTTTGGGTGGGATAGGACTATTTTTTCCATGATTGGATTACACCTCATAACTCATGATTTCAGTGAGAATATATATATTTTTTAGATTACAAATTTATTCCATAATTAATGATTTTGAAATGACTATTTTAATTAATTATTTGTTAATTATAAATAATTTTTATTGCACTTGGAGGAGTTAGGTTATTGGAGATAATGACAGTGATCATGATATATTGAAATTGTGATGGATAAATAATTATTTTGGGGTGTAACATTATTCATTCACATTATTAGAGGCTAATATTAAATAATTATATGTTTTTTATTATATTTTTTGCATTTTAGGAATAAGTAAGTTTGTGTTTGAGATCGATGATTGAAATTTATGTGAGTTTTATTATCCAACGAATGGATAGTGAGTTAGTTATAATCATATCAACTCACCAAGTGTAGTATACATTTTAAAAAATAGTTAATGGATATGTATCTTTTTTTAGAGGCTTTCTTAAAGTGAAATTACAACCCCAATGGTTTTAATAATTGAGAAATGTCCATAATGACCAAATGAGGGTCTGTAGAAAGAGGATTCTCTCTTAGATCGATGATAGAGGTGAGCATATGGAATGTTTTCTTATTAAATGCATTAAATGAATGGTTTGTAATGAATGTGATGGTTATATGGTACAAAACCTAATGTGACTTCCAATTTTTTTCAGTAATGGTTGTGGATGATTTCAATTAGGATTGGTCCTTTAAACCGAATAAGATGAACACATGTATTTAAATTTTAATTTCACATTGATATAATGATTAAGCACTATAGGAATGGAATTTTTATATGTTTCCCTATCCATAACATGAAATGTGGGACATATATATAATCATTGAATATTTCATTGAAATGAAAATATATGTAATTGATAGATTAGGTGGTGAACTATACTTGAGATGGGAAATAATCATGATTAATGGATATAATTTGTAGAACCATTTAAGATGAGTATTTATATGGGATATTATGTCATGTTCAGTGTAGTTGGTCTTGACACATCATTCCTCTATGCATGACATCAATATTTTTGGTTTCATAGTGTTTACCCTATATTTTAACCAATGTAGAGTTTGAATCATTTTTATTTATGAAAATGTTTATGCTTATGTTTATAATGATTATTCATCCACCATTGTTATTTTATTGAATATATTGATAGTAAATTAACCAGATATTTATTTATATGTTAGTTAATATTTAAAAATCAGTTACTATTTTAGGTCATACGTTCTGCAACATTGCTTTTTAAAAATGTGATATATTTTTTCTGGATGTGTGCTGGTGATACATCATATTTCATTCAACTTTTTGTTTGTTGATACATAAATAAAATGATGTTACTTCATTGAATTGGTGATACATTATTCTACTTGATTTTTTTTGTGGTGATACATCATTTACCTTGTAATAAATCATTCACCAAACACATTTTTATATATTGATACATTATTCAATTATCCATAGAGCATTCCTTAAAATATTTTTGTATAGTGATACACAATTTAATAGTCGATACAAAATTTTAACATAATATAATATCATCATTTTATATAGTATATTTTTTTATACATTTTAATTCCCTCATTCCTTGTAATAAAATGAAAATATGTTCGATATAGTGGAAGAAAAACAACAATGAGCATAAATGAATTGAAAATAATATTATTAAATATGACCAATATAAAATTGTTGTTGAATGGGTGGTTATAAATATGATTAAACTCATTATCAAATGTATATATATATAAGGGTATTAATTAATAGATAATTTATTATCAATTCTTTATATATAAGCACTTAAATTTTTTTTAAAAAAAATTATGCTTCAAAAATCTGTTTTCAACAAAAATGATTATTATTTGTTTATGAAATAATAATATAATTTTGTTCATGATTTTTTTGAAAATGTATTTGGAAAAAATAGATAAATTTTTTGAAATCATCATATGACATTTATAATGAGCAGAAATTTTGAATCGTTTCAAATATTTTTTTTGTGAATAGTTAAAATATAGGTTTTTATTGAAGTGTGTTTTTTATTTTAATAAATGAAAAAAATTAAAATTATATTTTTTATAAGATTTATTGTTTTATTATTTCATTTTTATTTAATATAATTCAAATGTATTTTTTTAAAATAATTTTATTCTACATATTTGTGTAGAAATATTATATACTTATAGAATGTATTTTTTAGAACAGAATTCATTAAATTTTTTCTGTTAAATTTATAATTGAATTATTATAAATATATGTTTTTAATTTTATAAATATTATTCCATATTTTTAATAGATAGGTATTAATTTTATATGCCTATCCATTATATCTTTAGGTAAACTGATTCTTAAATATAATAATTTGTGTTTCCTTGGTAAATGGTATATCATGTAATATATGTTTAAAATAAAATAAAAATGACTACATAATGAAACTAACACATTAATAAATTTAATATTCTTATTACATATCATCAAAAATAATCCAAACATTTGATATAGGCCATATTTATTATATTTTCCAATTTTATAGGTCCTTTATATTATTTTATACAATAAAAATTCAAATACATCATTAGATTTATTTCATTTTCATTAAATTATTAACATACAGATATATTTAGTATATCATTACTTTTAAATAAATATTTTAAGTAAAAATTATTATTTTATTTTGTGATATTATTTTTATTATTATTGATTAAATTATTTCCTTAAATGATTGGGCAACAATGACTCAGTGGATGTGCAAGATATAATAAATTAATAAAATGATATAAAAGGATTCTAAAAATAATATTATATCAGTTATTTTTAATGTTGAATTATTTTTTAGAAAACAGTAACATATTAAAGTGTTTTAATACATTATATTATAATTATATTTTTGTCTTTTATTTTTAAAAGTAAAATTAATTGAATAGTTACAAATTTGGCAATAATCTAATTTTAAATTAAATAATTACTATTTAAATTAATTAAAGTACACAAAAAAATTATAAATATTCATTTGATTGGTATATGGTTTATGAAATCTACCATTTTCTATTTATTGGCCATTTTGTATTTATATTAAGTATGATAATCCTTTATGTCTAAAAAATTGATATTACCATAATTAGAAACACAAGATACTAAAGGCTACAAAATAGATATTTGTAAATATGAGATCAAAATTTGTAAAAAATAGGATGAAAATATAATTAAATATAATCATCATAATATATATTATTATCAATTTTTATATATTGTGACATAAAAAATAATTTATGTTAATTATATATTGAAAGATAATCCAATAGTGCCCCACCACTCCCTAATAAAAGGGAACTAACTCATCTAATTAATTCAGACATATAAAAATTCTTTTTTCATTCTAGACATGGAGAAATATATTTCCGACACCCCTTATCGCATCATATAATACTTTTTTATAGAATAATTTTATAGAATATTTTATTATGAACCATAATAATTTTTCTGAAGAAGATGTATTGTTCTCAATCGGGCATATTTAGATTACTTCTTCCTCCTACATGAAATATTTTAAAAAAATTAAAATATATAAAAATATATATGTTCTATATATTTATACATTATTATTTTAATATATGTCCCACATATCTATCCTCTTCCATCAATTGGGAAAAACTGTTGTTCTAGGGTACATCGGACTACTCCCTCGCGAAGGAATGTAAATCATTTTCCATCCCTATATCTCATGACTGATTATACTGATGTATTTAATGTAATTTTATGATATTAATGAAATATTTTTCATTTTTTAAATATAAAATATAAAATATATTCATTCCTTCAATTCCATGGAGGATTTATAAGGCCATTAGTTTGTATGTATGGACATCAACCTCCAAAAGGTGATGTGATTCATTTTTGTTCACCAAATATAATGGGTGATACATTTATTTTTATAAAAAGAAACATTATGGTTTTTATGATTTAATAATAATTTAGAATATATATATATATATATATATATATATATATATAATTACCCACTTTCTATATTAATCATTGAATAATGAAAACATCACTCATGATTCTAAATTGTTCATTTCTTCGTATCCATTATTTATTATTTAATTTAAAAGTAAAAATGATGATTAAAAATTATAATAATTTATTTATAATTATTTTATATATCATTAAATATCAACCACTTTCAATACATTCATCTAATAGAAGAAATTTTTGACATGTGAGTTGAATGTCATCAAAACATATAACTTGAAAATAATTTATTAAATAATTATTCATAAAATGATAAGAGATAAAATAAATTATACTATATAAATTAAAATGGTTCTAATGAATTAAATAATTAGGATATGTTTATTATATAGTAATAAAAAGAACGTATGTGATGATTCAGACTCAAGTTAAGAATATTTCTTTTAAAACAATTCTCTGTAAAAATTTTACTTCTATGTCTTTTCATGCATGATGTTATTCTAAAAAAATTATTTTATGGATTTATTTACATGTAAATAAATAAATTGTAATTATAATTTTATATTTATTTTTAATTTATTTCAAAGTTATAAAATATCAATCATTTCTTGTAAATGTTTTACTTTATTTCTAAAATGAGAAATGGTATTTTCTATATTAATGTATATGACACAAACAAAGTTTCCCACCACTACATATGTTATTTTATTTTTGGATTATAATTCAATAATTTTTGTTTCATTTATAGAAAAATTTATTTCCCTTTTTAATTTTTTTATATAAAAATTAAAATGGAATATATGTCATCATATCCAAAAATTCATTCTTATGTGTTCATGGAATATTATTACTATTGTAACAACTGAAATGAAATATTATTTATATTTTGGTTATATTATGATTATTTGGAATTATTTATGATGATGGGTGGTTAAATTATAATCAATTTATGGGTGGATTGATTATAAAACAAGGATATGTGGTTACATTATTAACCATGTATGGGTTGTTTCATTATATAACTATAGTGACTGGGTCCATGATAAACCTCCAACACATTCTTTATAGAAGTCGACTATATGGTTATTCCATTAGTTTATGTTATATGGAATATGATTTCCACCATTAGTAATGTGTATTATATATAATTTATAAATATTTTTATAGAAGTTTTATTATTTTTCATCTTATTATTATAACTATATGTTTATGTGGAATAATACAATACCTTTTTAAGGGTGAAACTTAAATTCTTCTGAATTTTTTTTTGAGTCTTTCATGACATTAAATATACCATTCTGAGTTTAATGTGATCATTTAATATTTATTTATATATTACTTCTGAAATTATTTTTAAAGTTATGGTAAATTTTTATGTTAGTAGGAGATTATTTTGAACTCAATATTTATATTTAAAAAAGGAATCATTTAATAAGTATTCATAAACTAATGGTTTCATTATTTATCCTTCTATCTATTACAAACACTTTTTTCTCATATAAATTTTTAAAATGATTTTCATAATTTTTTATGGATTTCTAGTTAGAAGGATTTATTAAGATGGTAATTAAAATTTTGTATCATAAAAAGAAACGTGATTCTTTATATAATATTTGATTTGTGTAAAAAATGATACTAAATTGTTTTTTAAACTTGTAAAATTTCAGTTTTTATATATTAGGTTTGAAAAAAAATATACTAAACACTACAGCTAGTACATATTTATGAATACATGAAAATAAATTATTGACTTAAAAGTTATGTTTAGATAATGTTTATGGCTGGATCCATACATTTGGTTATAAAGAAATGAAAGGGATCTTATCCTTTGGATCTCTCACATGTAAACATTGGAAAAAATATGAATCTCCCCCAAAGGGATTAAAAATAAATGTGGTGCCACAAGGAATGGTAATATCTTTCTCACCCAAATGATATAGATACTCATAAAATTCATTTATTGGTATTATTTCTATACCATTATTTTTTTCTAGACTATTATATTTAGTATCTGATAAAATGTTTAAATAAAACAAGATGTTAAGAGGTTATTTGAAATTTTTTTAAAAGTAATATATAACAACAAATGATATTATGGTAGAGGGAGTTATTGTTATTTTGATTAAAAAGAAAATATTTTAATGTACTATAGAATAGATATCTTAGAGTTTTTCCTTCTCATTAGATAGATTACTATTTTGTTTTGACATTCTAACATTTATTTTTTTCTTTTTTGTAAATTCAATGTTCAATGAGGAATAAAGGTAAAACATTATGTGAAGGAAAATGCAGTGGTTGTTTGAATTTGAAAATAATTTAACATGGTTTTATAATGAATTGAGATTTATTCATTCTTTACTATATATAATGATTTATTATTAGAAAAATTATGCTAAGGGAGTCTCTGAATTCATCAAAGAATTGTGGAATGAAGATTCGGGTAAATTTAGGGGATAATGTTCATAAAGAATAAGTTGTTCAGAAACATTTTTTCCCTGAAATTGGGAACAAGTACCCATGGAAATGTCTTCAATAGACATGATGGTGTTTTTAAGGAAAGAATAAAGTAATAACATACAATTTTTTTAAAAATAAAATGGCTAGTTAATGATCTGATGGGGAATAAATTTTATCAGAATATATTTATTAAATGATTTAAATTTTGGTGTTGTGAATATTATAGAAATAAATAACCTATAAAAGAATTTCAAAAATGGGTTCAATGAGTTCATACTGATAAATAGTTAGTAATGAATAATTCCATTACTATTGACAATGATGAAAATTATGATGAAGTACAAAATTTATTGATTGTAACTCAGAGAATGTTTTGAAATTTATAAATCTTATATAATGATTCATAAATTATTTTGATAGATATAATTACTACTGAATAAAAACATTGTTGGTTAATTGATTGTGATGAATATTTAATAATTGACATGCATAAATATAGGGATTCATGAGTTCTGATGTAGTGGATGATTTCAGTATAATAATAAGATTAAAAAAGTTAATAAAAATATTATTTATTAGTTAGTGGGTGTTTGTGGGAGAGATTTATTTATTTTTTATATTTTATTGAGTTATATGTCACCCTTATGATTAATATCTGATTCTTTTTATGAATTACCATATAATTGGGTGGATACATGTTTAATGATGATGATAAATTTTATTTTTTATATGATATTTGATGATTATGGTTATTGTTTGGTCTATTCATTAAATTTATGTTATTTTATAAAATTTATATTAATATATTTTTTTTAATAAAGAGGTTTTATATGCCAGGTTACAACCCATCGCACACTGAAAGGCTTCGCAACTTGATCCCATGACAAAATGGATAATTGGAGAAACTCCAACCACTAACCTATGTGATATCCTATATGATCACATTATTTTTTATGTAGGTTACCTTTTGATTTTTCTATTGTTTTTATATGGTTGGAGAGGGATTTATTTCAATTTGTAAGGCTTTGGAGGGGGATGGTTCTTTTAAGAATAAATCATGGGTTCAAAAGATGTTTATATAAAAATTAAATCTAGTGTAAAATTTAATCGAGATAAAATTACTCGAGGCATTGAGTTTCCAGTGTAAACCACTAAAAACATTACACAGTGTGTAATAGTGTTAAACACCGTTTAATTCCCCCATAACAAATTAAAATGTGATGTGTAGTTTATTTTGGGTTCATTGCTTCATGAAACCATTTTTTCATGACCCAAGGGAGATTCCCAGTGGTTTCCGGGGGATTTCTTCATTTCCGGTCAACATAGATTATTGTATGACTATTAGTAATCCTTTTTTATTTAGTTTCACTCTATTCCTCCTTGATCCAAAAAAACAATGTTTCCATTTTTCTGTTTGGGGTTTGGGGGACAATTGTAATAATAGTTTTTGGCCCAGATGTTTTCTTCCATTGTCGATCCAACTGTTCTACATTAATTTAGGGTTGTGGTTAGGTGTTATTTATCGAAGAGTTTGAGTAAGGTTTTATAAATTTCAATTCCCATAGTCTAGAAATATTTTTTGTATATGTAATTGTGGAAATTCAATTAAAATATTTTGAAATTGAAAAATGAATTAGATTAATTAAATGTAATATTAAAGAATGAAATTTTAAATTGATGGGTTATTATTATTATGAGATTAGTGGACTAAGGATTTGTGAAATTTGTCAAAAAACAGGGATTTGTGATTGATTTAAAATTTTAATTGACATGATTGGTTGTCCTAACATTGTTGGATTACTGATTTATATGATTAATATTTTTTAAAAGAATTAATGGTAAATTGTTCCTATTATTTTGATTAGATTAATTTGTCCAACAATTATAGTTTTGTGATAAATTTAAATTGTGGACCAATATGTGAATAATTTATAAGAGGGTTAATGGTGATTATACGTGATTAATATGATATATTTAATATATGTGGTTGATTGATAAATGGGGTGTGGGGAAAAGAATAACTCTAAAAATAACCAATGGTGGTAGTCATGGCATTCTAGTCACCAATTAATTTCATGTTAGTAGTCAAGTGTGTGATATAAAATATTACATTAATAGAAAATAGGGGATATTAATTAGTTTTCAGATATGGATTGATTCTCCAAATACGCACTAGGTTCTAGACATGATATTTATACAACCATTATATTTGAATTAGACTATGGATCCATGATTTCATGATTAGAATGTTAAATTAATTGAATAAAGAAAACCAAATATGTAATTAATTATAATTCACTACGCCATATGGTTATGAATCTAGCTTTTGTTGAAGAAGTATAAATGGTTTCAGTTTCATTTTGAAATATGGTAATTTTGTGGTTAACTAACAAAAAATATATTTTTAGAATGGTTTAATTGGATTATTGTAATTTATTATTTATTAAAATGCATACACATTTATAAAATTTATAATTTTTTATATGATACTAGTGCTGGAATACTGAGTTATAGTCATATCGTACTTAGAATTCTTGATCGTAACATAAATATACATTATTTTTCCTAAATAAGATAATTGTAAGATCCCTATATTGGATGGATTATATGTGATGGAGAACATATGAGGGAACCAAATATGGTAATGGGACCCTAATTAAGAGTTTTAATTGTTTTTTATTCTGGGTTTTTTATATTAACACATGACTCATATTTTATTTACATAACTACTACATTATTTTCGATGTTGTTTCCCTATTTTGATTTATCATGTGATACTAGTCTGTAGTAGTTCATGTATGATAATATTTATTAGTTATATCAATTGGATATTGTTTATTTATTTCACATATTATGATACATTGATAATTGTGTTATATTATCCCCATGTTGTATATTTGACCCTCACTGATATTCAATGGCCTCTGGAGTATGATGAGGTGTCCATGACGTCACATAGAGTGCTAGATTGGGGAAACGATATCTGGGAAAATATTTAAAACATTACAATATGGTATCCAAAGAGTTTTATTATATTTTATTTTTTGTTTCTATTTGTTAATTTTATACATGAAACATCAAAAATTCGGTACTTATTCCTGAGGTAAATCATCAATTTATTTATCCAATTTATCGAGTAAATCCCAAGTATCTTGGGTTGGATTGTTGTTATATATCTATGTTGTTATAGTTGGATTTAATTTTATGTTAGGTGATTCACTTGTTGTGGGATGTTATTGTTTACTAATATTTTATTCACTGTCTGGTATGGAATGAATTTTATGTGTACATGCGTCATTATAGGTAGCAAATATTTATTATTACTTGCAAAATTTTTATCCACGAATAATAAATAAGTTTTTCGGTGGGTTACATAAATAATTTTTTTTCATTACTTGTGTAGTTCATATTAAATTGTTTTCCTAATATGAAATTTATAATCGTAAATGATGATAAATGTGCCCATTTGGAATGGATAAATGGTTTTCTAATGTAAAAAATGAATTTTTATATTTTATACCCTATGTGATCCATGATCCACGTGAGGGATGGTTGAGGGTATTGTTGGTTCCTTAGATTCAACCTCATATCAGGTTATAGGGGATGGCTTGTTGTGGTTTTCTGTGAATCCATCTTATGTGAATTTGGTAATTCTATGTAATGTTTCCTAAGTCTTTTGTTTTTAATTATATAGAAATTACTGCATTTTTATGCTTGTTGGAGTGATCACAAGAGGACATGGATGGAAATGTGCCTCCAGTTGTGTACTTGAGGACCTGATAGTTCCTAATAGGGAAGCTTGTGGGCAGTTCTGTGAGATCTTTTGTAAGAGTATGTAGTTCATGGAGAGAAACCCAAGGTGGGGTCTGAAATTTATATGATATGTTACATGGGATTTCCATTTCTTGCACCCTCAAACATATACAGTATAGGGTGGAACAGAGGTAGTTGTGTATCAGATTAGGTTTATCTATGTTATTCATGACCACATATATATTATTTCTGAGAAGCGTGTCAAACATGATTCTTATATGTTATGTATACAAGAAATGAATTGGCAGTACATCAATACATTGGATAGCTTTTGGTGAATATAGAGTCTACGGTAATTCATGAGATGTTGAAGGATAAATTTTACCCTAAAATGATTAGGCAGGAGAGGGAAACAGAGTTCATGAGGTTGAACTTGGATGTGGAATATGGGTAATGATGAAGGGACATGATAGATTTTGAGTGAAAGAAGGAGGGATTGTAATCCAAATTAGTTTAGAAGTTATATATCTTCTAGGAATGGATTTCATGGCATTAAACATGGTAATTATAGAAAAAGGTTACTATATTATATTAGTGGTGTATCTTATAGGACTCAGACTGCAGTATAAGAAAGAGTGGAAGGACAGTTGCATGTAGTTCAAACTACACTTATGGATAGAGAGGATAGTCAATCGATATATAGATGTACTATTTATTTGACTTTTAAAATTTCTAGTTCAATGTTTCATACTCGTGAATCACATTATTTTATATTGGGACAACTACTGAACAAGGTGCATCTGATTGTGGATTTTGTGAGTGGGGTTATGATAATTGATGTTTGGAGCATGGTCAAGAGACATGTACAAAAGAAAGGGGTGTTCTATCAATGTTTTGGGGTATCATATTCTATGGGATCTTTAGATATATTACATGTTAAGTAATTAATTTATTTTAGGTATGTATTTTCTTGTATCATACTGATCCACATAGATAATTACTATGGGAGAGTTACTTTTACCACTCTAAAAGATGATATTTATGTTCATCGTGGAGTACAAGAGATCATGGCGGTCTATTAGGGCCAATTTAACACAAACTATGGGAGCTTAATGCCCTGGTTTCAAGTCATTTACTAGATGATTGAGGGAGATAACAAATTCATTCCATACACATAATATATTGGTTTCAATATATGTTTCATGAGAACTTCTTAGGGATTATACATGAGAGAGATGTTGAGTTTATGATTGATCTTATACCTATAGCTGAGCCGGTTTCCATTCCATCTTATAGAAAAAAACCAATACTGTATTGGTAGTTTACTACTTAACTGGTCAATTCGATGGATACAGATTTATCCCTACAGGTATGTCACATTGGGGTTCCCCAGTTTTATTTTCTATGAAGGCTGCCATGACATTGTTCTTATGTGTTGATTACTAGAAGTTGAATCATATGTAAGTAAATAATCATTACCCATTTGTGCATATTGAAATTCCAATTATATATTTATAGGTGATTGTGTATTATTAAAGAAATACCTACGATCATGGAACCATCATCTCAGAGTTCGACATTCTGTTATACCACAAATAGTTTTCCAGAAGCCACTATGGCTTATATGAGTTCATCATGATTTTTTTCAGGTTGATGAACACTTGGAAAGTGTATATGACCTGCATAAATATAATATTCTAGTTGTAAATGGATTTTTCAAGGTTTTTTTGTGGATGAAAACTTTGTGTACTCAAATAATAGTGATGATCATTCCCAACCTCATGAAATCATAATGAGTATGTGAAGAGAGGTCTGACTATACACTAACCTATCTGAGCAACAATTTTGGATCAATCATCCGCATTACATCTATCACATCATCATTGAGGAAGGTGTGTATGGGGAGGAATTAGATAATTTGAAGTTAGTTGTTTCTTGGGGGAATATTAATAATATTTTTTTAATCCATAATTTTCTGGGGTTAATGGAATATTATCAGAGTTTCATACAGTAGATTTTTCACTTTGTAGTACCACATTACTTCTTGACCAAGAAGGTAAAAATGATTGAATTCTATATATATTGTTATAATTAATTCCATGATTTGAAGTAGATATCAAAAACTACACCATTTTTAATCATACATAATCCAATAGAGGGAGAAACAATGTTTTGTGATTCACCTAGCATCGAACATGCCCAAATTGTGATTTTGGGAGACTTATTTTAAACATTTGGGTCACAGAAATTAAGGCCTCATAAACTGAATTTCACTATGAATGACCTTGATTTATAGATAGTGGTTTATGATTTTTTGTATTGGATACACTATCTAATGGGTTAGAGGTTTACTATGTACACCGATCATAAGATCTAAAGGTATATCTTTTCTCAAATAAGTCTTAAATCATTTGAAGCGGAGATGGGTTGAGTTTTTAGAGTCAATTGATTTAGATCTACCATATACACACGAGAATGGAAACATGGTTATTGAAAATTTATATAGGAAAACACGGAAATAAGATGTTCAAGTGCCTAGATCAGAGTAGAAGATGATGACCATAATGGAAAGGATTAATGTTGAGTTTTAGGGGGGAAAAGCTCATATAACCATAGTATTGGTATCAAGTGAGTTAAAACATTTGAGCTGGATTAGGGTGAGTCAATTTGTGGATCATGAGTTTTATGCCTTAAGGGAAATAATTGAATTTTTGGAATCACTAACATACTAGACATTAGATGGGGTTTTAGATAATCTATGTCAAGAATTGCATTTATTTCATGTGAGCATGCATTAGGGGTTGATGCCTGAATATCATTCCTCGAAGGGGGTGGTTCAACTGAGTTTGAACAAAATTTACTTTAACCTATTTCAACAGTATTTGTGAATGGGGATGAATAATGAAATTATAGGGTTAATGAAATGATTATACGCTTATAAATAGGTGATGTATTGACATTAATGACTTGGTGGTTTTCTAAATACATTTCCCAAACTAAAATGTAATTTGGATGATGTTACCATGGAGTTTATGGTGGGTGTAATATTAATTCTCCAAAAGAATGATGTTATTTTTTTATATTTGGATTGAATTCATACATTAACAATTTTTTTCCAATTCCAGATACTTCAATAGAAGATTAGTTTGGAGATTTTTAAATTCAAGGGATAGTTTATCTGTATGTGGTGGAGGCATGTGATTTATAGTTTTTTGGACCGAGTCTCTTGTAGGAGGAATTAGAGAATGAATTGTTGAATGGTCAATATATGGATACAAATCATATTAGTCATAATTTTTATATTGATCCATGAGAATAACCCCCTGTGATTACAGTGGGTGACATCTTGTTCCTTCTCATGTCACCAAGATTGGGTGACCATAGTATTTAGAGGTAGGGCATAATGGTGACAAGGTTTGTGGGAGATTTTGAGATTGTAGATAGAATCGGGCTAGTGGTATAGTAATTATCTCTTCTGAAAAGGTATAGTTCTGTAAAAGACATGTTTCATGTGTAACAACATCAATCGTACTACCCCTACATTTTTCATGTGATCAATGTTGATGATATTGTGGTCGATATTGATAGGTCTTTTTAGGAGCATCTGATACATGTTATCGATCACAGTGAGAAAGTGTTATGGATAAATATCATGGAGATAGTATGAGAATTGTGGAAACATGATCGTGTTTATGAAGAAACATCAGAGATATAAGAAGACATAAAATATCAGTGGACCAAATATTTTTAACTTCATGATATTAGAGATACATCGAGATAAATCTTGATGAAAATATATAATAAGGTGGGGAGACTGTAGGATCCCATTATTTTTCAAGGTACATTCTCTTTTTATATTTATCTATTTTTCCTAGGTATGTGAGGATTTTAGTTTTTTTTGGAAGGATTTGGAGGCAATAGGATCTTATATGTATAATATTTGTTCTATAAATATTGTATAACAAATACAAACACATTATAAATCTATTTCAAGCCATGTAAAATTTAATATGTTTAAATTCACAGGAGGTGATGTTATTTATTATCACCAACCATTAAAATAAATAAAATTCAATGTAATTCCCTATGCAGTAGGCTGAAATGTGTCATGCGGTTCATTTTTGTCTCATTCCTTCATGTATCCTAAATTCTCAAAACCATCGAGTGATTCCCTGTGGTTTTGGAGTGATTTCATCACCTCTGATCATTACATATTGGGGTTTGATAATTGCATTGAATTTTTTATTTGGTTTTCATCCATTCCACCATATTTCAATGAGGATGTGTAATGTTTTGTATGCGTGTGTTTTGGGGGTTTATTCTGATAAAAGGATTTTTGCCCAGATCATTTCTATAATTGTTTATATAACCATTTTACATCAATTCAGTGTTTATCAAGGGTGAGCATTCAACAATTATCCTGAGGCACGTGGTATAAGTATTATTTCCCATATTCTTGAACTATGTTACATGTATGTAATTGTGGAAATTGAAATAACTTTTTTGGAATTTGAAACATGAATTGTTTTAATTATTTTTTAGATTAATTAATATAATTATGAAATTGTTGGGCTTCTAGGTTTATATGTATTATGAAATACTGGATTTTGATATTTGTGAAAAAATGAGGTTTTTGTACTTAAGGAAAATTAGAATTAATTAATTGTTGTTAAATGGACTAATGGGGAATTTTTCATATTATTTCAATGTGATTATTGTTTTAACCCTGAATATTTGGTAGTAAATTGAAATGATGAACCATTATGTGAATAATAGATAATAAGTATAATGACGAATAAATTTGATGAATGTGAAATATGTTACTTATATGGTTGATGGATAAATTGGGTGTGGGATAAGGACTGATGCTAAAAATACCCATGGGGTGCTAGACATGGAATATTTTTCACCAATTGCATGAATGGTAAAATTTTAGTACGGTATAATGACTCGTGCCTCAAAATCCCATATATGAGAACAATGAGGTCTCTAATAGGGATTAAATGTCAAAGTACTAATGAGGTATGAGTCATGATGGTATACAGCCATGATATTGTAGTTATACTATTGCTCCATTTAGTCGTGAAATGAAAGTAAATTGAATGGAATAACGAATGAGATTTTGGTAATGAATTTGGATTCCCTATGTTATATGATTTATACTCTGGAATGAGACAATGATATTTTGGATGTTATGGGTTTTTTTTTCTTCAGTAACAATGTGGTTAATTAAAGAAAAATTTATTGTTAAAACTATTTACATACCATAGTACACATCATTTATTATACTAATAAATAAATTTTTTTAGACTAGATATTTCATTATACACCATTAGTGTTGGCGTACTTAGTTGTACTCACTTCCTACGTTGAATACCTAATCAATACCTGAATGGAATTATTGTATTCATGTTCAGATAAAGTTAAGATCCCAATATTATATGGCTCACCTGGGATGAATCATGAATGAGGGAACCTAACATGGTGTCGTGAACCTATTTGGAAGATTTAAGTGTGAATTTATATTAGGTTTTGAATATTAATAGTTGTATCATATATGGAATGAACTATATAATGCATAATACTGGATATTGTTTCCCAATTTTGGATTATCATGTGATACTAGTCATTGTTAGATTTTGAATAATTCAAGTTATTAGTTATATTAGTTGGTTATTGATTATTTATTTCCACCATTGTTATACTTTTAAAAAGTTGTTATAGCCTCCCTATGTTGTATATATGACCCAATGTTCTTGTCACAAGACTCTATAGTATGGGGATGCAGACCTGATGTCACATAGAGAACCTTCTTCAGGAACAGACATGTGGAAACCAGGTTGGGATGTTACATATCTAGTTTAGTAATAAATTTTTTATATACATAAATTATTTGTAATATTATTATTATATTGAATTATAAAACATATGGTTTTTATATTATATAACAATTTTATTGAAAAACTTTGTTTTTAATTAAGACATTACTGTTATTTTAGAAGAAGATTGATATATTTGTAACCTTCTATGATTAATCTAATTAAAAATATTTTTTTTATAATATGGGATTTTAATTAATCAATAATAGAATAATTATATTTTAAAATTAATAAATAAATTTAATAGGGATTTATGGGTATTAATTTTATTTATTGAAATGATTACAATATGTGAAAGTTTAAATTATTAGTTCAGAAATAGTTATGGAATGAGGAAATATGATTAATTTTTGTTATTTGGAGATAAATGATATATTTAATTTTGAATAATAGATGAAAAAAGTATTATAATAATGGGGTTTTAAACATAATTATAAATATATTTCTTAAATATAAATATATTTTTATATAATGATTTAGTTCGAATGTTGGACATTGATATTAAATTTTAGAGAATAATGTATTATTTCTTTGCAAAATGTTCTCTTATTTTTGAGAATTATTATACCTTGCAATAACCATTCTTATTTTTTATAATTTCTAACCTTAGTATAAAAGTATTTTTTAATATATTTTTTCGATGTATGTGATCTTTTTGTGTTGATTTCTGTGTTTCAGTTATAAAAATAACGTTGATTATTAAATGTCTGTAGAAAATTATGAGAGTGTGGATGAAGTTAATAATATGATGAAATTATACAGGTGATGTATGTGTATTTATTTATATTCGTACACTATATGGTTATGGAATTACTCAAAACTAGGGAAATGTTCCCAAAAAAATTTCTTTATTACATCCATTTTATATTAATTAATAGTCTACTTCTATTTTTTTTACTACTTTGCAGTCACGGACTTTCTCATCAACATTTTTATTCTGGTGATCAATGATCAATTTAATTCTCTATTAATATTTTTACATTATTCAATTTTTTAATTATCATATTTTTACACCACATAACTATTTCGCTATAGACATCTTGATTATTTTTTATTTTTAATGGCCACCTCATTTCACAATCCTTATTTTCAAGAGGAAGTATTGTAGACATTTTTTACAATTTGGGATTTCCAAAATGGTATATTTAAATGGTGGTCAATTTATTATTTAGGTCAAGTAAATATTTTGAGGACCCAATTTTTAATGTAATGGATAAGGTAACAAACTAATTTATTTAAAATGATTTTTTGTTCGATAGTTTCCATGACATGAAAAACAAAGCTCAAATGAACCATAAAATATTAGAAATTAAATTTAACCATTATAACCTAGATTATGAAGTGGCCATTATGAATTTAATTTACAACATTATGATATATATATATATATAATTAAAAAAGATATATACTTATAGATTGAATCCTAAAAAATAGTAACTAGTTTTTAAAAAAATCCTTTTTATGTTTCCAAAATAATTTTCCCAAAAATGTAACGTATATTTATCTCTATAAGAAAAGTTTTTTATTAATTTATTTGATATTTAGATATTTAATTTGTTAAAATTAACATATTCTTTTTGAAATCCTCTTATAAAAATTAGAATAAGGTGAAATTGTTTTGGTTTAATGAAAATATTTGGTTTTTACTAAATTTGGAAAATCACAATTATTTTTAAAAACTATGATATCTTTTAAAGAATTTATATTTTAAAACTATATTTTTTGTTAGTGTTGAAATTTATTTATTTAATTTTAAATTAATATAATATAGTTAAGTTATTTTAAAATTAATTTTATACATGAATTGTCTAAGAATACATTTTATAATAACTGATTTATTTTAAAAAAAACATTTTTTATCAGGTTTAGTCAGTTAATATTTAAATTAAATAGTCACAAATATATATTATCAAAATTTAATAATTTATTCCATAATATGGAATCAAGAGGGCTATAATTGGAGAATTGGATCATTTTATTTATCGTCATTGTGAATACCAACATTTGTAATTTTTGTCACCACGATAAATGTGAAATCTGGTAATTAAGGATACAAATTAAATTAAAAGGACATAATGATGACCCTTAGACTCTAATGAACTTAATTTTAAGAGTTTATATTCGAATAATCATATAAAATTTAAATATATGGGGTTTTTCCCATTTTTCTATGATTTCGATCAATTATATTATTTTATAAAAAAAATTCTCTTTGTTTTATTATTTTCAATTTTCTGAAATTTTGATGGTCATAGGATATATTATATTCTAATTTTTAATTTTTTAATTTTACTCAATTTTAATCATTTCATTTATTTTTTATTGTAATAATATAAATAATTTTCTTAATTTAATGTTAAACACTAACAATAATCTAGTGCAAGTAGTAAAATACAATTACATGAGTTTATGAAACAATAAAAATAATAATTTTTTATGAGTTTTTACCATATTTTTTTGATAAAAATGATATGTTAGTTGGGTTTGGATTGAATGTATTGTAATTTCATTATTTTCTTATATTAAAAAAATTAAAATTAAATTAACGGTTCTATAATTGATGCCAATGTTATTTTATAAAAAATAATTACTTATTAAATTATTAAAAAAATTAAAAATATTATCATCATCAACATTATTGATTTTTTTGATTAAATCTTCTATTTCCCATTTATTGGTCTTTTTTATTTTTATAGACGTTATACTAAACACTAATGAGTAAAAAACATTGATTTCATCATAATTGTAAAAATGGATAACGAATGAATAAAATAAAATGATATCGGTCAAATTAGATCAACACATTTAAAAATTTTATTTTATGATAGTATGTAAATATATCCCCATTTTATATTCCAATATTATCAATTTTATTCCACCTAGTAGTCAATATAAATTTATATCAATTTTATATTTTGTAAAATAACATGAGTTCTCCTCCCATGTCTTGTAAAAGTAATCCTCATCTTTTCTTATAATAAAACATAAAAGGCATGTTTTTTTGGTCAAAACATTATATAATATCTTCCTTTCATCCCTCCTCTTGTTCTAGATTAATTTTTTATCATAAAACCATCCTAGTGATGCTCCTTGTGAAAACATTGGAAGGATTTCAAAATAAGAGTTACAGTTTTTAATCACATGTCTTGGTATATTTGTCCTTCCTCCTCATTAAACTATTATTGAACCATGGGGATTAAATAAATACATCATCATCCATATACCGAAATTTTAATTTATTAAGTAAATAACCTACATCAATCTCCAATTTTATCAAATTAAAAACAATTCAATCACTCGGGTGTATGACCTACTACCACCCTGCGAACTGATTTAACTCATTTTTCATCACAGAATCTCATGTTTGGGAATAATGATGAATTTAATGTATTTAAATTATGTTAATTAAATATTAACATTACTTAATAAATAATAAATCATACAATTTTCTTGGCGAGAATCATCAATTAAAGGATGAAGGGGAGTCTTCCTCGATGTCTATCCATTGAACAACATGGTTTTGTGAAAGGAAGGTCCATCCAAGGGGCGGTATAATTGGCACATGAAATGTTGAGAGACAACGACATCCAGATGTACGGATACAATGTGGTGATTAAACTTGATATGAGCAAAGCATATGACAGAATTCAGTGGAGCTTCATTAACAGAGTTCTCATTACTATGTGATTCTCCCATAAAGTCATTGATCTTACCATCATGTGTTTTGGCTCCTCATGGATGGGGGTTTCCTACATAGTGAAGACCTATGGATTCATTATGGTAGCCTGTGGGCTACGGCAGGGAGATCCCATATCCCCCAGTCTATTTATACTAACGAAGGATACCCTCAGTCGCCTCATCAACAAAGGTATGTCCTATGGAAATATCCTCCCTTATAAAATAAAAACTAACCTTCCAACCATTTCTCATTTGATTTTTGTGGATGAAAACATTGTTTTTATCAATGGTGGAAGGAGTTCAGTGAATGGCCTAAAGTGGATTATGGAGGAATACTGTGCATGGAGTGTCTATCTTATCAACAATTCTAAGAGCAGGCTTATTATCTCCAGCAAGTGCATTGCTCACCAGGTATCTTGGATTTTTTGTCTTATGGACATGCATCTAGGATATTTCCCTCTAGAATATCGTGGCGCCCTAAATTCTTCCGGGAGACTCGGAGTCCGAGACTTTGATCTAATTGTGATAAAAATAGCGATCATGGTGATTAATTGGAAGATTTGCTTTATATCCTTCAGAGGAAGGATTGCTTTATTAAAAAGTTTTTTGGAATCCATCCCCATCCATGCTATGGCTTCCAAAATTTTTCCAAATGGAGTCATCAAAAACATTGATAAGATCCTAGCCTGGTTCATATGGGATGCGAGATTAGACAGAAGAGGCATTGGGTGGCATGGGAGAAGATTGCAAGGCCAATTAACGATGAAGGAATCAATGTGAGGAACCTCAATAGCATGATTCAATGCATTCCTGGAAAACATGCACGAGAAATACTCAAGGTACACACAATTTTGGGGATGTCTATGGAACATATGTGGATTAGAAGTTTGGAAGCCACTAGAGGCCAGACTTCTCCCTTCTCTACCAAGATTCATCCACTCATCCAAACTCCCCATCAATATTCATGTTGGCTCATGGGGGATGGTAACATCCTATTTAGACTCACAACTTGGCATGTTCTATTATCGACATTCCAAGTTGTCATGCACCTTTGATTACCTTTAGGGAAGCGAGTATGTACCCTTCGTTATGTCAGGCAATTATGAATGAGGAGCAACATGCCATTTTCAATTCAATTATCATCTGCTCTGAGCCTAATAAACTTATTTTTACTCCTTCATGAGGGGACTTTACCATTATGGTTTTTCAGAGGCTCCAGTATGTACAAGACCATCATAGATACTTGAATGATATCATTTAGAGTGCCTAAATTCCTTCCATGTTCAATTTCCAATCCTGGAGATTAAGGCCATATGCGGTGGCAATATACGACAACATCAAGAAAGTGGGTATCAACATGGCCTTTCATTGACACTGCTACAAATTACTAAAGGAGGAATGCATGTTTCACCTGTTTTTTCAAGGAGAGTGGCCTCGGGCAGTCTGGTTATTCTTTGGTGGCCTCGATATGGCCACAATGAATGATCACGATGGGGAGTCCTTCCTGGAAAATTTGTTTCTTGGGACTGCAGAGGAGGGTCTTAGTCAGGGGGTGAGGTCCATCGTCTTCAGTGGCACCTATTGTTTCATGTGGAAGGCTATAAACCAAGCCAGGTATGAGGGCACCCATCCAACTTCATGGATGATCATGGTTAGTATAAAGAATTTTCTGATCAACATGTCCACTTTCTTCATAGTTGGACGCTATGCCCCTCTGCCTAACCTACTCAAGATACCATCCATGGTAGCCCAGGTCTCCAGAAACAACGCAACGGGACAATGGGTCTACTGGCACCCCTCGAGAGATGGTTATAATCTAAGCATGGATGGATCCTACATCATGGGTAGAATTAAAGGTGGGGGCATGGTGTGGGACACTCGAGGGGAAGTTATTATAGCCTTCACTGAGACGTACGACAACAGTGACCCTATTCTAGTTGAGGCAAAATCTATGATTACGGGTTTTTCCTTTTGGAATAAGAAGAACCTAGAGATATCCGAAGTAGAGACTGATTCTTTTCCCTCCATGATGCTCTGCTTAGAAGATGAGTTTCCCCTTGGTCCATATCATATATGGTCAGAAAGTGAAAAACTCTTCTTAACAGAAATACACTTGTGACTCACACGTGGAGAGAAGGGAACAAGGTGGAAGACTCTCATACCACCATGGAGGATTCAGGATTAAATATATTCCCCAATACACATCCATTCATGTCTGAGGGAGTGAATTTTATTAGAGGAGATGCTCTGGGTCTCCATTATTTTAGACCCCCATAGGCTTGTTTACGGTTTTCTCTCCCATCTGATCTCTTCCCCTAATATACTGTTGGATTATCATTAATAAAAATTTGATGTTGGATGGATGGATATTTTCATTTATGTATACAAGGGGACTACCACCTCCACGAGGTGATGTGATTCTTTTTTCATCACCAAATAACATAAAAAATATATACGATTTTACTAAAATTAATATTATGGTATTAATTATATAATGATATTTATAAAATATTATAATAATACTTAAATTAATTTTATAAATATCATTGAAAAATTAGAATGTTAAAAAGGATTATGTAAGACCTACCATTACATGATTGAAACATATATCATTTTTAATAATAATAACTCATGATTGGTATTAATAGAATAGTTTATATATAAGAATAATAATTTTTTAATGATTATTATTATGTATATGATTTAATGTTTAAAACATTGACCATGTTAGACATAGAAATTTGATTATGGAAATATGGTCTAAATATCCTCAAAATTTTTTACACAAACATAATCGATTGAGTAATTGAATATTGTCTGGTAAGATATACAATATAATAAATAGTAAATATTAAAATATGTTCAGAATAAATTAATAATTATTAATAAGTTCATTATCCTTTAATATATCAAACATACATGATATTTCAATCTCTTAGTAAGGGACATTATTTAAAAAAATTACTCTTATAAATGATTCATGTTTAACTATATTTATTCCATGTCCAGATTCGTAAATATTATTTTATGGATTTATTTATATGGAAATAAATTAATCTAAATGGAAAATTTATTTCTCAATTAAATTTCATTAAAACCATTTCAAAATGTGTATTTTTCAGGAATTTTTTAAATTTATTTTCAAAATTAAAAAAAGGAATGTTCTATTTTCACATATACAATGAATATTTATTTTCCCACCATTATAATCATTAATCTATTTGTGGATTATTTAAAAGAATCATTGTTTTCATCAGAGAAAAACACTATGTTTTTATCTATTTATATTAAAAAAGTGTTTTAAAAGGGAATACATATTTTTGTATCATGTATTTTTTCATATTTGATAATGAATATATTTATATATGTAATGTTAAAAATGTTGACTTTAATATTTCAATCTATGTTATGGTTATTGGAAATTTTTGTGTGATGAAATGTGGATCGATTATAAAATATGTATAGCGGATCTATTATGAACTGCAGATTGGTGGTTATGGTATCCACCAAGGATGTGTGGTTCCATTTTAATCCAATGAGGGGTTGGTCCGTGATGTCCCTATAATGCATTAGGCATTGAATTTAATTATACTGTTATTAAATTTGGAATATTTATATGGTAAATATAGTCCAACTTTTCCTATATGATTTATGTATTCTATCTAGGGAATTATGGAAATCATGTGATTTAAAAAGATAATAAAATCATCATATGTTTAATGTCATGAATATGATACTTTTTAACAGTGAATGTTTATAGTTTGAGAAAAATATTTTACGTTTTTTATTAGTACAATAAAGCCTTTATGAGTTTTATTTATCAATTAATATTCTATTGAAAAAAAATTTGGGTTATTTTGGGAATATGAGTACATTTATTTTTTAATAATATGAGAATTTTCAACCAGAAGTTTGTGTTTCAATGATGCAAACATTTTGTAAGAAAACATGGAATAACTATTTCATTATTTAAATTTTTTCCCATAATAATAATTTATACTCAACCTATGTTTTAATTTTTTTTCTAATTATTATAAGTATTATTAAGGAAAATAATAAGGTCAAGAAAAAAAATTTGATGAAATTTCATAAAAAACAATCAAATGTTCTATTTTGTGAAAAAAATGTATAATAATTAAAAGAGTACAATTTGAAATAAATTGGGTGTTAATTTATGGTTTTTGACATAAAACATTTAAATTGAATCCTATTATATCATTGGGAATGAAAGAAAAATAATTCATGACATAAGAATTAATTTTATGTAATGTTTAAGGTTGTTTCCTTACATGAATTATTGGCATTTCCTTTTATTTTGTGGTGACTCATTCTCCACCTGGAGTTACCTTTTTTTTCTATAGAAGTAATTTTATAGTGATATATCAATAACTTGGTGATGAATATTATCCCTAATTTTTATAGTGAAACAACATTCACTTCAATATTGTGTGGTGAAACATCATTCCCCTAGGGTTACATTTTTTTGGGGATACATTGTTCAATATAAGATTTATCCTTCACACTATTTGTTTGGGTATTGAATTTTCTGAGATTGTGAATGAGCATGGTGATATCACATTGAACTTTTATTTAAACCATCGAAATTTTATTTATTATATTTTTCATTAATAATATTGTTTTCACTTATGGGTTGTTTTAATGTCTAGTAATATACATTTAAGAATTATTCAATCATATGAAGAATTTCAAATTATAGAAGTTATACATGGAAGCCAAGATGAATGTATGTGAAATGATCATTTATTTCATTTTTGTAAAATTCTAAATGGCATTGAAAATTTCAACATGAAGAAGAACCTATACTCATTTTTTATGTTGATTATTATTTTATAATTAATATATATTTGTCACCCCATAAGATAAATATGGCATCGTGATATAACACGATGAGTAAAATATATTCCAATCAAGAAAAAATGTAATTTTATCCAATATGAGTCAAATCATGGTCACATATATGTAAATAAATTTGGTTATCACTATGAGACAAAATAATGTTCTGGTAGAGTGATGAAAATCATATATTGGGCGATTATGGAGACATTTTATAGCCAACTGATAGTGCATCTAGGCTATTATAAGAGTTCTCCCATAGTTCCATTTCCAATTAAGGATTTATCTCATTTTGGTGACTCAACATTATTATTGGAAATTAGTTAGAATATATTGGTTTCAATACATGTCAGAAATATGCTTGAGTATTTTCTAGAGGAGTATCTTTCGACATAGAAATAGCCTAGAGAGTTTTATCAACACTATAGATTTTATTATTCCCACTCAATCACATATTTCATAATGATGTGAGGGGGTTCATTTTATAAAATCATAGTTTATGTTATTTTTATTCCACCGTCCTTTACAATGAGGTTATGTAGACAATTCCATAGTTATAATGGAGAGAAATTCTTCTACATCATTGAATACTATTACACCATAGATTTTCTTATGCGGGGAGTGAAACAATCTAGTTCTATGTCAGGAATATAATAAATTTAATTACGTGGATGTGATACACATGGAATCCTTCAATCCATATGATAAATATTAAATTAAAAACATAATTATTGGAAAACGTGGGGGTATGTTTCATTGTATTATATTAATTAAAAAAAACCAATTAGCGTTAATGAAGTGGATTGATCCTAGAGATTTTTTGTCTTGTTAATCATCTAAAATAGTTAAATATTATTTTCAAAAAGGTTATGGATGAAATATTAATAATTGATAATATTTCATTCCTAGTAACTTAAAAAATAAATTAATTTATAAAAATATAATTTAAAATTTATGAAATCTCGTATAACTAGATTTTTTTTGTGAAAATGAAGAAAAAATCACAATGAAAATGGAATTTAAGTTGAGAAAATTTGAATAGTTTGGATTATAAAAATTATTGGGAAATATTTATTAAATTAGAGAAATTTTGAATGTATTATGTAATTTTATGATCATCCTAGAAATAATATTCATTTGTGTTAATAAGAAACGAGAAGTAGATACTAAAGACTCATGGATAGAAAACAAATCCCTATAATATAATTATTTTTTATAGAATTTTATTACGATCAATTTGTAATTAAATCTATTTATTTTATCCCACTCAAAAATTAGTACGTGTAGGAGTATATGTTTTTATTGAACATAGATGAGTATTTGTCTCTTTTTATCTCTATATTCATATACTAATGATGTAGTGGTGAAATGTTATATCATGACATATTTGATATGTTCACCATAGAGTACACCATTAAAGGTTATAAAAGTAAAATTAGAATGTTCATGAACAATACATTTCTATATTTTTTGTGAGGAAAATTAAATTCTATTTACCATTACCAATGTGATGATAATATTCAATTTCTTCATAAGAGAAGTAAAAAATACTACACATTAATTCTACTAAATCAGAGGTTGTATAGTGGGAGTGGGGTTTAACATATTAAATTTATTGGGTATATCTAGAATCTTCTAAGAGTTTTCTATTCTTATTGATAATAATATTAATTTAATTTTAGTAACCTTATATAATTAGAATAATTTTTTAATATGGATGAAAGTGATGAGATATTATATATTCTCTATTTGGATTTATTTATATTATGAAACAATATAGATGAAACAGACAAGTAATCCTATAAATATATTAATGTTATATTCTTATAAAATGATTAAAAATGATAGTGTTTAGGTTTATAATTCCTAGTTATGAGATCATTCTAATCATATATATACATATAAACACAGACAGACACACACACATATATATATATAATAGTTAAAAGATGCTCAAAACCCTAAGGCATTTGGGATGAATAGGATGAATCCTTTAATAGAAATCCCAAATTAATGGAGGCAATTCTTATTGGATTATAGAATTGGTTTTATGATGTAATGACATGTTATAGTCAAATAATAGATGGTTTAATTAATGATCATGTTGAAGTAGTTGGTTCTATTCAAGTTCTTGGTCCTGGAATCACTGATTCTAACATAGTGAAAAAGATTATTAAATTATTACAACATATTCAAAATCCAAAAGTCTCACCTCCTAAGGAAATGAATATAAGTGAGTTACTAATTAATGAATTACATAGAAAAATAGGTTTCTTATGTAATAAGGGTATATTTAGGAAATTCTAAAACATTAATATAAGAAAAAAGGGTTTAAATATTTTTAGAATTAAGTTTTTAGGTGGGTTAAAACGTAGCAACTGTAATTATGATTTTAAATCACTTACTGTAAGTAATATTTAATAAAACAAAATTATATTTTAATTCTTTTATTCTATATCTTGTTTTAACAATTAATGTTAGGAAATATCTACTAAAAATATCTAATTAATTTTTAATAATAGCTTTATGAGATTAAGTTATCATTAAAATAGAAGGATAAATTTCAATTTTCATGGAGGTTCAACTATAGAAATTATTCTGTAATGAAATTCCAAATGATGGTCCCCATTAGTAAGGACATATAGGATACTAAATTAGAAGCCTCATAACACATTAAATGGAAGTTTATAATATATTTTTTGATAATATGAAGAATTTTATAGAGAGATTTAAAATTGATAAAGAATAAGAAAATAAATTACAATGAGTGGTGGTAATTTACATTGAGTTATAATTTTTTTATTGATATTTATTTAAAAATAAATGTTAATGTTAAAAATGGTTGTTTGATGATGGTTTCATGGAGAAATGAAGATGAAATTGAATCTAATGTTGAATATCCTGACAATTTATTTGATGATTTTGAATAATAATCGATAAAAATCACATGAAGTGATGAATTTTATATTAATTATTAGAGAAAAAATGTGACCATTGTAGATAATAATTTTCTATAAAGGATAAAAGTCAATAAGATTTAATATTTGGAGAATTATTTTTTTCATTGAGATCTAAGATTAAACCATATACCAAAAAATTATGGTTCAATGAATATTTCTTCATTTAGGAAATATTAAGATGATATATTAAATTTTATCTTATAATGATGTGTAAAAACATTTTAATAAAATCATATTTCACAAAGAGAAAATAGAATAGTTATAATATGAGTTGAATTGGATGGTGATATACAAAAAAAGAATAATTTTTTAAATAAGAAGAGACTATGAATGTAGAAAAATGTATAATATTATTAACCAAATAGAATTTAATATATAAAATGGATTTATAAAAGTATCTATATATGGGGAGAGGTGACTGAACATGATATATTTTGTGATAAAGTGCTATTTTTTTGATTTCTTGTATACACTCTATTATATAATGATATTTTTGAATGTTATCATAGAGGTTATATACTGTTATCCTGGAATATATATATTTATTTTATTTTTAAACTCAAATTACAATTACTTTTTGAATGTTTTTCAAATATAAAATCCATTATTTATACTAATCTAGTAAAAATAAAATTTTGAATTATAGAGAAAAATGGTTCGGAATGAAGTAAATGGGTGATGTTTTTTAATTTAAAAATAAATTTATAATCATTTATTGAATTTTGATTATAATTATTTGTAACAAGCTTTATTTTAAATAGCTAATAAATTGGTACATGTGGTCATCCTATTACTAGTGTCTTACACGCCACATAGATGACCCAAAGGAGGATTTTTTAACATTGGAGTCCCTATAGAAGGCCATCCCAAGGCACAAGGTTCATGGGTGAATAAGACATGTGCATGGCCCCCCGGTGGTAAATACCCATGTTGAATATATATATCAAGAAATTAGAAAGAACCGATAAGCGGGGCGACTATGTGTGGTGATTGGAAGAAAAACTAACTAAGATGGTGTAGAAAACTATTGTAGTTAGTGTCCTTCAGCACCTGACTAACTATGAAAATGATTGAATCCCATGCTCAAGGTTATGAGGGAGAGCCACCAGCGTGGGTGTTTTTATGTGGCACAACATCACTGTCGTACTCCTCCATTCTCCATGATGCACTGAAGGCTTAACCGAACACCATTGACTAACCACCTCAACTTGAAATTCAGACCACTATTATACTATATCCACCTTTGTAGCTCAACCACATGTCACCCGAGGCAGTTGTTGCCTTCATGCTCTAAGCTAGCCAAGGCATCCTACGACTATCACCATGTCCTCCCGCGAGTGAGAAAGATGATAGAGAAGAATAGAAAAAACACCTTTGAACTCTTTTACTATAACTGAAGTCTGTAACCACTTGAATATCACTCCTTCATCATATTCTAAGACCTTTATGGAATCATACAGTTGAATACCTTAGAGTGAGCTCAGAGACACTTCCATCACTTAAGGATGCCTCCCCCACCTACTTTTCGTTTTTCCAAACACCAATCCCATTTCAAGAATCCTACAACTACTATGAAAGCTGTATAAATATGGAAGAATTGATAACAATCTACCTAGACCACCATCACTAGCTACTACCTCTGCACTCTACCATACTTTTCCATTTTCTTCAATAGTTTTTATTTCTGAAAAAAGAACAATGATATACACCACTCACGGTCACTAGACACCCCATGATTGCACTACCATCATCAATAACCATCGTAAGACGAGGTCATCTCAAGCACCACTCTCCACCACATAGGCTTCCACCCACATCATCCGTCCATTTCTGTAATCCTTAATTGTAGTACTATTATCCCCCCTATATCCCATGTGGGGTTAAGAACACTCTCCCCATGTGAAATAATTTCACTTGAAAACATAAACACCCCTTATCTATGTGTGTTTTATATTCCACCTTCCATGTTTCTTTAGGAAAATGAAGTTATCCCACAGGTTCTTAGGGGCCTATATCAAGAATCCTGGAGATTAAACAATCCTACATTCAATTAAAAGAGTCTCACCACATCCAATTTTGTTGATCGAATACCCTTGTGGTGAACACCCATGGATGAAGAAAAACTACACCCACTAAGGATAATAAAAGGATATTCTACTACTAAAGGGTAAACCTCCATAATTTACTGATGAGGATAAGAAGCTCCTAATTTCTCCTTTTATCCTTCATTCGTCTATTTTCCTAAATTTTTCATCTAACATATCCCATTATTCATCTATGTCAAGGACACCCCATGAAAATAGGGGCATAAATCCATATGATTGGTTGAAGAGAAGGATGAACCCATTTTGTGATATTGGATTTTTGAGTTATTTTATAAAAAATTCATTTATTTTTAAATTAATGATATTAAATTTAAATAATTTTTAAATTAAAAATAAAAAAATTAGAGTTATAATATATTATTGAAAATTAAATTTAATTGATTTATATATAATTAATACATATTCTTAATATATTTTTTGGTTATGTCAATTGGATGATACGTAAAGAAGATAATGTGAAAGAGTGATTTAGGGTTTACTAAACACCCGAGGGATGAATGATGGAATAATTTAAATATTCAGTTAATGTTAATATCATATTTTCTATTTCCAAAAGAATTCAATGATATACCACCTAGATTTTCAAGATTTTATAAATCTAAATTAAAATTGAATAAGAGAATCAATTTTCACTCCATCCACATAGTTATTTTAATAAAAACCAAATGATTCATTTTTCCTATAATACAATGATAGAATCATAAAATGAAAAAACCTATCATAAATAAAATAACATCTCCTTCAACTAAATTTAATGAAATTAAAATTTTCTTTCATTTTATTCCTTATAATCTTGTTCATTATTTTACTTTTTAACAAGTTAGGAATAGATTAAAATAATTATCACGGTAAATAAGTTTTGGTTACAACCAAATTACACCCATAGATGAATTAACTTTTTTTCCCACAACCTATGAAATGGAGTGTGTCAAAACTCTCAGAACACTCCATGAGCTGGTGTAAATATGAATCTTCAAAATTATAAAGACTAGGACCTCCAATGAGGAACTAATATATTTATACCTAGAGATAGAAAAAACATGGTCAAATAGTTTTAGGTTTTTTATTTTTTAATTTTTTTATTAATCAAATTTGGAAGACTCATTTATTCAATCTTAATCACTAGTCCATGAAATAAGTCCACAAAAGATATTAGGGGTCTGTTGTGCCACATAGATTTTTAAAAAAAGTAAACTGTTTAACCATGTGTATAAAAACTATTTTTTTCAGTTAGGTGTTGACATGATTCCCATGCTTCCTAACATTCAAATTTTTTCAATTGATGATCCCAATAATCACATTCAATCATATATCAATTTTTATTCCAGATTCAAGCCAATTGTACTAGGTAATAAGCAATTCTAGTGGAATTCATTCCCCATTTCTCTTGACGGAGTATGTATGGAATTGTTGTATAGATTAAAACCTATAGAGATACTCCACTGGTATAATCTCGATGAAAGCATCATGCAAAGGTTCTTCCCAACCTCCCAAAGAAAAGAAATTTTAATGGAGTTGTACACTATTTGGAAAGCTACTCGTGAGACTCATTACAATTTTTGGGAATGATTCATGAAGCTTTGGGAAAGCATCCCACAAAAAATAGTGAAAGAACATAAATTCCTTTTCTTACACTATTTTTTATTTCCATAGAGAGATTGGAATCTTTTGGATTCAGCCTTTGTGGGATCATTGACGAAAAAATAACCATCGAAATAACAAATTCTCATTGAAATGATAGCTCGTAATTCAAAAAAATTTAGAATAAGAGGTCATATTTCAAGCTTTATTCATGAGGTAAGAACTATTTGCTCATTATCTCTCCATGAAACCCATATTGAATAATTGAGATGTTGGGTGTGGAAAATGGACATATTGCAAGTGAATGAGAAACAATATACACCACATGTATCTTGATTATGTTCATCACCCAATAATTTCACTGATCAATGTGATGAGATTTGTGGTAAAAAATATATATCCATATACATTCCAAAAATTGAAATCTCAACCACCCCTACGATTATAAGACTTTTGAGCAACAATTATCTGGTGCACCATCTACTCGGAAACTACAACTATAGTCTGAGGTCGATGGCATGAAATAGAATTTAAATGATTTACCCAGATAGCTAAGATATATTTTGGGTATTCTAACCAATTCTCTAGGAAATAATCCATCCAATACAATTCCATATCCCAAATATAATGTTCTTTCATTTACAACATTAATTAGAAATGTTCTTCAACCTCCTAAGCCATGTATGTTAGCTGATTCATAGAATAAACATAAGATAAACCTCGCCACACAAAAAAGGAATAAGTAAAATTGAAAAGTAAGAAAAGGTAGAATAAATTAAACAAGATACCATTCACATATATACTAAATCATTAAAAACCCATGGAGAAGTAAAATATCAAAATGAGATATAGGAAGCCTTCAAAAAAGTGGAAATATGCATTCCTTTACAAGAGTAAATCCAAAAAAATTCCAAAATAGAAAACATTTTCAAAGAATATTAACCATGTCAAAGAATATATATGGTTACAAAAAAATCATATTTTTAAGGAGTGTCTCATCCATTATCACACAACCATTATCCCAAAAATGTTAAAATGATGATAAATTTTATTTTCCCTTCATTGTGGGTTTATTGAAATTTAATGATTTTTTGTGTGATATTGGTGTTTCAATTAATGGAATGTCTAAATATATCATTAAATATTTCAATATAGGTGAACTAAATCCCATAATATTGGTTTTTAAACTAGAAAAATGATCTACTATTTTTCGGATAGACTTATACATGATGTACAAGTTGGATTTGATGGAAAAGTTTTCCAGAAGCCTTTTACGTATACACCATATAGGAAGGAATTACACCAAGGAATTCAAAATTTATATATGGAATATATTTCAACAAAACCTCTATGATAAACATCAATTTTCATGAAGTAATCCCCCCACTGAGATATGTGCCAATAAGGTGAACATCGATGGTCTTGACACCAAAAGTAACCCTTAAAACTATTATTCCCACATTGAATTTTTACTATTAAGAAGTTACTGATCCCATAAAATATTTAGGTATGGTTCAAGAATTCATATCCCAAGGATAATACCATGATTTTTAAAACACCATGTAATGAGAGAGTACTCAAAAATTTAAAAATTCTACCTTTAAAACTTTACAGGATATTACATATGAATTCGTTTATCATTTTAGAGAAGAAAAAAGATATTATACCCTATTATATAAAGATTCAATATTTTAAAATGGTAAATTTTAATTCATTGCCATACATATAATAATCATTAAATTCTGTGTTAAAACCAATCCCATGTAATTTAAAATATGTGTAACTTTTGGAGGGAGAAAATATTCCTATGATCATTGCCAATAATTTATCTATGACTCTAGAGAAAACTCTAGTAGACCTTTTGAAATGAAATTCCCAAGCCACTAGATGGAGTCTTGGAGATATACCCAGAATCAAAACCCAAGGTCTTCCCCAATATCATCTTTTTAGAAGAGGACTATCGACCTGTTAAATAGTCCCATTGAATATTGAACCCCACCATTGTGGAAGTTATGAAAAATGATACTGGGAAACTATTTATATCTGAAATAATTTACCAATTTTTTAACTCTGATTTGGTCAAACCCATCCATGTTGTTCCCATGAAGTCATGGTTGACCATTGTGGAGATTTAAAATAATTAATTAATTCACTAGGGAGTACAGAGTAGTTTGAGGTCATGCATTGAATATAGAAAGAAAAACTATGTCACCCAGAATGATCATTTCTATATTCTATTCATTGTTATAATTATTGATAGTCTAGTAGGTTGGAAAATTATTTATTTTCTTGGATTAAATTTTCTAGTTATTTTTAGGGAATAATTTCCCATGCATACCAAGAGAATAATCCCTTTACATGCAATTTTAGGCCCATATCTTATAATAGGATTCCATTGGTATTATATAATTCCCCATGTACATTTCAGCAATGTATGTTATTAATTTTCAATGATCACATTTAGGATTACCTAGACGTATTTCTCAAGTTCATTACTCTCTTTTACGATTCGTATGATCATTTTATGGGGGATCTTGAGAGTGTTTTGAAAACATGCATATATTAAAATATTGTTCTAATCATTGAAAAGTGTACCTTTATTGTTGAAAAAAGAATAGTATGAGGAATTATAAATTCCCTAAAATCCATTCTATAAATTCCTTTACATAAAAAACTCTTGTTGGACTCCTTAGATTATTTTTGGGGAATGAGGGATTTTATAGATGATTCATCATGGATTTCAGTATGATTAATCTTCTACATTCGATATTTCTCATAAAGAGGTTGAAATTGTTTATAATGATAATTTTAGGGAGGCATTTGATAATCTCAAGCATAAAATGATTATCATACAAATAAGGGATCCACCAAATTAGGAACATCAATTTGAGTTATTTTATGATAAATAAATACATGTTGTAGGAGTAGTTCATTCCCATTGAATTGATGGAAAAAATATGTCATAAAATATGTTCCAAGAACATTTCATTCTATATAGATGAATTACAAAACAATTAAAAATAATTTACTTTTTTATGTATATGAATAAACTAAATTAAGGTCATATTTATATTGAACTGAAGAGTTTTATTTTTGTATTATGCATCACATAGGTACTTAGTGAAGATGGATTATTATAAACCATTGCTGGGGAGATGGATATTACTCTTTAAATAGTTTAAGATGGAGGTAAATAATAAAAAATGGTAGATGAAAACCACATGTATAATCACCTAAGTAGGCTACCCAACAGTACTGAAAGAGAAATTATATAGCTGATCACACTCAATGATCACTTAACCAAAGAGTTGATATATATAATAGAGGGTGAATGACCATGGGATGTTGAAAAAAAGTATATTTTTCAATGTTGTAATACACATTGTTGTGAATTCCAATTTGGATCTCAACAAATTGATTGAAAATTATTGGAATATGCAATTTATTTGATGTATTTTTTAATGATACTCATGATTTTTGTAAAAATGGGACATGTTGAAATTATCTAGAAGTATTTTAAAGAGACAAGAACTTCCCAAATTGAACATCATTTTATTTCAAATCAATGATGATTGTAAAATGGATTTTATATAACCCTTTCCCTTGTCTTTTGGGAAATTTTATAATTTACATGATTTTGATTATGTCTACAAATGATTGGAATGAAAATCCAAAATACTGATAATGCCAATGTTTTTTGTGATTTATTCAAGGGTATAATGTTTTTACGTTTGGAATGATAATTTCCATTATCAACATCCATGGGAGACATTTTAGAAATAGAATAATTGAGCCTATGCTAAAAATTTATACAATATACCACAAAACCTCCACATCATACCATTGGTAAACTAATGGCCATGTTGAAGGGTCCAATTGTGAAATTAAATTTATTTACGCAAAAATAGTAAAAACCAAAAAATAATAATTGAGGTAAAGGCCTAAAAACACTTAATGGGAATACTATAAACCATACAACACACATATAGGTTTAAGACCCTACATGTTTATTTATAAAAACATTTTCTTCAACTATTGTAATTAGAGAGCCAATAACATTAATCAATAATAAACATAAATATGGATTTAGAGTGGTCTAAAAAAGAATAAAAATTTTATTTATATAATATGGAAGAAATATAAATAGAAGCATTTTAAAATGAATGAATTTACAATGAAAAATAGGGTGGCATAAGAAAACAAATTCAATAAAAGTGATTTAAACCTGGAGACCATGTTCTTATGTATAACTCTAGATAGATGATAATACCATGTAATATTCAATCTATATGGTAATGAACTTTTTGTTGATAGAAATTTCAAAACCATTGGATCTGTTCATTTCAGGAAAGAATAGGGAGGAACCCCATTCAATGTAAATGGGAAAGACCGAAAAAGATCAATTGAATTTTACCTTAATAACTTTTCTATGATCTCAAACCTATATAGATTATCTACTAATTTATTCTCATGAGATGAGGTTGAGCAATCAAAATTAATTTATGGCAGTTTCAGGAGGAATCCTAAGAATTACAATTTTTATAAAATTAGGAATTAGTTAAGTCTTATATAACCCCTTGATCTTCAATGGAATGATTCTTACACATGTCGGAGTTCTTTTTGGATTTTTAGGAACTGTAATAGAAGGAAAAAATAATGAAGACACAAGCTATTGATAAAGAGGAAAAATATTCATGGGGATGAGAGTTGACATTGAATTTTTTTTCTTTGAACTCTCTTCATTTTTTCCAAAACATGTTTTTGGAATTAACGTAGAATTCTATTTCAACACTAGAATTAATGTTTTACTTAACATTTGTAGGAGACCTCAATTTATTTGTAATGATGTAATTATATGGTTTTGATTTCAATATTGATAAATATTTAATGATTAAAATAGATAATTATGTTATTAATGTGACTCATGAATATTTAAATGATGACTAATAATTTATAATAATCAATATATTCATGTAAATGAAATTTCATAAAAAATCAATCATTGATTTTATGATATTTATGTGAATTATTTTTTCATTTTTAATCACACCCTAGGTTATTGTCCCAAATCATATATACATTACTATGTTTATTTCTAGTCCAAGTTAACCGTATTTTATTCTTGAGCATATTTACAAAGTGATCTTTGGAAATGTCACCTTAATGAACTATCATTTGAACTTATCAATGCTATGGCTATGAAGAAACACCTTTAAAATTATTTAAACCACTTTTAAATAAATTATCCATCAACAAAAATCTCTACATAAACCATTCATTGCCTCATAGAAACCATGAATGGCCTTGTATGGGATGAGCCACATTTCATGCAATTTTTATGCATCACTAACTTCCTATTAGTAATTTCATGATATTATACTATTAACGTGCTTGCGTGAAGGTAGTAATGATGGATGAGATAATGTAAATTATGATTAATATGTGTAGGGATGCTTATTTTTATCTATTGAAAAGGGTTTTGGACTCATTCATTATAATTCACTATTTCTCACTCCTCAAGTAAAAAATTGGAAATGAACAAAAGTACCAAAAAAAATGAGAAAATGGGTTTTGATATGGGAAAAACAAAAATAAATATTACATGAAAATTGATTTTGTCATTTGTGGTTAGGTGATATATGTGAGGTTTATTCTAAGAATAAAATTTGAAAAGGGCAAAATAATTATACGTTTTGTAGAAAAATGGGGTATACATGTAATGAAAATTTCAAGAGGGATAACCAGTTATTTATTTATATTTAACTAGATCATGATCTTTACTTGAAGATTTGGGGGAATTTGGGAGTTATAACTATTTTTTGGAGATAATTTTATGACCCCAACTTTTAATATCAATCTTTTTTCTATATGAGATAAATCTCCTCCTTGAGAATTAATTTCAAACATCAATTCCACCAACTATAATTCCTATTGAAATTTTAACCGTAATTAAAATCCCTGGTGATTTTTTGTTTTTTGTCTTTAAGAAGTAGAGAAATTAGTTTGTTTACATGATTATGGATAAGGAGCATATGTATTCATGAAATGAACATTACTCTACAGGAATATAAATCACATGTAACGAGTGAGAATATTCAAAAGTAAGATAAATAATTATTTGTCCTCATTTAAAATAATGAATTGAGGTACATTAATAAATTAATAGACAAATCCATAATTTTTCAAATGGGGATATGTGAAAAACATGGTTTGATTATTTCTTAGAAAAAATGTGCCTTAAAATTGATATTTTATTTAAATATTAAAAAACCATTTTAAAATTTAAAATCATCTTATTTTATAACATTTATGTTTTAAAATATAAATAGTTTTTCCCCTCTTAATATACCTTTCTATATTCTTTTCTTGAATAAAATACTTGTTTAATTGTTGGGGTATTTTATGAACATAAAATTGTTTCTTATTTGTTTTCAAATTTCCATGATTTTTTATGTTTTTCAATCCTAAGAGACATTATTTTTAATGTTTTAGTAAAAAAGGGTAATTTTAATTGTATAATTAAAATGGAACAAAAATTAAAAATTTGTTTTTTAATTTGAAATTATATTTAAAATCTATGAATAATTTTTTTTTTCTTACATATTGCTAACTCGATGTAATTTTTTTTCTCAATAAATTTGGAAGTTGTGTTCATTTATAAATAGGTTCCCTACAAACCATTAGGTGACCCATATGGGGGTCATTCAACAATCCACACCCTCATGGAGAGATATACCAAGGCCCCCGGTGCACGGATACATTCATCCCATGGAATTCCCAAGGGTGGTCAAGCCCCGTGGTACATAGGTTTGTCACGAAATGAGAAAGAAATGATGCACATGGAGAATCTACGACATTATGGGAGGAGGATTTTACCATGATGTGGTGGTCCATGATGTAATTTGGCGTCCAATTAAACCCAATTTACTTTTCAAAAGATTTAATTATCTTATAGTGGTTATAAAGGATAGATTCTTGTATGAAAATATTGATGTGGGAGAGAATCAACACCTCACTCTGCTGCACTCCACCACGCTCCTCTATACTCCATTGGCATTACCACATGCCAATTCCTGATGAAATATTCCCTCACTACATATAACCACTCTATCATTTCCACCATTTATTATCCTACAACGTTCACCCAAGATAGATGTTGTTTCATTCCAATATTGTTGGCCATCCCTGCCTTCTTCCATCACGACCATCTTCGGCCATTGTGAAGGCCATAGGATAATATGATCACCACTTCCTCTGATCTATTATCCCATCATCGAATTACATAACCACTTTGAGATATCTAACTCTACCACTTATAAAAAATTAACAACACTTCTTCTCTACCGGATAATTTCCATGGCTGCACCCTTGAATGGTTGAGCACAAAGATATAGGCACATCCATCACCCGAGGCTATCTCTGCTCACCTCCTTCACCTTCAACCAACCTACATGCCCATTTTGAGCATCCTACACCTTATATGTAGGATATAGGAATAAGGATGACCCAATGATGAATTTCATGGAATTCCATCATCTACTACCACTTACTCTCTCTACCATCCTTCACCAAGATGTCACTAGCTTTCATTGGCCACCCGAGTACCCCCATCTCAACTATAGCCTCACCGAACAGTGTCACCATCCACTCCATGTATGAACCACCATAAAATATCTCCTTCACTATATGAGTCATGCTCATGCACTGCTCTCCACCATGCAGGCCGCCATATGTGGCCACCTACCACCTCTCAAATATTATATTGAGGCACTTCTCGGCACCATGCAACGCATTCAGGCCCAAGAAACCTCTTCCTCACATAGACTCATTACACCTAGAAACATAAACATTGTACATATACATGTTTTTTAAATTTCATAACATATGGGTATTCATTATAATAAGAATATCGCACGGGATATGTGGTGCTTAATCTTGATTTAAGGAGGTCGAACCCTACTATTTTCCTTACAAAGTAGATTCCCCATTGCCAATGTAACATCCCAGGTAAAATAAGAATAATAAATATTTCATATTTATTAATATTGGGGGATTAAATATAAATTTTACTTTAAATGGGTTTCTATTTTTGATAGCGTACCAAATACGCAACAACTGGTTTCTTTGAAATCTTACAATGCACACTAACAATATAATATTATTATTTTAAATGGTATTTAACTCCTAGCCGTTGTATTGGTAGGAATGAAAAAACCTAACTACAATATGATTATACATGATTGTTAAATGTATTTATATTTATCCAATAAAAAGTTAGAGGCTTAAAATGTGAATGAATCTAATTCTATGCATAATTTACATTAAAAGGTCGATTTAGTTCCTTTTAATGGAGAACCCTCTTTAAATATAGTTTTGGTCAGTTTAATACATTATATTTGACAAAATAAAATTTTTCTTTAGAATAGGGACCCCAAAATTTACATTGTGTAATTTTTTGTTATTTTTCCTATAAAGTTCATTTTTAATGAATAGTGAAAAATATTATATTTTAATTCAAACTTATGTTATAATATAATTTATTTATATGGTTATATTTTCTTGTTAATTGGTTTTAAATTGTAATTAGAATATATTTTTACCATTTAATCTAATTTTGGTCATTTAAATTAAGTTCACTTTGAAATTGGGCACAAACAAGTGTCAATATTTTGATAGTTATTGTTTTTCAAAACATACTATTTGTATTAACCACATAAATTAATTTAAAATTAATTAATTCCATTTTTATGTTTTGAATTTGTAAAAATAGACATCATATTTGAATTCAAAATATCAAATATTTATTAGGGTGAATTTTTCGAATTTTTCTGAAAAACATCAATTTTTGATGAATAGTGAAACCACTTAGTTGTAGTTAAAAAATTACTTTTTCATTTAAATGGAATTTTACCACATCTGTGAATTGAATTTCGAAAATCCAACATACATGGTTATTATTAGTAAGTAAAATTTGGTTCAATAAGATGAAAATAATTTTTGATGAATAGTTATTTTTGCCATTTATTTACCACGGTTAAAGGTAAATATGGTAATTCAAGGTAAAAAGAAAATTATAATAATTCAAAATTACCTTAAGACTTTTCCAAACCATATTGGTTTATTAATTAACGACCTTGGTCATATTTGGCTCTGTTTTGGGACCCTATTGAGCCACTTGGATGTGATAATGACAATTTAGATTAATTAATTTAATGTAAAGGCCAAAATGTCATAAACAAAAATCTATTAGTAATTAATTTTTATTTGGTGTTATTTAAGTAATGTTTTTTACTATAAATATTCATTGGAAATATAAAATTATTACATACATCATTTATTTTTGTTTTATAATTTTGAGACAACAAATAAATTAAATTATTTATGACACAATAATGATGTAGTATTTACATCATTAATAATTGATTTAAATAAATATGATTATAATGATTAAAATATTATCCAAAACATGTCCGATTATTATTGGATTTTTTTATTTTGACCATGAGTCATCATATCTTTGACTTTAATGATTTTTGGACCTTTAGAAACCGAATATAATTATATAATAAAATAATATTTTCACACTTTCATAAAGTGCCCCTCCTCCCCCTTATAAAAAGGCCTCATTTATAACCAATTCCACACACCTCTCAAGCATTTTGTCTCATCCAAAATATACCCCTTTAGTCTCCTTACATCCCTCTACTCTTCCTAGAAGCCTTACCTTAGGTAGAAGGCACTTCAAGAAGTCCATTGGTTCAATCCAAAGATAGTTACCCAAATTAAATGTAACATTTTCTCTTAAATTGTTTTCTTTTATTTTACTTCTCCAACCCCTAAACTCTTTTTATTATTTTCTTTTGTAGAAACACCAGTGTTCTCAATATACTAGGATGTTTTTATGTGATGTATTCTAACTGCAATTACATACACCTCCATCTAATGGGTGAAGATCATAGTGTTTCTATGGATGGAAAACTAACACCTCCCGATATGAGGATTGTTCGATTATCTTCTACCTCCTCTCAAGGTGGCCATTAAGATAGAACTATATTTATATATGATATATATTATGTTCATGTTTTATTTATGATTTTGTATTATTTTTACAGCATACCTTTATGGTTTCCATTATGTGTAAACATGATAATTTCTTTTGAGGAAGTGCGGACTACTACCCCCTCAATGTGAAATGACTCGTTAATGCCATATGTGGGATATATAAAAGATGGAGTTAATTATATTATATATGATATTATAAATGAAATTATACTAGAATTAAAATATATCTATGATTAATTATGTTTTAATTCCATTAAAATAAAAAATAGAAATGAAAGTAGTGTTCATGCGTGCGTACGACTTATCGTCTCCATGAACGGTACATTTCATTTCATACCTCCAAATTATATGTACTATTATAAATATAAATATACATATATATATATACTGGATATATATTATATATATAATATCTAAATATTGAATGTTATTATGGATATAATGGACTATTGACAACATGGACAACATGTAAATATAAGGTGCTCATTTTTAACTCAAGTACCTTATATCAATAGAATGAACGTTATTAAATTAAGTGATTACATAATGTTTATAACATGGTAATAAGTGATATAAAAAGAATTATAATCCTGAAAAATGTTCTTATGAAAGCAGAAATTATCTTTATTTTATTATTCAGGATATTTAAATAACGATATAATCAAGTCGGACACGAGGTAAGGGACTTCTTCTCAATCTCCTTTCATTGAGGCATATTTAGTTTTATACATGACTCTTTTTTATACTGTGTATAAACCCTATTTAATTTTAATTTTAGTCAATGGACATATTTTTATACGAAACATTTTACTAAATGACAAAATGGAATCTTTTTTATGTAAGCGGTGACAACAACATTTACACCAACGCAAGTATTATTTGATCTTTGGCTTCCTTAACTAGACGTAATGTTTTTAAAAGGAAAAAAATAAATACCATATACTATTTTTGTGTATATGGTTATTGAAAATGATTTTATGAATGGATTTATAATTTCAATATATTAAAATGATATTTTTTATTGCAATGTGGAAATATTATCTTTCTTTTATAATTATTTTATATGTTATGATCATGTCATGGTTTTTGGGAATTATTTATGTATACGGGTGGTTCCATGATAAACCTAGGGTGGGTGAGCCTGAGATAGATCTCCAATGCATTGGGTAACATGACAGAGGTAACTTGAATGTTTCACCTAAAAGATTTAGGGAATATACTATGATGGGTATTCCAAAGTAACTCCCTATGTAGCTGTGATAGATACAATGATATATTATATGGATTCCACAAGTTATCTTTATGATTTATTATTTATATGTGTTATTTTTAAAATATTATAATTTCATGTGGTAAGTAAATGAGTTCATGTTTTGTATTTATTTATGAACAAAAGTTTTCTTTTTGTGTTTCATAACCTTTATTGAGTTTTCTATGCTCATCCCATGTTTTGAAATGTTTTCACAGGACATAAAGATGAATAGGCTTAAGGATGGGATAATGGAAAAGTCATGCTATCTAAAACCTGGACCGAGGCATGACTCTTTTTTTCAATTGTTTGTATTTTTTTTAAAAAATAGAAACTATGTAGAAGTGTCTACTTTGTAATCTTTTGAGATGAAATAGTTATGTCCTAATTATCTAAAACTCTAAACATGAAAAGATCCTCAATGTGAATTATTCATTTAATTCAATATCATGTTATAATTAAGGTCGGGTCCTTATAGTTGGTATCAGAGGTTGGTTTAGATAACTTTAGAAGTAGAGGTATTGTTAAATAAATGTCCATAAATTAATTTATGGTAATATTCAAATGATATAGCATTTATAGATTACCATGTTGCATCCCCTAAGATATTTCTGTGTTCAGAATGGTTTTCCGCAAAGGAAATAGGGAAGCTATGTTGGGACGACATCAGGAGGAATCCAACCATCCAAATCAGAAACATGAGATGGTCTGAATCGAAACTGAGCAGTTTGTTGTAGTGATGGAACAGTTGACTCATGTTATAAATGGTGGTGGTATCCATGTACAAGATCATCCAGATCAACCATAGAGGAACATGTCAATAGTGTATCATTTCATGAGCCAACTTCCCACATCATTCAGAGGATCATCTGACCTGGTGCTAGAAAAAGGGTGGATTAATGAAGTGAAAATGATTTTCGATGTCATGGGTTGTTCAAAACATCAAAAGGATAGTCTAGTTGTTTATCGTTTTGAAGGTGAAGCTGATCAGTGGTGTTTGATGGTGAAAAATATCAGGGATAGTGAGGAGGTTGATGCACTCGATTGGGATGAAATCAATGGGATGTTTCCTGAGAAATATTTTCCTAAGGTGGTTCATCTTATCATGGAAAAATTATTCTTGGAATTGAGGTAGGAGGATGAATTAGTGGCTTCTTATGTAAAAAAATTCACTCGACTGACAAGGTATGCTCCAAATTTCTTATGAGATCTTGATAGTAAAATCATGCATTTTTTACTCAGGATTAAAGCCAAAGTATCAAAGGGATTTAGTTTCTCGTGAGTTAAAAAGTTATGAAAAACTTGTTCATTGTGGGCAGAAGGTGGAAATGGAGTTTCCTAATGATTAGGTATTCTTTGGAAAACAACATATTAAGAGGTCTAGGTGGTATGTGAAAGGGACGAACTATTCAAAAAAATCTAATGGTAAGAAACCTACGTTTATAGTTTGTGAAAATTGTGGTAAAAAGCATGTTGGGGAATGCCTTTTGAATTCAGTTAAGTGCTACTGATGTGGTAAAATGGGACATAAGGCTGGTAATTGCACTGCAAAAGATATGGGTAATTTTAAGACAAAATCTGATTTACAGTTAGTAAAATGTTTTAAGTGCAATGAAATGGGTCATTATGCAAATGTGTGTCCAACAATGAACTCAACCGAAAGAAAGAAACCTGACTAAAAGTAGAAAGGGGTGGTGAAATCTTTTGTAACTACATCAACAGATGTTGGGCCCTAAAATGAAGTTGTATCAGGTACACTGTTTGTTTTTTTATATTATGCCAATGTGTTGTTTGATTCAAGGTCTACACACTATTTAATTTCAGAGAAGTTTTCTAGTAAATTAGGAATTCCATCTCAAGATATGAATACAAAACATACGGTAAAAAACACCTGGAAGAAATGTTGAGACAAAAAGAAAACATAAGAACATTCATGTCATTGTGTGTGGAAAAAATCTAACTACAAACCTTATTGTTCTTCCTCTAGTAGAGTTTGATGTTATTTTGGGCATGGATTGGCTATCTATTTATCATTATAAGATTGAATGCAGAGCATAAGATGTTTCTTTTCAGAATGATTTACAGTTTGTGTACAAGAAATAACCCTTTCTTTTGATAACATGTCAAGAAGATGAGAAACTGGTAAAGGATAGAAATGAATGTTACTTTGCAAATATTTTTGAAAATAAAGGAACTGTTCAGATTAATGATGTTCCAATGGTAAATGAGGGCCTTTATTTTTTTCATGATGAGTTGCCAGGTATAATACCTGATCGGGGAGTTGAATTTACTGATGAATTAGTTCCGAATTCTAAGCCAATTTCAAAACCCCCTTATTAAATGCCTCAAATTGAACTTTTATATTTAACGAATAAATTGAAGTTATTATTAGATAAAAGTTTCATTTGACCTAGCACATCACCATAGGGTGATCTGGTCTTGTTTGTTAAAAAGAAAGATAGTTCAATGAGACATTGCATTGATTATAGAGCATTTAATAACATCACTTTTAAGAAGAAGTATCATTTGCCTCATATCGATTATTTATTTGATCAGGTCTAGGGAGAATAGTATTTTTCTATGATTGACTTGAGATCGGGATTCCATCAGTTGAAAGTAAAGGAAGAAGACGTTCCGAAGACCGTGTTTTGCACTAGATATGGCCATTATGATTTTATAGATATGCCTTTTGGTTTAACCAATGCACCTGTTGTATTAATGGATCCTATGAATAGAATTTTTCATGAGTTCATGAATATGTTTGTGGTTGTTTTCATTGATGATATTTTGGTTTATTCCAAAAGTAAATAAGACCATGAAATTTATATAAGGGTTGTCTTGGAAACCATAAAAGAAAAATAATTGTTTGGGAAATTCTGTAACTGTGAGTTTTGGTTAGAAGAAACATTTTTCCTTGGTCACATTGATTAAAGAAATGGCCTAACTATTGATCTTGCTAAAACAAAAGTTGTTGAAGAATGTCCAACACCCACAGATATCACCATGATTCATAGTTTTCTTGGTTTGGCAGGTTATTACAGGAGGTTTTTTGAAAAACTTTCATTGTTATCTGGTCCAATGACTAAGTTAACTCGAAAAAGTGTTATGTTCTATCTGGACAAAAGAATATGAAGATTTTTTTCAGAAATTTAAAAGGAGATTGGTGAATGTTCTAGTTTTAGAACTACCATATATAAATGGTGAGATTGATATCTATAGTGATTCTTTGATGAAAGGAATTTTTTGTGCCCTAATTCAGAATGAATAGGTAATTGCTTATGCTTCACATCAGATGAATCTACATGAGTTAAATTTTCCTACACATGATTTGGAATTAGATACTGTTGTTTCTGATTTAAAAATTTGGAGGCATCATTTGTATGGAAAAAATTGTGAAATATACATTGACCACAAATGTTTAATGTATATATTCACTCAAAAATAATTGAACATGAGACAGAGGAGATGGATGGAATTAATCAAGGATTATGATTGCACTATCCATTACCATCCGAGGAAATAAAATAAATGTCAATTGCTTTGAGTCGAAAAAATAATGCTTCATTAACCATGTTACGTCTGGAACAAGATCCTTTGGTTTCTGATTTGATGAACTTTGACATAGAAGTTGTTGGTAAAGAAAATTATTCTATTTTGTATTAGGTGTCAGTGATATCATCTCTATCACACAGAATTAATAATGCACAGAAAGAAGACATTGAGTTACAAAAAAAGGTTGAGTTGGTTCAGAAGGGTATGTTGCATGAATTTAACATTTATAATGATTGTGTTTTGAGATTTGGAAAGAGATTATGTGTGCCTTGTGATTAACAGTTGAAGTATGATTTGTTATGTGCGGATAATAGTTACCCATTTTTAGTTCATTCTGGATGTACTAATATGTATAAATATTATCAGGAGTTTTACATGTGGGATGGAATTAAAAGATATATTGCTGATGTTATTGTGAAGTGTTTGACTTGTCAGCAGGTTAAAGCAGAGTGGCAGTTACGGAAATGGATTCTTAATCCTTTACTGGTGCCAGAGTGGAAATGGGAAAATATATGTGTGTACTTTGTTAAGGGAATACCAAAGACATCTAAAGGTAACAATGAAATCTGGGTTATTGTTGATCGATTGACTAAATCTGGTCATTTCCATCATATCCGAGATACATTGACTCTAGATCAACATTCTTGATTGTATGTTAAAGAGATAGTCGGGTTGAATTTAGTTCCCCTCTCCATTGTATCTGATCTTGATCACAGGCTTACTTCTAACATTTTTAAGGGACTTCAGAAGTCCTTGGGTACTAAATTAAATTTTGGTAAAACTTTTCATCCTCAATGAGATGGGAAATCAGAACGAACAATTCAAACATAGGAGGATATGTTACATGATATCTCGATGGATTATCAAGGATGTTAAGAACAACATCTTTCTTTGGTTGAATTTTCATATAATAACAATTTTCATTCTAGTATACAGATGGTTCCTTTTGAGGAAGTATATGGAAAGCATTGTCGAACTCCATCTTTTTGGGATGAAGTAGATAAAAGGAAGCTGATGGGACCAGAATTAGTAGACGAGATGGAAAAGATAGTTCAGTGCATTTAGAAGAACATGAGAACAGCCCAGAGTAGTCATAAAAGATATGAAGTTAACCGGAGGAAGGATCTTTATTTTGAGGTGGGTGATCATGTCTTTCTCAGCGTTTCTCCATAGAAAAGTGTGATGTGTTTTGGTATGAAGGGAAAGTTGAGTCTGAGGTTCATTGAACCTTATTAAATCCTGTATAATGTTGGATCTGTTGCATACAGAGTGTCTTTACCTCGATGTTTATCCCTAGTACACAATGTATTATATGTTTCGATGTTGAAAAAGTATATTCCAGATCTATCTCATGTTTTGAGCCCAGAGGTAGTTCAATTGGATGAAAATCTCTCTTATGAAGTACAACCAGTTCAGATTATTGACTATAGAGAATGTGTAGCGGAATAAGGTAATTCACCAGGTAATGGTTTTTTGAAAAAACAATATGATTTAAGAGGCAACTTGGGAATATAAAAAATATAAGAGGGATAAATACCCCCACTTATTTTGAAAAGTTAATAGAAATTGTGAGGACGTAATTCCCAAAATGTGGGGAAGGATGTAACATCCCTGGTAAATAAATAATAAGACATATTTCATATTTATTAATATTTGTGAATTAAATATTAATTTTACTTTAAAAGGATTTCTATGTTCGATAGCGTACCCGATACACAACAACGATTTTCATTCAAATCTTATGTTGCACACTAATAATATAACATTATTACTTTAAATGGTTGTTAAATACTAACCATTTTATTGGAATGAATGAACAAAACTAACAAAAATATTATTATACATGATTGTAAAATGTATTTACATTTATCCAATAAAAGGATAGAGGCTTAAAATGTGAATGAATCTAATTTTAAGTATAATTTACAATTAAAAAGGCCGATTTACCACCTTTTAATGGAGAACCCTCATTAAATATAGTTTTGGTAACTTTAATACGTTTTATATGACCAAATAAAATTTTTATTTAGAATCAGGACACCAAAATTACATTGGGTCATTTTTTGGTATTTTTCTGATAAAGGTCATTTTTAATGAATAGTGAAAAATATATTATATTAATTCAAAACGGAATTTTAATCTAATTTATTTATATGGTTATATTACCTTTTTAATTGTTTTTAACGTTTAATTAGAATATATGTATACCATTTAATCCAATGTAGGTCATTAGAATTATTTTCACTTTGAAATTGGACATAAACAAGTGTCAATCTTTTGATAGTTATTGTTTTTAAAAACATGCTATTTGTTTTAAAAACTATAATTAACTTTAAATTAATTAATTCCACTATTATGTTATGAATTTAGAAAAATAGGGATCATTTTGAATTCAGAATATCAAATATTTCATAGGATGAATTTTTGGTATTTTTCTGAAAACTTCCATTTTTGATGAATAGTGAAACCCCTTAGTAGTAGTTAAAAATATGGCTTTTCATTTAAAAAATATTTTACCACTTATATGCATTTAATTTAGAAAATATGACATACAAGGTTTTTATTAGTAAAAAATTTTGGTTCAATAAGATGAATTTTTTTTGGTGAATAGTAACTTTTGACTTTTATTTACCACGGTTAATGGTAAATAGGGTAATTCAAGGTAAAAAGACAATTATAATAATTAAAAATTACCTTAAAACTAGTCCAAACCATACTGGTTGATTCATTAACGACCATGGGCATCTTTGGGTCGATTTTGGTATCTCATTGAGCCACTTGGGAATGATAATGACAATTTAGATTAATTAATTTAATGTAAAGGCCAAAATGACATAAGCAAAAATCATTTAGTAATTACTTTTAATATGGTGTTATATAAGTAATATTTTTGACTATAAATATTCATTGTAATTATACAATTATTTACTAAATCATGGGATTTTTTTTAATAATTTTTAGACAAAAAATAAATAAAATTATTTATGACATAATAATGATGTAGTATTTACCTCATTAATAAATGATTTAAATAAATAAGATTATAATGATTAAAATATTATCCAAAAAATGTCAAATTCTGATTGGAAAATTTTATTTTGACCATGAGTCATCTTATCTTGGACTTCAATGATTTTTGGACCTTTAGAAACCAAATATCATTATATAATAAAATAATATTTTCACACTTTCTTTAAGAGCCCCTCCTCCCCCTTATAAAAATACACCACTTCTAACCAATTCCACACACCTCTAAAGCATTTTAGGTCATCCATCCTCTTCCCCATTAGGCTCACAACATCCCTATCCTCTTCCTAGAATCCTTAACATAGGCATAAAGCACTTGATGACGACTTTTTGTTAAACCCAATGGGAGTTACCCAAATTAAAGGTAACAGTTTCTCTTAAATGATTTTCTTTTATTTTACTTCTCCAACCTGCAAACTATTTTTATTCCATTATTTTATAACATCACCTATTTAATAAATATACTATAATGTTTTTATGAGAAGGATTCGAACTACACTAATACACACATCCTTCTAATGGGTGAAGAACATAAATTTTTTGTCGATGGCAAACTAACATCTCACGAAATGATGATTGTTCGATTATCTCCTACCACCGCTCATGGTGGCCATTAAGATGGAACTGTATTTATATATGATATATATTATGTTTATGATTTCTTTAGGCTTCTTTATTTATTTATAGTATACCTTTATGGTTTCCATTATGTGTAAACATGAAAATTTTCTTTGAGGAAGTGCGGACTACCGCCCCTCAAAGTAATATGACTCGTTAATTCCATATGTGGGAAGTATAAAGTATGGAGTTAATAATATTATATATTATATTATATATTATATTATATATTATATTATATATGAAATTATACTGTAATTATAATATAACAATGTATCATTATGTTTTAATTCCATTAAAATATGAAATAAAAATAAATATAACGTTCATGAGTACGTACGGCTTACCCTCTCCATGAACGGTGCATTTCATTTCTTACTTACAAATTATTTGTATTGTTTTAAATATATATATACTCGACATATATTATATATATGATATCTAAATATTGAATGTTATTCTGGATATAATGGACTATTGACCACATGGACGACTTGTAAATATAAGGTGTTCATTTTTTACTCAAGTACCAAATATCGACAAAATGAACGTTATTAACATAAATGATTAAATAATGTTTATAACAAGGTAATAAGTGTTATAAAAGGAATTATAAACATGAAAAAGGTTCTTAATAAAGTAGAAATTAACCTTAGTTTATTACTCGGTAGATTTAAAGAATGATCGTGTCAAGTCGAAAATGTGGTAAGGGACTTCATCTAAATCTCTTTTTATCGATGCAAATTTAGTTTTATACATGACATTGTTTTATAGGGTGTATAAACACATTTTACATTTCATTTCATTCAAAGGAAATCTTTTTATTTGAAGCATTTTACTAAATGACAAAAAGGAATATTTTTTTTACGTAAGTAGGGACAACGACCTTTCCGCCGCTGTGAGTATTATTTGATCTTTGGCTTCCTTAACAAGCCATAATGTTTTTAAAAGGGAAAAAATAAATACAATATACTCTTTTTACATATTTCGGTATTTAAAATGATTTTGTTATTGCAATGTGGATATATTAACTTTCTTTTATGCTTATGTTATGTGTTATGACCATGTTATGGTTCGTGCGAATTATTTATGTATACAGGTGGTTCTATGATAAAACTAGGATGGGTAAGCCCGATATAACTCTCCAATGAATTGGGTAACGTGAAGGAGGTAAATGTGAATGTTTCTCCTAAGATATTTAGTTAATATACTGTGAGGGGTATTCCAATGTAACTCCCTATGTATCTGTGATAACTACAATGTAAGTATGATATGGATTCCACAAGGTATATTTATTATTTATTATTTCTATGTGTTATTCATAAATTATTATGATTTCAAGAGGTACGTAAAATAGTTCATGTTTTGTATGTATTTATGAAGAAATGTTATCTTTCTTTGTTTCATAACCCTTTTTAAGCTTTTTATCCTCATCACATGTTTTGAATTTTTTTCACAAGACTTAAAGATGAATAGGGTCAAGGATGAGATCAAAGAAATTTCATGCTATCTAAAAAATTGAACTATACATGACTCTTTTTTTCAAGAGTTTTTATTTTAGGAAAAAATAGAAACTTTATAGAAGTGTCTACTTTGTGATCTTTTGAGATGTAATAGCTATGTCCTAAGTTCTAAAACTCTAAACCTAAAAAAGATCATTAATGTCAATTATTCATTTAATTCAATTTCATGTGATGCTTATGTCCTGGTCCTTATAGCCACTTTTTCGGATCAGAAACCCATTGTAAAACCACCCATATATGAATAAAACCAAACCCATGGAGGGGAATAAATTGAAGTCCCACTATATTGGAGGAACCCTCCATCACCTACTACCGAGAAGAAGATTCTCCTACTCTCATGTTTTTCATCATTCAAAATTTTTTCATTATTTTTCTTATATCATTTATAATTATTAAAATTATTAAATTACCCTTTATTCATTTTTGGGTGTAATCCACTGTGATTAGGTCATGGGAATAAGGACCCCATTTTTGTATTTATTTCTATTTAATTATTTTATAAAAAATAGTTTATTTTTAATATAATGGCATAGAATTTAAATAATTTTTGAATAAAAATAAATTAAAATATCCTTTAATTAATTTATAATTATTAAATTTAATTGATTAAAATATTCATTATACTGTTTCATATCTAATTTTACAATTATTCAAATTGGATGATCCTAAAAAATCTTGTAAAATATATATTTAGTGTTTATTGAACATCTAGGGGAAGATAAATTGATATATTTGTACTTTTGGGAAATTAAATACCAAATTTGGCATTCAATTAATAATTTAATGATGGGCCATTTGGTTTACACACATTGATAATTCTGAATTTATAGTTATTAATTAATAAAATTGTTACTCCATTCAGGAAATTATTTAAATGGAAACCAATCAATTCATTTTTCTCCAAAAACTGTAATAGCGTCACAAAATGGGAAAACCTATCCAAAATCTAATCACTTCGCAATCATCTAGGATTCAAAAAATATAAATTATATTTCTTTTCATACATTTGAGTATTGTTCTTTAATTTACTTTAAAAAATTTAAAACTATATTGAAACAGTAATCTATGGATATGACTGTTGGTTACCATTACTATACCCCTGGGGAGATTAAATTTCTTTTTCCACAATCAATGATATGGTTTGTGTCAAATACACTATGTGTATTTTGAAAAAAAAGTCATATCTAGAATGAAGTCATTTATTTGGTAACTAATTTATCTATTTAAACATTTAAAAAATGTGGTTGAATATAAAAAATTAAAAATATTATCCATCATCATATGAAAAAAGAATGTGGATTCAAGGGAGTCTTATTTAGTTCCCTAGGAGAATAGTTTTTATCCCCTTTATATTTTGTAATTAAACATAATGTATTTTTCTCAATATAAAAGGTATAAAAAATCTATCAACACATTAATAAATTTATTAGCATAAAACCTGGAATAATAAGATGAAATATTTGGCTCTATATTTCATTAAATAAAAAAATAGTATAGCTATCAAGATTCTAGATTGTCGGTGTTAATTAGATATGTTAAATAATTAAAATTTGAAGAAACATTTTAAGGGGTGTGTTGGTAGAAAAATTATATGATGAGATGATTGATGATTGGAAATTAATATAAGTTGAATTACAATAATCAATTGTCATGAATACAAGGATAATTTTTTTATTGATGGACTACTTCATAACTTATTGATATTTAGTCCACCTTGTGAGTTAGTTTGGGAGGAGACATTCGGTCAACGTTGGTCCTACGTCAAATGAAAATCAATTAATTATTTGATGAAATTTTGGCTAACTATTTTTTCACATATGAAGTTGATATAAAGAAAAATAGATATTTATTAATAATTTATTAAGAAAAAATATTGTGTTATCAAAGGCATAGACACAATAATTGGAAATTATTACAGAATTACAAAAAATAGAGAATTACTAGAGATTATAAATATGAACTAGGATATCTGAATTTGTATTAATATTTCATGTGAGAAAATATGGTTTAAAATTCATATCATTCAAATAATTAAAAAGGATCTAGTTTCCTATATTTTGTTACCACTTATATGTGTGTCCTGATTGGCTTGAGTTTCTATGATGATGGAATTTATATCAATTTTTTATGATTATAGTTGGATGTGATGTTAAATGATAATATGTACCAAAGTATAAGTGATCAATTATTTTTAAAAGTCTCAATTAACACTTGAATTTTCAAATAAATAAAAATGAAAAATAATGGATCATACAATGAAATGATGTACACTTCTAATGTGGTTGAAATTGTTCTCGAGAATATTACTATTATTCATTATGTGGATTCAATGAGATTCCCTAATCAAAACGGAGAGGTGTAAAGTATAAGTCACATGGTTAATAATATGGAATTGAAATATTTAAATGAGTGTTTAATAACATTTAACTATAGTATATAAGTTGGTAATGTTTAACTCTATATTAAAAATAGTATATTGATTAGTTAAGGAGTATAAAATGAAATATTAAATTTGTTTCCTATATGGAATCCCTCATGGAATCATCATAAAATATTTGGAAGAAAGTGTTTTAGATAAAATAAGTAAAATATCCAAAGAAAATATGGGGATGAAACCTATAAATTCATATTATTATATTTCCAAACAAAGAGTATGGTATACAAGTTCTTTAGTAATAAGTTTAACAAAATATTTTAGATTTTTAATATATAAACTATTATTAATGGTGGAATTGAAAATTATATTTCAGAATAAGTATTTTTTTAAATAATTGTGAAACATATAGGTTTACAATAATTATATAATGTTCTTGTGATGTTGTTTTGAGACTTCATCTTCTAAAAAAAATTGGATAAAATTAATAAATATAAAGCCTATGATATTTTTTATAAACGAAATCAAAATTTTCTTGATTGGTATAAAATAGACCTTCAAGAACATGGTGGATTAAAATTTAAATGAAGTCAAAAAAATGAAATTCTAGATTTTAAACTATTTTATCAGGTTGGAGGAATTAACTCTAAAGATACTTTCATAATGACTGAAGGAATGAAGTCTACTAAATACTTTACAATGGTGAAATTCAATTGAAAATTTCTCTTATTTTTGTTGAACAGAAGGATAGTTATTTTGAATTTACTCTATAATAAAGTGGTAAATATTTAATAATAAATAGGATTTTATCATAGAAACATTGATTGAAAAGTGTGAAAATTGGGAAAATATTTATGTGGTAAAAAATTATGAAATATATGGTTGGTATTCAGTGGTGGATAATATTTTTGGTTAACGGAGTTATAAAAAGGAGTTTGTTATAATCTCTACAAGAAATTTATTGATTGAGAGTATTTTATAATTTTGGCATCTTTAGAATACAACATATTTATTTTCATGAAGGAAAAAAAATTAATAAGATTTCATAAATGATGATTTTTATGTTTTAAATGTTAATAATTGAAAAATTGACACATTTAGATGAGATATAATAACCATAAGGTGATGGGAAAACATTAACTTCAAATTTCATTTTTTCTATGGTAATCATAATTAAATGTATACTTGTGGATGAATAAACCATTTCAATACCAATATGGGTTGAAAGCAAAGATAATTAACATGAACAATACGAAATGTTGAACACCACATTACATAACAGATTCATTTTTAGTTTAATATATACTACTAAAAAAATATTTTTTACAATACATCATTTATAGAATGTTTTAATTATTTTATAAGAATGAATATCTAAATGTTTTCATATGAATAATGAGGTATGCTCAAAGACTATTACAAAATGCTTTTTTTAATAAGTCTGGAAAGAAAAATGATTTATTCTCAAATATAGTCGATGATTGGGTTGGGGATATTAAGTATGGAAATTCACATGTGTAAGTTATTTTTTATGTTTTAAATACATTTTTAGATAAATGAAAATGAAATATGATTGATTTTATTTATAAACAGTACATAATATATATGTTTTGGTCACCTAAAATTCATCAAAGATTATATTTTGGAATAAATAGTTTTAAAACATAAATTAAAATTTTAAAAACAACCAATTGTGATTCAGCTAAATAAAATAAAGTGAAATTCAGATTTTTAAAATCCAATTCAAGTAATCTCACATGAAATACACTAAGATATATTATAATTAAAAAAGGATAATGTAGAGAAGAACATAATAAAAGTGGAATTAAATAGAACTCAAGATGATATAGATGATTCTTCAATTATGTAATTGGAGAATCATTTATTTAATAATAATTTGTTGATATTTGGAGTTCAATAAAATTCATCAATCTAAGATAGTTTGAAAATGAAACTCTCATCCCCTTAATATAATAATATATTTAAAATGTACATTTTATTATATAATTATATGTTTTATTTGGTGCCAAAAAATTGAGGGATACATTCTAGGGGAGTATTCTATAGTGAATGCCTTTATAAAAATAAAAAATTTCTTACTATCACTTAATACATTATCTTATTTTATACAGAAATAATAGTATCACATAATATTATCGAAATATTAATGAAACCTTACATCTATAGTAGTAGAAATATGATGAACCCTTTGAATTTTATTTTCAAAGGGGTGAGATTAATAATGTCTTCTCAATTCACTTCTATAGTGATTTCTACCAGTATCCTCTAACATTTATAAAAGTTATTATTTTAATAAATTATAATGGGGGATAATTTTAGAAAAAAAAATATATTGTTAGTATTTTTTTGATATGGTTTTTATTTTTTATTAATGGATATTTAAATGTCTTAAAAAAAATTAAAGAACTAGAATTTGGTATGATATATACAGAGTTCTAATGTATAAAAAAGGGAACCACTAGTGTAAGGTAGTAGACTACATTTTGTTTATATGATAAATGTAATTTAAATTAAATTTATCTAAACAAAATTATACATATTCAAAACCCAATTTTCAATGGTTTTTACAATTTTATTTAGTAGGGGCCATCCATTTATCACTAATGGAGTAAGGCACCATAGTGAATCAACATTTATCACAACTATATTGAAATTTTGGTTTCAAATTATTGATTTTATAGAATGGTAAGAATCGAAGAAGTAGAAATGATCCAACATACAGAATCACTGTATAGAAAATGTGTTGAGAGACATATATACATGTTGAGGTTAGATGTGTCATGACATGAACGTTTGAAGAATATTTTTTTCTTGAAAATTAATTTTTTTCTATTTCATAATCAATTTGAATACTAAATTATATATGAATTGTGACCATTGTTTTTTGACTATTTTATTCTCGTTGGTTAATATGTCCATTGGAAATGATATTAATTTTTAACATTATACTTTTTGTTAATAAATAGAAATGATAATGGGTAATTAATGTTGATACAAGGGTCGATGGCCTCTTCCAATATACTCTTCTTGTATGGAGACCATTTTTCATAAAATTTCTAGGATTTAGCATCATTGAGCTTGGATCTACACCAAGCCCTATCTGAGATTTAAATAATTGAAGCATAAAATAAATTGCCTTCGGAGAAGTTCAAATTGGAAGAAATTACCCCTTAAAAAATGTTATCTATATCGTCAAAGAGTCGGTCACCATTACACACCTTACCCTTAGGTTATATGTGGGTGTTATAAGACGTTATGTGTCATGGATATAGATAATTAAGGTATTGTCTCTTTTTGTATATAAAATTGTTTTCCATTATTTCTGTATTAAGAATATATTTTTTTAATAAAATACAATTTTTAAAATTGATTATTTTCAAAAAAAATTTAAAATCTAGTAAATATATAAGTTTTTATAATATAATATGATATTATGAATAATTATTATTTTAAGGAAATATTATTAGAAAAAATTCATGTTTAATTACAAAAAGTAAAATAATTTAGTTTTTTTAGGAAATTTATTATGCATTCACTATGAATTTTTTCCCGATATTATTTTTAATAAATCAGTATTTTAATAGGTAACTGATAAATTTTTCACGTTTATAGATTTATTATAATTAAATAAATGAAAATTTTGAATTAAAAACAATGATATTTAGTAGGGGTGAATTCATTAGATTATTATAAAACATTTTGTTTTTCAGTGAATTGTAAAAATAAAATTTTGAGTTTTTAGCATGTTTAATTTCAACATAACAATATATTAGGTAATTGAAAAATCTGGTTGAATCTTGTGAATTGAAATATGAATTGAGGTGTCCCAACTGGACAATACCATGGGAAAGCCCATTGTTTTTCAAATACTACTAATGAGTTGTCCTTATAAATTAATAAAAAAATTATATATTTTACTATAAATACCCACTCATTCCATTGCTTCCATTCCTTCCAAAATTATCCCCCTCAAATATCTGATAGTATTACCTAGCATGGAGTCCTCTCAAGGTGTCCTCAAGCACCCTAGTTCCTGATATTAGGGTTTTAAATGTTACACTTCATGGTGAGGGAAATATGATGTTCCCTTTTGTAACAGCCCGAGATTTAATAAAAATTATTCTTTATAATTTCTTGTGTTGTATGCTACACAAAAAGGAGCTTGCACAACACACATCTTTGACTTACCTTGCATTACACGCAATCGCAACCTTCCTCGATAGCGTGTGTAGTACGCAATATTGAGTTTCACGAAACAATGATATGCTATTAAAATATTATTAAAACTAGCCGTTATGAATAGTAATAACCACTTTTAAAATTTTAGAAATTTTATCTCTCAAAATTGACTTCATTTTTGGATTCGGAGTATCGAATTTAGCCTAAGGTGAAATTTTGGTACTTTTCGGATAACTTTCATATTCTGATGAATAGTGAAAATTACTAAATTATAATTAAAAACAACTTTTTTAATCGAAATAATTAATAGTGATAAATTATTAATTTGAGTGGTTTTAAAGTATATTTAGAATATATTTTTACAATTTAATACAATGTTTTTCATTGAATGTAATTTCACATTTAAACCAGACATAATCAAGTGTCAATCTTTTGACAGATATTGTTTCTTAAAAACACGCTATTTGTTTTAACAGCGGGATTTAATTATAAAATTAATTAATTCAACTTCTATGTTATGAAGTTGGTAAAATAGACTTCATTTTTGAATTCGGAATATGAAATATAGCTTAGGATGAAATTTTGGCATTGTTCTGAAAAACATCAATTTTTGATGAATAGTGAAACTACTAAGTGGTAGTTAAAAAAACTGAATTTTTCATAAAACATAATTTTACCGCTTCTGTGAATGGAATTTCAAAAATCCGAGAGACACGGTTGATGTCAGTAAGTAAAATGTTGTTCAATGAGATGAAAATAATTTTTGGTGAATAGTAACTTTTTACTTTTATTTACCACAGTTAAAAGTAAATAGGGTAATTAAGGGTAAGAATGATATTAATATTATCCTAACACATGTCCTAATTCTATTGGAAAAGTGTATCTCGACCAAAAACAACCTTAAGTTTAAAATATTATCATTTAGGCCCACTTGAATTAGATTAGGACATTTATTATTATTTAATTCAAAGAAGATTTAAAAGAGTTAAAATCAAAGTATATTTACTAAAACATTTTTAATATAGGGTTTTACATAACATAAATTCGATTTTAAATATTCATTAGACATCTAAAGAGATTTCCTACATGAGGGTATTTTATTTGTAATTTTTAGACATCAAATAATTTAATTTATTTATGACACAAAGATGATGCAGTAATTATCTTATTAATGAAATATTGACATAATTGATATTATAAATACCAAAATAAATGTAATTTAAGACTTTTTATGAATTCCACTAATTTTCTAGGTTACTATGATATATTAGTGTTGATTTAATCAACTTGGTTCGAACATATAATTCTTTTATGACTTTCACAAAAATCATATATCAAATAGTGTCAAAATTGACACAAAATAGTTTTTAAATCAAATATTATATTATTAATTGTTATTTTATTCTTAAAAATCTAAGGTTCTGCAAAATGACTTAGATACATATATATATATTAATAATAAACAATTTGGGGTTCTTTTGGCATGTTATAGTAAGTTTATTAACCATATAGTGTAAGAAAACAAAAAGACACAGTAAAAGATAAATTATTTAACTTAGAGTTAAATCTAATTGATAAGGTTAAAATAATATCCTAAACTTGTCTAAATCCTACTGGTTGATAGGATTTAGACCCATCCCCACTTTAGCTTCGAAATAAAACCCTTTGGAACCATTATAAACCGATTTTGACTTTAATATAAAATAATATTTTGAGATATTCCTAAGGTGCCCCTCTCCTCCCTTATAAAAGGGCACCTCCTCCCCCTCCTCCTCACACCAATTTGAGCACTCAAGATCAGCCAACCCCTGCCATTTTCTCCTCTCCACTTCCCTATAATAATCCTAGAGGTCCTGGTCTTCTTCAAAGACCAATCTTAGTTCCCTAAGTGGAGGATTCAAAGAGGCGTTCCAAAGAAGAGGTAATATCCATTACCGATCTTTTCAATTTCTTTCTTCTTCAACTTCTTCTTATTTAGTTGTTTCATCATAAAGTAATAACATAAGTATTTCTTATATACTGATATGTTATTATAAATATGAAACAACTCTAATTGACCTTCTATCCATCCTACGGAAAAAGGAAATCACCGCGCGTGCGTACGTACGGAATACCGTCTCCACGCCGTGGTGAAATCTATTCTCCGCAACCACCTTAATTGGATGGGTATAATGGTGTAATGAGTAAATATATATGATTATTATAAAGTGATATTGATACTGAAATAGTATACATACACTTCAACACAATTCCACGACCATGGGAACGATATCATCGCTCGTGCGTACGTACGGACTACCGTCTCCATGACGCGATGAGATTCATTCTCCATGTTAACCATTTAAGAATGATTATAAAGTATATATAAGAAATAATAATGAAATATATGACATTATAAAGCTACTGGATTTATGTATATATATATATGTATGTCATCTACTTACTTCCATTCAAGACAATAAGGAAAGGAAAACAGCGTTCATGCGTACGTACGGACTACCGTCTCCATGAACGGTGTTTTTCATTTCATTTATCTATCTATTATATATATATATATATATATTGAATATATAGGATATATAAATCATATTTTATATTCTGGAAGTATGTAAATCATGATATGAGTAATAATAATTTCAAGAACAACAAGTCAAAACACCTACGATAAATGAAACGATTTTACCCAAAACGCTTCTTTAACATGGAATTTACAAAAGAACGGGTAATATAATGTCATAAGTGAACCATATATGATATCATAACAATGAATATGATTCAGTAATAAGTCAATGACATTATTTAAATCATTATACAGGAGGTTCGGACACATACGAAGCAAATCGGACCTAAGGTAAGGGAAATATCACAATCTCATTTTTATCCGAGATTGTTTATTCGTAAGTATTTACTGGGGTGTATTTTATCATCCACATCCATGTTTCATCAATATGTAATATTATTTCCATCCACCTACAATTGTTTAAATCCATTTTTACCCTTCGGTGAGTTTTTAGTAATATGTATGAAAGGAATCTTTTGTCGTTTTTTGTACGAGGTACTTTTTTGACTTTTCCCAAAAAAGTACGAAGAATGTTTTTTTAACTTATACGGCATGAATGGATTTTTAAAACATTATTTCCAAGAAGCTTCCTTTAAAAGTTTTCAAGTTTATTTTTAATCAACTTCTTTTATTTTAAAGTTGTATGACATGTTATGAAAGGACAAATGTTTTTGAAGTAGAAAGGATATTTTCCTCAAGAATGGAGTTCAAGTATTTTATCAAAATTATTTTCCATATAAGATAATAAAAGGGTTCTGTTTTTATCCCTATTATTACATGGATTTGATTATGTTGTGATGGAAAAAATTTTATGAATTCCTTTATCTTATATGAATTGTTTTATGATGTCATGTTGTTTATGAATCCCATTTTTATTACATGGGTTACGCTATGATGTATGGTTTATGATTATGTGGCACACATAAGAAAGGATTCATTATAAGATGGGTGGGTCCTATATATCCCTCCAATGCATTGGGTAAAGATTTTATATCTCATGAGATAGACATGGCTGGAATGGTAGGTTATACCGGTTCAGTGAAACAGGACTGAAACGAGGGTTACTCGATTCAGAAAGGGACTTTGTCCACTAAGATAGTCTTGGCAATGAGTCTTTACTAAAAAGAAATGATTCTCTATGATTATGTGTGTATGCCACAAAGTTTCATGTTTTATGTTATGATTATTGTGATTACAGTTCACTGCCATGATTTATCCCATGTTATGAAATTTTCTCTCTTTTGCAGGTTATGATTTCCAAAATGTTATGTTCTTATGAATATGATGTGATTGATATTTATTTTGTTTACCCTTACTGAGAATTTGAGCTCACCCTTTTATGTTTTCTTTTCCCCAGGATATAAAGAAAGGTTTTAGGTAAAAAAAGGAAGATCTTTATGGGAGATGTTGAAGATATTTCACCATGATTAGGAGATTACGTTCCGAGTTTCCAAAGACACTAAACTATTACGATCCTTGTGTGTGTGTTTTTGTTATGTACTAAGTATTCCGCAAAAGTAATGTAATGTCCATGTACATCAGGCTTCGGGTCTCTACAGTTGGTATCAAAGGAAAGGTTTAGTCAACCTTTGGAAACTAGGATGCGAGAACTTTAGTGAGATACCTAGAAATATTTCTAAGGTATGTCTAGAGATGTCTCTAAGGTTATGTATACGTATAGGTTATAGTCCTAGAATTGCGCTAACGATCTTAGAATTTAACCTAAGATGTTAGATATTGAGGGTGCTTTCCCTTTACTATGTTGTCTTCCATAGCATGATTTCGCCTCTCACAAAATTCTTTTTTGTGTTTTAGTTAATGGAGGGAACCAGAAGGAATTCGGTTAACATTGAATCCAATGGACAAATTGGTGACTATGAGCAAAAAATTTTTGTAATACCTAGAGATAAAGATATTGTGCTTATGCCGAATCAGTCATCGCGATATATGATTAACAAGGTGAAATTTAGTGGTATGACGAATTCATCAAAGAAGAGGAAGATAAACTATTATGCATGTTCGCATGTTGAGGAGCATAAAGAAAGGAAGATTGTGATTTCTAAAGAAGGGAAGAAAAACCTTGAGGAACACCTCAAATAGAGGGACCGATGTTATCTGTGTGGAGAAAAGGGTCATAGAGTGACAGATTGTTATGGAGTTCAATATCTTATTTGTGGAGAACATGGGCATTACCCAACTCAATGCCCTGACCTAAAAAGTTACTTCTAAATCAAGGAAGGACTTATTCCAGGACAATCATTGAAGTGGATGGACTGAAGTGTTTATGTATTGGTACTCAAGAATAATGTTGTTGAGGTACTTTTATGGTGTACTGAAATATTTATGTTTTGGTCTATTGTGGTTTTCAATAATTTTATGGAAACGGTAACCATGAAAAGTGATTGAGACATTTTTGGTAAACAGATGATATGAGCATAATGATGGGATAAAAAGATAATGAGATGTTTGATTGTATTCATGAGCTCATGATTGATATAAAGACTAAGTGATATCATGGTTTGAGTATATATATTTTTTGGATTTTGGTATGTGGAAAGAGTTAACTTTTGACAGCATTCATGTTTTCACTAAGGTTCAATGGGTGTTCAAGAGAATACATGATTAAGGCCTTTGAATGGTTGGAATGTGACCAACAAGACATATATTATGGGGATTAACGACAGTATTAAATCTCTGGTAATCGTTTTCACTATATTATGAGAGTGGACTGTAGTATTATGGATAAGCCTAAAGATTAGAATGGATTATGTTGGACATAAGTTAGTATTGTTTAAGGATAGAAGATTTTCGATATTATTGATGGGATGTTATAGTAATGTAGTTTTAGAAAAAGGACGACCTGCAGGACAGGCGACAGCCCATCGCGTCGGACAAGGGTGTGGGAATCGAACCCACAACCAAAGTGCGACTGGCCTTTATCGCCTACCACTGGCCTACAAGAAGTCCCTGTTTAGTAGAAACTAGTTTTATTATATTAAGTTGTATGAAATATGATGTATAAGTCCATTTTAGGAACCACATATGATTAATCTCACTATAGATCGACTTATGTATATAATTTTATTTTTGCTAACCTTTTGTTTGAGACAGATGGAAGGACCCGTCATTCTATCACATGATCTGCTAACACTTCACGAATAACAAATTCAACTTCATTTATTTAAGAGATGAAGTGAAAATTGTTAAAGGCACGAACAACAGTGAGATTGTACCAAAATAAAGTAAGTATTTATTCTAATTCAAATTCTTTAACATTAGGGAAATGATCTTGAAAACCAAAAATGTTGTCCTAGTGATATTATATCTAATGAATCAGATGGTACCTTAGATCGTCACAAATTTATGGATTTGTGATTACTGGATTTTCCATAGAAATGTTCTCTACCACTCTCCATCAGAACATGATGGTTAGATTTCTCTTCCATATCCATATTTTCACCTATGTGGAAACCCAGTGATTAGTTTATTTGGGTAACCGTTACGTTTCATACTTTTGTTTTTAAAGATTGGTTTTGATATTCCTTTTTAGGATGTGGGTTTCTATTAAAGAAACTTTTGATTAGTAAACCATTTATGACCCCGACGAATTTCGAGGGCGAAATTCGTTTTAAGGGGGGTAGAATGTAACAGCCCGAGAATTAATAAAAAATATTCTTTATAATGTCTTGTGTTGTACGCTACACAAAAAGGAGCTTCCACAACACACATCTTTGACTTACCTTGCATTACAAGCAATCGCAACCTTCCTCGATAGCATGTGTAGTACGCAATATTGGGTTTCAGGAAACAATGATATGCTATTAAAATATTATTAAAACTAGCCGTTATGAATAGTAATAACCACTTTTTAAATTTTAGAAATTTTATCTCTCAAAATGGACTTCATTTTTGGATTCGGAGTATCGAATTTAGCCTAAGGTGAAATTTTGGTACTTTTCGGATAACTTTCATATTCTGATGAATAGTGAAAATTACTAAATTATAATTAAAAACAACTTTTTTAATCGAAATAATTAATAGTGATAAATTATTAATTTGAGTGGTTTTAAAGTATATTTAGAATATATTTTTACAATTTAATACAATGTTGGTCATTGAATGTAATTTCACATTTAAACCAGACATAATCAAGTGTCAATCTTTTGACAGATATTGTTTCTTAAAAACATGCTATTTGTTATAACAATGGGATTTAATTATTAAATTAATTAATTCAACTTCTATGTTATGAAGTTGGTAAAATAGACTTCATTTTTGAATTCGGAATATGAAATATCGCTTAGGATGAAATTTTGGCATTGTTCTGAAAAACATCAATTTTTGATGAATAGTGAAACTACTAAGTGGTAGTTAAAAAAACTGAATTTTTCATAAAACTTAATTTTACCGCTTCTGTGAATGAAATTTCAAAAATCCGAGAGACACGGTTGATGTCAGTAAGTAAAATGTGGTTCAATGAGATGAAAATAATTTTTGGTGAATAGTAACTTTTTACTTTTATTTACCACAGTTAAAAGTAAATAGGGTAATTAAGGGTAAGAATGATATTAATATTATCCTAACACATGTCCTAATTCTATTGGACAAGTTTATCTTGACCGAAAAAAACCTTAAGTTTAAAATATTATCATTTAGGCCCACTTGAATTAGATTAGGACATTTATTATTATTTAATTCAAAGAAGAGTTAAAAGAGTTAAAATCAAAGTATATTTACTAAAACATTTTTAATATAGGGTTTTACAGAAGATAAATTTGATTGTAAATATTCATTAGACATCTAAAAAGATTTCCTACATGAGGGTATTTTATTTGTAATTTTTAGACATCAAATAATTTAATTTATTTATGACACAAAGATGATGCAGTTATTATCTTATTAATGAAATATTGACATAATTGATATTATAAATACCAAAATAAATGTAATTTAAGACTTTTTATGAATTCCACTAATTTTATAGGTTACTATGATATATTAGTGTTGATTTATTCAACTTGGTTCTAACATATAATTCTTTTATGACTTTCACAAAAATCATATATAAAATATTGTCAAAATTGACACAAAATAGTTTTTAAATAAAATATTATATTATTAATTGTTATTTTATTTCTAAAAATCTAAGGATCGGCCAAATGACTTAGATAAGGATTTATATATTAATAATAAACAATTTGGGGTTCGTTTGGCATGTTATAGTAAGTGTATTAACCATATAGTGTAAGAAAACAAAAAGACACGGTAAAAGTTAAATTATTTAACTTAGAGTTAAATCTAATTGATAAGGTTAAAATAATACCCTAAACTTGTCTAAATCCTATTGGTTGATAGGATTTAGACCCATCCCCACTTTAGCTTCGAAATAAAACCCTTTGGAACCATTATAAACCGATTTTGACTTTAATATACAATAATATTTTGAGATATTCCTAAGGTGCCCCTCTCCTCCCTTATAAAAGGGCACCTCCTCCCCCTCCTCCTCACACCAATTTGAGCACTCAAGCTCGGCCAAACCCTGCCATTTTCTCCTCTCCACTTCTCTAGAATAATCCTAGAGGTCCTGGTCTTCTTCAAAGACCAATTTTAGTTCCCTAAGTGGAGGATTCAAAGAGGCGTTCCAAAGAAGAGGTAATATCCATTACCGATCTTTTCAATTTCTTTCTTCTTCAACTTCTTCTTCATTAGTTGTTTCATGATAAATTAATAACATAAGTATTTCTTATATACTGATATGTTATTATAAATATGAAACAACTCTAATTAACCTTCTATCCATCCTACGGAAAAAGGAAATCACCGTGCGTGCGTACGTACGGAATACTGTCTCCACGCCGTGGTGAAATCTATTTTCCGCAACCACCTTAATTGGATGGGTATAATGGTGTAATGATTAACTATATATGATTATTATAAACTTATATTGATACTGAAATAGTATACATACATTTCAACACAATTCCACGACCATGGGAACGATATCATCGCTCGTGCGTACGTACGGACTACCGTCTCCACGACGCGATGAGATTCATTCTCCATGTTAACCATTTAAGAATGATTATAAAGTATATATAAGAAATAATAATGAAATATATGACATTATAAATCTACTGGATTTATGTATATATATATATATGTATGTCATCTACTTACTTCCATTCAAGACAATAAGGAAAGGAAAACAGCGTTGATGCGTACGTACGGACTACCGTCTCCATGAACGGTGTTTTTCATTTCATTTATCTATCTATTATATATATATATATACTGAATATATAGGATATATAAATCATATTTTATATTCTGGAAGTAAGTAAATCATGATATAAGTAATAATAATGTCAAGAACAACAAGTCAAAACACCTACGATAAATGAAACGATTTTACCCAAAACGCTTCTTTAACATGGAATTTACAAAAGAACGGGTAATATAATTTCATAAGTGAACCATATATGATATAATAACAATGAATATGATTCTTTAATAAGTCAATGACATTATTTGAATCATTATACAGGAGGTTCGGACACATACGAAGAAAATCGGACCTAAGGTAAGGGAAATATCACAATCTCATTTTTATCCGAGATTGTTTATTCGTAAGTATTTACTGGGGTGTATTTTATCATCCACATCCATGTTTCATCAATATGTAATATTATTTCTATCCACCTACAATTTTTTAAATCAATTTTTACCCTTCGGTGAGTTTTTAGTAATATGTATGAAAGGAATCTTTTGTCGTTTTTCGTACGAGGTACTTTTTTGACTTTTCCGACAAAAGTACGAAGAATGTTTTTTAAACTTATACGGCATGAATGGATTTTTAAAACATTATTTCCAAGAAGCTTCCTTTAAAAGTTTTCAAGTTTATTTTTAATCAACTTCTTTTATTTTAAAGTCGTATGACATGTTATGAAAGGAAAAATGTTTTTGAAGTAGAAAGGATATTTTCCTCGTGAATGGAGTTCAAGTATTTTATCAAAATTATTTTCCATATAAGATAATAAAAGGGTTCTGTTTTTATCCCTATTATTAAATGGATTTGATTATGTTGTGATGGAAATTTTTTTATGAATTCCTTTATCTTATATGATTTGTTTTATGATGTCATGTTGTTTATGAATCCCATTTTTATTACATGGGTTACGCTATGATGTATGGTTTATGATTATGTGGAACACATAAGAAAGGATTCATTATAAGATGGGTGGGACCTATATATCCCTCAAATGCATTGGGTAAATATTTTATATCTCATGAGATAGACATGGCTGGAATGGTAGGTTACACCGGTTCAGTGAAACAGGACTGAAACGAGGGTTACTCGATTCAGAAAGGGACTTTGTCCACTAAGATAGTCTTGGAAATGAGTCTTGACTAACAAGAAATGATTCTCTATGATTATCTATGTATGCCACAAAGTTTCATGTTGTATTTTATGATTATTGTGATTACATTTCACTTCCATGATTTATCCCATGTTATGAAATTTGCTCTCTTTTGCAGGTTATGATTTCCAAAATGTTATGTTCTTATGAATATGATGTGATTGATATTTATTTTGTTTACCCTTACTGAGCATTTGAGCTCACCCTTTTATGTTTTCTTTTCCCCAGGATATAAAGAAAGGTTTTAGGTAAAAAAAAGGAAGATCTTTATGGGAGATGTTGAAGATATTTCACCATGATTAGGAGATTACGTTACGAGTTTCCAAAGACACTAAACTATTACGATCCTTGTGTGTGTGTTTTTGTTATGTACTAAGTATTCCGCAAAAGTAATGTAATGTCCATGTACGTCAGGCTTCGGGTCTCTACAGTTGGTATCAAAGTAAAGGTTTAGTCAACCTTTGGAAACTAGGATGCGAGAAATTTAGTGAGATACCCAGAGATATTTCTAAGGTATGTCTAGGGATGTCTCTAAGGTTAAGTATACGTATAGGTTATAGTCCTAGAATTGCGCTAACGATCATAGAATTTAACCTAAGATGTTAGATATTGACGGTGCTTTCCTTTTACTATGTTGTCTTCCATAGCATGATTTCGCCTCTCACAAAATTCTTTTTTGTGTTTTAGTTAATGGAGGGAACCAGAAGGAATTCGGTTAACATTGAATCCAATGGACAAATTGGTGACTATGAGCAACAAAATTTTGTAATACCTAGAGATAAAGATATTGTGATTATGCCGAATCAGTCATCGCGATATATGATTAACAAGGTAAAATTTAGTGGTATGAAGAATTCATCAAAGAAGAGGAAGATAAACTATTATGCATGTTCGCATGTTGAGGAGAATAAAGAAAGGAAGATTGAGATTTCTAAATAAGGGAAGAAGAACCTTGAGGAATACCTCAAATAGAGGGACCGATGTTATTTGTGTGGAGAAAAGGGTCATAGAGTGACAGATTGTTATGGAGTTTAATGTCTTATTTGTGGAGAACATGGGCATTACCCAACTCAATGCCCTGACCTAAATAGTTACTTCTAAATCAAGTAAGGACTTATTCCAGGACAATCATTGAAGTGGATGGACTGAAGTGTTTATGTATTGGTATTCAAGAATAATGTTGTTGAGGTAATTTTATGGTGTACTGAAATATTTATGTTTTGGTCTATTGTGGTTTTCAATAATTTTATGGAACCGGTAACCATGAAAAGTGATTGAGACATTTTTGGTAAACAGATGATATGAGCATAATGAAGGGATAAGAAGATAATGAGATGTTTGATTGTATTCATGAGCTCATGATTGATATAAAGACTATGTGATATCATGGTTTGAGTATATATAATTTTTGGATTTTTGTATGTGGAAAGAGTTAACTTTTGACAGCATTCATGTTTTCACTAAGGTTCAATGGGTGTTCAAGAGAATACATGATTAAGGACTTTGAATGGTTGGAATGTGACCAACAAGACATATCTTATGGGGATTAACAACACTATTAAATCTCTGGTAATCGTATTCACTATATTATGAGAGTGGACTGTAGTATTATGGATAAGCCTAAAGATTAGAATGGATTATGTTGGACATAAGTTAGTATTGTTTAAGGATAGAAGATTTTCGATATTATTGATGGGATGTTATAGTAATGTAGTTTTAGAAAAAGGACAACCTGCCGGACGGGCGACGGCCCATCGCGTCGGACAAGGGTGTGGGAATCGAACCCACAATCGAAGTGCGACTGGCCTTTATCGCCTACCATTGGCCTACAGGAAGTCCCTGTTTAGTAAAAACTAGTTTTATTATATTAAGTTGTATGACATATGATGTATAAGTCCATTTTAGGAACCATATATGATTAATCTCACTATAGATCGACTTATGTATATAATTTTTTTTTGCTAGCCTTTTGTTTGAGACAGATGGAATGACCCGTCATTCTATCACATGATCTGCTAACACTTCACGAATAACAGATTCAACTTCATTTATTTAAGAGATGAAGTGAAAATTGTTAAAGGCACGAACAACAGTGAGATTGTACCAAAATAAAGTAAGTATTTATTCTAATTCAAATTCTTTAACATTAGGGAAATGATCTTGAAAACCAAAAATGTTGTCCTTGTGATCTTATATCTAATGAATCCGATGGTACCTTAGATCGTCACAAATTTATGGATTTGTGATTACTGGATTTTGCATAGCAATGTTCTCTACCACTCTCCATCAGAACATGGTGGTTAGATTTCTCTTCCATATCCATATTTTCACTTATGTGAAAACCCAGTGATTAGTTTATTTGGGTAACCGTTACGTTTCATAATTTTGTTTTTAAAGATTGGTTTTGATATTCCTTTTTACGATGTGGGTTTCTATTAAAGAAACTTTCGATTAGTAAACCATTTATAACCCCGACGAATTTCGAGGGCGAAATTCATTTTAAGGGGGGTAGAATGTAACAGCCCGAGATTTAATAAAAAATATTCTTTATAATGTCTTGTGTTGTACGCTACACAAAAAGGAGCTTGCACAACACACATCTTTGACTTACCTTGCATTACACACAATCACAACCTTCCTCGATAGCGTGTGTAGTACGCAATATTGAGTTTCACGAAACAATGATATGCTATTAAAATATTATTAAAACTAGCCGTTATGAATATTAATAACCACTTTTTAAATTTTATAAATTTTAGCTCTCAAAATGGACTTCATTTTTGGATTCGGAGTATCGAATTTAGCCTAAGGTGAAATTTTGGTACTTTTCGGATAACTTTCATATTCTGATGAATAGTGAAAATTACTAAATTATAATTAAAAACAACTTTTTTAATCGAAATAATTAATAGTGATAAATTATTAATTTGAGTGGTTTTAAAGTATATTTAGAATATATTTTTACAATTTAATACAATTTTGTTCATTGAATGTAATTTCACATTTAAACCAGACATAATCAAGTGTCAATCTTTTGACAGATATTGTTTCTTAAAAACACGCTATTTGTTTTAACAGCGGGATTTAATTATAAAATTAATTAATTCAACTTCTATGTTATGAAGTTGGTAAAATAGACTTCATTTTTGAATTCGGAATATGAAATATAGCTTAGGATGAAATTTTGGCATTGTTCTGAAAAACATCAATTTTTGATGAATAGTGAAACTACTAAGTGGTAGTTAAAAAAACTGAATTTTTCAGAAAACAAAATTTTACCGCTTCTGTGAATGGAACTTCAAAAATCCGAGAGACACGGTTGATGTAAGTAAGTAAAATGTGGTTCAATGAGATGAAAATAATTTTTGGTGAATAGTAACTTTTTACTTTTATTTACCACGGTTAAAAGTAAATAGGGTAATTAAGGGTAAGAATGATATTAATATTATCCTAACACATATCCTAATTCTATTGGACAAGTGTATCTCGACAAAAAATAACCTTAAGTGTAAAATATTATCATTTAGTCCCACTTGAATTAGATTAGGACATTTATTATTATTTAATTCAAAGAAGAGTTAAAAGAGTTAAAATCAAAGTATATTTACTAAAACATTTTTAATATAGGGTTTTACATAAGATAAATTCGATTGTAAATATTCATTAGACATCCAAAACGATTTCCTACATGATGGTATTTTATTTGTAATTTTTAGACATCAAATAATTTAATTTATTTATGACACAAAGATGATGCAGTAATTATCTTATTAATGAAATATTGACATAATTGATATTATAAATACCAAAATAAATGTAATTTAAGACTTTTTATGAATTCCACTAATTTTATAGGTTACTATGATATATTATTTTTGATTTAATCAACTTTGTTCGAACATATAATTCTTTTATGACTTTCACAAAAATCATATATCAAATAGTGTCAAAATTGACACAAAATAGTTTTTAAATCAAATATTATATTATTAATTGTTATTTTATTCCTAAAAATCTAAGGTTCGGCCAAATGACTTAGATAAGGATATATATATTAATAATAAACAATTTGGGGTTCTTTTGGCATGTTATAGTAAGTTTATTAACCATATAGTGTAAGAAAACAAAAAGACACGGTAAAAGTTAAATTATTTAACTTAGAGTTAAATCTAATTGATAAGGTTAAAATAATACCCTAAACTTGTCTAAATACTATTGGTTTATAGTATTTAGACCCATCCCCACTTTATATTCGAAATAAAACCCTTTGTAACCATTATAAACCGATTTTGACTTTAATATAAAATAATATTTTGAGATATTCCTAAGGTGCCCCTCTCTTCCCTTATAAAAGGGCACCTCCTCCCCCCTCCTCCTCACACCAATTTGAGCACTCAAGCTCGGCCAACCCCTGACATTTTCTCCTCTCCACTTCCCTAGAATAATCCTAGAGGTCCTGGTCTTCTTCAGAGACCAATCTTAGTTCCCTAAGTGGAGGATTCAAAGAGGCGTTCCAAAGAAGAGGTAATATCCATTACCGATCTTTTCAATTTCATTCTTCTTCAACTTCTTCTTCTTTAGTTGTTTCATGATAAAGTAATCACATAAGTATTTCTTATATACTGATATGTTATTATAAATATGAAACAACTCTAATTAACCTTATATCCATCCTACAGAAAAAGGAAATCACCGCGCGTGCGTACGTACGGAATACCGTCTCCACGCCGTGGTGAAATCTATTTTCCGCAACCACCTTAATTGGATGGGTATAATTGTGTAATGAGAAACTATATATGATTATTATAAAGTGATATTTATACTGAAATAGTATACATACACATCAACACAATTCCACGACCATGGGAACGATATCATCGCTCGTGCGTACGTACGGACTACCGTCTCCACGACGCGATGAGATTCATTCTCCATGTTAACCATTTAAGAATGATTATAAAGTATATATAAGAAATAATAATAAAATATATGAAATTATAAAGCTACTGGATTTATGTATATATATATATATGTATTTCATCTACTTACTCCCATTCAAGACAATAAGGAAAGGAAAACGGCGTTCATGCGTACGTACGGACTACCGTCTCCATGAATGGTGTTTTTCATTTCATTTATCTATCTATTATATATATATATACTGAATATATAGGATATATAAATCATATTTTATATTCTGGAAGTATTTAAATCATGATATAACTAATAATAATGTCAAGAACAACAAGTCAAAACACCTACGATAAATGAAACGATTTTACCCAAAACGCTTCTTTAACATGGAATTTACAAAAGAACGGGTAATATAATGTCATAAGTGAACCATATATGATATCGTAACAATGAATATGATTCTTTAATAAGTCAATGACATTATTTAAATCATTATACAGGAGGTTCAGACACATACGAAGCAAATCGGACCTAAGGTAAGGGAAATATCACAATCTCATTTTTATCCGAGATTGTTTATTCGTAAGTATTTACTGGGCTGTATTTTATCATCCACATCCATGTTTCATCAATATGTAATATTATTTCCATCCACCTACAATTTCTTAAATCCATTTTTACCCTTCGGTGAGTTTTTAGTAATATGTATGAAAGGAATCTTTTGTCGTTTTTCGTACGAGGTACTTTTTTGACTTTTCCGACAAAAGTACGAAGAATGGTTTTTTTTAACTTATACGGCATGAATGGATTTTAAAAAAATTATTTCCAAGAAGTTTCCTTTACAAGTTTTCAAGTTTATTTTTAATCAACTTCTTTTATTTTAAAGTTGTATGACATGTTATGAAAGGAAAAATGTTTTTGAAGTAGAAAGGATATTTTCCTCAAGAATGGAGTTCAAGTATTTTATCAAAATTATTTTCCATATAAGATAATAAATGGGTTCTGTTTTTATCCCTATTATTACATGGATTTGATTATGTTGTGATGGAAGATTTTTTATGAATTCCTTTATCTTATATGAATTGTTTTATGATGTCATGTTGTTTATGAATCCCATTTTTATTACATGGGTTACGCTATGATGCATGGTTTATGATTATGTGGCACACATAAGAAAGGATTCATTATAATATGGGTGGGACCTATATATCCCTCCAATTCATTGGGTAAATATTTTATATCTCATGAGATAGACATGGATGGAATGGTAGGTTATACCGGTTCAGTGAAACAGGACTGAAACGAGGGTTACTCGATTCAGAAAGGGACTTTGTCCACTAAGATAGTCTTGGAAATGAGTCTTGACTAACAAGAAATGATTCTCTATGATTATGTGTGTATGCCACAAAGTTTCATGTTTTATGTTATGATTATTGTGATTACATTTCACTGCCATGATTTATCCCATGTTATGAAATTTTCTCTCTTTTGCAGGTTATGATTTCCAAAATGTTATGTTCTTATGAATATGATGTGATTGATATTTCTTTTGTTTACCCTTACTGAGCAATTGAGCTCACCCTTTTATGTTATCTTTTCCCCAGGATATAAAGAAAGGATTTAGGTAAAAAAAGGAAGATCTTTATGGGAGATGTTGAAGTTCTTCCACCATGATTAGGAGATTACGTTCCGATTTTCCAAAGACACTAAACTATTACGATCCTTGTGTGTGTGTTTTTGTTATGTACTAAGTATTCCGCAAAAGTAATGTAATGTCCATGTACGTCAGGCTTCGTGTCTCTACACCTTTTCCTTTCAAGTTCTCTTTTAATGTGGTATATATTTTCTGTTTCCAAACTATTTTTTTATATAAATTTTGTTATATCCTTCCATTTTATTATGAGTATTTTATTAATTAGGTAACCTTGTACCATATAATTTTAGTGTTTTTTAAAAACATATTTTATAACATTTATGTTGTGGAATTTTCATTTTAATATATATCTATTTTCGTCCAGAAATTATTTTATTCTCATTATTTTAATTCCCAAAACACTATAATTTCATAGGGTATTCATGAAGATATAAAAATGATTTTTCTGATTTGGTAATTGACATAAAAAAAACCATCATTCCTTTTTTATGGGTTATAAATGACATAATGATCTGGTTTCTTAAGGCTTTTTAAAATAGAATGATTTTGATATGAAACCCATTTATTTTATTCTTTATAGGTAATTTATTAAATAATTTATTATGATATATGTGGATCACATAAAAATAAATCATATTAATGGTGCACCCTGATATCACTCCAAGGCATTGGGTAAAAAAATTAATCTCTAGAGATGAGATGTTTTACGATACATTGGAGAATAACTTTGTGAAATATTTTGATTCCTTATGGATGGAACTTTGTGATATTATTATGAATGTATTAATTAACTTTTGGATCCACATATTCATGTAATGATTCATGTTGATATTTTTATGATATGCATCTTTCTAGTGACTTTATGAAATTTTTCATGTTCTAATTTATATCTTTCAAGTTCACATGTTACGTTTTTCCATGAATTCCCTTATTAGGCCTCATGCTCACCCTTTCCTTTGATGTATGTCAACAGTTTTTTCTTTGGATTTATTTTTCATAGGATAAACAAATTATTAATCCTTTCAAGTGGATTACAATAATATGTTCATGTTTTCATTTAGTACGTACATTATTTCTATAAAACTAAACATTAAAGATCATATACTTGTAAAATGTAATGAAATGTTATATAATAGAATGATGGAATTATGTAGTTGGTATTAATGTATGTTTTAGTAATCTGAGGAAATTAGAATATGAAAACAATAGTACATCCCATAGATGAAAATTTAAATATTGAAAATATTCTTGATATTTTGGTGATATATTACATAAGTGGATTTATGACAAAATAAATCACTATCTACATAGGAACAAGTGGATTTTTCTCTCACACAAATTTATCTAATGGTAAAATAGAAAAATACCACTTTGAGATTGACTCGAATGGGAACTGGTGCACAACAATGGGCCCTTCTACACTATTGGGTTGAAACTCTCAGGGGATATGTTTGGTTAATCACATCATTGTTATGGATAATTATGATGGATTTATAGAAACATTATTATTTTAAATGAATATAATATTAAATAATGATGTTATATGACTTAAAAATTACATTGTAATTATAATATTATTAAATGAAACTCATTTCTATCTATGTTTTTCTGATTTAAGTAAATTGCGGGAAATAGTATAACCCACATAAATGGTGAGTGTAATAGACCAAGCACTGATGGCCTTTAGATGGAAGCCGAAATGGAAAACGTTTTGATAATGATGAATCAATTATCTCAATTAATGGGAAATAACATGAATCAATCTGAGTGGATGGTTTCACCATGATTAGATGTACTTCATGTTGAGCCCTTGATGCGTCAATGACCATTATCATTTAGTTGATCTACTAACCCATTGATTGATGAATAGGGGATCATATATATAGAGAATATCTTTCCTATACATCATTGTTCATAAGAATGGAATTCTATCATTGATATTTACCTCTTAAAAAGAGAAGTTGATCAGTGGTGTTCTATGATTTAAAACAAGGGGAAAATAGGGGAGACTAACGCAATGGAGTGAGAAGTGGTCTGGGGAATCTTTATAAATAAGTATTTCTCTCATTTTGTGAGTACTAAAATTTTGAAGGAAGTCCTCTTGTTAAAGCATAATAATTTTGAGGCTGTGAAGGACGGGTAGTTTTTAAAGTTCAATATTGATCAGTAGGTGTACTGAAATTTTGATCTAGGCTATGAGTTCTTTCTATTATAAAAACAAAGAAGGAACGGATGTATGAAGCTCATACCTCTTCATTCCTTATATATCCAAGAATAACTAAAATTTATTAGTATATGTATGGTCATTATTAGTGGTATAATATGAAAAAGAGATATATCCGACAACACGACAATGTGCTTGAAGTGTCAGCAAGTGAGGGAAGATAGACAACTCCCTAAAGGGATGTTATACCCACTACCCATACCAACATGGACATGGAACAATATCACTGTATACATTGGAATAGGTCACCCAAGAACTTCCAGAGGACAGAATGCAATATGGGTTATAGTGGACCATCTCACCAAGACTTCCCATTTCATCTATATTTTGGAATATTTCTCTCTTCACCAACATGTCAATATTTAGGAGAGGGATGTGGTAAGGATTTATGGGGTACCACTCTCTATCGTATTTGATCGTGATGTAAGGTTAACATTAAATTATGGGGAAGTAGTTAACATGAATTGAGTAATGAATTAAATTTTAGTATGACTTATCACCCACAAACTGATATAAAATCTAAAAAGAATATTATAACACTCTATGACTTTCCAAGAACAAGATCAATGTAATTTGATGATGTATGGGATCAACATATCCAATTAGTTGAGTTCTCTTACAACAACATCTTCCAATCGATCATTCAAATGTCACCCTATGAATCTCTATATGGGAAGTGATGTATACCTATTACATGATGAGATAAATCTTGTGAGAGAATACATCTTGGTTCTGATCTTGTGTATGATATGATATAAATGGTTCATTCTATCCATTGATTTATGCTATCCCACAATGGATAGTCGTGTGTGTAACATCCATGTTTCGGGTGCCACTATGATTTTCCATGTACCCAGTTGGTCAGATGGCCTCAAAATAATTTCCCCAGATTCTAGAGGCTGTATACTAGAAACAAGGGCCTTGGGTCTGATAGTGGGGAACCTATTCACTCATTATAAGAGTAATACAATAGAATTAAAATAATATACAATATAGGAAGCAATAATACCCTAAAATAATCAAAAAATGGACGAATAAAAGTAATGAACAACCAGAACACATATATAAATGATGTCTGTCACATATGTCTAGGAAAGAAGCCAAACAAGTCACAATGCAGGAATATAGTACTAAAAAAAAGTACAAAAGAAAACAAATAAACTCTAGCAACATCATGAGACTCATATTGGTCTCATGCACTCTATCTCCTCAGAAATCAAATAACTGAAGTAGAAGGGTGCTTGAACATATCTATACCTATAGCAATATAATTTGTTTGGTCCCAAAAGCAAGTCCCAAAAAGGGTGTGAGAGTAATCCCAGTAGACTACCACCCAAAGATCAATGCCTAACAGTTAGTGAATATATATTGTAGGAAATATAGAAATTATGTAACAAATATGTAAATACTCGTATGTAAATATCCATATAGTTTCAATTAAAATCATTTACATATAACAATTTAACCAACCAATTACTAATACAAGAAACCCTCTAGGAAGGTCCCCACAGCGTATCCCCTCTGGTTCTACCAAAAATATCAAGTAACCCTCTGGGTAATTCACATAGCCTAAATCCTCTAGTTCAATTTACAACAAGTATGTAAAGAAGACTCTCTGTGGAAGCACTCACCGTCAATTCTTCCTTTGATCTTGTCTAATAAAAGACTCTCTTAGGATTCACTCACTGTCAATTCCCCGTGTAGTATTTTAACAGTAAACTATAGACACACTGAGGAATAAATTAATATAAATTCCCCATGTAGTATCATAACATTTCTATAGATCCTCTTAGAGAGCACTCAACATCAAGACCCCCTATGGTATCGTATCATGATAATTATTACAGACTCTCACGGAAATCCATCAACATCAATTTATCCTATAGTCTCACAACACCAGGTTCCCCCACCCCATGTAAAGCAATCAAGCACAAACTATAATCAACTACTAAAGTAAACCACAATGTACTACATGTCTAATTAGCTAAAATTAATGGAAAAAACATATCAAATAAATAAACACTCCAACAAAACAACACTAGGAAATGAAAACAAAATATTAACTGGAAAGGCTAGGAAAAATGGTAAAAAATCAACAAGCATGTGAAAACACATACATTGCCTGGAAATTAACCCATTTCACAATCAAACAACTTCTTTTGAAATATACAAATCATAGAAGAAATTAACTGAATGAAAATCCTTAAACACACAATACTGTTAACGGGGGTATTGGGCACTTTTGCATATATAACTCAAAGATGAACTTTGGAAAGGAACAAACCTCATACCTTGTTGTTTTGAGATCGATATGCTCTGGTGTCGACCCTTGAATCAACCAAGAATGTAGTATATCTACAAAAAATTCCAAAATGTTCAACCAAAAATATATCATGAAAGAGGAGAAATCAAGAGTTGAGGTTCAAGAAGAAGGAAGAACACACTGTGGCGATTCCAACCAAATCGATAGTGGTCAATTTTGGGAATGGATGAAGAGTCGGAGGCCTAGAGAAGATTCATGTTGTACAGTTGCTCCTGGATGAGACAAAAAGAGAAGAAGGATGTTTTGTCGATTAGACACAACATGGGTTCGTTTAATGGTAAAAAGTACACATCATGTTATTCATGTAAACATTGCATGTACTTTCCTTATATGTCCTCTATATTAGGTGGTCTTTAAGTCACCCCACATAGCCAGGTGCTTGGAAATCACATGGCTAGCACGTGGCTACCCATGGAAATAGAGTTCACGATGTCTAATTATAATTACAAAGCGTTTTCTCATGAAATTTCCAAAAATTCCTATTTTTCTGAAAAATAACCCAAAATGAAGGATGTACCTGAAAAGATGATATTAGTTCTTACAAACATCCCCCGTAAAGAAATTCATCATTGAATTTCCCTCGAATGGAAGCGTAGAAGAAGAATCCTCGAGCAGCTCCGACCAATGTGATCGTACTTAGTCTCTCTCTCTCTCAAGTCTCATCATGTACTCGCACGTGCTATCATACCACTCATATAAGAGGAACAACCGATCACAGAGAAGCTTCACACTATGATCAAAAATCCGGAATGGATGCTCCTCTAACGAGGTGTCCACCTCTGAATCAACCTCATTGTGTTGGAAAACATGATATAGTTCTGATAAGTAAAGTCTGAGATGAAAAATGAGGAAGACCTTGTGCATATCCCAGTACCTCTGAGGTAACTCCAACCAATAAGAAACCAGGCCGAATCTCTCTAAAACCTCAAATGGCCCAAAATTTTTCGATGAAATCATATTATATCTCCTAATACTCATGTTTCCCAACCGTTTTGTAACACACAAGAAAACCTAATCTCCGACCTCAAACTCCATAGGACGTCTCTATCAATCATTATAATATATCTTTTGTGATTGTGTAGTATCCACCCTCTTCTAAATCAACTCCATCTATTCTATGGTCTCCTGGACAAGATGAGGTCCCAATATAGGTTCATCATGGCACACAGTAAAAAACCTCATAAGGTACCATCTGAAATGTATCTTTAAAACCATTATTGTAGTCAAAATTTACAAGATGTATGTGATTCTCCTATGAACCTCCAAAATTTTAGATGCATTCTCAAAGCAGGTCCTCAAGAACCAAAATCATACACTCGAATTAGATATCTGTCTGGGGATTGTAAGATGTACTCAAAAGCACATGTGTACCCAATGCCTTCTGAAGTCCTTGCTTGACCCGATAAGTAAAAAGTGCATTCCTGTCTGAAACAATAGAGTGTGTAACCCCTTGTAGATGTACAATCACCCAAATGTATAGACACCATAGCTCATCAACACTAAAAGTCTCCTTGATCAGCAAGAAGCAAGTAACCTTTGGGAGTATTTCATTGACAACCAATACTGCATCATTCCCCTGAGGATAACTTGGAAAACCTATCATAAAATCCGTCGTGACATCATTCCACTACCACTCTAGAATGGGAAACTGTTGTAAAACCCCTATAGGTCTCATATGCTCTTCCTTAACCTACTGAAGTGTGGAAAACCTCATCACAAAACCCGCAATATCTCTCTTCATAACTAGGAACCAATACTGATGGGGTAGATCTCGATACATCTTGGTGTCACCAGGATAAAATGCCCAAATTGGGGAATCAATGTTCTCCATCATCTCCTCACATATGTTAACCGGAACCCACACATGACCATGAAAACACAAGATCTCATCCTCACCTATTGTCCATCCTGGAATAGGATCCTCTCCTGACGCACATTCCCATAAGACTAGGCATTCAGAATATGATATCTTCGTACATCATACTCGACCATGTAGAGTGGATGTAACAGATAAAGAAGATACAAACATCTTCCCATGTATATCGTGAACCTCCAAATGCATCTCAGAGAATATATCCATAAGATTCCACACACTATTGGCCTCCTAAAATGCATGTATCTGAGTCCTCTTACACAGTGCATTAGCTACTGTGTGTCCTTTCCCAGGAATGTAGGAAAGTTCAAAGACAAAATACAGAATATACTAAACCAATAATCACTATCTCAAATTACATTTGTGCTGAGTGTAGATACATATGATACATTTTTGGTCGTTGAAAACCACAAATTGCTCTCCCAACAGATAATGTCACCAATAACATAAAGCTTTTACAATTTTAGCCAACTAGATATCGTGTGTTGGGTAATTCCACTCAGGTGCCCTCAACAGGCGAGATTCGTACGCAGCGACTCCTTGATTGAACATAAGCACAACTCCCAACCTGATACATGAAGCATCATAATAAACAGTATAACTCTTTCCCAGATCTGCAAAAACTAGTATTGGTGTGTAATTCAACCTCCCTTTTAGATAATGAATGGTTGACTCACAAGAAACTGACCAGAAGTACTTCACAACATTCATAGTCAGAACCATCTGTGTGCTTCTATGTGTGAAAAGTCTCTATGAAATGCCTATAGTAACCAGCCAGCCCAAGAAAACTTCATACCTCAAAGACGTTTTTCAGCACCTCCCATGAAACTAATTCTCTTACATTATCTAGGTTTACTGATACTCTTGTCTCTAAGATAGCATGACCCAATAAGTGAATTTGGTATATCCAAAAGTGTAATTTTTAGAGCATAACATATAACTGATGCTCTCTTAGTGTATTCAAAACAATATCAAGATGTGACCCATGGCCGTGATGAGTGTGAGAGTACACCAAAATATCATCCACGAAGACTACCCCAGAAGAATCCAATTATGGATGGAAGACTCGGTTCATAATTTCCATGGAAAATGAAGGTGCATTCGTGAGACCGAATGACATAAACACATACTCATATAAACTATACATGTTTCGTAAGCCTGTAAGAGGTATATGAGATGTTCTAACATGAAATTTATGGTCACTAGATCTCAATTCAATCTTCAAGAACACCCAGGATCCTCGAAGATGATCAAAGAGATCATCAATACCCTGAAAGGGATATTGGTTCTTGACCGTCAACTAGTTCAACTTCTGATAATTTACACAATGTCTGAGGGTACAGTCCACCTTCTTCACAAAAAATATAGGAGAACCCAAAGGAGAAGTATAGGGTCAGATGAATCCCTTTGTATGCAAATCCCCAAACTGCTTCTTGAGCTATGTAACTCTATTGTATCCATCCTATAAGGAGGAATTTACATTAGTGTCACTCTACACAAAATCTCAATAGAAAATTCTACCACACAACTTAGAGGAAAAAATGAAATGTCCTCTAGAAATACATCATTGAAATGATCCACCACTAGAGGTAAGTCTATCTTTGATGTCCCATGGTCCTCTAGATATAGACTAGAAATCTGTATTGTAACTCTTCCCATCAAAGTATTCTCAGGTCCTGCTCTGCTACCTGGACAACTCACTCACCCTTAGCCAGAAACATACCTCACTCTGGTGACGTAAAAATAACGCTGAGGTGATAGAAAACAACAACAACCTGAAAGGGAACTAACAAGTCCATTCTGAGAATGATATCGTAACCTGTAATTTTTATGAAAAGGTGTTCCCAAAAGAAGTGACACCCACCAACCTCAAGGGGGAACTCTTTTCCCTAACGTACACTGGTCGTTCTTGTCCCCAACAGAGTTTTTAACATCAACATATCAGTAGTAAAAAAGACACAAAGCCCAAGTCTATCCACAAAAACCACAGATATAATTCTTTGGGAAGACCTTGTATCAAAAATAGTCAAAACTAAAATTGAGGAAACAAGAATAGTTCCTCTAACTATAGAGGGTTTGGGATCTTGCACTTGTTGCGTCAGATCCACTACAAATTTTTGGCATGTATCATGGCCTTGTGACCCTGCCTGACCACACTGAGCTAATCCATCCTATTGTCGTTGAATTCATAACGATTGGATACCATGGCCACAACCTCCACCTCATCCTAAACGATTGGAAGAACTCTTATTCCTAGAGCGGTGAGAAACTAGTGGTGCTGCTCTTGGACAAGGAGTCGTAGAGGAACTCTTGTCAGCAGTTGCCAGTGAGAAAAACTGACAGAACCATAAAAGATGGCCCATCTTTTTGCAAGATCGTAACTCTACTAAGTCTATTGGGAAATGTTTCCTCGTATGCCCGACCTTCCCACGCTGGTAGAAAACCACCCGGCTACCGGAAGGTGTATCCCACCTACTTGGATATCCATGTGTAGACTACCTATAGCACTTCTTACCATCAGCTAGAGAAGTACCAATTATGGATGTTGAACCTCCCTGGCCCACTGTTCTAGAATCCCTCAAGTTGCGCTCTATGATCAGGGCCTCATTAATTATATAAGATATAGAAGTCAATCCTATAAAGTTCACATGAGCCTAAATGTCTTTCTTGAATCCATCCTCAAACTTCCTCACTAAGAAAAACTTGTCTCCCCCTAGAAAGGGTGTAAATCCTTGAAGCTATATGAAATGATAAAAATACTCCATGGATGAAAGAGTAACATGTTCCAAACTCATGAAATATTAGGATTGATCATCCCGCAAGGACTCTGGGTAGATGTAATCATAGAAGGTATGTTGAAACTCATCACAAGACTTACCATGCTGGTGTACCGCATGTTAGATAACATCCCAAAATCTCTTGTTTGAATCCCAAAGCATATACATAGTTTTATAGACCCTCTTATTCGGAGGAATCTATAGATGCTCTATGATCATCAATATGGCCTCTAGCCATGACTATGTTGCTTGGGATCCTCAATACCCTGAGAAAGTGGGAGGATGCTAATGGAGAAATACCCACTTCAACTCTGCCATCGACGGGGTAGGAGGCAATGCTCCCTAGAAGGTATGCATCCTCCTCCTAAATCCCTCTCTAATATATGAATCGACACATGTATCCAATATAATGGTTGGTGCCACAATGGGCATGAATGGAGGATCTACTGGTGGATCCTGATCATCCATGTCTGGTGTCTGATCACTGCCCTGTAACTCGTGTAGAACCAGAGGACATCTTAGTGGCATGACTTTTCAAGGATAAGCACATAACTTAAATCATGATTATCATGTACAAAAACTAGAATACTGATAAGGGAACAAGATAGATAAATAATTATAGTATTCTAAAACATGTATACACAGCGTGTATAACAACTACACGATGTGTTTCCGTAAACCTTCACATGGGCAAGTACTGTTTCCATCCTAGGACATGTAACACCCCAACCACACATCATGTTGTCCTAACAAACGACGTGTACCTGAATCATCTTCCCCTACCCGAGTTCTTCTACATGACTAACCCACACGGTTCCCCTATAATAATACTACATGTCTTGTTTGTTTTAGACATGACATGTACTAGGATGAACTTCACCAAATCTAGTTGTTAGTCATAAGGATGGTTAAACAGCTCACTCTACATGGTGTGTATTAGATTGACAGGACACATACATCTTGATTTTCATCCACTCATGTCATTAGTCACATGGGTGGACAAATGGTCTATACACACAACATGAACATCCAAAACACTGTGTGTTCCACCAAGAATTCCTTAACTCCTTGTCTCTGCCAACACATCCAGTGACCGATTTCGATATTCAATGGCGTGTACCTAATGTACATGGCATGTACGTAAAGAAATTGTTATTTCCCAAACTGAAGGACACATCACATGTATTCACCATTACACGCCATGCATTCTAGGTTTTTACAGATAGTAAGCCTCAGAAACTACACCCAAAGACAAGAAATTTCAGAAACGAACACCATACTACACAATTCTGATATGTGAGGTCCCATACACCCTGCTAATCAAAGCTTGGAATCATGTAAATTCCATATACAAGGAATAATAAAGGAATGATCCAGAAAATTTTGATCCATGAGGGCCCATAAAACCTTAAGATCCCATGTTTGGCGTTCATTCAAAAGAAACACTTACACTATTCAATACCCTATCAAATAGTAGGTATTCTATCAGGGTATCGATCACAACATCATCTATATCTAACACAACATATATCACAACCACATTAAATATGTAATGAATCATAAATGGCATGGCTAGAATGCATGAAAAGTTATTTCTAGAAACTGCATATATGATGTATGAGATGGAATATCCTCACCTTAGTATGTTTCAAAAGAAATAGAACCTTAATAACATCAAAAATAAAAACACAATACATGTGAATCAACCAATGGTGAAATCAAATAAACTGTAATAATTGAGAAACCATAAAAATCACAATCTTCATTGTAAATAGTCTTTTCTCTTGATGAGGGTTAGCTACTCCCGGGCACAACTTATTACCAAGTACTCATTCCTATCTATCCCTGGTTATAGGCTGAAAATAGTAAGTCAAGAAGAAAAGAATTCCTCAGATACCACATTGTAACGTCCCAGTTCCTAGTGCCGCACAAAGGTGCCTCATACTTGGTCGGTCACATTGTGTCATGCGCATTTCCCCAAATTCTTGAGCCTGCCGACTAGCAGTGAGGGGATTTGGTATGATATTGGGGAAACAATGTCCTCATTGTAAGAGTAACACAACATAATAACTATAATATGAAATAGAGGAAGTATTAATACCATAAAATAAGCAAATAGTAGAATACTTAATGTAATAAACAATTGAAGCACATATATAAATGATTCAAGTCTCATATGTCTAGGAAAGTAGCCAAACAAGTCACAATGCTGGAATATTGTAGGAAGCCAAAGTAAAAAAGAGAACAAATAAAAACTAGTAGAATCGCACACCTCAGCCTAGTCCCATTCTCTCCATCTCCACAACAATCAAGTACCTGATGTAGAAAGGTTCTTCCCCTTATCTATACCAACAGCATTATAAAATTTTTGGTACCAAATGCATGACCCAAATAGTGTTTGACATGAATACCAGTAGGAAACCACCCATAGATATGTGCCTAATAGTCCGTGAATATATATGGAAGACAATATAAAAAAGAAGTAATGAAAATGGAAATACTCAAAAGTATAAAGTCCTAAAATTTCAATTACAATCATTAACATTTATCAATTTCACAATCCAATTACAGATACAAGAAACCCTTTATGAATTCTCTCACAACCACTCCCTTATGGTTCATCCAACAATCTCATGTAACTCTTTGGGTAGTTCTCACAACCTATCCCCTATGGTTCAATTTATAACATGGATGTAGCGATGACTCTCTGAGGAAGAACTCACCATCAATTCCGCATAAGGTCTCGTTTAATAAAAGACTATCTGAGGAAGTACTCGCTGTAAATTCCCCCAATAGTCATTTATCGGTAAACTACAGACACACTCAGGATGCACTCAACATCAATTCCTAATGTGGTATCGTAACCAATCTATTGACCTTCAAAGGGAGAACTCAATATCAATCTATCATATGGACTTACATGGTGATTATTATAACATACACTCTGGGAAATCCCTCAATGTCAATTTCACCTATAGTCTCACTACACCAGGTTCACGCACCACTATGTAAAGTAATCAGTCACAAATGATAATCAACAGCTGAAGTAATGCCTAATGTACTACTTGTATAATAATATAAAATGAATGGCACAACATATCAAATTAATAAACACTCCATCCTAAAAACACTAGGAAATGAAAACAAAAGCCTACAAAGGAAAGGTATACCAAATGGTCAAAAATAAACAAGCCTGGGAAACACATCCATAGCATGGAAATTAACTCTATTAAGAATCAAAAAACTCATATTCAAATATACAAAGAATAACATCATTTAATATAATAAATATCCTTAAACACATAATACCCCCAAATGAGGGTATGGGTCACTTTTTCACATATAACTCAAAGATTGACTACTGAAAGGCACAAACCAGCTACCACAACATAGTGAGATTGATATACCCTGGTGTCATCCCTTGAGTCGACCTCGAACGCGGTAGATCAATAAAAACATCATAGTCATTAAACCCACAATATCTCATGAAAGGGGATAAATCAAGAGTGAAGTTCAAGAAAAATGAAGAACTAACCATGGAGATTCTAAAGAAATCAACATCAGTCGATTAAAAGAATAGATAAGGATTCAGAGGCCCAAAGAAGATCTACCTCATATAGTCTCTCCTGGATGAGACGAATAGATAAGAAGGATGTTATGTCAATTAGACGTGTCCCCGATCCGTTTAATGAAAAAAAGAAATTACACATTGTGTTCTTCAATTGTACATGGTGTGTACTTTCCTTAACCAGCCTTTCCTTTTGGTAGTCTCAAGATCACCCCGCATAGCCCTGTGCTCGGTCGTTACTCGTCCAGCACACAACTTATACTCATGAAATTTCCCGAAATTCATGTTTTTCTAAAAAAAACTAGAAATGAATGGAATACCTGAAAAAGAGATCCAATTTCTTACAGTGTGATCATCCCTCCCCTTCTGGAGGACCTTCCTGATGCCTCTATGGTGTTGCTGGAGGTGGAGTGTGTTTCAACATATCCCCTTCCAATTGTTATTAGTTTGGAGGGAGGTTTTAGGCCGGTCTTGTCTAGTTCAATGTGATATGATAAATTTTATTTGTAATGGAAAAAACCTATCTTTCACACTCATAAAAAGGTAAAGCATTGGGTTATTGCTATTACCTTCCCACTGTAGTCTCCCTTAGATAATATTTCTAAAATTCAGAGTCCTGGAGTAAGTACGCGTGAGAGATTGAGACGTCTCTGGGAGGAATGATTCTCTCATAGAAACAAGAGCAAGAGAATAGGGATCCAAACTGAGATCTTTCTAGCATAATGTTTCCTATACTCCTTTGGTACTCCCATGGCCTGGGGGCTTAGATAAAGGCCAACATCATTGCTTCAGAAGTTAAAAAAATAAGATTATTATTATGGTAGTCATGGAGAAAAAAAATGATGTATAAAATGAAGTATTCTTTTCATAAGATAAATATGCATGGTTTACTTCTTGATGACCCAAAAAACTATCATATATGGATTTTTTTTGGAATTGGGAGGTCTCAGTGGATTTGATTGAGGCTGGTGATCAATTCATTACTACGAAGGTCTCAAAAGTTTCAGAGAGTTTTTTCATCATCTGTTTATGGGAGTTGCGATGAGAAAGTCAGGAAGCGAATTGGGAAAGATAATTGTTCTTTTGATGTGGAGGACCTCCTATGGATTATGGCATGAGATATTAATGTTGTTTTGATCCTCTATGAGAGGATAATTAGAGGACCTTTCCTATGTCAGGAGAGCTAGTCTTTCCCTAGTTCAAAGCAAGTATGAGACTTCTTGATTTGGGTTTCTCGGGATATCTCTATACGTGAAGCAACAACCTATTAGGGTGAAGGAGATTCTAAAGCCGCATTAATTGTTTTTTGTGTAATAAAAATTCAAGGAACATGTTTCCAAATTCCAACGTTAATAATCGAGTACATGGGATCTCTGATCATTCTCCACTGCATGTTTCTCTGCATCCCTATCATAACTCACAAGAGCATTTTAGGTTCAACCACCAATGGAATCGTATTTAGGGATATTAGAGTGTGGTCCATGATTTGTGGGAAGAACCGAATCAAGAATATTCTAGGGTGGACCTTCCATAATAAGATTTTTAGGAAAAATAATGGTCTTTATGTGTGGTCTAGGACCATAACTCCCTTTCATTAGAACCTGGAGGAGATGATACAGAACATCGTCGACCTTGAAGCTAAACTAGAGGAAGGATGGAGTGACATGATGTTTGAGATGTTCTCGAACAAGAAGGATTGTTGTGAAGAGATTCTTTTGAAACATGAACAATTTACACGGGACATCTCTTTGGTGAAATGAATGAAGGAGGGAAATAGTAACACATCGTTTTTCCATGACTATATCAGAGAAATAAAATGGTTGATTTTGCACAATATTTTAATTGAATATGGTTCATACAAGAATGATAGGAACACAATGGGGAGCATGTATCTTTGTTTGTTCAAGTATATCCTTACTGGTCACAATTGAGGATGTCTAAAGGCTACCCAAGTCGTAATGTATATATTTGGGAGGTTATTCTTAACCCTATGTATGTCCAAGATAATGAGGACCTGGAGGGGATCTTAAATGAGGTGGAGATCTATATGGATATGATGCATCTAAATCCTGAAAGTGAACTACGTCCAGACAGTATTCTAGGATCATTTTATATGGGGCATGGGATGTGGTTTAGGGAAACATCATTGGAGCTATCCAATACTAATATTGTAGATGGAGCCTCCCTTGAGATTCTTGTGCTAGTGCACATATTCTCATACTGATGGTCAAGGATCCCTCTTCCCTTTCACACTACATACCATCCATCTTGTAAAATTTCCCATATATGATCCTTTTAGGAATGATTAACAAGAGGATCTATAGATGCTTACCCTGGTGGATTTAGATTGAGCATGACAGGTTCGTTAGGGGTCGCTCCATTCATGGAGATATTTCTCTAGCGCAAGAGATGGTCTTGGACATAAACACTAAAAATCGTGGTTCCAATTTAGTAATCAATCGCTGCATGATCAAGGCATATGACATGATTGAATAGATCTTTATATACAGAGTTATTTCAGTTATGGGTCTCTCATCGGGGTCGGTTAATCAACTATTCTACTTCTTGAACGCGTATGAGATGGATATCTCATTTTTGGTTAAGTCTCATGGATTCATTAAGGACATGGAAGGTCTCCAATAGGGGGACCTGCTCCCCCAATGTATAATCATATCAGAGAAGACTAAATCATCCACCTCTTCAACTGGGGTATGTCTACTGGAGGAGTCCTCCCATATAAGAGGAATAAGAACATTCCTTCAATGGTGCACCTCATGTTCCCTGATGATAAAATCGTCTTTATTAATGGTTAGAGGGGATCATTTAAGTTTCTAAAGATAATCCTTAGTAATTATTGCTTTTGGAGTGGTCAACTGATTAGTAACTCTAAAATTAATATCTTCTTTAACTCCAAGAGTGTTTCCTATCATGTAGTCTCCCTCTGTAGTCATTTGGACATGCGGCATGGGTCCTTATCCCAGGAGTATCTTGGAATGCCTATTTCATCAAGAAGGATATTGGTAAATGATTTCTACTATGTGGTTAACTGGATTACTAGTCATGTCTTTAACTAGAAGAACTTTTATTTATCCTTTTGTGGTTGTATTTTACTTGTGAATATTGTCTTGCCTACCATACCTGTTCATGCTTTTGCCTCCACCAATGTCCTGCAAGGTGTTATCATCACCATTGAAAAGGTACTGAGTAGTTTTATCTACGATTCCCTATCCAAGGTGAATTGACACTAGGACCCATGGGGAAGGATAAAGAAACCCAGTCCACAAGGTAGGGATCAATGTCAGGAGCCTCTAGAGAAATCTCCACTGTATGAAATCCAAACTCTCTTGTGAAGTTTTGGAGGAGCGCACTAAGATGATGTCGCACATCTTCTGGGGTAACAAGGAGGTTGTACACAGATATGTTTCCCCCTTCTATTGGAAAATCACCCCTCTCATCTATTTCCTCCAGTATAACTCTCATAGAATTATATGTGAAGGAAACATCATTTTCTTATATTGGAACTAGGGGATCAGGGATTGGATTCCCTTCCTGTCCATCTCCAACGATTACCTTTATTGAGGCTTGGTGAAAACCGAGGATTACTAATTATGTTTTGGATAAGGAAAAATAGAATCTACTAGAGTCTATAGTGTTTAACTCTGAGCCAGCTTGGTCTGTCTTCAGACTATCCTCATTGGAATCCTTAAATACAAAGGATATCCAAAAACTATCTCATTCTCAGGATCATTAGGTTAATTAGAACGACGTGGTGTTGTACCAGATGATCCCAAGAAAATATAACATCCTTACCTGGTGCATTTGTAACTCATCAATTGATACGGTTGTGAACATCCTAAAACTGGGAAATAGTTTTCCCACATGCTACCATTGTTGCAATAATAGGTGGGAGGAGAGTACTAGTCACCTATTTTTCGAAGGGGAATGGGCTCTTGTGGGGTGGAATTTCTTTGGAGGCTACATTGATTTCTCTTCTCATGATTAGAGGGATGCATCATTTTTGGAGAGGTGGTTTCATGGTACACATGACTTCGGTATCGAACGGCTGTCCAGGTCAGTGACTTTTAGTGTATTGTTTTGGAGCTTATGGCAAGGCTGGAGCTAGGCTTGGTTTGAAGGGTCTCTTACCACATTGAGGTATATCATCATGAGAAACCATTGCCTAGTGGTGGACATGGTTCGGGTTAAACAAGAATGGCAAGAAGCTCCAACCCTACACATTCTGTAGGCCAAAAATCCCTCAACTCAACCCCCACCCATTATCAGATCACCGAGAAGATTGGTGTGTTGTCGGCTTCCTGACACAGGTTACATGCTGAACACTGATTGGTCTTAAATTCTTGAAAACATTAGAGGATGGGGTGTGTGGTTTGTGGAGCTGGAGGTAATGTGGTCCTTTTTTTCTCTTCATATTATGTAGATGGAAAATCTCTCATGACTGATGCCCAACCCATGCTCACTAGTATATCTCTTTGTATCTAGAAGAATATTGTTATTTATTGGGTGGAGACCGAATCATTGATACTTCATGTCTCCATACATGGTAAGGGCTCCACCCTGTGGTCCATTTCCATCATTTTCATGAAATTTAGATCTCTCCTCCATGATAACATCCATGTGACCAATATGTGCAGAAAACGAAATCGGGTTGTAGATTAACATACTTCTTTGGCAGATTAGAGCTCCATCCACACAGGTCTCCTCAACCCGATCAGCTTAAGGCCGGAGGGATTTAATTTGATTATAGGGGATTCCCTTATCTTTCTTTCTTTTAGGCCCCACTAACTTTTGTGTGTCCTCTTTGATCTTTCACCTTTTTATAAAAATATGATTTCAATGGAAGGATCTTCCTATTATCCAGAATAGTTATTCTAAAAACTATAGGAGGGAAATGGATTATATTGTTAGTGACAATGACTTCCTTCAAATTTAACCTAGGATGATGACCTCGAGGTGCAACAACTATAACATGAACACTCTTATGGGGAGATGCTGGTTTAGATCTAGGATCGTAAAGATAAGGTTCTATAGAAAAAGACTACACACCTTGTTAAAGTGTTGTTAGGAACCAAAAATATGATGATTCCATGTTCAAACTGGAGGAGACATTGAGACAGAAGAACCCACAGATTTTCTCTTTTGAGGCAACAATTTCAAATATGATGGAAAAATATCATAAGTGCTGAAGAATATATTACCCGAACTATTTAATTGTCTTTTTATTCCTGACAATTTAATTTTTATTATTTCATTACGAATAAAAATATATCTGTATAAATGAAATTTGACCATCAGGTTTTGTCCATTATTTTTCCATTGGTTAATATGATTGTTAGAAACAATAATAAATTTTAATGTTTCATTTATTATTTATAATTAAAAATTATAATAGATAATTAATGCAGAAAGAAGTGTCGATGGACTCACCTAATAGACTAGGGTACTAGAAGGACCATATTTTTGAACATGTTTGATAGGTAAATTCAATGGGATTCTCTATAACTAAATCCCAAACCGATCTTAAAACAATAAAAGTTTGAACTAAATCTCCATTGAGAGAAGTACAAGGTTGTGGAAATTACCACTTGGGAAAAGTTATCTGAGCTACCCCAATGTTTATCACAATAAAAAACTGTACCCTTAGGTAATATGTAGGTATTATAAGAGGTTTGGTTTCATGTCCTTAGACAATTAATGTATAATACATTTGTGTAAATAAAATTGTTTTCCAATAATTTCTTTTTTAATAATTGTTTTTCATTATGAAATGGAATTTTATAAATTGATTTTTTTCGAAATTAATTTATAGAACATAGAAAAGATATAAATTTTTATTATAAACTATAATATTTGGAATAATACTTATTATGATGAAATAGTGTTATAAAAGAAGTCATGTTTAATTACAAATGATATAATAATTTCCTTTTTTTTAGAAATTTAATAATGCATTTTCTATCTGATATTATTTTCAATAAATGAGTAAAAAAGATAAATTTATCATATTTAGAGATTTATTATGACTAAATAAATTTATTTCTTAATTAATATTGTTGATATTATGTTATGTTGAATTTATGATATTTTTTTTACATTTTTCAGTGAATAATAAAAATACATTATGCGTTTTCAGTGTCTTTAATGACATCATAATGATGTACTATTTCATTTATAATATTGGTTGAATATTTTTTATTAATATATTTTATGCGGTGTTTCAATTGGCTAATACCATGGAAATTCCCATGGGTTTAAAAATACCACTAATGGGGTGTCCTAAGAAATTAATAAAAAACCCCCCTCTCTTTAACTAGAAATACCCACCCATTAAATTGTTTTATTTCATTCCAAAATTACCCACTAGAATCATGGATAGTATTACCTCCCATGAATTCCTATATTGATGTCCTCAAGCCCTAAGGGTCAAAATAATAGTCTTTAATAAGTTAATATTCATTGTAAGATAATTATCAACTTCTATTTTCTTTTCAAGTTACTTTATTATGGGGTTTAACATTCAAGATTCCATTCAATGTTCTTATTTCCATTTTATTCTATCCCTATATTTTGTTTATTAGTATTTTACAAGTGGTTTTCCCTTGTACCCTCTCTTTTTTATGTGTTACAAAACATTGTTTCATTCTTATTAAGCTATAGAAGTTTGTCTCAAAATCTCTCTCTTTTTCTCAGAACATTATTTTATTTTCCATATGAGAATACGCAACCCTATTTAATTTCCAAGGGTATTCAAAAATAAATAAAAATGGTTTAGATTCTTCATAAATATAAATACATAAAACCTCTATTAACTTTCCATGGTTTAAAAATGATATAATGATCATGTTTTTAATCACTTTTTACAACACTGTCATTTTGATATGAAACACATTGAATTTATTATAAATGGGTTATATATGAAATGTTTTATTATAATCTATGTGTATAAAATAAAAATAAATAAATTATATGGATTAACTTTAACAGAACTCCAATTCATTATTTAATAAAATTAATCTCTTGAGATGACATGTTTTATTATTATTTGGTGAATAATCGTTGTATTTTTTATGAAACCTTGGGGTGGACCAATGTGATATGATTATGAATATCTTAATTAAATGTTCTAGAAACATTTTAAATTTCATATTCATGTTCTTCATAATATGATATGACTTTTTCTCATTCTTTTATAAATTTATTCATTTTTTTATTGATATCTATGAAGTTCACATGTAACTATTTTTTTTATTTTTTCACTTATTGGGCCTTATGATTACCCATTCGTTTGATGTATGTTCCCCTATTTTTAGTTGGAGTAATTGTACATAATATGAACAAATAAAGAATCATTTTATGTTTTTTAGAATAATTGTTTCATGTTTTCTGGTATTATGTACCTTATTTCCAAGACACTAAACATTGAAGATCTTCTATTTGTAAAATGTAATGAAATGCTATTTAATAAAAATGAGGGATTCCATAACTTCGGTTGTAAGTGATTTTACAACATGTGTATAGGGAATAAATGATAAAAAAGAGATATTTTCCAGTTTTTTTACAGAAGTGGGATTTAGAAAAAGGGGGTTAGAAAAAATCTCAATGACAACATTGTAAAATAAAGTTGTATAAATTCCAAAAAGAATGATTTTTATTATGTATGGGTGAAGTATATGATGAAAAAGAGATATCCAAGAGAACATTAGATGATTTATTATTTTCTATAGAAGTTGATTTCTCTATGGAAGGCCTAATTTTGTTAATGAAATATTCTGGATCATTGTGATGTATATAGAAAAACACAAAATGTTTCCTTTCACAATTATATAATATTAATTTTATTTCAGAAACATTTTAGTGAAAATATCTTATTATGATAAAGAAATAGATGTTACTCTATAATATATGGATTTTGTAAAACTAGGAGAAATCTTAGGATGTGACTTTATCATGAAGATTTTGTAGTTATATCAAAACTAAATCTACCAAATTAAAATTGAATGATTTATAGTAGATGAATTGTTAATGAAATATTGTATTTTAATTGCATTAAAAAAAGAAATTATTTTAATTTATAAGATCAAAAATTAATATCAAACATCTTATTGTGTAAAAAACATTTGTAGAATAAAAAAATACAACAGATAAAATATAATTATCGATAGAATATTTAGATATTATAAATAATTTAATTGATTATAATATTCAAATTAATGAAGACATTTGTGTGTAGAAGTATTTTTTTGAATTTCATGCTTGGAAGAGGATATTTTTAAGATATTCATGATTAACCTTGATGTTAATACTAAAGAATCATTAATAAACGCCCTTACTATTTGGTGTTGTTTTGTTTAATATAATTAATCATGTATTGACATATATATTATTCTCCACATTTTATCATTATTAAAATTATTGAGTCAAAGATTGTAAGATGTTCTAGAACTTGGTGGATCTATGAGATCTTCCTAAATAACATCAATATGTTAATTCTAAATATAATTTTATATTATTGTGACTAAATTTAGATTCATGCATTCCTTTATAATATAAAAACAATAACCAATTTTATCAAATGGGTATAAGTATATTCATCAACCAAAATCATCCCTCTCTTAGGATGGATTGTGGGACTAGATTATAACACCATGGATCTCTAGAAGTATATGAATCTTTCAATGTATATCTATTTATTGATAAGTCATTCAAATTTCAATTAATTAAAATGGTGAAAAAAATTTACGCACTTTTAGGTTCAATCAATATGAGTACACATCCCGTTCTAAAAAGGATTACTCTATTATGATATGACCATCACCGTGTATTTATGTGTATCTAATAGTGGGATAGGTGTAAACATGTTTGTTTAATGTATTTCTATTCATATAGTACATGAATTTGAATTTATATTGTTTTTTATTAGGAAAATTATTGTTGGTTTCATATTATGAGTTATAATCCAAGCTTAAATATGTACATTTATGTTTTTGTAAAGTTGATGTTTGAAATGTATCCTTGGATGATGGCCCCGGTAGAGGACAATGATATATGTGAACATAGAGGTTAAATAATGATTATTTTGATGTGATTTTTAGTGTTGTGTTAGGATCATACTATCATTAAATTATATTTATCTTTTACTGTATATGATTGTTTATTTGGTGATCTTGCATCTATTTTATAACTATATAATATTTGTGATTAATTTTTCATTATAATTTTTTTTTCTATTTTAAGGTTTCTATTATGAATATTTTTGATAAAATATGATGTTATCATCTTTAAAGATGAAAATATATTTATCCATTGTTGTTATAATGAAACTATATAGTATAGTTTCTGAATGTTTTTTATATAGACCTCTAAAATTGGTGTCACCCACTAACATATGAGGATATTCTCGTGATTTTACATGGATACCTCTGGGTTAGAGCCTTTTCTATCGACCAATCTATTATTGTTATTATTTTATACTTTTCTACATAACAAAAATTCACTGCATAACCATTTAATAAGAGTTTTGAATAAATATAACATTATTAAATTTTAGAATTAATGTCTTAACTTGATTGAAATTTATGATTCATCATTATATCCATATAAAATGATACATAATATTATTAAAACTATTTTTTATTTTACCATAATTTTCAAAAAATTAATTTCAGTTATGTTTCACAGAAACTAAGTATTCATTTATAATATTAACATAATATACAATTTTGATGCTCAATAATTGAAATCACTATAATTGAATTTTAACCTATTATATCTATTAGTATTTTTATAGCCTTATCGATTATTTGGAAAATTTTGTCCTTATCCCATCAAAATCATATCAATAAGTAATAGTATATTATTTACATGGGATGTGAAAACCTATGTTAGTATTTCATAATAATATGGATAGTTATACATTACATGAATTAATTTGTAGTTAATGGATAATATATAGATATATATATGAATATATATACATATGATATTTTATGTATCATATCTTGTAAAATATATTCCATAGGGTTTTATCATGAATATTATAATTTTAGTTAAAAAATATTATTATCAGTAGTACAATTCCATATGAATTCAAAATATTTATTAATGAAATCATATGTTATACTGAACCTCAAATTAATAACAATTATCCTTATGGATTTGATTGTTTCATTTTTTGGAATAATATTTATTTTAACACATTCTCTACCATTGTCAAGAGAATTATATATACTATTGGAATATTTTATAATGGGTGTTAGAGGTCATTATTTATGTGAAAAATAATCTTAAAATGATATTAAACTCAAATACACACTCTCTAACCAAATGGGATCTTGACATTGGCCATTTTTAAAATAGTTTTTTCTTATATTTCTAATATTTATACATATTATATATATTTTTTATTTTTTATAACACTATATATACATCAAAGTGATGATTAATAAAATTCAACGTCTGTTAAAACTCCAATTTTTACAAAATTGAATTATAAACAACATGCATCAATCAATTTATTACAACATTGAATTTTCAAATTAATTTTAAAAATATTTCCAAAAATTTATCAGAAACATAATTTTTAATAAATATATCATTTAATGGTTCTTTCAATAATTGTTCAATAAAAACTGTGATTACATATAAAATTTACTATATAATGTCATAAAAGTTTATTTATAATGTTTAAAAATACAATCCATATTATATTTTTTTCACAATTGAAAAGAATTTATTAAAATCAATATATGATTATATAATATTAACTACTTAACTAACTCTGATAATATTTTAAAATAATATATTTTTATTAATAATAATATATATATCTCCTTTGGATTTTCAATAAAAAAAATTTCATTTCATAAAATTCCAAAATAATATATGGAATATCATAATGCAAAATATCAATATAAATATATAAAATGAATATAACCATCAACTTATAATATATATCATTTTCAAATAATTCATTAAAATGATGAAAATTAGAAATCATCTTAATGAAATGTTTTTACCTTAATATGAATCAAAATTTTCGCCCATAAATTAAATATTTTAATTATAAATATATAATGTTCCTCAAATTAATTATATGATACATTTTAGGGAACTATATAAATATAAATTTATTTAAAAAAAATTCTCTAAATAAATAGTAAATTATAAAATCATTATTAATAAAACATATACATTAGTAAGAATATATGTGTTGTTAAAATTGTGTTATGATCCCACCAACACTATATAAATTCAATATAAACGAAATGTTTTGGTCTAATTTTGATATTATTGATTGCGTGAAGGTTATGTTTTCTTAATTAATATGATTATAAATAAAAATATTGTTTAAATTTCTTTAATATTATATTGTAATCTTATTCGTTATTTTTAATATAATTTTTTTATATCAGCTTGTTATAGTGGAAATTTTAAAATATTATACTGAAAATATATACTATTTTTAACCGTGATGCTCTTAAAATTTTAAAATTAATATTTTAATTTTAATTTGATATAATTCACATCAATATTCATAATGGATGAACATCCTCTTTAATAAGATAATTTATCATCCTTTTCAATATAGTTGAAAAAGTGGAAAAAAATTAACAAGATGTGGTATGAGAAACATAAAATTATTTTTAGTAAATTGTTTTTATATAAAAATTAATGTGTTTTTAATTATTATAAATACTATATTAAATATAAAATATTTCACTATAGACTCTTAATGTTTCTAGTACAAATCAATGAGATAACCTCATGTAGGAGTCGTATTTATTTTGAGTAATCACATGGATCTATTGTTATATATTATTAGTTAGTATGAACATAAGAAAGTATTACTTCTTTCAAATATACATATAGTTGAACATATTAAATAATTAATATAAATCATATTATGTGTAAAACCTGGAAAAAATATAAATATTACTATGTTTGATTTTTCAGTAAAATGTATCAAAACAATAATCATTTTTATTATAGATTTACTATGTAAAGTAGAATTTAATTTAACATAAGATATTATTAGAATTAGATTAAAAAATATTTTAGTATTTTATTTCAGTTCGATTTATTAATCATCCATATATGTATAAATTTTTTTGAGGACAATCTATAGATTATTTCAATATAGGATAATGAATTTCAAGTTATATGTGAACTTTAGAATAAATTATACATGAATTAATTATGTGATGTGATGAAAATAACTAAAATTTCCATTTCGATATAAAAATTTATTTCATAACAAGAAATAAATTCTAAAAAAATCTAAAACAAAAAAATAATAGTTTTTATAAAAAAATTAAGACAATTTTTTTATTTGTGGACTATAATAACAAATAACGAATGTATATAATATGTGATGTTATTAAAATGATCTAAAATCTATTTCTCGACATTAAAAACATATCCGTGAGACAAACATTAATAATATTTTTGAAAAATTATAATACTAATTGGGCATTTCATTACAAGTTAGTATTATTATTCATGGATGATTTCTTACATATATGGAAAAAAAGATGTATATAGTAGTCGATGGGATAAAAATGTTAACAATTAATTTGAAATAACTATAATTAGTTTATTATCATAAAAATGAATCAAAGGATTAAAATAATTAAAATCCTCTCACTATATGATATTCACTAGTGAATGATACAAAATAATTGGGAGGGGTGATTTAGTGGTCACTAAAGTCACACCACATTTAGAATAATTATTCGTGTGCCAAATATAGAGTTGGATCAGTAATAAAAACATTTCAATTATCATAACTGATAGAGAGACATAGAGAACACAGACATCACAAGATGGTGAGTTTTAATAAAAAGAATATTAAATATTTTTATACTGTTCACACATTCATTTTTTTCGAATTTAAAATCATGGGTGTCCACAAATTGTAATACCAATAAGAATATTCTCATGAAATTATCAAAAAGAATTATATAAATAATTTGTAATATGGTCCTAAAATTCTTGTATAATAATTTTCAATTGAATCCTGAATATTTTGAGAAATTATATATAATTCTTTTCAAGTACCTCTAAGGATTGATCGATTGGGCACCACTATTTTCCCCAAAAAAACCAAAATCTATCTAGAATTATAACTAGAGTAGTATTGACATCTATCTTAATATTTTACAACATATTTCCATGAAATATAAATTATTTAAATAAACAATGAAAATTAGTCATGTGCCAAATTCTATCCAACACATTGTGAATCTAGTCAATCCATGATAAAAAAAACATTACCAAAATCTTTCTAATTTCACTGAATCAATACATATATATTCTATCCATCAATTATTTCCTTGAAACAAACCATTAAGGGGTGGGGATGGAAACAAATTTTTATCCTCATTTTTATTATATATAAATTTCAACATGAAACCTTGATAATGATAATACTCTTCATGAGTATTCTATAATAAGTTTTAATAGAACCATGAAATTTTGAGTTCACCTAGATAGTCATTACTTCCTAATTTTATATAGTCATAGTAAGATAATCCATTCTAATGTTTTCTCTAAATCACGACATAAAAGTCTATTAATGGTTTGTTATATCCCATTATGAACCTACCAAACACATTTCTATCTATATTAATTATTATTATTCATTTCATAAAATTAAATATAATAAATTTTACATAGTACTAACATTGATGTAATTTTTCAAACACCATGGATTGGTTTCTGTCTCCTTATAATTTTTTATTTAATTTTCTAATTAGTCACCTCTTATAATAACCCTTATATTTAATTCACATTAATACATGATTCATCAGATAAAAATTAAACTTAAAACAACCTAAATGATTTAAAGGTCTTCTGACATTGGGAGTTTGGTACATAACATAACAATTTGAGCAAGGGATAAAATAAAATTACTGAAAAATTCATTAACATGCTCCTAGAATTCCATGGATTTTTAAAAATTTATAGGATAACATGGTCATACATAAGAAAATGGTGAGATATAAATCCAGGTAAGGGAATTAACATGTCATGAGGTGATGCATGTTAGAATAAACACATATCATTGGGGAATAAATTTATAATTTATCATAAAATTGATCAATGATACATGATATAAAATGATAGTCATAGGGAAACATAGGAAATGTGGAAACAACTTGAGACATTGAATCATAATTATACGTCAATTCTAAAATTCAATGACCATAAGGTGGAAAAGGTACCATAAAGTATTTAGGTTCACTCCCTATCCCAATATGTCAAATCAAGATACTACACATTACACAATTCATTAGATTGAAATATAATGTTTGTAACACTCGTCACATTCACATCATACTCGTACTCATGTGATCCCCATAGACCGTACAACATTGATTCATTCGTCATAAAAAAAATTAATTTTTGATCAACAATTGTTGACAGAATGTTTGTATGTCCCTAAAAAAAAATTAAATGTGAAAAAGTGTGAAAAACATTAATAGTAAATGTTTATTGTATTCAATTTAAAATTTTCCTGTTGTGAATAAATCACAGGGGAATTTCGGCAACATTAAAACTTCACATAATGATACATCAAAATTGGATAATGGGAGAGGAGCGGTTTGTCACCACATATAATTAAAATGGATAATAATTGGTACATGTATAACATATCCCAACATTATAAATTATACATTTAAGGGACAAGTTAATGAATAAACTTTAATAATGAAAATAATCATAAATATATTTCATCATGGTAACATTTGTACAAAAAAGTATCATGGAATTATAAATGATATTAAAAGGGGTATCACATTATTTATTAATTTAATTGAATGTATGGTAATCTATTAGAATATATCCCAACATATGAAAATCAAATTTCAGATACATAATATAAAAGAAGTTATTGATTAAAAGTGGAGAGTGGAAGATCCCACTCAGAATTTATGCACAACAAATGCTTGGGTATTGATAAAAATGAGAGAGGATAAAAGACTCTTCATTCATATAAATAACATTGACAATATGGTAATGATTATAAATTAATGAAAATATAAAAAACTGAAATTAACAGTACTAATTTCAAATAATGTTCTTGAATTGAATGGATGAGTGGACGGTGGGGATTTCCTACTGATGTTTGTAACTATACAATAATTGGAGGGGCTTATTGAGATCTTAGGGTTCCTTGAAAGGAAACTAGAGAGGGATGGAAAATTTATTATTATTATCAATGGAGTTTGAGTGTAATAAAATGTGTTCTTTGGTTCATTTATATAGGAATTGAGGGTGATTACATTACTATTTAGGTTTTGGACTCTATATAATGAAATAACTAAAACCACAGACCATAACCTTGTTTATCGAAAACAGGATTGTGTTTTTATTATAATACATGTACATTGGTAGAACCTATAAAATTAATTCCCTTGTTAATGTGAAGGTTGGTCATACTCCAAATGAAATGAGTTTAAAAACCTAAAATATATTATTGGTTTTAGAGGGCTTATAAAGGCATTAAAAAATAAATAATATAAACCTATAATCATTCTATTATACGTTTAATACTTTGTTTTTTTCATGGATCCCATTTATTTCAATTATTACATCACTTCTGGGTTATTATGATGTTATAAAACCCAATGTATATTTATATTATATTTAATTTTTACTCAAAAATTTGATTGTCTCAGAAAAGTAAAAAAATTCCATCCTTTGGATGATTTTGACATTCGAATTAAAAAAACAAATCATTATTTTATTTTAAAAATAAAAATATTTTAATTTTCACTTTCATTATAAAATCAATATTTATTATGAAATGTTGAGTTTGTTGACAATAATAGTTTTCGAAACCATATAATAGTTACCTGAAACTTCATAAAAATTATATATTATAGTATATATTTCATAAAAATTATTTAATTATATTGAAATGTTATTTATTTAAAAAATCCAATAATTTATAAATTCATTTAATGAATTTTAAAATTAACAAAAGAATAAATTTCTCCTTTATTTTATCAAAATTAAAATCATTTTAAATGTAAAAATAATATACTTATTATTAGATAAAAAATAATGTACATATTCTTATTTCTGGTGTCATGTTACATATCCATTTAATATACCAGAAAATTCTCTAAGAGTTAGGTGCATGATGGTGGGGAATTTATGGTGTGGGTCAGCGAACATGGTTTGTGCCGTGATATCGATGAGCTAGGACTTCTCCCATAAACAGGTTCTATAATGAATATGTTATTTGACCCCAAATTTTGATTGGTTGAGGAAAATTCTAGAAATGATATCTCCCTTAGTTTCTCCATTAAATGATATTCATATGGTTCTATACTGCTGGTTGAGGCAATCACATCATTTTTTTTGTCAATTAGATTTATTAACACTAAATATTTAAGCTATGTTTCCGATCACTAATCAAATGCTATATTATCAAAACTAATGATACATCGTGGGTTTTTATATCAAACTGGATATAGTAAAAAAAATAAGTTCATCTGTTTTCTATAACCATATTAATTAATAATAAATTTAATAAAAAATGGGGAATTTTATTTACAGTAGCATAGGATGTTAGAATCATGCCCTTAATAAATTTCACCGTAGGAATTTTCTATTTTCACACTAAATCAGATGTAGGTAACTTTTCTTCATCACCTCCTTTGATTCCCATGTTTCTTATTCGAACATTTTTTTCCTCCAAAACACTTTGAAAATGTTCATTTCTATATTTTGTAGATATTCTTTTGTATGATAAGATATCTTCACTGGCTAATACTCATATGATATTTCATTACCCAATGGTAATAATTCTATATTTAGTACATGTTTGGGTTATGGTTTTACATTCTGAAGAGGGATATAGGAAATACATCATATATTTGATATAGGTTCGGTGGGTGTGTTATTGTGTAGAGAACTGCTCTGAGGCAATCAAAGATCTAAAAGAGGTCAATGAATCTTGGACTAAGATTTCCCTACATACCAAATATCATTTCGTTTTTTCATGGACATATATAGAGGAATACCATATTACCAATGCCAATCTATAGGTCAAATCAATGATTTTTAGCATTTATCTTATGTCATATCTATGCATCCTTAATGTTCTGTTGAATGGTCTTAACTATTACACCATTTCCACGACCAATTCAGGATGAATACGATTCTCTTCACCAACATCATCATGAAATGAAGCTGTTCAACACCTCTTCTTAAAAGGGATTCATAGGGTTCCATTTGGATTCTCGAGTAGAAAATGTTGTTGTAAGGGAACTCAGCCTAATGATGATGTCAGTCCCATCCTTTTTTATGTCTATAAAATATAATCGCAACATGTATCATAGTTATTTAGTAGTCAACTAATATTGGACAACAATTTGAGGATGATAGGTTATCATGAAGTTCAACTAAGTGTTTAGACAATGTTGAAGACATTTCAAGAACATGGAGGTGAATCTAAGATCTTGATCAGAGATAATCGATAGTGGTATTCCATGAATCCTTACCACTTATCTGAAGTATATCAGTGAAAGATGATATTGTGATAAGTTATCTCATACTGCAATAAAGTGATATTATTTTGTAAGGTGATCCAAAAAAACCTATATATCAATGTTTTATTGAGATATTTTGAAATATACAATGAGAAAGACCATAGTTATTTTCATATATTTAAATTTTTTCATTGGAAATTGTTGAATAATCCCCTCATTCTTCTTCAATTTAGCCAACAATTACTGGAATACTAGTAAATTTGATTTATATTCCATAATATCGTTCTTCATATTTTCCCTCCAATAGTTCTCATAGATAGCATGAAACATCTTTTTTCTTTGTGTGTGAGTAAAAAAAGATAAACTACGTGCGTCATCCAAAAGATCCTTCTTAAAATCTGAATTTTATAAAACCCATAGTCTTTACCCATATCTAACAATCATTTATTCTTGAATTTTGGACTCTAGGGATTTCATGTTCTTATTGATTCCACCTTATTCTAAATTTCTATATCTTTCTTTGAGCATCATTTATTTTATCCATGATTGGTGGTTGAGAAATCATTAAAAATCCATTTTTAATTTATTTTTATTAATTATTCCCATATTTATACATTTTAGTTATAAGAATATTGTTCCCTACTCAATTATAACCATATATAATTATTCATGATCTTTTATACTTTGAGCATCCAACACATTTTTTTCCTTAAAAAGAATTTTACTTGATTGAGTAGTCATAGTCCTTATTGAGCTGGATCAATCTTCACTAGTGAATATTAATTTCTTTATGTGTGAATATATATTTGATGTTGTTGTGATCAATAAAAATCTCACACTTCTACCCATATAGATATGGTCCCTATATTTTCAACACAAAGATCACAACTTTCAACTCTAGATTATGCATGAGAGGGTTTTATCATGCATTTTCAACTGCCTTGATATGTAGACTTTTATTTATTCATATTCCATTAGTAAATAACATACTATATTCATTAAATAAGCGTTATATACCAAATAGAGTTTCCTAAAAATTTTAGTGTGGGCACTAATGTAGTGATAAGACAATTTTTCAACATTTTTAATTATTTCAACATATTATTTTGTCCATACCAACATCACTCCCTTCAGATTTTTCATGGTTAGTGGGGTTGAAAAATTTGAGAAAAGTCACACCAATCAGAAATCATACACTAGTAACCCAAGAAAAATATTGATATCTATCTCATATGATGTCCTCAACCATTATTTCTTTTTCTTCTTCTGTAAAGGTTCCATAGATATCCCTTTTCTTTTTATTATATTCTCTATGAATGATAAATCCTTCAACTAGAACTCGAATTTTATATTCTTTGTAAAAATATTATCCTTTTATAGGGTCATTATAATAGTTCTCCAATGCTCCTTATGATCATCCTTTATTTTTTAGTATATTATAATATCATCTATAAAAACTACCATTATTTTTCGAGGTAATCTCTAAAGAGTCTATTAATAATTAATACAAAAAATGGCTTATACCAACATAAATGTATTCACATATACTATATCTATTTGTCAAAACAAGACTTTACAAAAGATATTATGTTTTGTTGGTATTATTTTTTATTACCAACAGTTATTTTTATGAAAAAATCTATCAATTGATATTGAACAATCAATACCACCAATTCATTTACCATTAGTTAAATCTAGTTCATTATCATACTAATGAAAACATTTTTCTAATAAAATGTGAATATGTTAGTAATGATATCTATTAATAAATAATCACTTAGTATCTATAATGGTTGTTACAATTAACCATTTAATAACAATAAAAACTTTATGAATAAAAAATTAATAGAACCCATTTTTTATATATTACTATTTATCACAAAAGTCAATGTGCATTATTGTGGTATTATTAAAAATATCTCATTAAAAATTTTTAATTTAAAATTTTCTTAATTATCAATTGTGTATATTTTTTTATGTTGTTCATTTGACAATCATTTAAATAATTTTTATAAAAAGAAATTTGAATCATTATGCTATTTGATATATTTACATAAATGTTTTATATTCTCTACATACTTGGTAATTTATAATTAATATTTAAATTTAATAAATATAAAAAAATATAGGAAAATTTTAATTCAAAAATTTAATAATTTAAATTTAATAAATAAAAAATATAAAAATCAATTTATTAGTATTATTTTAATAAAAATATAAATTCATGTATTAAAATTTAATTTTAATTTAAATTAAAAATTAATATTTTTTTTATAAAATATTACACCATTTATATATATATATATTATAAATAATTTAAAAAACTAAATTATATTTGATATTTTGTTTATTTTATTTTATTTTTTCAAATCATTATCAATCCCCAACCCTAATTCACCCATCTACAATGTGCGATCCACCCCCAGGCCTCCTCCGGTGACCTAAGACAACATTATCCTCCATTGACAAGTAAACCGCCTCTACCTTCACGACCCCATGCATCCTTGTGGACCATTGATCCACTTGGTTCCCTTCACCAAATCGTCCACCACTCTCCATTTATTCCAACCACCTCCTTTGCAACCCCCACCACCTCCACCATCACCCTCCACCAATGCCAATATCCTCCTCCACAATGACCATCCACACCCTCCACACTCTTTTATTGAACATCATTCCATCCCCAACAGAAGACCCCCACCCTCCTTGACCTTTCTTGATCAACCACCTCCGTCCTTCACCTTCCATGCTCGACCCACACCATCCCCAACCTTCCCACCCAGCCTTCCCCATGCGAGGTATTCCCTAATCATTATTTGGATTGAAAAATGGAATTTGTTTAGGGTAATCACTAAAATATATTGATTCTTCATTCATTTTTGGAATCCAGGTAGAATCGATGTTGGTTTCAAAGTATAATTTGTCAATGTTTCTTACTGTATGAAATATAGAATCATTGCATTATGTGTGAAATCTAGATTCTATGTATTGTATGAGAAATCTATAATCAATGAACTATATAATCTTTTAAATCTATGAAACATGTATCATAACCACTTTCTCAACTATATTTCAAAGCATTCCACATAGATTGAACACACTGTCACATCTATGTTTATTAGTTTGCCACATAAATTGAACACACGACCTGGTTTCTTTTTAGATTTCACATGAGGCTAGTCAAAAATACGGAATCTAAAATTTGTTTACTGTTATAATTTAAATCACTTATTCAGGAATAGTCTTATACATATTTTTCCTCAGCTACGTTAATCTTTCATCTTGATGGTTCACCACAAACTCCTGCAAATATTCATCCCCTACATGGCCATGAAAATCTGGTACTAAGCCAATAGTGGTGCCCATTTAATCTAGATATTCAATATGTGGGACACTAATCTAATCCAACTAGACATAAAATATTCCATCTTATCTTGCATTAAATAGTTCACAGAGAGTATTAAATGGACCCACACTCTCCATTTGGTCACCAATGTAACGCCTGAGGCAGCTTTTCTTGAAAAAAATACTTTGTTCATGGTTTTTATAAAAATATTTGTATGGTTTATTGTGATTATTAGTGATTATTAAATTTCTTGTTGATAAATGTGATATTTTTAAATTTTAATTTGATGATGTTCATTTCATATCACCGTGGGGACATGATTTTTTCCCAAATGACAAGTTTGTTTTTTATCCTCTTCATATTCTTTTTTTTACTATAATCACATGGGGATAATTTTTCATTCCATTTAAAGTAAATTTAACAGTGGTATTACTTATCAATTTAAGAGGTGGTCTACAATATAATTGGCTACAAATTTGAAGATGAAATGATTTTAGTGGTCCATTATTTTAGATGCAACTTCTCTAAATTTTAGCATAGATGATTTAAAAACTATATAAGTGTTCTGTGGTTTAGTAAATGAATATGTAGTTTTTTGTGGTTTTTTTCTATACATGATGATATATGATTATTTAAGTAGATTAATTCATAAATTATATTGACAAAATAACACATTTCTAGAGTATTTTTTTTAATTTCTTGGCCTACTCATTTTCGTAAATGTTATTATTTTTGTTGATTCATGTTATAAATATTATATAAAATTGGGGCAACATGTAAGATATTTGGTTATAACAGGTGTTGAAATATAATTTGAATATTTTCATATGTAAAAGACATTATGTATTTTATGTTACTAAATGTAAATAATTTTTTACATGAATCTTCTATCAAAGAGGAATAAGTGATATGAAGTTATATTAACATTTATTGCATATATATTTATAAATATGTTTATTTCAAATACATGTTTCTTATCAAGTAGCCTTTTAATGTTTTTGTTTTTAGGGTTTTAGGAGAGAATTACTGCTACTCAAGATGAGTGTTAATTCTAATATTATTCAATTTATTTTATGGAAATATTCTTCTCTATTTTATTATGATTCATTGATAATTTTACTTTTGGTTTGTTTTCGTTGTATACATGAAAATATTGGATTCTTAAGGAATAAGGGATTCATTGATAAGTTTTTCATGCATGAATATTTTCTGTAAGTTTAGGCTTAATAATTATTTTCACATGATTTCATAAATATAGATGGATTTTCATATTGGTTTAATGGTGTTAAGAATTATGGTATAATCTAAATACATAATATGGATTTCTTCTGGTGATGCTAAAATAATTTGGTGGTTCCTATTCACAAACACATAAAACACTTGTTTGACAAAAATGGCATGCATTTACAGTCTTGAAAATTTCCTATAATCATTTATAAAGACAATAATATCTAAAAAAATATTATCCAGAAAATAAGATCTGAAACATCACAATTAATATGACATATTTGGATCTTGGAAGCAGTGATCACATCCCTATGAATTTCTATGGTTCCTAAATGAAAGGAAGGTGACTATTTCTCAAATTCCAGCCCATTTTGAGCCCTCCTAGAGTACTCAATGATAGAAGAACTAACAAAAATCTCCATCCCTTAAACCTATTCACTTTTCCTAGCACAAATTATGGAGGATAGAATGCCTTAATTTCTATCTATATATTGTATTTATCCAAATGTATCTTGTATATTACGCCAAAACCAGCATGTAAATGTACAAAAAAAGTGTTTTATACATTCTACAGATTCCAATAAAAAATATCATTTAGTGGAAATATTGATTGCTATTTATTTCTCATGGAATGAATTAATAGCTTCATCCTACATTTACTCCAGATTAGATTCATTGGTAATGGGGGGATAAATGCTTTCATAAAAGACTAGATTTATTTATATGTCTTTATGGTGATAAATGCACATTCTCCATTTTTTACAATGATTAATCCTTTATGAACTAAAATGAATGAATACGATTTCAATTTTGATTCTTTGGTATGTACTTCAATGAGATAATTCAGGTTGAGTTCAATTTAAGAAGGGAATGATGGATGGATCATAATTAGCTAGAGGATAACACCGTCTCATTTTAGGGAGGTACATTCTTCATTTTATTTTAGTTAGAATCAATCTTTTCATTCTTCATGATACCGTTTGGAAACCTATTAGTAATTATGGATGTGTGTTAGTGCCTAATATTTTCATTCAAATAATCACTACACTATGTTAGTACAACTTGATTTTTAAAAAAAATACTTGGTTTGCTATAAGAAAACATGCTGGGTGTGGAATCTAATGGCATGATGGTGTTGTTTTGATATGTATTTTCATGGATAGTTTGTTGAAAATCTGATTGAATATTGATTTGTTAAAATAATGTAAACTAAAATACAGTCCTCCATGTATTTAGATCACCGTTACAAGCTAATTTAATGTGATTTGTTTGCTAAAGATAATTTTCTACACGATGAACCCAGTCTTGTTGGATATACTGATGAGCTATAATTATAACCCGAAAACTATCCTTAGATTCATTTCTCAACTATTAAATATGAATGTTATAGTTCCATTTGATATAAATTTGATGGTTACCCATATGAGAAAAAATGATAAACTCTTTATAGGAGTTATGGTTTTTTATTTACCTTTTTCTTAATGCTCGATTACATAAATCATTGGATTTATTTTTATTACATTATTATTTATATTGGTTTCAATTCATGAATTTATTTTTCTATGATATTATTGGTATGTTTTTTGATTATGTGTCTTGTAGATCCTAGATCATAAGGATGTGGAATAACCTCCACTTGATGTTCTTCAATGGTACTAGAGTTGACTTGGTTACTTTATTTTAGTGTCCTATATAGGGGGTGATAAATGATTATCAGTGGAAGTAATTATTCTTATGAAATGATGGGTGATAGAGGATTGCGGTCAAGAGATGACAGTGTTGGAGTATTGTAGTCAACAGATGACATGGTTTATGGGGGTTCAGTGGAGGGATCTAAATTGATTGATCTTGGGTTTTTGTGTTTTTATGGTCTTATCAATCATCTTTTACTATATATTGATGCATTTTGTGTAAAATTACATTATTAATATAATTAATGATATTATATATTTGAAAATTTGTGAAAATAATCTTCATATTGAGAATTAAATCATGTGTATTATTTATTAGAAATTTATAAATATAAAATGAAAATTTTCATATGAATAAACATTTATAATATTTATTAAAATTTAATTTATAAATAGATAATATATGTTGATATTATTGTTGACAATAAATATAGTTGTCATATGAATCTATTGATAAAAATTTTGACCAAAATATATATTATATTTTGGTATTTTTATAATAGTGAGAGAACTATTTTATTTATCTTAATAATATTCAGTGACATAGTTTTTACTGATAGCTTAGTGAACAAACAATGTTTTTAGTAAAACGTTTTACCAAACTAAATTACCTTTTACCAATAGATATAACCATGTTGGAAAAAGATAATTATATTGTAGTAAATTTACTTAAAAATTTATAGATTATTATTGTGTTTTAATGGAATTACTATATTCACAGAGTGATCGTTCCTTATACAAAAAGTTGTATTGGGGATATCATCCTTCTTCTCCCTTACTTGATAATAACTGGATCGAAGATCCACCTTGGATTAGTATTTTAATCCACATTGCTAATTGAAAAAGTCATCTATCTAGGGTATATGATACATTTTCTTTATTGTGATCTTGGTGACATCAAGATAATAAATGAAAAGGTAGATTGACCCATTCTTATTCTTGATGAAGAGGATTTGTGCAGCCCATCGAAAAAGAAGTTGGGTATATAAACCCTTAATCCAGGTTCTCATGTAAGAGATCCTTCTACTCCTACAAATACAAAAAGGATATTATTTAGAGTCTCTTGGATAATTTCAATTATCTAGTTATATGATCAATTTAAAATTCAACCTCTCATCTATGAGGGAGACTAGAAAATTTCTCAAGAAACACATTAGTGCATTCCCCCACAATAGGCATGTCTTAATGTATTATTTATTCCTTAGACTCAATCATTTGATCTATATACATTTTAGTGCAGGTAAATAATATAAATTCGTTATATGATGGTATAAAATAAGATTCATCCTCTTCCTTGATCTTATAATTAATTGGATTATGACATCATACACAGAGAGTGATTTTCATCCCTTGGAAATTTATGTAAGATATATATAGGGAAATATAATACATTCTCATAATTAAATCAAATTCCAAAAAAGTGTGTATTAAATGGTTTTCTAAGAGTATCATCCCAATAAACATGACTGGGGGGATTTATATTATTACGATGGGATAATATGCCCATTTTCTATTTTCACTTAAATATATTCTTGAATGATTATTTGGCGATGATTGCATATTTATACTAAAATATCGTGATATTGTGGAATTTGTAGAATATGAATTAAAAGTTTCATTCAGTATTGTTGAATTAATAACTAGCATACCATTAACTACATAACTTTTGGGATCAACCTTGGTGGTTGTGATGGAAAAATATTGTACTTTCTTTTGTGGAGGTTGTTGGTTGTCTCCACCACCCCTTTGATTAGTGCATTGGTTTTTATAGTTCCTTGGTTCATTGTAGTTGACGCAACAAAAAATGTACAATGGGATTATTGCAGTATTACTTTATACAACACAATAGTTGGTCTATCCTATATGTGATTTTAATCTAGGTTACCTTCCTTCCTACTCCTAAATCATTTACTCATCCCCCATAAGAAATGTATTAGGTTCTTCTTTCCTCACCTTTAACCGATGGGATGATTAAATTATTTTCCATGTAATAATTTTCCATCAGACCACAATAATTGAACTCAACTTTATGATTCCTATCCCCTTGATAACATTGGGATTTATCTATCTTTATTTCGACTTTGAGGGCACATTATCCACTATACTCATAGCTATCAACGTCATAGATAACCAAGCTTATTCATAGACTGGGTTTTATCCCACCAAACAAGTGTCATCCATAGATTCGAGGGAAACAACAAACCCAGAGGAATGTTGTGAAAGTATTGTAATTTTTTCCTCATATTCCCTGATATATTTGTTATAATATTTCACGAGGGAGAAGAAATTTTGTTCCATTTTATGTCAAATATTATGAGGAAAATATTTATCAAAAAACATTTTATAGAATTTTTTCTACTCTATTTATTATCAATTCCTCCAGATTTTTTTATCAATGTAATCCCCAGATAATATTATCATTATAGATGATAAAAATCTTGAAGAACCTTCTATTTCTCATATCATTGAGGGATATATGATTTTTTCTTAATAACATTGGTCCAGTGTTCCTTGATTAAGGTATTAGATGATCTATTGAATTTATGTGGCCATTATTGTTTTAAGGTATCAAATTTAGTTTGTTCTCTCTTAGGGGGTCTAGGAACTCATATGTTATATAGGATTTTATTTAGATCCTAAGTCACATGAGAGAGTGTCACCATAAAGGTTGTTATTCCCTCTCATATCGGGTTGGTCATCTCATTGGGTTACTCATTACATTTCCAATCACATTGATTTATACCTGATTCCACATATTACTGACCACTGTCTATAATAAAAGGGAAATTATGTATGATTATTTTAAACTTTTATTCACAAAAATATAAATCCTATTTCATTAATGGAATAAATTATAAATTCCACTTATTTATATAACTTATGGATTTTTTGGCTTCAATCTATGTTATCCATGATCTATTTCCAAGAATATATTCTTATGATAATTTATTTAGATCCCTTAATAATGCTTCATAATGAGCTCCTTAATTTACAAATTCTTTTCCCTTGAGACTGTCAAACAAGGTTTACAGGAATTCCAATTTTCATGTATAAGTTTTCCATGAGTTTGTCTATGTAAACATTATCGAAGTTGTTAGCACTATGTACATTAATTCCACAACCACATCCACTAGTAGTATCCTTAAAGAGATTCATTTGGTTGATAATATACTTAATAAATTATCACAAAATTTTAGGGATGTTGTATTGTATATAGTCTTATCCCTAAGGAATTTTCTATAGTTTTCTAATCCTGATCCTAAAATAAAAAATGTATTCTTCAGATACCAACTATTACAACCCACTTCTTTCAGTCACATTAATACATGATTTATTACATAAAAATTAATCTTAATTCAACCCTAATGTTCAAGAAGTATATTTTCATTGGTAATTAGCTACATAACATGATTTTTAGAATATGGGATACCAAAACATCATTGAAAACTGCATTAATAGTCATCCAATCTTTCATTTGATTTTTAAAATTATATATGATATCCTGGGGACATACATAAGAAAAGTGTGAGCTATAAATCCCATTTAAGGGAATAAACATGGAATACATTGATAAATATTAGAAAATAGGAATATCAATGAGGTATAAAATACAAGGAATACTAACATGAATAATGAGACATGATATAACAAGATAATTATAAATCCAACATGGAATATTTTGGAACAACATAAAAACCTAAATCATAAACAACAGTCAAGGATCAATCAACAAGAACTCATGGAGGAAGAATTTACATAAAAAAAATTATGTTCACTTCATATACCAAAATTTTGTAAAATGGTTCCAAACATTATGAAATTCATTGGATCACTAAATAATTCTACGTTCAGATCTCAGCTTTATTTCAATATCATGCTTATGTATTCCACATGGATCATAAAACATGGAATCATTCACTATCATATTTTTTTCCACAAGTAATTACTGTGGAATATAAATATGTATGTCCCCAATAAAAAATTACATGTGCATAAATTTAAACAACCATGATATAAAATGGGTGTGGTATTCAATACACAATTGATTTGGCATGGAAAAATCATTGGGAAATTTCAACAGCATAACAGTGTAACTTAAATATTAAAAAATTGAATTCATTTGAGGGAATGGGTTCTATAATCACATATAAATTAAATGGGATGTAAGATGGACATAAAATAACATATCCCAACATTTGAAATTGGTCCTTGAAGGCATAAGGTAATTAAGAAACATTAATAATGAAAAGAATTATAACAATATTTTGGCATCGTAACGTGCATACATAAATGATCTTGGGATGATTAATGAGAGTGAAATAAGGACACATAAATTTTAAATTAAATTGATAGTAAGGTAATATGTAAGAAAATAACTTGACATGATCATGTGGAATATAAGAGGAATTGCAAAAAACATGTTATTGATAAAAAGAAGTGATTGGAAGATCCATTACATAATTTCAGCATAGTAATGACTTAGGTTAGAGTCAAAATGGGAGAAGATAAATGATATTTCATTCAAATAAAATCAATTTTATAGTAAGGAAATAATTTTAATTGAATTAATATAGAAAAAATGGAAATTAAGAAGTCTAATTTTAAAGAGTGTTCTTGAATTAAGAGGAGGGGATGGAGGTGGGGATCCCTTAATAGAGTGTGTGACTCCAAATGAATGGGAGGGATACATGAGAGATCATGGGTTCTTTCAAAGGACACTAGAGTATGAAGGATATACAATAGACATAATCCAATGATTTTTAGTGAATTGAAATGGGATATTGGGAGGGTTTTAATTTGAAATGCGGGGGATTTCTTCATTACTTATGTTTTTTAATCTATATAATAAAATATCCAAAACCACATACCATTATATGGTTAGTTTCGAATAGATTATATCAAATTAGAATTTATTTTCTACGATTTTATATGTTAAAGGGAATAAAATATTTAAATAATTCACTTTTATAATAAGAGGTGAGTCACACACTTAATGAAATTATTTTAAAACTTAATTTCTTGTAGGTGTTGGACAAATAATAATGTATTTAAAAATTAATCCAATAAATATAAAAAATACTATTTTAAATTTAGTGAAATTATTTGGTTGTGGATTACATTTATAATAAATATTACATCACATTTGGATTATTATGATGTCCTAAAGGAGAGATTATATTTATGTGATAGTTAATTTTTACCCAAAATATTGATTTCTCAGAAAATTAGAAAAAATTTACCTGTGGATAATTCCAAAATTGTGATTCCAAAAAAAATATTCATTTTATTTAAATAATTCTATTAATTTTTAAATTTTCACTTTTGAAATAAAATATTCATTTATTAAGAAATTGTGGGTTTTTTACAATATCTGTTTTAACCCCATTGAAAATCACATATCACATCATTAATGTATATGATAATTTTTATTTGATAAACATTATTTAATAATTTAAAAATATTTCTTATTTCAATGATCCATTATTCTGTTAATTTAATATTTTAGATTGAATATTATCCAAAAATACAATTTCTACTTCATTGTATCAAACTAAAAATCATTTACAAAGTTACAATAATAATTAATTATTCTATAATAAATAATATAAATATTTAAATTTCTTGGGTCTTGACACATATTCATATAATACAATAGATGATTCCCTTGGGTTAAGGTGTATGATGGTTACACATTAATGGGGTGGTTCGACGAACAGGTTTTGGTCTTTGATTTTGATGATCTAGAACTACTCCAATAAACATATTATGACATTCTTATGTTGTTGGATCTCATCATATGATTGGGAATGAAAAAATCCGAGAAATTAAATCTCTATTGGAATATATTATAAATGTGATTCATAGGGTAAGATTGTACAGTTTGAGCCCATCACATCCTTTGTCCATTTTATTGGATTTCTTAAAACCCTATATTTATACTTATAAATTGATCATTGTTCAACAACTATGTTATTAATGGTAATAATATATAATAGAATATATAATACAATATTATATTAAAAAAATTCATTTCCTCTGATTTTTATAACCATAATACTTAATTAGAAATTTGATTATATTAAAAGAGGAATATTATTTATAATAGTCCAAGTCATGAAACCTATAATAAATATTTTATTAATTTATGATATTATTAAAAATAAATATATCAGGAAAATACCATAATTAATGATGAATGATAATCCAATTCACAAATCATAACATATTCCAAAAATTTGATATCTGTCTAAAAAGATAAAGATAGAATAAAATAATTATTTGGGAGTTCCAAAACTCTCTATGTAAAGATCACCATTATATTGAATATCCCTCAAGTAAGGAATTATCTGTTACCTAAATTTTTAATTAATTAATTAGGTGATATTAAATTTCCAAAATACTCATTTAATAATGAATAGTCTGCTCATCATAATTTATTAATTCAATAGGTTTTAATTATTTTTTTATTGACATAATCTATTTGTAAATCCACAAATATGATATTCCCTATATTATGAGATGTATTATGTTACAAAATATTGTCATTTTATATTTTCAAACCTATATCAAATTAATTAAAATGAGTAAACAACATCGATCATATATAAAAAGTTATAACAGAAATTCCTAATAATTAGTATTAATTTTTGAATAAAAGTCTCTATAGAAAATTATATAAAAACTTATGAGAATTATTTATATCAAATATTGTATAAATTTTCTAAAATTTATTTTTAGCTAAAAAATTATTATTTTAATATTAATTATTTTACGTTTAAAATTTTTTACAGTTACTTTTTTGGAATTTAAATTCAATTTAATTATTATATATTAATCAATGAATTAAAAATGATGAAAAAAATTCTAGAATATCATATAATAGATAATTTTATTCATAAAAATTTTACGCATAATTTGATGTTATTTTAAACAAAAAAATGTGTTAAATAATAATAAATAATCACATTTAAATATAACGATGTGTAAATTTTAAAAAAAATTATAATGCACATAATGATTTGTATTATTGAATAATTTATTTATCCATTATTGGATTTATAAAAATTTCATCATCTCAATTCGATAAATATAAATATTTTAATGTTGAATATGTATGTAAAATGTTTGACATGTTACAAGAAACCTGGTTTATCCTGAAAAAATTTTAAAAAATATTTTGGGTTAATTTTTGTTATATTTTAATAAATCATACAAGAATTAAAAATCTAATGTTATTAAATTTATCTAAAATTAAATTTTATATGGTAACACTATTTTTAGGTGTTAAATAACTACAGAACAATAAATTATGAGAAAAAAATCTTCAGATTTATTCTCAATATAATACAATGATTAAGAAGTGATTACTATCATTTAGAAAAATCCACGAATTAATAAGATAAATTTTCATATTATAATGATTTATAATACTTTTTATGAATTAATATTCATCTAATAACTTGATAAAATGCATTGGAAGATGAAAATTTAGAAAAGAAATTTGATTTGTTGGTATTATATTTGAAAATGATCCTCAATTAATTTTTCAAAACAAGTAAAAACAAAATACATATAAATATAAAAAATATTTTTTTTAAAGGATCTAAATTACTTTTTGTTATTTTTGGTGATTTTTTACTGTGAAGAATGCGTCAAATGATAAAATATTGGGAAACAAATTGGATTTTCAAGGAATTTTAAAAACAATTATAATGAAAATTATTATTGACCTATATAAAGAATTTATAAATATTCCTTACATATTACATGATAGGAATAAGAAAATTAATTATATTAAAAAATTAAAATATATTTTACATATACAATTAATATAAATTTTTCAAAAAATATGAAATGACCTCAATTGGGCCATAAAATTATCAATGTAATCTATATTTAGTTTTGTAATTTTTTTATAAATTTCTTCTAAAAATGATATATGATGTAAATGAGTCCACTTAAAATTAATTCTACTTTTAGCTATAAAAAATGTATTAATAAAACCAAACGGATCATATTATCTTGTTTTGATATAAAAATTTAAGAATATGTCCATATATCCCATTGTATCATAAAATATTAAATCACATTTGAATTCAGTGAGAAATATTCCAAAAATATATTCAACTATTAAGTTAAAATTTTAAAAGTATCAATTTTTTAATTTAATCTATTTATATATTATAATAAGAATTATATTTTCAATATTTATTTTTATCTGACTAATTTTTTGTTATTTATATGAAAAATCAATTTAAATTTAAATATAATGATGTTGTAAATTACATAACAATATAAATAGGAAAATTGAATCATTTTGTTGTTATTTATTATATATATATTATAACAACAATAATATAGTATTTTCAATTATGATAATAAATATATTGTAAATTTATTTCAATAATTTTATAAATTTATATTTTTTATCTTTAATATTGTAATCAATAGTCCATAATATTTTTATTAGCATTTTGTAGGATTAGAAAATGTTGTCAATTTGTTTTAATTTTCCTAGATATAAGCCCTATTGACTACTATTAGAGAATATTTTTTCTTATCGAGAAAAAACAATTCTTATTCACTATAACCTAATCATAATTTATTAATATCCTTAAAAATAACCAATACCAATGGATAAAACATATTAGTGATAAGTAATATTAGAATATGAAATGATATTTTTGGGTGTTTAGTAAAGGATTTTAATTAATATTTTTAGTGATGACTATAATTATATATTCTATTATTTATATATGTGAATAAATAAAATTTTATATATTATAAACATAGTTTATATGAAATACCACACATAAAAATGTTATTTTACAAACAATAATTTTTTAGTAATAACATTTTATATAATAATTTATTTTATTATCAGGATATACAAATTTTTCCAAATTTCTTCTATTGTTTCTTATTTAATAATAATATATTTTATCAATGATATTAAAGAGTTTAAAATAATGAGAGTATGTTATAAATAATTTTAATGTGAATAATAATAAATTTATAAAAACTCTCAATTGATTAAAATAAATAAAGTGCCATAAAATATAACCCATTTTCTAAAATACTAACTCAAAAAAATTTTCCTATATAATTTTTAATTATCCTTAAATATTTGTGGAAATCCCAATGAATTTATTACTAGTACAAAAAGTATCAATTCAATGGAAATAATAAAGTATATCTACTTTATATATAAAAATATCATTAACTATCATGTGATTGTTTGGATATATGAAAGACTATAATGATTTAAGGAATATCAATGAAAAATTTTGGAGTATAATAAAATCAAAAATCATTTATTTCAACAATATTAATAAAATTTTCAAATTTTAAAACTAAAATTAAAATTAAAATATATCTACATAAAAATATTTCATTATTATATATATATAGAATTGTATAATGTTATTTTAATTTTTATCAAATGTCAAGAAATATATTGAATTATAAAATTCTAATCATTTTTCTAATATTCTAGTTCTATATTAAAAAAAAGAAAAATTATTATTGACATGGATGTAAATTTTTATTCAATGACTATTTAAAATTAAAATGATAGGAATATGACAATTTCATTCATAATAATACAGATTTAAAAAACATCCTCTACATTACTCTCTGTATCTCGGATATGGATCTCTAGATGATCTATGTAAGATAGATGTTCTCTATAAAATTGAATTTGGGAGATCCATTAATATGTTCATGGAAACCCCCTAGGAGTTTTTTATTTAGATAAAGAGTGACACTCGGTGATTGATAAAAGATCACTAAAACTCATCTAAATCCACCAAAAATAATTTCATCTACAAGGAAAACATCATAATTTTTTTTCATGAATAACAATAAATGATGATGTATCCCTGTTTTCAGTTTAATATGTGAAACTATATTTGAAATATGGATCAAAGTATATACATTCAATAATTCTCCACAACCGACTGAAATCCCCTATAACATCATTTAAGGTCTAACTTATTATATGTATACATCTATGTATGTATATCTATTAGATCCTTATTTTCGGTGGATTTCATTATTTCCCAGTACTTATCAATCTTTCATCTCATGTAACCAATGATTATAAACATCAATAAGTTTCATTCAGGAATGGTTAAAGGGGTTCTATTAGCATACCATGGAAAATTATCATTAAAAATGAACATTATACAATATTGTGATTAAATCCAATCAACATTGAAACTTTATTGACAACATTATCCCCTATATAGACTTCATAATAGATTTTTCACTTTCATTGATCATAGAAAATAATAAAAAATTGATACCATGAAAACCAAAATATATATCCTTATATAAAAGTGTATATAATTTAGAAAAAAACCTCCTCCTATTACTAACTTTGATCATATGTACATTTTATATCCTTCAATGAGTATATCCAATCCCTTGTTGCCAAAAAAAGGCTGATATATAATTAAGATTACATAAATTTAACCCATTCACAACCCAATTATTGTTCCTATGAAAATACCTAAACCAACTCACATTGACTTATTCATGGAAAATTTTTGGTCATGTAAAAACAATAATGTAGATTAGGGTATTACTTTAATCACATAGATTTATTACATAGATTATATTGTTGATCACATTCTCACCATGAAAAGACTAAGTAGGGGAATTGAAATTGGTTTAACCTAATATAGAATTCATCAGTTTGATTAGATTCATCACACATTTCCTTACACAGCCATAACCTCCTCGAATTCCTATAAAAAATGATCAAAATTATCATAATATATTACAATTATGCTTTTCAGTTCATTTAATAGGAATCAGAATACTTTTTTACAAGACTGATCTTTGTCACACTTTTCTCAATGAAAAAATGAAATCAATAAAAATTAATATATAAATAGTTAATTTTTTAAATCATATAAAATTGAATCAATGGTTTTCTATTGTCCTCTTAGAGATATGTCTCATTATAAATGATTCAAACATCTTATTCCTCATTAAATGAGCCTTATTTATACTATAAAATACATTATGTAAAATTTAGCTATTATTTTATAATACATATACTTCAAAACCTTTATATTCATCATATATATATATATATATATCCATGTTAAGTATAACATACAGAAATGTTGTCCTCACATTAGTGTGATCGTGTTTTTACTGAATCTTATAACCAAAATGAAAATGAATCAAATTTTATCTACATGTACGGATTGTGAAAACATTTTCCATAAACAAATGATTTTATTGTAAACCAAATTTTACTACTATTAATTATTTTTTATTAAACAACTTTATACTATAATATTTTTTTGTTATATATTTTATTTGGACATTTCCAATATATCACATATTAGTTTCATCATCAATGAATCTATTTCATTCCCTACATATTGAAATGAATTCAATTTTTACTATGAGATAAAGATTTATAACATCTTTGGGTTCTCCAATTTACAAATATTTTTAGAGTCTTTCATAATAATAATATTTAGAAATGATAAATAGTTCAGTTAGAGTCAAACTATCATGTAGATTCTTTGATTAATCTATATCCAACAATAAATGAGATTGTGTCTCTCCAACTAAATTAGAACCTTCATTTCCTATGAAACTTTTTTTATCGGTTATCCCAATATTCTTAATACATTGTTATTGGACTTGTAATTATAGAAATTGGGTCATGAATTGAGACATTAAAATATTTTATTTTATACATTATTTTATTTTAAATAACCTCAAACATATAATTATAATGGAACTTTAAATATATCACTTAAATTACATTCTTAAAATTTAGACCCTAAATACTGTATAAAAACTCCTTTACATTTTCATCCATGAAGTTGAATGGACCTAACCAATCATATATCGTCTCTCATTAACCGTTGGATAAAAATATAAATTTTAAACATAAAAACACTCATATGGGATAATAATAAATATATTTAAAAATACATGTATCTAGGATGTGGAAATTTAGATGTATTTGTGGGGATATACTCATGGGTTAATATATCAATTGATATTTACCCATTCATAATAGTTATCCCATGTTATACAAACATTTCATGATTTTGATCATCCTTGGGATATTTATGTTCATCATTTGTATAACTCTATTAAATTAGGGGGTGAAAGGGACTATGATATGATGTCAGATTATATGAAATTAATAGTTGTTACAAAATTCAATAAATGAGTAAAATAATACATTTTTAAGAAAATTATTCTTATGTTCATCTAAGATTCAGACTCCACTATGGATTATAATAACTTAAATTAATCTACTATGTTTCCATCATATCGATAAAGAATACCCAATAATTTATTCATACATCATCAATAAATGTGGGGAATGTTTTTTCCATTGATTGATTTAACATCAATATGTTCCTATTCCATAAATTAAACCATTAAATCTAATATCAATGTTAAATCCTTATAGAATGATACTATATAATACTTCTCATTGAAAATTTATAGTTTGGGTTAAGTGATGCACTGTTATTAAATAATATGTCTATAATATTATTTAATATATATTAATATCTTTTACCCACGTGGATTTGTATTATATGCAACATATTTAATTATTCCTCTACTTCCACTACGTTATGTCAAAGTGGAAAAATCATTATATGAGTTATATGAAACACAATATATATATTTTATTATGATGTGATGATTTGGAATAATTTTATATAAATTGACCATGTATAATTATAGTGAAAATAGAAATAAATTAATCTAGGATCCTTTAGATGATAATATTTAATAATACAAAATACCATCCTATAGCATGTGTTTGTCCAACAGAAAAAATGTTGTCGGGTATGGTGATTGTTTTAAACCTCTTCCTCTTAAGAAATCAAGATTTATAAATATAACCCATATGTATAGCAAACTGTGGATACTATGTCTCATAGTCCATTGGAATATTACTCTGATTGGTTTGTTTATTATGATGGTTCCAATCTGTTTGATAATGACTATTGATCTATTTCATTTGTTAATCTTTGCATTAGGGTATGATTGTTTGTATGACCTCATCCATATTCATATTGTCTTCTCGTTTTTTTCCTTTAATAATAAAAAATGATATTCCCTTTCCTTTTTTTGTAATAAACATGAGGTAAAACAAGAAAAAATACAGTATAATATATTTTTATTTTCTTATAGAAGAAAATGGCTTAATAAAAAAGTTTAATTAATCATTCCTAATAAGGTAATCCATTTTAAATTTTATCTCATAAAAAAATTTAAAGAAACTTATTATTGTTTATATGATATATTAAATTTTAATTAATAGTAAATATAGAATTTAGAGATTATTAAATATACCATTGAAATCATGTTTTCGTTAAAATAAATATAAAAATGCTTATATTTGACTTATTATTTATATTTGAATCCATTAGAGTGGATGATTTTGTCATCTGGTTGACTAAATCAATGGTCATTCATTTTAGATTCATGTAAAAAAAACTCATTAATACAATATTGTAATTGATATTTTCAATGATTTTATTTTATTTTATTCATCACGAAAAATGTATCATTTAATGAAATAAATTTTAAATATCATATAATTATTATATAATATAAATATATATATATATTACATATATATAAAATCATGATATATCTCATACTATGCATTATGATATATCCCATATCACATTATGTGGAAAATAGATATCATATAAAAAACACATTTAATCTTTGACTTCAACTAATGCCTTTTTGACTCTACAGAAATTGAATTTTATCATATGAAATTATATTCAAGATGAAAATCATTAGTATTGATAACAATAAATTAATTTCATACATTATAAATTTTAATAATATTAATATTTTAATAGTTATATTCATTGTATCAATATTAATATATTATTCAATAAAAAATGAAATATTATTCTATGAAATATAATTTATTATATGTATTATATTGTTTTATAGAAAACATTAATGTATGAAATAATGAAATTTAATTTTAAAAAATAAATTTATTTTTCTGATTGATCATGTCAAAATTATTTTCAGTTGAATATTTTTTAGTTTTATGAATAGTTTTATTTTTAATGAATAGTTAATAATTATGTTTTTTATTTAAAAATGACAATTCAATACATGTATTTTTAATGTTATGTTCCCTTTTTCATTATATATAAAATTTAACTATTTTATTTTAATTTAAAAATTCTAATAAAAGGTACTGTAATGAAAAGTATACTTATAATTTTTATAAAGTCACTTTTATAATTAAAATATAATTTTTATAAAAAATATTTATCACCTTTTGTGGGTTTTTTTAAATTAATTATTTAAAATTATGTTAAAAGAAATTTTAAAATTTATTAAATATTTTGATTCAATATAAAAAATATAATGTAATATTATCGTTTTTATGTTTTCAAATTACATAAAAAATAGGAGACATTTGTTTGTATTTTTAAGGATAAAATAGAACTCTCATGGGACTAAACAAAAGTTATATAGGTTAAAATGACCTAAAAATTTATATAGATCTCATTATTTTGATATATTTGGAACCTATATCATTTGATTATTGTAGGTTGTCTATTTAGGATCCATCATAAGAGAAAAGGAATTTAAAATATTTTAATTTTCATAATGCTTTCAAGTGTGTCATCTCCCCATCTTGTAAAAGGGAACCCCATATCGTGCATTATAAACACCAAAAAATACATTTTATTAATACAATAACTACACAAATAACTTCATTATATCACTCATCACTTCATTGAGTCCCTATTAATATCAAAACCTCATCCTAGTATGGATATTTGTATACTCTAAAAGATGTTTTCTGAACAAGATTAATTGTTCCAAAAATATCAATTTTATTTTATTTATTAATTTACCTCCTTAAAATATTCATAAATCAAAATGAAAAAATAATTCCAATATAATCCATATAATTATAATTATATATGTTAATATAAAAACCAATATCAATATACTTATTCTATTAAATGGTAAATGAACCCATCATGTATATGTATGGTGGACTACCAGATCGTGGATCGATGAAATTTATTTTCCATTAGCACCTTTCACTAAAAGTTGTAAAGAGGAATATAATGTATATATATGATCTTCATGACATATATATCATTTTAAAAAGAACATGTATCATCTAATTTCATACCTTTCTATCCATTTAAGAATGATAATGTTGTTCATGTGTACTTGTGTATTATAACATCTATAGAGTGATGTAAGTCATCTTTCATCACCACATAACATGGATGGAATATTTATGTTTATTTAAATTGATAATATTATATTTATTATGTAATAATAATTATGAAATGAAAATATAATTCATACCATATTTCCATCATGTTCATTGAAAAATGGAAGTGTTATTCATGGGTATGTATGACCTACCATATCAATGATTGTAAAATAACTAATTTTTTGAAACAATCATTCAAGTTTATTTTTAATAGTATAACATTTGTACAAAAATTATAGATATATGATTATTAATATTTTATATATTATTTAATAATAACAAATTTGACAATACACAACATACTAGTTTCATTTTGGATATATGATATGAATAAAATGAAGACAAGTGAATAAACTTAATTGAATATATAATTGTATGTAACAAGGTATGAAACATAACAAATGGAATAATAAATGTGAAAAATTTTCTTATGAATTTAAATAAGTAGTAATAATTTATTATTTAGTATTATAAAGAACATATATGATGATAAGTGATTTTTTTAGGGACACAATACCTTAAAAACATTGTTTTCAATGTTTTGATGATTTATTTTATAAATTGTTGTCCTCATTGTAAATATTAATAAATTATTATATGGATGTATTTTTTTCAAAATAATGATATTATATTTTATATTTTACATATTTTTTTATTTATTATTATTTTTTTCAAAAGAAATAATTGATATATTTTACACATAAAATTTCGATAAAAATGAAATATAAAAGTTTTATTTTAACAAATATGGAGTAAAATAAAATTCCTAACATACAAACTATTAATTGAGTTTTTTAATCCGTTATAATAATATATTTTTATCAATGAAAAATAGTCCTTCACTTTTTTCGATGAATTACAAAAATGGTTCTAAATGGAATTGTTATTTCAATATCCTAAAATGTTTTCATATGGGTGTAACAGTATTTTCATGATTATAATGATGTATATGAAATATTTCATGTGTTTTTATTATATTTTTCTTCATGGGAGTTGTTTTTATTGATGGTGGAATTAATAAGTCTCCTGATTATGTGTATGTTTCATCACGGAATCCGGGGATGACCTCCTGGACGGGAGATTCAAACGTTCCGATCGGTTTATAACGGGTTTGATCGTAGAACCGGAAACATCCAATGATTCCACATCCGTTTGGACCTACTTTCCAAAGGCAGGCGCTCATTAGCTTGTGGACTAATGAGGCTTAGGAATTTGCATTGGTCGAGAGGATGAGAGGTCGGACTCATCACACCTTTTTGAGGGGAATTATTGTCTACTCCGGGACTCTCTTTATAGATTTAAGTTATGTTCGTGAATCCTTATTACATTACCAAGTATAAAATGTTCTTTCCTTTAGTTTTAACAATCAATGATTAAATATGCAAGAAATTTAGAGAATCTTTTATAGTTATTCGAGGTTCTTCATCAATAGAGAATCATCTATATCTGTTTAGAGATTCCTGGTCAATGGTATCCTTCAAAATATTTATATAAAAGTCTCTTGGTCATTATGATGACCAGGCTGGTTTTAAAGCCACTCAGTGGGGAACTTGAAGTTTATCATCATTCAGAAGGACAGAGATTATTTCAAAGTTGGGATCGAACCCATAAATGGGCTACCTACGTATCCTTTGTTTTGGAAAAGGAATCAGAACCCACATAGTTCGAGTAATGGAGTTTGATGTTTATGATTGATGGCTCAAAGAAGAATTTCATAATTACTTTTACACTCTAAGCTCACGTGAGTCATGCTCGGTGTGAGAAACAAGAGGTATTGGTAAAATTTAGACAATTGTGCCATGAAAGATGCAATCATAAGAAATTGTTTGGGGCTTATGTATGTATGACTGCCCAAATATATGAAGGTTTAGGATTTACTTTTAGGGAGAAAATACAGGAACATGGTCCATAAAGGTATATGTGCTTTATGGAGATTTGAATACTCTAATCTTGGGGGTTACTCCTAAGGAGGATTCCCAAATTAGGAGGGGACTTATGATTGGGTTTTACTTCTGAAAAGGAATGCCCGTAATTATGACTGGGACTTATTCCTGAAAAGGAGGCCCAGGTTAGGGGACTTGGGGATTATTCCTGAAAAGGAAACCCAAGATTATGACTGAGTCTTATTCCTGAAAAGGAGACCCAGGTTAGGGATTAAGGTTTGGGGCTTACTCCTGAGGAGGATGCCCAAGATTATGACTGAGACTTACTCTTAAAAAAGAAGGCCCAGGTTATGACTGAGTCTTATTCCTAAAAAGGAGACCCAGGTTAGGATTCTCTCATCTTAAAGGATGAGGTTGAATGAATGAAATCTCCATATTTAGTGACATAAGGATATTTAAATCACTAGACTTTGAGAGAGATTCCACAGAATTCCTTTCAGATAAGGAAGTCAAATCAAGAAATCATGCCATAAATGGCTTTGAAGAGTGTCTTGAAGACTGAATCTTGAAAAGGAAAGGTGTGATGGCTTTAAGAGGGGTAAAAATTGGCAAGATGGGCACCCAAAAAGATAGGGGCGCGCAGGTCTTGCAAGGCGCGCAAGTCTTCCGGGGGCGCGCAAGTATGGTCGCGTAGGTATACCTGCGCGACACGTGGTGTACTTGCGCGATTTTCAACCAGCATTAAAATATTTGAGCGCCTTTTTTTTAAACCCTTTAGAATTTTCTTGAGGTTCTTCCAGAAAAGGGACGCGCAAGTTATATTGAAGGAAATAAGTCGGCGCGCAAGTGTTTGATAAGTTTCAACACTTAGGCCTTCCTTCTTCTCTTTATATCTTCCGTTCAAGGTAAGAAATTACCTTAGAAGTGTTCCTGAAGCTTTGAGAAGAGACTTGTGCATCGGGAGCTTCAATCCGAGATTCTGGAAAAAGATCCTCTCGAATGGGGGGCCCACAGGGTCTATTTATAGGCAAAAGAAGACCCTGGGCAGTTACCGGGCGGTTACCACTTAGGTCGTGCAAGTCACCTGCGCGACCAAGGGTGTCGCGCAAGTGTACTTGCGCGACAGTGATAAAACATGCGCGGTGCAGTTGCTGTCGATCCTTTGTTCACGCCTTTGTCGAATTTTTATGTTTTCTTCAAAGGTTTCAATCATTTTGAGCTGAGATATTCCCTTTTCCGATCTTTAGATTCTGTGACGAAAGGAGCGTCAACAAAAGTCCCCCCTCAGAGTTGGATCCGGAGAAAAATGAGGATTTGACTCTGAGGAAATCGAATCACTCCAAAGGAAAAGGGTTTCACGCAAGTCTGCAGTGCACAGAGGGCGGCGCGCAAGTTTGTGTCGCGCAGGACTTAAGTGCTCTGGGTGTGGGGAGCAGATAGGCTTCCTGGCCTATAAATACACGGCTTCACCCCCGTACAAGCATCCGGATTTCGGGACTTCATACCTTCTCGAGCTCTCGCCGCGCAGGTCACCTAAGCCGCGCAAGTCTCTTTTCCACAGTTCCCTTACTGTCGTGCTCCTGTGAAGGTATTCATACTTGCGCAGTTTATACTTGCACGTCAAAAACTAGCACGGCACACGAAATACTTGCGCGCCATTTTTTAGACTTGCGCGACTTAATGCCTTGGCCATTTTTTCCGAATTCTTTTCACAAATTTTATGAAAAATAAACCCATTTAAGAGTTAAATTTGTTCAACTTTTGTGCAGATTCAATGGATCCTAAGGGAATTGGAACGACTGATGAACTGGCTAGAAAGCGGATTGATGACATGATGAACATTATTGGCCATGATTACTATGATATCTGTGACAGCACTTTCCCAGATTTGGATAAGTACTTGAAGAAATATCATCTTAAATTCCCACAGAGCATCTACCTGTCTCTGTGTGGTCATGGTCATCTGCAAGGAGTCAATTTTCCAAATTCAAACAATTATATACCTGAGATGCAGCTGCACTGCTACTTCTCTATTTTGGTTATGCTGTGCATTAAAAGTAACAGCAATGTTGTGAACTTTCAAATTCTTCCTCCATGTCATTTCCTTGCAGATATGAAAATGGAAAACCCATGGACTGAAATGTTTTCCACTAATGGTTGGTGGAGAGAAGACAAACATGGTATTAGAGAAATATCTGAAAAGAGTACTCTCTCCAAATGGATCTTTACTTCCAATGCTCCATTCTCAAATCCATGTATCCATCTTCCAAGTCTCTTGGACAGAAACAGAGTCACTGTTTGATCAGCAGAAAATTTTCTCAAACCGCACTCAAGAACATCCTTTTACAATTGTTCCAAGAAGAGCTGGTATCACTGCATCTCTTATTGTATCCGGTTGAATGAATGAATTCCGGGTGGTTGCTAATGAAGCTCGGGATGTCGTAAATCAAATGAAGTGTTATGTTGAAAGCCTCTTGTAATTCTTGAAAAAGAGAAGAGACTCCAGTCTGTGGATTTCCTTCTAACTCTTATGTATCAATGAAAAACACTTTTGTCTTCAATCATTTGTACCTTCATTCTTTTCACTACCTGCTTCAAATTTACTTAAGCCAATGGGCCTAGTAAGCATAGTTTGATTTTTACTAGGATTATTACAAATAATCCTACAAACTTTGAACCTTTTAATTGCTCAATATTCCCTAAATCATACAAAAAATGTATATTTAGTGAGCTGGAACTTGACTTTTATTCAGAGTTTCTTTGTCTTTTGTGTGGGCAGTTTAAAGTCATGCACGCCGAACATAAAGCGGCTAATGTTTAAGGTCGAAATAGCTTTGACCAAAATGGATAAAAATGGATTCAATTCCTTGACAATTTATCTGAAAACATATTACCATACTCAAGTATGAGGGAAAAAATGTAAACTATGGCTTGAGAATATTTGAATATGAGGAATGATATGAAAAAAAGATAAAAGGCATTAGAAGAAGTAGTTTCCAAGAATGAAGTTACTATTATTTAACAAAACCCGTTAGGGGGTTGAAATATGCAGGGCCACCTATGGGCATTGGCTGCATGGTCAAATAAATAGCATCTTTTGGCTGACAAGTCTGTTATGTGGACTGTTTATACAAGGCCACCTATTGGCACGTGCTGCATAGTCAGGCAAAAGAACTCCCAGAAATTTACTTTCCTAGTGCTAAAAGCCAGTGAAAGTTTATGGAGATTCAAATTTTCTAATGTATAGAGTTTTTTGTATGGAAAGAGGTACTTGAATATGGAGAAGATATTTCCGAACAAGAATATCGAAGAACTGGATGAATATCACTCCTACGAAGGTCTGACCCAAACGTAGGAAAGAAGAATAAACCATAGACTTGAATACTTTCAGATCATGAAAAATGATATGGGAAAAATATGTTAAGGATGGCTATTTTTTTTTCGGATCCCTACATACTGTCATTTAAGACAAATAAGGACAAAAGAGGCATTCTTCCCAGGAATGAAGTTACTATTATTTAACAAAACCCGTTAGGGGGTTGAAATATGCAGGTCCACCTATGGGCATTGGCTGCATGGTCAAATGAATAACATCTTTTGGCTGACAAGTCTGTTATGTGGACTGTTTATGCAAGGCCACCTATGGGCACGTGCTGCATAGTCAGGCAAAAGAATTCTGAGAAGTTTGACATTTTTGTGACTAGAAGTCATGAAAAGGGTTATGAAGATCTGAAAATATTTAAGGTTAGGATTATAATACTTAAAGATGGGTATTGTCCAATGTATATAGAGATACATAGGTCAATGAAAACCATAATCATGTTGTGGCTGGGTCCTGAGTTGAAATTTTGGATTTCACTACGTATCTCATAAGAATGAGAATCAAGCCATATGTAGTTCTTGAAATGCAGTTTAACGTCGTGCAGGATGACAAGTATGAGTGATCTTAGTTTAGGGTCATAGAATTTGGACCATAATAATGAATACACAGAGTGTGTTTTCATGAGGACTTTTCAGCCAAGGGACTGAAAGTGAAATTTTGGGTTAGGCCCAAAAGACTTGGGACTGGATTCGAGGGACACTCGAATGTTCCGACGTATCCCATAAGGCTGGGAATCAAGTCCACGTAGTTCTAGAAATTCCCTTTGTACAAATTTGGTTCGTACGTGTGAAGGGTGAAAGGGGACTTCAGTGCAATGATGGTTTAACCTAAAAAAGTTTAGGCATTACCATGTATGCATGTAGTCTTTTGAAAATGAAAACCATGATTGAAAAATCAATGTCAATAATAGTTCTCTCTCAAATGAGGAAATCAAAGAATATTGTAGTTTATTGTCGTACCGGACAAAAGTGTTGTATAGTTTAACGTCATATAACAAGGACGAAAGTGAATAAATGAAAAAAATATTGATTCTAGGGGTGGTTTCACAAATCAACATCATATGAGATGGTGGTGAACCGATGTGAAGAGATTGTTTTTGGGCTTGAACCCTGGGAGGTTGCCTACATACCCAGCCTGGAGGGCAAGGATCAAAGTCCGTGTAGTTTAATTAAATAATGAATTAATGATCAAGTTGTTCTTGTGGACAATGATCTAATAAAAAAATTGTTGGGACTTACACATGGTTAGTGGCCCAAAGGGAGTGTTATGGTTGATGTTCGCTCTAAGCTCACGTGAGTCATACTCGGTGTGAGAAACAAGAGGTAATAACAACCTTAACGATGCACAGTTTAATGTCATGTAGGACATAAAAAAGGGACTATGCAGTTTAAAGTCTTGTAGTTAGGACTATTGGTGCTGCACAGTTTAGTGTCATGTAGCAGGGACAAAATAACAGTTTAATGTCATGTAGGACATATCAAGGACTTTCTTTACAGTTTAGCGTCATGTAGTTAGGACGATGGGGATAAAATAGTTTAACGTCATATTGGACGAAAGGGGGATTGTGCAGTTTAATGTCATGCAATAAGGACAAAAGAGTGTACCATTATAACGTCATGTCGGATGAAAGTGCGAATAGTTTAAGGTCATATGCATGGACTGTGAATGGTGCAGTTTAATGTCATACTGGACCTTTGATGATTATATAGTTTAACGTCTTTCCGGACGTGAGGGACTTTCATACAGTTTAGCGTCATGTAGTTAGGACGTCACAGTTTAACGTCTTGCTGGACCAGGGATGATGCAGTTTAAGGTCATGTTGGACGGTTTAGGGAACTTTTTCACAGTTTAATGTCCTGTGGGACGAAGTTGTAGTTTAAAGTCATACTGGACCATTACTGTATAGTTTAACGTCATATAGCAAGGACGAACTGGTGTTATACAGTTTAAAGTTATGTAGCTAGGACTAAGGTGAACCAATATGAGGATATCAGTTCTGGGGACTTTTTACAGTTTAACGTCATGCTGGACGATGAAAGTGCCACACAGTTTAATGTCATGTTGCTAGGACACAATATAGTTTAATGTCATCTCAGAAAAAATATAGTTTAATGTCATCTCGGACAAAATATGGAACTTCTGTACAGTTTAATGTCATGTAGATAGGACATAATACAGTTTAGTGTCATGTAGGACAATAATACAGTTTAGTGTCATGTAGGACAATAATACAGTTTAGTGTCATGTAGGACAATAATACAGTTTAGTGTCATGTAGGACAATAATACAGTTTAATGTCATGTAGGACAATAATACAGTTTATTGTCATGTAGGACAATAATACAGTTTAATGTCATGTAGGAAAATAATACAGTTTAGTGTCATGTAGGACAATAAAACAGTTTAGTGTCATGTAGGACAATAATACAGTTTAGTGTCTTGTAGGACAATAACACAGTTTAGTGTCATGTATGACAATAATACAGTTTAGTGTCATGTAGGACAATAATACAGTTTAGTGTCATGTAGGACAATAATACAGTTTAGTGTCATGTAGGACAATAATACAGTTTAGTGTCATGTAGGACAATAATACAGTTTAGTGTCATGTAGGACAATAATACAGTTTAGTGTCATGTAGGACAATAATACAGTTTAGTGTCATGTAGGACAATAATACAGTTTAGTGTCATGTAGGACAAAAGATATCATGAACCAATGTGATTGTTTTGGATCTGGGAACAATATTTTGTGTTTATACAAAATACTTCTTCAGAAATCTGGCATTAGTTGGAGTCGTAATGTGTTCTCCATCCATTGAGATTAGAGAATATGCCCCATTGGAGTAGACCTTATGTATTGAATAAGGTTCTTCCCATTTTGGTTCAAGCTTGGGAGGCTTCTTTCCTGGTATCATTGGTGCTCTGAGAACCAATACCAATTCTCCCGGAATGAATGAACGAAGACGAACTTTTTTGTTAAAAGCTCGTGCTATTCGATTCTGATAGATTTCCAAGTGGTGCAAAGTGCACAATCTTTTCTCATCTAACTGTTCCAATTCATTCAACCGCTTTTGGGATTGCTCATCTGTTGATAATTGATCACAAATGGCTATTCTGAGTGAGGGCAATTGAACTTCAATTGGCAAGACTGCTTCTGTTCCATATACCAATGAATATGGAGTTGACCGCGTTGCATTGCGAGTGGTAGTCCGATAAGCCCATAAAGTATGAAAGCGTTTATCAGGCCATGACCTCTTATCTTTATCCACCATCTTTTGCAGTATATTTGAAAGAGTCTTGTTGAAGGCCTCTATCTAGCCATTAGCCGCTGCATGATATCGAGATGAATGGTTGGACTTAATGTTGTATTCTTGATACAATTTCTTTATCTCAAAAGAACAGAAGTTGGTGTCGTTGTCCGTCAATATGGTATGAGGGACACCAAATCTAGTGATGATGTTAGACTTGATGAAGCTAACAATGCGTTTAGAACTGACTTCTTTGAGAGGTACTACCTCTTCCCATTTGGAAAAGAAATCAGTAGCAGTAAGAATGTACTTAAACTGCTTGGCCGTAGCTGAAGGGTAAGGTCCCACCACATCCATTCCCCATGTGGAAAATGGCCATGAGTATTTAGCTGTATGAAGCAACTCTGGAGGTTTATGAATGAAGTTGGCATATACTTGGCATGAATGACACTTCTTTGTGAAATTAACACAATCTTGTATCATTGAAGGCCAAAAGTATCCAAGCCTTCGAATTTGATCAGATAGTCTATGTCCAGACTGGTGGGCACCACAGACTCCTGCATGCACTTCTTTTATGACAGCCATTGTATCTTCACCATCAATACATCTGATGATAACTCCATCAAAACCACGTTTGTAGAGAATTTTCTCGAGGTGGTTTGGGCCATCATAAAGAGTAAAATTGACCACACATCGCCAGATTTGTTCTTTCTCGGCTCTATCAGGTGGAAGTGTTCCATTTTGAAGGTATTCCATGATATGTGACATCCAACCTGTAGTATGACCATAAGTTTCAGGAATGGGACTAATTTCATTAATTTCATCCGTTCTGACTTGAACATAAGGTGAAATTGCACGACGGTGGGCAATACAGATGGTTGTCTCGTCCCGATTTGGATCTGCTAAAGCTGTGGCTATATTATCCAGTGCATCTGCTTGAGCATTTTGTGATCTTGGGACATAAGAAAATGTCGGTTCTGAAGGGAATTCCGACATTAACTCTCTGACATAATCATACAAAGGGATTAATTCTTCTTTTCTGATGGCATAATCCCCATTGACTTGTTTGATTACCAGGTCGGAATCACCTTTCACCTTTATGTGATTCACTTGTGCTTGAAGTGCTAACTCCAATCTTGTAATGAGAGCTTGGTATTCAGCTTCATTATTGGTACCACCTTCCCACAACAAAAAGGAATAAGGTAACACTGCCTTATCTGGAGAAATGAGCACAATTCCTAAACCAACTTTATTGAATTTAGGATTTTACATTTTCTTCCCTGTTGGACTTCTAGAAGCACCATCAAAATACATTTCCCATGTTTGAGGACTTTCTTGAATAGAGAAAACTTCCTCATCAGGGAGTTCGATATCTGAACACGTGTCTTCCACTGAAGGATGTTCAGCCAGGAAATCAGCCAGAGCTTGGCCCTTAATTTCCTTTTGAGACACATACTGAATGTCGAACTGCTGTAGAATAACCGTCCACCTTTCCAGACGTCCTGTAAGCATTGGACGACTAAGGAAGAATTTGAGCGGATTATTACGAGATACCAATTGGACCTCGTGATGTTGCAGGTAGTGTCTCAGTTTCTGAACTGCAAAGATTAATGCTAGGCAGCACTTTTCAATACTTGAATACCGGGTTTCTGCTTCATGCATAGTTCTACTGAGATAGTAGAGACTATTTTCATTCCCAGCATCATTCTTTTGAGCGAGAAAGGCACCCAATGATCGCTCTAAAGCTATCACATAGAGGATAAGAGGTCTACCCTCAACAGGTGGTATGAAAACTGGTGGACTCAAGAGGTATTTCTTAAGAACATCAAATGCATCTTGACATTCTTTAGTCCACTGGTAAGTGACTCCTTTCTTCAATAATTTGGTAAAGGGTAAACTTTTGCCTGCCAAATTGGCGATGAAACGCCGAATATAGGCTAAGTTCCCTTGAAGTCCTCTTAATTCTTTCAGATTCTGAGGAGGTGACATACCAAGGATTGATTTGGTCTTCTCAGGATCGACTTCAATACCACGATGGCATACAACAAAGCCGAGGAATTTTCCTGAGGTTACCCCAAATGCACATTTAAGGGGTTCATCTTTAAATTATGTTGTCGAAGCTTGTGGAATTTGACTTCCAAATCAGCCAAGTGATTAGAACGTTGTTTGGACTTAACCACCAAATCATCTACATAGCATTCAACAAACTTCCCTAAAAGAGGTTTGAAGATACGATGCATGGCGCGTTGATATGTTGCACCTTCATTCTTCAAACCAAAGGGCATTACCCGGTAACAAAAAACACCTTGAGGAGCTCTGAATGCTGTACATTCCTCATCTTCTGGGGCCATTCGGATCTGATTATATCCAGAATATCCATCCATGAAAGAAAGTACTTCATAGCCAGCTATCGCATCAATTAAGAGTTCTGTAATCGGAACTGGGAAATCATCTTTAGGACAATACCGATTAAGATCTCTGAAATCGATGCAAACCCTAATTTTTCCGTTCTTCTTCTTTACAGGGACAATATTAGCCAACCACTTGGGATATTGAACTTCTCTGACGAAGTTATCTTTGATAAGATTATCCACTTCAGCCTCAATTTTGGAAGCATAGGTTGGGTGTGTTCTTCTCGCGGCTTGATTGAATCCTCGATGTTCTTTTGGTAAACCCAAATGATGAGTAGCAACATCAGGATCGAGGCCAGGCATCTCTGTATAATTCCATGCAAAAATATCTTTATTTTGCTTTAGAAAAGAAATATACATATCTTGCTCTTCAAGGGTCATGGCCGCACTAATTAAAGTGGGGCATGGATCTTTCTCTGTACCCAGATTTATTTCTCTGAGTTCATCCACACTGGTAGAGATACCCTCTTCAAATGTTGGAGGAGCATCTCTAAGATCTTCCTCTTCCTCTTCATCACGTGTTATTTCTTCCTTTTCTACTTGCAAAGTGGATGAAAAAACGAAGTTCTCATGATCATAAGAGATGTCAAAATTTTCACATTTTGAAGAAGAAGCTTCCATTTCCGACCCTATTGATGATAAAGGGTCTTCTTTGGGAAATAAAGAGGAGATGATGGATTGAGAATCGACATCATTATTCACCTCTGGTGTTGCTATAACTTCTTCTGGTCTAATTAGCGAAGTATAGACTTGTTGGATTTCAGCAGACGAAATTAAAACGTCACCACTTATGCTTTCATCACTGCGTGGTAAGTTACCAATTTCTCCCATGTTGTCTGACTCGATTTCCATAATTGACATTATGCATCTTTCCATAAGAGTATTTTTGATTTGGGCCTATTTTGTCAATTTGACTGATAGGTAACACATAATCTGTACTCACATGTGAAAATGGATTTATTGGAATTTTTTCCAAACCATATGGAGCATTAACTTTGGTAATTTCCTTCATTGTATATTTTTGTCTTCCCTTCATGTGATAAAATTCCGCCTCAATGTATTGAGACTCACATGTCTTGAACGGGGCCTTATCACCATACAATGTTCCAACTTGACCATCGAAACAGTATTTGAGACATTGATGGTATGATGACGGAATAACTGCATGCTGATGTAGCCAGGGTCTTCCAAGCAAGATATTGAAAGCTGAGTCTTGATCAACAATCATGAAATCCAAATTGGAAACAAGATCTCCAAACTGAGTTCTGAGTGTAACTTATCCCAGTGGTTCTTGTTCATTTTTATCATATCCTTGCAACATCATGGTAGAAGGAGATAAATCAGATTCCGTGAGGCCCAATCGACGAAGAGTATGAATGGGAATGAGGTTGACTCCTGAACCATTGTCAATGAAAGCTCTTCGAACATCTATACCATTGACTTTGCCAGATAAGTACAATGGTTTTATGTGCCCATACACAACATCATCTTCATCTTTATCAGTAAAAGATATCATTGCATGGCATTCTGCAGGATTATTCTCTATGTGATAGATTTCAGCTGCAACAATTTCAGCTTCAAACTCTTGAGGACTTGACAAAGCTTCGATGAGTTCTTCCCGAAGATCTTTTGACAGATTCAAAGCATCCAAAATTGATAACTTGGATGGTACTTGGGCCAAGTGTTTCAATATATCGTACTTTTGATCTAGAGGTCTGCGTTTCCCAATAGGAATATGCAGTTTAGCAGGTAACTTAGAAGAAGATGATTTGGAAGCTGATGCATCTTGTATTGAAGATGGCAACATCCTTGGTTTTGGAAGATTAGACTGATTAGATCCATTTACTTGCTGAGATAAAGAAGATGGAACCTTTAATAGGTCTTCCAAAATAACTGTACCAAAACTGAGTTGGCCATTGGCAGAAGAACTTGCTTGTTCTTTTTGAGCTCGCTGAAGGGCTCTACCACGAGTTTCTGCTACATATACAGAGCTAGCAGGGGTAGAATTAGAGTAGTGGCTTCGGAAAGATCCACGTCTTCCCCTATATCCTGAACCTCTAGAACTTCCTCGGGTTCCCTTATTTGATACAGGGAATTGAGGATCATCAAGACTGGAATATGGATCTGTTAATTGAATCATATAAACAGAACCAAAGATTAACTCTTCGTATAATAAAGACTCTGCCTGGTTAGCCTGTTTAGGTTGTGCCATTTGATGGGGCGGTGCCCGTGGCTTTGATGTAGATGGCATGAAATCTTCCAGAGTCAAAGACAATTTAGGCTTTGATACATACTCATCTTCTCCTGATTCCTCTTTCTTCTTTGAATTGCGCTGCCCTTTTGAGGATTTGTCTTTTGATGGAGGCTTTACTGCAGCTTTTGTAGGAGACACAATTGGCTTCTTCAATTGTGTTCGCAAAATGGAATGGGTCCGATTGATTGTCTTTCTGACCATCCAATCATCATATTTTTTCGCAGTTTTGCTTTTGACTTCCTGCCACTTGCCTCCTTCCTCTGGATCTGTAGTGGTAATACACGCTACATGAGCTGAAGAACCCTTCAATTTGACTTGTCCCAAATCGACCATCTTTTGCAGGAGGTCTTTAAAGACAAAACACTCCTGGATGGGATGCCCCAACATTTGATGAAAGGGACAATAATTGGGACGGTCTTCATCTCCTTCCTTGTTTGGTCTCTTGGGCACTGGTAATTGAACTAAATTATTTTCCAGAGCTGAAATGAAGTAACCAGGAACTTGCTCACTTTGAAAAGAGTATGTTTTACTCTTCATATCCTCCAATTGTTTCCGTCATTGATCTTTTTGATCATTTGAACGAAACATCCTTTGTTGTTGGCGTTTAGGAGGTGGAGCCCTTCGAGAAGATGAAGGTTTTGAAGGAGAAATAGGTACAGGTGCTTGTTTAAGCATAACTGTAGCAGTTTCTGCTTTACCCATTCTTCTTCCTGGAGCTGATGGAATTATACGAGATTTAACCTTAGCCTGTACAAGGGAATCTTCAATCTGTTGAGCGATTGAAGTAAGGTCTCGAAACCCTCCTGTGTATTTCACAGGGATCAATGGCGTGTGTAATTCGTCACGCAAATTTTCCACACAGATTGGCAACAATTACTCCTGAGGGAGTGCTAAACTCAGGGAATACGTTAATCCCTTCCAACGAGCAATGAAATCAGAGACTCTTTCATAATCCCTTTGCTTGCAGTTTGTAAGATCGAAAACTGTCGTTTTTGGCAAAGTTGAGCTCAACTGAAGAAGGAATCTTTGACGAAGATCCTCCCATCCGATGACTGACCGGGATTGCAAGCTTGTATACCAGACAAAAGCTGGTCGTTGCACGGTTCGCACGAAGCATCTGAGTTTCACTGCTTCTTGCTGCTCTGGATTTCCAATCATAGGATCACAACAAGACACGTAATGCGTCAAATGTTGTTCGGGGTCGCCTGATCCATTGAAAGTAGGGAAAACAGGGTTTCCAAAACTGGATGGAGGAGAAATTGAATCTATCCATTCAGGGTAAACTTTCTTTTCAGGTTGAACCTGCGCCCATTTCCCTTCCATAGTTTCTAACTGAGCTGTTAATGACTCAATAGTAGTCATTAACTTTTGAGAAACGTCAGGTTGAACTTGGTTTTGGGTAGGTGCAATGAATGGAGCTTGGACAGATGTGGTGGTTGGTGCTGCAACTGATGGTAGTGCTTCCAACCGTTGTTGCGTTTGACCCGTAGGATTAGTCCTCTATGGGTGTACTGATAAAGGAGGATATTCTTGATCCATCTCAGTAGTTACAACAAATTCCTTCGGCTGTCGGACTTCATCATTCTTAAAAAGAAGACTAATCTGAAGTAGTTCTGCATTCAACCTTCCTAATTCTTTCATTTCTTCCTCCTGTTGTGCAAACCTTTGCTCTAATGAGAGCGATTGACCTCCTTCAGAGGAAGGGTGAGAAGTAACCTGATTCTTTCCTTTCCCCTTATTGGATCATTTTCGGAGAGGGGGAAGTGGGTTACTTGAAGGAATACCCAGATTTTGGGTAAGCCTTTGATTACGTGTGTGCACACCTTCTTCATTTAGGTCTGTGTGCGCAACTTCTTGAGCAAGAACCTCTTCGTCTGATCCCTCTGATTGAGCCTCATCTGGTGAATCAGTAGCAACAGCATTGATGACATTACTGGATGCATATTGCATGGAATCCTTTCTATCAGCATTTCTTTGATATTGTCTTCTTCCATGTCCATGATGAGACATGACATTCCGTTGACCTGATCCCTCATGAACTTCTTGGAGAAATGTCACTTGGAGAGAATATCCTGATATCTTGGCTCTTCGTTCCTCTTGAGGCTTATTCCCTAATCGAGAGAATACTGACTTTCTATGAGGGAGGGATTGAGGATTTGAAAAAGTCCCGAGTCCGGTAGACTGGGGATGTTCCTGCTGCTTCCGCTCAACTCCTCGAATCCCATTTGTTGACTCTGAGGGTTGGGTTAGAGAAGTCCCCAGTCTGGCAAGCTGGGGTGTCTCTTGACATGCTATGTCTGAGATCTTCTTAAAATCTCTCTTGATCTTGCGAATTTTAGTTCGGAAATTAGCTGGATGCATTAACCTGTATCCACTTTTATCACCTGGTTCAACAGATCGTTGGATGATTTCCGAAACTTCTGTCATTTGATGACGTGTTTGCTCCAGACGAGAGGCTTGTGCAATATTCTCGCCTGGTTGATGTAGGAGTAATTCAACAACATGTTCTCTATATACTTGATTTTGAGAGGAACTAGTCGAAGCCTGTTCTGGAGCAAGCTTTTGATTATGAACAAAGACCATTGACTGTGGCCGTCCATGGGCAATAACATTGCATTAGACCATTTTCGGCGGGCTTTGCTGACCGGAAAGCACTGTGAAATGTAGTGCTCCATGAACACCCCATCCTATGATATGAACATCAGATAGAGCATTGGAAATTAACTGACGGAATTTTCTTAGTGCGCCAAGGCATGAACGTTGAAGGGTTCTTTGTTGCTTTTCAGCCTTTGGATACCAAGAGACTGATAGAGATGCCAAATCTATCTGACGTTATAGCCCTTCTATTATCATAAGATGATTTTCATATTCATCGTAAGATAATACCTTCTTCTTTAATTGACAAATAGTTTTCCATATGTTGAGACGAATATCATGGATTCCATCATCCGTCAACATATTTGGAATGTCGTACTGGGAGTCAGCCAAAGGCCAAAACATGACTGGTACTTCACCTTTTGCCAGTTTTTTTCTCATGTTCAGCATTTCATCTTTATCATTAAATGAAGATTATTCTACCTGTTTGGACCAGAGTTTGTGTTTCCTTGTTGCTTCATCGGATTCAACAAGATTGGTAGAGAAATCACTATTCATGCTGGAAGATGAATGACCCAGGGATGGTTCGGAGAATAACCTGAACCCCAGGCTATCTTCTGATGGAGAACGAGATTTACCTGCCGATAGTAAAGCATCAGACATGACTGGTTTTACGTTTGCAAGTGCCTTGAGATAGGAGGGCTTTCTCGTCACTACATTGCCTTCTGAAGAATTTTCGAGACAATGTGAATCACTACTGCGGAGAGGACTTTCACAGCGAAGTTCATCACCATGAGGAGGACCGTCATGATGGGTTACAGAAAAAGATGAAATCTCTTGCTCCTTGGCCTTCTGACCACACAGAGGGTTCATGTGGCTCTCATCTGAAGAAGAAACTTCAAGATTGACCGAATTTTCATGAAGAAAGTATTCATGAGGAAGTGTCTGTTGAAGACCTTCAGAATTAATGTTCCTGTTATTGGGAACTGAGGGAGTAGAATCTTGAATTCCGACAGATAAATGTCTGAGGGCTTCATGAACTCCAGCATCGAGTAAGGCTTGGTTGCAGATTGGCCTTTGTTCTCCTGACTGTGCTGGGCGGATCTTTTTCTTAGATGCCTTCTTACTCACTTTAGAAACCACTTGATGACGAAAGTGATTGCTCTGAGCAGGTGTATGTGCCTGATCAGGAATGATGGTCAGGTTAGGCTGACGATCTCCACTCAAATCAGGTGTATGTTCCTGACTGGGTTGTCCGTATGATATGGGGGAGTATGCCCCATAACCCTCTTGGACTGGAACAGATGTGTGTGTCTGTTCCGGAGTGAATCGTTGATGTGTCACTCCATTGCTAGGGATAGATTTATGTGTCTGTCCCTGTGATGATGCTGAAGCTGTTATGATATCCTGGCAAGCATCCAGAATATGAGCAGGAATTTGCTTCTGCTCTTTCACCATTGAAAAAATATGTTTGGTGACTTCAGCCGCCGGAACGGGGATATACGTCCATTCTGGGATTGGAGTAGGTGTATGTGCCTGCTCCTGTCCTCCTTTTCCTGTCAGTGAATCCTGACAGTACTCAAGTGTGGAGGCAGAGAGTTGAGTCTGCCTCCTGTTTGTCGTCAGGACTTTCCAACTGACTTCTCCGTGTGCTACCAAACGAGACTGTTGGTAGGCTTGATTAGTATTAGTAGGTGTATGTGCCTGCTGATTACACTTCGCCAAACACAGTTGACGAGATCCATCATATGTAGTCAAACGAGCTTGCTGACTAACTGGTGATGTATAAGCAGGTGTATGTTCGTGCCTATGGTACTCCGCTTGAATTGCCTGGCGGGATAGGCTTGATGCTGCCAGACGAGTCTGCTGGACATCGGAATTAAAACGGATAGGTGTTTATGCCTACTCGTTGTTTGCCACCAAGTTAGGTTGGTGGACTTCTCCGGAGATGACAGGGATGACAACCTGCCTATTGTTAACCGGATTCCGTCTCTGGCGGTTCATCTTGCCTGCTCGGGTTCGAGGAACCTGAGCTGAATGCCTGGAGTCGGTACCCTCATCATGTTGAGGGCGCACTACCGCACGAGTCTGGCGGCGATTGTTGATGGGAGCCCTTGAGAAGGACTCCTATATTTTTGAATTAAGGTCTTACGAGACCTGCTCATTCACTTCCTCAGAGTAAGGGAGTAAATGGAAATTGCGTTCCGGGGATAACGACCCGAAACGGTTGGAGACGGTAGTCAGCACCGCCTGCTTCTTGATTGCTGGCCGCCGTTGTCCGGACGACCAGGTAGATTTGTTAACTTGGAGGGCTTGACGAGCGGCCTCCAGAGTTGGGATAGTACCATTGCGACGATACTCCTTAACTAGTGCATTAGAAACCCCACATTGAAGATGCTGAGTTGGTGATGTCATCCTCAGAGTGGACGACGTTCCAGCAGGAGTAGTAGCATTGGTTTTCACAGCAGCAGACCTCACAGTAGAGGTGTTCACAGCAGCAGTACTCACATAGGTGAATTTAAAGAAAGCCATTTTGCAGAAGATCTTGAGAAAAGAGTGCATGTTCCATATAACAGATATAATCAAGATGAATCCGGCCACTGCATCTTTTGGATGAGCACATGTCAATGATTGCTTTGTTGGCCCAAGGGTCTTAACAAATAAGAAGAATATCACTTTAACTTGGCTAAGGATTCACGTCGGGTTCACCATTTTTGTTTCGTCACGGAATCTGGGGATGACCTCCTGGACGGGAGATTCAAACGTTCCAATCAGTTTCTAACGGGTTTGTTCATAGAACCGGAAACATCCAATGATTCCACATCCGTTTGGACCTACTTTCCAAAGGCAGGCGCTCATTATCTTGTGGACTAATGAGGCTTAGGAATTTGCATTGGTCGAGAGGATGGGAGGTCGGACTCATCACACCTTTTTGAGGGGAATTATTGTCTACTCCGGGACTCTCTTTAAAGATTTAAGTTATGTTCGTGAATCCTTATTACATAACCAAGTATAAAATGTGTTTTCCTTTAGTTTTAACAATCAATGATTAAATATGCAAGAAATTTAGAGAATCGTTTATATGTATTCGAGATTCTTCATCAATAGAGAATCATCTATATCTGTTTAGAGATTCCTGGTCAATGGTATCCTTCAAAATATTTATATAAAAGTCTCTTGGTCATTATGATGACCAGGCTGGTTTTAAAGCCACTCAGTGGGGCACTTGAAGTTTATCATCATTCAGAAGGACAGAGATTATTTCAAAGTTGGAATCGAACCCATAAATGGGCTACCTACGTATCCTTTGTTTTGGAAAAGGAATCAGAACCCACGTAGTTCGAGTAATGGAGTATGATGTTTATGATTGATGGCGCAAAGAAGAATGTCATAATTAATTTTACACTCTAAGATCACGTGAGTCATGCTCTGTGTGAGAAACAAGAGGTATTGGTAAAATTTAGACAATTGTGCCATGAAAGATGCAATCATAAGAAATTGTTTGGGGCTTATGTATGTATGACTGCCCAAATAGATGAAGGTTTAGGATTTAATTTTAAGGATAAAATCCAGGAACAATGTCCATAAAGGTATATGTGCTTTATGGATATTTTAATACTCTAATCTTGGGGCTTACTCCTAAGGAGGATGCCCAAATTAGGAGGGGACTTATGATTGGGTTTTACTTATGAAAAGGAATGCCCGTAATTATGACTGGGACTTATTCCTGAAAAGGAGGCCCAGGTTAGGGGACTTGGGGCTTATTCCTGAAAAGGAAACCCAAGATTATGACTGAGTCTTATTCCTGAAAAGGAGACCCAGGTTAGGGATTATGGTTTGGGGCTTACTTCTGAGGAGGATGCCCAAGATTATGACTGGGACTTACTCTTAAAAAAGAAGGCCCAGGTTATGACTGAGTCTTATTCCTAAAAAGGAGACCCAGGTTAGGATTCTCTCATCTTAAAGGATGAGTTTGAATGAATGAACTCTCCATATTTAGTGACATAAGGATATTTAAATCACTAGACATTGAGAGAGATTCCACAGAATTCCTTTCAGATAAGGAAGTCAAATCAAGAAATCATGCCATAAATGGCTTTGAAGAGTGTCTTGAAGACTGAATCTTGAAAAGGAAAGGTGTGATGGCTTTATGTGGGGTAAAAATGGGCAATATGGGCACCCAAAAAGATAGGGGCACGCAGGTCTTGCAAGGCGCGCAAGTCTTCCGTGGGCGCGCAAGTATGGTCGCGCAGGTATACCTGCGCGACACGTGGTGTACTTGCGCGATTTTCAACCAGCATTAAAATACTTGAGCAAATCTTTTTTAAACCCTTTATAATTTTCTTGAGGTTCTTCTAGAAAAGGGACGCGTAAGTTATATTGAAGGAAATAAGTCGGCGCGCAAGTGTTTGATAAGTTTCAACACTTAGTCCTTCCTTCTTCTCTTTAGATCTTCCGTTCTAGGTAAGAAATTACCTTAGAAGTGTTCCAGAAGCTTTGAGAAGAGACTTGGGCGTCAGGAGCTTCAATCCGAGTTTCTGGAAAAAGATCCTCTCGAATGGGGGGCCCACAGGGTCTATTTATAGGCAAAAGAAGACCTTGGGCGGTTACTGGGCGGTTACCACTTAGGTCGCGCAAGTCACCTGCGCGACCAAGGGTGTCGCGCACGTGTACTTGCGCGATAGTGATAAAACTTGCGCGGTGCAGTTGCTGTCGATCCTTTGTTCATGCCTTTGTCGATTTTTGATGTTTTCTTCAAAGGTTTCAATCATTTTGAGCTCAGATATTCCCTTTTCCGATCTTTAGATTCTGCGACGAAAGGAGCGTCAACAGTGTATGACCGATATTGATCAGGATGATTGATAATCCCAATATAAATCTCCAATGCTTTGGGTAAAGGGATAGAGTTAACTTGTTTTTTTCTAGTAAGAGATTTTTCAAATTTACTAGGATCTTTATTCAATTTTTAATGGTTACTGTAATATTGAAATTAAAATTATATCAAAATTTACCTATTGATTTATTTATGATTTTTTCCTAGAAATATTATTATTTTACAAGGTCATCTAATGATAATAATTTTTAATTGATTGTTAAGTTACATAATAAGGGTGAAATTTATAACAGTATGAAAACAGTTTCATGGGTTTTATATTATTTCATTCATCCCTTTATTTTATTATTTTTTATTATGATTTATTATGAAATTTTTATTTGAAATATTTTTTCAGTGAAGTTGATTAATTAAATAAAAAATGTATATTTTGAGTAGATAGATTATTTTGAAACATGAATATTTTAAAATTATCAATGTACTAATGAGTTTATTTCTTTCTTTTCCCTTAATGATATTTATGTTCTCATATAGTTTTTTCAAATGTTTTTCATAGTGTTTGAATGAATAATATGTACAAAGATAAGGATAATATAAATATTGTAAATATATTCCATGAAATAAAAACATGTTATATCATAAAATTTATTTATTGATGGAAAAATATATACCTAGTGGGCTTTTCCCCTTTAATGTAATATTTATGTATGTGTGGGTGGTGAAATAATTATCTAAAACACTAATCTGTAAAGATACAGATAGGAATAAAAAATATGTAATGTTTATGGTCATCCACTTATATTTTTTTAGATAAATGTTTTTTATAATTATAGTAGGTAAGATAATTATATTAAACACCAATAAAATATTTTAATTTATAGTAATTCTGTTATATAATTTTAATATTTATAATTGTATTAATATAAAATTCATATTATGTACATATTCATATAATAAAAAATCAATCAAGTGTTTGAATACCCCATGATGAAAATATATTACGAAATTAGAAACCTAGAACAGTTATAATTGGAACTAATAAGGTTCTTACTATGATGTCTTAATTGAAATAAGTTGTAATTGGGGTGGTATCAATTTTATAGAGTAAATATAATTACAATAAAAAAATATGTTTATAGTATTGAATTTTATGGTACAAAGCCATCTAATATTTTGTGGATCTTCTGACATAGCTATATATAGAGGATAGATTAAATCATTGGAAATGATATTTAATGTACTGGTTTATTCCTATTTAAAAAATAACTCTTTTATTTTTCATTATGATGGTGATGTTGAACAATGGAGGTAAATGGATCAAAATAAAAATTAAAAAGAAGTGATGGAAACCATGTCATGGAAAATAGTTAGGATTAGTTTTAATTATAATTATTTTCCTTATGTTCTTTGACTTATAATAGAACAAAACATTCAAGTGAGGTCAAAGGAGAAGGATTCAACCAATGTGTGGGAAGAAAACATCACCAGATTAGGAAGGTATACACAAAATTGTATTTTGGACCCTGATAGAAAAATTTATTGGTTTTACTCAAGAATAAATACACGATCATGAAGATATTTTTCATCTCACATATTTAATCTTTATGAGTAAAATTTTCTATATACATGGAATGAGGAAATGGAATTTGCCGATGATCATGTATTTTTTTAAAGTGAGATAAAAATTTGGTCATACTAAAAATTAAATTGGAATAAACCCTCAAATATATCTAAATGCAAGAAAATAATATTTTCAATTTAGTGTAGGATTGATAAAAAAATCATATGTAAAGTATTACAAAATCATTTATGTTCTTCTTAATGTGTTATGATTTGTAAAATAGAGTAGAATTGAGAAGAAACGAATATTAGTAGTGGTAATACATATTTTGATAAATAGGAATTTAAATATTTCAAATGTAATTATAAGGTTCATTATGAAGAAAAACATCTATATAAGAGTATTATTTATGTTAAGTAATTAAACTATGTTAGAATGGATCTAGTGAAACCCTTTGCAACTGCATCAGTAGTTGTTGATCGATCTAATGAAGTGGTAATAAGTACATTGTTTTTTATTCATATTATACTAATTTCTTGATAAATTTGGGGTCTACACATAATTTTATTCATGAACAATTTTCTGGTGATTTTTTTATTTAATCTCAAAAAATGAAGTAAGGGATTTTGGTAAAAATAGTGGGTGTAGAATTAAGGAAACAAGAATTTACAGTGATTTTCCAATTATCATCTATAGAATAAATTTTCATTAATTCATTTTGTCTTAAATTATATAGAATTTAATTTTATTCTAGGTATGGATTGTATTTCATTATCTCATACTAATATACATTTGGGAACCAAAGTTGATATTTCCAATAAAAATTATATTTTTATTAGAGAATCAATTTTTAATATTGATAACATATCATGAAGTTGATAAAATATTATGTGATGTAAGTAAATCTTATCATTCTCAGAGTGTTGAAAATAAGTTGTCTATTTATATTAATGGTGTTATGATAGTAAAATAATATTTTTTTATTGACGAGTTACATACTATTATACAAGATCGCGATGTTGATCTTAACATTGATGAAGTTTTTAATGATAAAACAATTTCGTAAACTCTTAATAAAATTTATCTATTAGAAATTTAATTATTTAAATGGAAAACAAAGTACGTTATTGATAAAGGATTCATTCATCCAAACACATCACAATGTGGTTCCCTTATTTTATCAGATAAAATTAATGATTTTTTCCTATAGGGTTTCCATTTATTATTGATAATTGAGTAACATATTTCATAAGATTAATTATATAATTCCCTTAATAATGACATAACTGATCTGATGATTGTTATTTTTTGAAGAATGATATTATTTTTTGGTATTATTTTCTAATGGATAAATAATATGTAGTCACTAAGATAATGGTGTGTTCCAGATTTGGGAACGATGAGTTTTTTATTATCCCTTTGAGTTAATGAATTTGTAGCTATATTCATGGATTTTGTGAGTAGTTTTTTCTATGAATATTTATATATGTTTATTGTTGTGTTCATTGATGATATATTGGTTTATTATAATATTTAATAGGATCATATAAAACCTATAAGGATTATTTTGAAAACCACAGAAGAAAAGATGTTATATTGATGATTTAGTAAATTTTATTTTCTTATATAGAAAATTATATTTATTGGATTTATCATAAATAATAGTGAAATAATTTATTATATTTGAATATTTAATGTGGTTAATTAATGTCCATGATCAAAAAATGATATTCAGATTCATAGTCTCTTGGATTAGAAGGACATTACATGTGGTATGATGAATACTTTATATGGTTATCTATACTACTATACAAGTTAACATGAAAAATATTTTTATCACCAAGATAATGGAATGTGATTAATGTATACTAGAATTGAAAATAATAATAACTATTAATCGAGTTTTTCCCCTTTCATAAAAAGTGGTTATTTTTATCTAAAAAAAATTTTCATAAAAAGGAATGAATTATGTTTTAATGAACAATGATTTAGTAATTTTTTATGGTTTATGTTATTTAAAACCTCATGAGAAAAATTATTCATGGAGTGACCTTGAACTAGAGACAATTGTGTACTCTATTGAAATTTTGATAAATTATTTATTTAGAGTAAATTGTGAAATATACACTGATCATAAAATATTGAAGTATATAATAACTCATAATGTGTTGAGAAAAAGATATTTGATATGAATATAAATGATAAATTATTATGAATATGAAATTCAATACCATCTGGGTAATGAAAATTGATAATCCTCTATTCTGAGTCCAAATGATAATGAAATATTAACAAAGCTATGTCTAGAAAATGATCTTTTGGATAATTATTTCATGAATGATTGATTATAATTTTTTTATGTAGAAACATCCACAATTTTGTTTTATATGATAATACAATCATCTTTTATTAGATAGGGTTACCATGGGTATAATTAAGGCACTGTATAAATGTAAAAGGTAGAATCATTCAAAATGGGTATGTTAATTTATATTAATATGGATTAATAATTTTTTTTAAAAATTAATTGAGTTTTTTGGGTCAATATCACTGCAATTTTAAGAAATATCTATTGAATGATACTAATATTTATCCATTTCTGGTTTATCCTTGCAGCATGAAAAATGTATAGTGTATTTTGTAAACATTTTTGAGGTGAATGAATAAAGAATGATATCATGGAATTTACCATGAAATGTTTAAACATTTATCAAATTAAATATGAAATAAACTTACCAAAGATGGTTCTTCATAATTTTTCATTTCTATATTGAAAATGGGATAATTGTTCACTAGATTTCATGGTTGTATTACAAAATAAATCTCGAGGAATAATGTGATTATGATAATAACTGTTTGATTAAGTAAATCTTCACATTTAATTCTCATTTGAGACAATTTTTTTTAATATCTTATAAATTATATGAGTGATATAAATTGATTACAAGGAGTCCATCACTCTATTGTATTTTACCATGAATATTTTAATCTCATGATTATGTGTGACACATAGATCATATAACATGGGTTCATTCTATATAATAATTTTTCCATTGATAAAGGACTATGGAGTATATATATAAAATCTATAATCAATAATTATTTGTTCATATAGGTGAATAATCTTGATAAAGAAATGGGTATGGTATTCAATTCACAATAATTTTTGCATGGATAACCACGATGCAATTTTGACAGCATTACGACATCACATGGTAATTCACAAATGGTTTGATGAGCGAGGGAAGGGTCTCTCATAAATTAAACATGATATGTAAATTAAGGGTGTGATTGATCATAATATACCAATATATGAAATGGAATTTGATATGAGTAATATAAAAGAAATTATGAAACGTAGATAGGGAGAGATAAACCCCTTACGAAATTTCGGCATGGTAAAGGGTGTACATGTGGGGGTTAATTAGAGTGAAAGGGGTATCTCAAAATTAAAAAATAATAACGAATGTTTGGGGGGGGTGTGAAATGTCTTTAAAAAAACACAAAATATATAATAGACATTCAATACAGCCATTTTATTATTAATTAAATAACCTAATGTAAATAAAATTTACCACCAATGATTCCTTAAACAGTGGTACCTCATGAAACCACCATCATTGATCAAATAAAATCCACAGAAATGATTGGAAACTACCAAGTAAACTGTATAATAAAAATAGTGTGTACAGTAAGTAAAATGTTATTGAATACCCACCCAACAGGATTGTACAAGACAACTAGGAAGTACAAGTAAACTTAACAACTCTTGTGAACACCCACCAATGATCCTACATGAAGGGTATGTGTAGATCTCAAACGGGCTTCTCTGCGGTACACCTCATCCAAGGTCCACCTCTATGCTACCTCCATTCCTGGGACCCATATTCTTAGTCAATGATGTTTGTCGTCTACACCTAATACAACAAGTTTTGGGCTTATCCCATGAAGGGGTGAGTATAACGATACTCAGTAGGGACCCATAGACCCTCAAAGGTCTCAAAAAATCCACAAAGGATTAACCACAAATAATGAAAACAACTGAAAACCCTGCATAGGTATATTCTTGTTAATATACATAATTATCAAGTATACCCAACTCATTCATGGGGAAACTCAAAGCCCAAATCCTTATCCAAAGTACAACTATCCTGCGAAGGAAAGAATACCAAGAAGTTAACACCACAAAGGTAACACCACACATAATAATACAAAAAAGGTATCACCACAGAGGGATGTACCATGAAGGTAACAACGCAAAGGTAAGTACCACATGGGATACTCCACAGAGAATAATACCACAAAGGTATCACCATGATGGTAAGTACCACAATGGTACACCACACAGAAGATTACCACAAAGGTAAAGACTCAGCTCACAATAGGTATAACATAGGTCCAATAGTAAAGATGATTAGATGTAACTACTGATCCTCTTAGTCTGTTAAGATGCAGACCCATGTAGGATACTAAATCATCATACCCACATTGGATCCAAAATCATCAGACCTACGTAGAATCCTAAATCATTAGACCCATGTAGGATCCTAAATCATCAGGCCCACATAGGATCCTAGTACAACAGACACACATAGGATTATAGAGTTATCCTGTGTGGATTTTTAGATAAGATCCAAGTGAGACTCTCGAAGACATACCCATGTAGAATCCCATAGCACAGACCCACATAGGATCCTTTTCTCATGTTACACCCAGTAACAGGGTTCCCGCACTATGCTCGCTCGATTACGAGAGGATCCGCTGATCAAGACACAAGTAAATACTCCAATGTCCATGAAGTCCCATGAAGATTTATTGTAAAGCACCACCATGTAATAGGGTTCTCAAAGAAACAGACTGTGCGTCAATCGGATTCCTGGTCCGTATGTTGTTGTCCATTTAGTCCTGAGGGTCCGGTTGGATTCGTGTTCGATCCATCCCAGATGTACCCCAACATTATCCAATGCTCAATTGGGGTATAAAATATGACCATCTTGATCCAAGGATTTCGGGGCCATAGACGGTTCATAAAACGGACGCCCGTAGCTCAAGATATGGTCTAAATAGTGGAAAAGGGGTTGAAACTAGTCCAGGTCCAGTCCGACCTGGTCGGACAGACCCGGTACAACCCTGCATGGGCTGACCTAACCCGATCTGGGGTGACTCGGCCTACTGGGTCTAGCCAGGCCCACCGGTGCGATCTGGCCCACTGGGCGGTCTGCTCATCTCACGGCTCATCGGATGACCACCCCGCCTTTGAATGGCACAATCACACGCCTCACCATACGCAGTAGCTAGTTATGAGTCGGTCGTCCCTCCATTGCTGTCACAGACTCGCGCCATGGCCCCTACCTGCCAGGGAGCATGGACGTGCACCACCTCCACTGTCACGTGGTCGGCCATGCACTGGCCGCAACCCTCACTCTGCCGCAGTTGATGGGTCGCGACCCTTCTCTAGCGGCGCTGTTGCACCTTCGTCGTCTTTGTGGCTGGCCACAATGTCAGCCACTTCTACCAAGCCACACAGGTGCTGGTCGCCGACACGGGTCATCAGCGAAAATCCTCGAGTACCGAGCTTGCCTCGGTGGCCCGTTCTTCATTCAATAGACTTCTTCACTCATCTTGGCATGTCGACATCGATTCAAGACCATCAAAATCGCCAAAAGGTTGTGGAGAGGTCGGGCGATGTTCGTTTTTCCCGCACCCTCTGCATTATAATGGTAGATAGCGGCTTATTTTTTCTTGAATCCAGAAGAAGATAAATTTTATTAAATCAAGATGAACATTAAGAATGGGGAATGGGATAAACTAACAACAATCCCTACCTTAATTGCTCGTTGGAGGTGTCACGAGAAGAATTTGATGAAGGCGATGAGGGTGCCAACAATCGTTGCTTCCACCACACACTTTTGAATTCAGCATCGTGCCCCATCCCCATTCTTGATTCCAAAGAATGTTCTTCATTGGAGAGGGAGTTACTCCAAATTCAACCCCAAGCCTCCCCTTCTCCATCAATTTACCTAAGGAAATATTGCAGCAACAAATTAAAATAGGTTTATCAATTTAATTTACATTGGCACAATTTACGTTGGAAAAATTAAATGGAATAATTAATTGTATTACATTAGATCAATTAATTTTATTGTGTTGACAAAATTAAATGGGAGGATTCCAAGGAACATTAAAACATTAAAGAGGGGTTTGGGTGGTCCCCACCACTTGAATTTAAAATGGGGGGTTTTCTAGTTTTGTTGGTCCCCACCCCCATAACACAAAAGGAGGGGTTTCAAAAGAAAAATGAAATATTAAATATCTTCTTTTTCTTCAACCATGAAAAACTGAAAAACTATCTTCTACCCTCAACCTACTGCGGTCGAGGTGAAGGTCTTCTTATGTTAATATTTTTGTTGTGAGTTCAACGGTGCCCTCAGATTTCAATTCTAATAACAATTTCAGAAGTTACAATAGCCCACTTTGCACATTTACTAAAGGTAACTTAAAAAAAGTTTATAAATTTAATCTGGGAACACTGGGCCTCAGTATCACGCATCATTTATTTTTTTGGACTCATAATAATCCATATAAATTTAAAAAAAATTACGTGGAATTTGTGGGACATTACATTCTCTACACCTCAGAGAATTGCATCCCCGAATGCAACATTACAAAAACAAGGAAAACAAGTGGGGGTAGTGAGCATTAATCCGAGCCTCCCAATCCCATGTGTTCTCCTAGAGGTACTCATGATGGAAACATACGTGCACCGAAGGTATCGACTTCCCATGAATGACTCAATCTGGTCGATCCTCAATCTCTTTTGTAACCTCCGTAAACATCTCCCCATCGTCGATGTTCAGATCTCCCCAGACAATGATGTGTGAAGTGTCATGTATGTATCTCCTCAGCAGGGATATGTGGAAGACTTCATGCACCCGGTGCAGGTGAGGTGGATGAGCTAAGAGGTAAGCCACCTCACCAACTTTGCTGAGGACCTAAAAAGGTCCGATGAACAACAAAGATAACTTGTTGCCCAAAAAAACTCCACAAACCTCGTCGAGGTGAGACCCCTAGAATGATGTGGTCACCATACTCGAACTCTAGAGGTCTCTGTCTCCTATCAGCATAAGACTTCTTCCTTCTCTATGCAGTCACCATCGAATCCTAAATGATCTTCATCTTCTCTGTGGTAGCATGTACCATCTCTAGTGTCGTATGTGCTGACTCCCCTAGGACAGTCCAGCACAAAGGCGATTTGAAAGGTCGGGTGTACAGTGACACGAATGGTCCCATCCCAATAGTGGAGTAATAGGTGTTTCTGTACACAAACTCCACAATGGGCAAGTGATCCTCCCAGCTGCGACTGATGTTGATGATGCAAGAATGCCGCATGTACTCGAGGGTCGGAATGGTCCCCTTAATCTTGCCATCCGTCTGAGGATGGAAGGCTGTGCTCAAATGAATTTGTGTCCCAAAAGCCGCCTACAACCCCTTCCATAGATGGTAAGTGTAACATGCATCACGATCGGAGACAATCGTCGAGGGTAATCCATGTATCCACACAATCTCTTGCACCTAGATGCGTCCCAAACACTCTACATGACCCGGCTCTCAGATCAGTAGGATGTGGGCCCACTTGGTGAGTCAGTCGACGATCACCTAAATTGAATCATGACCACTAGATGTACCTGTAGGTCTTGTCAAGAAGTCTATGGATATCCCATCCCACATCCACTTTGGGACCTCTAAAGCCGGAACTAAGTCGGCTGGTACCCAATGCTCTGCATTCACTTGCTGACAAGTGAGGCACCGAGAGACAAACTCGTCTACTGCTTTCTTCATTCCTGGCCACCAGTGCGGTTGTCGGAGGTCCTGGTACATCTTCAACATAGCTTTATGTACACCTAAATGGGATGCGTGGAACTCCGTCAACCCTTCCTCTCGAAGTGACACTAATACAATGATACATCCTCTGAAAAGGATTATGTGATCCCCACCTTCAGAAAATCCATCAGGTTCCTGACTTGAGAATATCTAAACATGTAGAGCCTCGCGGTTAGTGTCCCCTTGTTGTGCCTCCCTGACTAACTGAAGAATTCGGGGGGGGGGGGGGACAGTAAGAGACTAAAGAAAGGATTCTCCATCTCGATCCACAAAGGATATCTCCAAAGCTGCCAGATGCTCTGTTATCTCACATAGAAGTTGTATACCAGATCTCATGTTGAGTTCATATTCTAAAATGTGAACCTACCTATGATTATAGAATATCTCGAATTCATAGTCTTGGAGGAACTCAAGCCAACATCGTTGTCTCAGGTTCAGGTCCTTTCTCGAGATGATATTCCTATGACTCTTGTGATCTGAGTAGACTGTAAAACGTTCTCCCATCGAGTAATGTTGCCACAACTTCAATGTATAGACCACTTCTGCTAACTCCAGTTCATGGGTTGCGTTGTTAAGATCGTGATGTATTATTTATCAAGAACTATATGTGACAACTTCTCACTTCTGCATCAGGACACATCCGAGCCCAATCCCTGATGCGTCGTAATAGACTACGTACCCAACTCCCACCTTTGGATGCCAGAAGAGGGGGGAACTGGTCAGTATCTGCATCAGCCCCTGAAAACTCCACTGGCATCTCTCCGACCACACGAAGGGTTTCCCCTTCTTCGTCAATGCTGATAAAGGTGCTACAACTCTGGAGAAATCTAGAAAAAATCTCCGGTAGTATCTGAAAAAACACAGGAAACTCTTTACCTCCGTCACACTCCTGGGTGGATCCCAAGAAAGTACCACCTCAATCATCGCTATATCCACCGAAACTCCTACCTTTCAGATAACATGTCCATGAAAGGGAACATCTCGGATCTAGAACAGGAACTTCAAGTGTTTACCATAAATCTTGTTCTCTCAGTGTGTATCCAGAACAATCTGCCAATGATAAGCATGCTCCTACCCAGTAGCTGGGTAGATCAGAATGTGGTCGATGAAGAATACTACAAAGCAATCTAGGTACGGTTGAAATATCATGTTCAAGAGTCCCATGAACACTACTATAGCGTTGGTCACTCCTAATTTCATAACTAAGAGCTCGTAGTGGCCATACCGACATCTAAATGTTGTCTTTTGAACATCCTCATCTTGTACTTTGAGCTGGTGATAGGCTGACCAGAGGTCTATCATCGAGAACCACCATGCATCCTTCACCTGATAAAAGAGGTCATTAATCCTGAAGAGTGAGTACTTGTTCTTCATGGTCACCCGGTTCAGGTGCCAATAGTCAACACAAAGTCTCAAGCTCTCATCTGCATTCTTGGCGAATAAAATCTGGGCTACCCAAGAAGAAACAATGGGCCGGATGAATCCCTTCCCTTTCATGTCCTCTAGATGTACCCGCAGCTCACGAAGCTCGGTGGGAGCCATCTGATACACTGGTGTAGATATCGATGACATCCCCATGGTAAAAGTCAATGTAAATTTATACCTCTATAAGAGGAGGTAGACCCGGAACATCATCAGGGATGACATCCACGTACTAGTCCAACACTACATGATATATTGAACTCTCCACATCAACCGCTCCAAGGGTAAGGCTAGACAACTGATGAGTGATTGGTTGTAACCTCTTCTGGGTAAGTTTTTCCTATGCTGCAAAGGCTCCCTTATCATCGATGAAGGTAATACTAGTCCCATCATTGTAGACACAGTGCACATTGCACCTAATACAGTCAATCTGAGCATGGACTATAGATTACCATTCCATACCCAAGATGACTTTTTAAGGCCACGACGATTCTACTAGGATTTCCTATCTGAATCTCTAACCTCATAGAATAAGTTCACACTATCGACACCAGTGCCTATTCATCGAATCTGCTCTTGTAGGAGTCTCTAACCGTAAGGATCGAGGCAACGTCTCCATCAGAATTTCTGAGCTCCAAATGAGGGAAGTTGAAATAATAAAATGAATGGAACCTGTGTCTATAAGTACTATAGCTATAGTGAAGTAGACACAGATCATACCATGTTTCATGTCTAGAGCACCATCATTGTAGGCCTCTATTGGCTGGAGCTGATCTCGCCTTGTCTACATGATCCTTGTGGTTGGAGTGGACCACCATATGGTGGTGGCAGTAATATCTCAAATTGTCTCCCACCACCTGTTGTACGTCATGCTCCTCTACCACATCCTCTGGATCCCTACAGACCTCCTTAGTCAAACCTCTCTCTCTTACTGGGTAGTCCTTCGACCATCTGTTGATCATCTGTACAACAGGTCAGGCAGTCATGAGACATGTGACCCTACCCGCTGCATGTGTAACACTGCCTACTCCTTGCATGACTCTCTATATCTGTGGTGCCCTGCACAACTGACCCTGAATCCTGCTGTTGTCCACATGTATGTCTAGTCCTTTTGGACCATTGTGAAATCTGTCTGCATCCAGCTTTAGAAGACTCCACTACTTGACACCTGGTGGTGGGTTTCAATGATGTCGACTGTTCAGCAAGAAATCAGTCCACTATGAGGGCTCGCTCTAACACCCCCGCCCGCATCAGAATGTTGATAGAAATCATCAAATCCATGATCTCCCACCTGAGTCCCTACTCGAATGTCTGGTCCCTAAATAATGGGTCCCACACAATATCAGTGGAGTAGCATGAGAGGTCAGGGAATCTTATTGAGTACTAAGCCATAATCATGATACCCTATTGTAGATGAAGAATCTCCTCTATATGCACTACGAGAATGATTTTTTGGACAAACACTGCCTAAAATAGGCTCTCAATTTCTGCCCAAATATGTGTCACCTTGTCATGAGCCTGGGGAATCAGGTTATGTCTTTACCTATGTGGTACTTTTTCATGGGACATCGTGGATGTTAGAGTATCGACTTGTGGCTGGATAAGAAGACCGTCCTAGAATCAAGTGGGATTACTGTGGGAACCATGTTGCTGACTATAACATGAGAAAGGGATCCTGTGTGGGACAGTGCTTTGGGATCCTATGTGTGTATGCGTTCGAGAGTCTTACCTCGATCCACTCTAGGAATCCACATGGGCCTACTCTAGGATCCTACGTGGGTCTGCTGTACTAGGATCTTACTTTGGAATGATGATTTATAATCCTACGTGGGTCTGATGATTTAGGATCCTACGTGGGTGTGCCTCTTAATAGAGTAAGATGATTTAGAAGATACATCTAATCATCTTTACTACCGTACCTAAGTTATACCTAGTGTGAGTTGAGACTTTACCTTTGTGGAAATATTTTTTGTGGCGTACCTTTGTGGTACATACCTTCATGATGATACTTTTGTGGTATTCTTATGTGTGGTATTACCTATGTGGTTCTTACCTTTAAGGTGTTTGCTTCATGTTACTTACCTTCATGGTGACACATTTCTGGTATTCTTCTCTGTGGAGTAACCTTTGTGGTACTTACCTTTGTATTGTTACCATCGTGGTATTCTTTACAGCATGGGAAACTGTACTTTGGCTATTGATTTGGGCCATGAGTTTCCTCAGGAATGTGATGGGTATACATGAATACTTAGGTATATGTATGGGAATGTAACTAATTTGGGTTTTCAGTGGTTTCCATTCATTTTGGTTTATCCTTGGTCGTTTTTGTGAGACCTTTGAGCGTCTCTGGGTACCTAAAGAGTTTCGTTATACTCACCCATGCACGGGTTATGCCCACACCTTGTTGTGTTTGGTGCAGACGAGAGACAATGTTGACTGAGGATGAGGTGACCAAGACTAGAGGTAGCTTGGAGGTGGAAAATAGATAAGGAGTTCCGCAGAGATAACAGTTCAAGAGCTATACCTACCCATCAGGTAGGATCATTGGTGGGTGTTCACAAGAGATGCTCAGTTTAATTGTACTTACCAGTTTTGTTGTACTCTTTAGTTGGGCATGTATTCTGACCCCTTTTAATTACTATAAAAACTCTTTTTACTATACATTTTACTTCTGTTAATATCTTACTGTGTTCTTGGTTGAGTGTGTTTAGAAGATATAAAGGCAATTCCTTCCTGGTATTAGGGAATACTCCTTTCGGTGATTTTCTATATCCTCTGGCCTATGGAAGGCAAGCTTGGTGTAGTCATGGCACGGGCCCTGAGGGACAGGGCTCGGGTCGAAGTTGGCCTTTTAGCGACTGTCATTGGAACCCTCATCGCCTTCACCTACTTCATCTCACGACACCTCCAACGAGAAATTGAGGTAAGGATGGTTGTTTGTTTATTTGTTTCCTTGTTCTTGATGTTCATCTTGATTTAGGAACATTTATACTCTTCTTGATTCAAGAACAAATAAGCCGCTTGAAACTATTCTAACACGGAGGGTGCAGTTGAACAAACATGGCCCACCCTCTCCACAACCATTTTGGGATTTCGATGGTCTTGAATTGACATGACATCCCAAGTCAAGTGTGAGAGTCTATAGAATGAAAAACGGGCAATATGGGCATGCCCGATGACCATGGGAACGTCACCGGAAGGGCTAGGGAGCGGTGGTCGGCACCCTGGGCAGCCGCGATGATGGCGGGGGCGCGACCACACCACCATAGAAGGGCCGAAGCCCGTAAACTATGGTTGATCAAGGGAGGCGGCCGACGCACGGCCGACCCCATGATGGGGAGGTGGAAGCACGCGTCCGCACCACCGGGTGTCCAAGATTCGTGGCCTTGAGTCGCGTTAGCGAAGTGAGGGCGGCCATCTCTAGGCTCACTATGTGGTGAATCATCTATGGGCGTACATTGAGAGAGCCTATTTTGGGTAGAGTTTGTCCCAGCGACCCTTCACGTAGTGCGCATACAATACATTCTTCATATGCAGTAGGGTAGCATGACAGTGGCTCAGTACTCAGCAAGGTTCACTGACCTATCACATTACTCCACTAATATGGTGCGGGACCCAATCTTCAAGCCCTAAACCATTAAGCTGAGACTTAGGTGGGAGATTAGGGAATCAAATATCTGTCTCAGCATCTCGACGCAGGTGGGGGTGTTAGAGAGAGCCCTCTTAATAGAGAGTTATCTTGCTGAACCATCACCAGCATTGAGACCCACCACTGGGAATCAAGTAGCGGAGTCTTCTATAGCTGACATCATATAGATTTCACAGTGGTCTAAGAGGACCAGACCTACCGGTGGACGACCGCATGATTCAGTGTTAGTTGTGTGGGGCACCAGAGATAAAGCCAGTGATGAGAGGAGCAGGAAATGTTACGCATGAGGAGGGCAAGGTCACATGGCTCATGACTGCTCGACCCACCGTATAGAGGATCAAAAGACGGTCGAAGGCCACCTAGGCAGAGACATAGGTTTGACAGAGGAGGTCCACAGGGAGACGAAGGATTTGGCCACGGAGCTGTATGTGTAGCTGGCAGTGGTCAATGATTCGAGATGTTACCACCACCACCACCTAGTGGTCTACCCCGACCACAAGGAGCATGTGGATAGTGGAGAGCTAAGCTCCAATCAGCTGAGGCCTACGACCATGGTGCTCCAGATATGATACAAGGTATGATCTTTTTATAATCCTCCATAGCTGCAGTACTTATAGACACAGGTTCGATTCATTCATTTATTGCCACTACCCTCGTTTAGAGATTAGAGATTCTAAGGGAGCTGTTGGATAGATCCTTATGGTTAGAGAATCCTATGAGAGAAGATTCTATGATTACACACTGGTGCCAACAGTGTGAGCTTTCTCTTGGAGGAGAGAGATTCGATTGAGATTTCCTAGTAGTGGCGTCAAGGTCTTACGACGTCATCTTCGGTATGGACTGGTTCTCCACAGTCTATGATCAGATTGAATGTATTAGGCACAATGTATGGTGTTCCCCCAATGATGGGACTACGTTTACATTCATCGAAAATAAGGGAGCCTTTGTAGCATAGGACATACATACCTAGAGGAGGGTTTAACCGATCACTCATCATTTGTCTAGCCTTACTCTCAGATCGGTTGATGTGGAGAGTCTGATATATCCTTTAGTGGTGGACCAGTACGCAGATGTCTTCCCTGATGATGTTTTAGGTCCACCTCCTAATAGATAGATAGACTTTTAAATTTACTTGTACCCCAGGATGACAACGATATCTAGGCCAGCATATCAAATGGATCCCGTGGAGCTTTGTGAGCTGCGGGTATAGCTCAAGGACTTACAGGGGAAGGGATTCATCTAGCCTAGTGTTTATCCTTGAGCAGCCCCGAAATGGGTCTCCAAGAAGGCAGATAAAAGCTTGAGAATTTTTGATGACTATTGGTGCCTGAACCAGGTGACCATGGAGAACCATTACCCACTCCCGGGGATTGAAAACCTCTTTGATCGGTTGAAGGTAGAATAGTGGTTCTCAATGATAAACATAAGGTCATGCAATCACCAGCTTAGAGTAAGAGACGAGGATGTGAGAAGACGGATTTCAGATGTAGGTATGGCCAATAAGAGTTCTTGGTTATGCCATTCGGTGTGAAAAATGCTCCAGAAGTGTTAATGGGACTCGTGTACAGGATCTTTCATCCATACCTTGATCACTTTTTACTAGTATTCATCGATGACATTCTGATCTACTCAGCTACTAAGGAGGAGCATTCTTATCATTAGCAGATAGTTCAAGATACACATTGAGAGCACCTAATTTATGGTAAACTCTTGAAGTGCCAATTCTAGATCCAAGAGGTTCACTTTTTGGGACACGTTATCTCGGAGGCCAGAGTTGTGGTGGATCCAGTGGATATTGAGGTAGTACATTCATGGGATCCACCCATGAGTGTGACGGAGGTACGGAGTTTCCTAGGATTGGCCAGATACTAATGGAGATTTGTGCCAGATTTCTCCAGATTTGTAGGGCCATTATTAGAATTGATGAATAAGGGGAAACCCTTCGTTTAGTCAGAGAGATGTGAGTGGTGTTTTTAGGAGATGAGGCAGAGACTGACTAGTACCCCCATTTTGTGGCTTCTGGAGGAGGGCGCTGGGTATGTAGTCTACTGCGATGCATTAGCGATCAGGATAGAATGTTTCCTGAAGTAGGAGAAAGCAATTGTTGCGTATGGTTCTCAATATCTAAGACAACTTGAGCAGAACTACACTGCCCATGACCTGGAGTTACTAGTAGTGGTCTTCTCTTTGAATATGTGGCGACATTACATGATGGGTGAACATTTTTTTGTCTAATCAGATCATAAATGTCTCAGGTATATCTTCTCGTAGAAGGACTTGAACCTGAGATAGTGATGTCGGCTTGAGTTCCTCCAGGACTATGACTTTCAGATAGTCTATACTCTTGGGAAGGGGAACGTTGTAGCAGATGCACTCTGCAGGAGATTTGGTATATTTCTACTATGTGAGGTGATGAAGTAGATGGACACTTTGAAGATATCCTTTGTGGTTCGAGATGGAGCAGCCTTTCTTTAGACTATTACAGTCACTCCCCCACTTCCACAGCGAGTCAAGGAGGCACAACATGGGGACACTAACTGCGAGTCTTGACGTGATCAGATATCTTTAGGGAAGGCACCTGATGAATTTTCTGAAGGTGGAGAGAACATCATCCTCTTGAGGGGATGTACTATGGTACCAGTGTCACTTCGGGAGGAAGTGTTGAGGATGTTCCACACATCCCTTTTAGAGATACATCTAGGAGTGTTGAAGATGTACCAAGACCTCTAACGATAGCACTAGTTTCCCGGAATGATGATAGAAGTAGAAAATTTTATCTCTCAGTGCCACTCTTGTCAGCAAATGAAGGCAGAGAATCATGTACCAACATGCTTAGTTCATCCTATAGAGGCCTTAGAGTAAAAGTGGGATGGTATATCCATGTACATCGTGACAGGATGTCCATTTACATCCTAGGGTAATTATCTTACATGGGTGATCCTCAATCGACTCCCCAATTGAGCGCACTTCTTACCGATCATAGATAAAGGGTCAGTAGAGAGTTTGGGACACCATTATGTGAAAGAGACTGTGTGGATACATGGAGTAACCTCGATGATTGTCTCTGATCAGGATGCACATTTAACTTCCTGTATATGGAAGGGGGTTGAAGGCGGATTTCAGGACAAATCTGTGTTTGAGCACCGCCTTCTATCCTCAGACGAATGGCTAGACTGAGCAGAAAATTCAGACACACAGGACAAGCTACATTCTTGCATCCTGATACTCAGTCATAGCTGGGAGGATCTCTTTCCCTTATGGGAGTTTTCATACAATAATAGATTTCATTCCACCGTTGGGATGGCACATTTTGAGGCTCTGTATGTCCGACCATGCAGATCTCCTTGGTGCGGGACAGACCGAGGGGAGTGTGAACTAATGGGATCAGAGATGGTACCAGCTACCACAGAGAAGGTTTAGATCATCAAGGAGTAGATGAAGACTGCATAGAGTAGGCAGAATTCTTATGCTGATTAGAGTTGGATACCTCTGAAGTTCGAGGATAGTGACCACATCTTTCAAAATGTCTCACCTCTATGAGGCTTGACAAGATTTGGCCGGGGTGACAAGTTATCTCTGTGGTTAATCGGACATTTTCAGGTCCTCAGTAGAGTTGGAGAGATGGATTACTTCTTAGATAATCCTCTTCAGCAACACCAATTGCACATCTTCTTGCATGTATCTCAGCTGATGAGATATTTGCATGACCCTTCACACATCATTGATTGGGGCGGGATGTACATCGACGATAAGGAGACTTTTATTGAGATTCTAGTGGAGGTTGAGGTTCGACATGAGAGGGCCCTTCGTGGGTGGTCGATACCTTTGGTGCACTTACGTTGGCATCATAGGAACATCTAGGAGAGCACATGGGAGGAGGAGGCTTAGATTCGTGCTCAGTACACTAACTTGTTTTCCTAGTTTTTGAAATGTGGCTTTCGGGGACGCAAAGACCTTAGGTGTAGAGAATGTCAAGACCCGTAAATTTAATGATATTTTTTTAATTATATGGAATATTATGAGTCCTGAAATATTTATGGAGTGTGATTCCGAGGCCCAGTGTGCTCGGAATGAATTTCTGACCTTTTTTAAGGTACGTTCAGTAAACGTGCGAGAGGGTTTTGGTAACTTTTGAACCGGTGCTCGAAATTGATATTTGAGGGAACCATTGAAATTGTAGAGTTGATATTAACTTAAGGAGACCCCCAACTCGACTGCAGTAGGTCGAGGGTAGAAGATAGTTTTTATTTTTTTCATAGAAAAATAAAAATAAAATATTTTACATTTTATTTTTCTTTGGAAACCCCTCCTTTTGAGTTATGGGGGTGGGGAACACCAAAACTATAAAAAAATCATTTTGAATTATGGTAGTGTGGACCACCCAAACCCCACATTAATTTGGGGAATCTCCTTGGTAGCCTCCCATTTAATTGTGTCAACACAATACAATTAATTGTTCCAACACAATACAATTAATTATTCCATTTAATTGTTCCAACTTTATTTAAACCAGCATAAATTAAATTGATAAACATATTTAATTTTTTGCCTCCTCATTTCCTTGGGGAAAATATTGGAAAAAGGTTGGGTTGGAGAGAGAATTGGAGAAAATCTCTCTTCGATGAAGCACACCCTCTCCAACAAAGATCATTCATCAGGATCATGAATGAGGACGATGCAAGAGCCCCACTTCAGAAGCGTGCTGCAGAAGAGATGATTATTGGCACCCTCATTGCCTTCACTGACTTCTTCTCGCAACACCTCCAATGAGTTATCGATGTAGTAATTGTAGTTTGTTTATCCCTTTCCCCATTCTTGATAATCATCTTGATATTAGAATATTAATATTCATCTTGATTCAACAACAAATATGCCGCCAGCTACCATTCTAACGTGGAGGGTGAGGCCTGAACAAACACGACCCGACCTCTCTACAACCTTTGTGGAATTTTGATGGTATTGAATTGACAATGACATCCAGAGGAGATTGCGGGATTATACAGAATGAAGATTGATCCATCAAGATGTGATGATTGTGGTGGCAAGACCACACCGCCAAAGAAGGGTTTAAGCTCATTGTCCGCAGAAGAGCAAGTGTGGTGGCCGACGCATGGTCGGCCGCATGAAGGGGAGGCAGCGACACACATATGTGCTGCCAGGCGTGCAGGATCCATGACCTTGAGTCATTGTGGAGATGTGTGGGTGGCCAGCTCGCTACTGGCCACTGGTGGTGGCACAGCAGGGGATCGCGCCGCAGAGGAGGGCTTGCCATCAGGCCATCCACGGGCCACCCAGCATGGGCTGCCTAGCAGGCTGCGCACCGCGGGCCACCCTGCGGGCTGCCCTGCATGGGCCACCCAACGGACTGCATCGGCGGGATTGACTAGACCCAATGGACGTGGTTGGACCGAAGGCTAGATCTTGGGCGGGCTGGGTCAGACTGGGTCAGACCGGACCCAGACCAGCTTCGACCCTTTTCACTCATTCGACCATAACATGAGCTACATGCGTCCATTTGATGAACCGTATACGGCACCAGAAACCTTTGATCGATACAATACTTTTGGTATACCCCACATCAGTTTTGGATAATGTAGGGGTATTATTGGCTTAGATTGAACACAAATCCAACCAGGCCCTCGGGACTGAAAGGCCAATAACACATAGATCGGGGATCCAATAAATGCGATGTCTTTTGCATTGATACCCCTTTTACGTTTCGCTCCCTTGGGATTAATCTTCGTGTGACTTCATGGCGGTTTGAGTATCGACCTGTGGCTTGAGGAGTGGACCCTCCTGGAATCAGGCGAGCTATGTGTAGGAACCTTATTGGTGGCTGTAACATGAGAAGGGATTATTTGTGGGTCTGAGCTTTGGGATCCTATGTGGGTCTGTGTTCGATAGTCTCACATGGATCCACTCTAGGAATCTACATGGGACTACTCTAGGATCCAACATTGGTCTGATATACTATGATCCTACATGGGTCTAATGATTTAGGATCCTATGTGGGTCTGATGATTTAGGATCCTATGTGGGTCTGATGATTTATGATCCTATGTGGGTATGCCTATTAACAGAGTAAGACGATTCAATAGATACATCAAATCATCTTCACTGCAATACCTAAGTTATACCTAGTGTGAGATGATTCTTTACCTTTGTGGTAATCTTTTGTGTGGCGTAACTTTATGGTACTTATCATCGTGGTGATGCCTTTGTTGTATGCTTATGTGTGGCATTACGTATGTGGTACTTACCTTGGTGGTATTACCTTCGTGGTACTTACCTTCATGGTGATACCTTTTTGGTATTCTTATATGTGGGGTTACTTTTGTGGTAATAACCGCTATGGTGTCACCCCCATGGTATTTTTTCCATTGTGGGAAAGTTGTTCTTTGGCTAAGGATTTTGGCATTGAGTTTCCTCATGAATGAGGTGGGTATATTTGATAACATAGGTATATGTATTTCCATATACATAAGTAGTTTTTGCAGTTGTTTTAATGATTTTTGGTTTATCCTTAGTGGATTTTTTAAGACCTTTGAGGGTCTCAGGGTCCCAATTGAGTATCATTATACTCACCCATGCACAAGCTACGCCTACAAATTGTTGTGTTTTCTACAGACGACTGACAATGCTGACTGAGGATGGGGGTACAAGGATTGGAAGTAGCTCGGAGGTTGACATAGACAAGGCGTACCATAGAGACAACCATTCGAGAGTTGTGCCTACCCTTCATGTAGGATCCTTGGTCGGTGTTCATAAGAGTTGTTCAGTTTACTTGTACATTCCAATATTCTTGTACTTTCCAATTAGACGTGTATTTTCCCCCTTTTACTTACAATACACACTCTTTTTTACTATACAGTTAACTTGTGTTCGTATCTTTATGGGTTCTTGGTTGAGTGTGTTTATAGGATATAAAGGCAATGTCGTCTCGGTTTTACGGAAGACACCTTTCGGTGCTATTCACCAGCCCCTGTCTTGTGGAAGATGGGCCGGAGGTAGTCAGGGCACCGGTCCCGGGGGACAGGTCATGACAATGGTCTATAATGAATTAAAAAACCACAACATATATAATAATCATTCAATACACCAATTTTATTGTTAATTAAACCTCCCAATGTAAATAAAATTTAACACCAATGATTCCTTAGAAAATGGTACCACATGAAACCACCAACATGGAACAACTAAAAACCATAGAAATGGATGGAAACTCCCAACGAAGAAGAAGATAAATGTAAAAATGTGAAATGGAATGACCTCATAACAAAACTATTAAAATAACATTTAAATTAGGTAAACCATAATCCTTTATATTCATTGTGGTAGTGATAAATCATTGAATGTAAGGGATGATATGAAGGGGGGATATGATAAAATTACATAGTTATTTCCTGAGTAATATTTATTAAATACCACAGAAGTCAAATTCAATAAGGAATGATGAAGGAATTTATTGAATTTGGTACCTTGAAAAGTCATGAATTATGGATGGGGGGTTAATAATTTTATATTCAGGAATAAAATGTGTTCATTTTATAAATTTAATTTTAAATAAAATGTTCACTATATGAAAACAAAGCTTCATTAACCATGTTGAAAATATGTGGAAGGCACTAGAAATTTATAGTAAAGTCACCCCTTCTTTCTCCATGGTTTGGAAACTATGACCCAAATATTGAAATCAACAATGAAAATAAGTCCGGTTTTTTAAACAGATTAGACATAGTTATCTCTTACATTGTACAACCAAAATCCCCTATTTATTCAAAATTTTGATAAGAATACCAACAAAATGTGAATGAGACTTACAAATATATAACTAGATCCATGCCTAAAAATGATATTGTGGATGAAAAAATTCTCCAAAACTTATAAATTTATTCCCCTAAATGATTTCTTAGAGATTTTCAGTTTTAGAAGAGGCTAGAGCATTTAATACTCATAAAATACATTCTCTATCATGATTATTCTGAGAACAATCCCCTTATTTCAATAGTAGTTATACATAAACCAAATATTTCTTATGATATATGTTCTCAAAGGATTCAAAAATATAAACTATCTTCTGAGTCACCAAAATATCACACAATGATTGATGTTATTCCCAATACATATCAAGGGAGGGGTATAGATTATACTATTCTAATTGATATATGTGGAATTCATTATGGATGTTATGATACTTTTAGTGACATCAAATTATGAAATTTACATTATATAAAGCTCCCACTACCTCAATTTCAATAGTTTACTAACTAGGTTGTTTCCCACAGTAATAGTCAATAACCTATTGAAAAGTCCAAATCACAATAATGATTATCAGAATAAGAATAAAGCTGAATATACACTATCATCAATAACTTCTTGATATTATTAATCTTTGATAACATATCCTACATGATTCATGTCTCCACTACGGAAATCTCATCAAAATTACTCTAACAGTGGATAAATTAGTGTTTTCAACCATACACATCCCCAATAGGAACGTTCATGATTGATGGCTGGTAATCATTTTTATAACTATATTCAATAATTTTTTTGTTCTATCCCATAACCCTTCAATGTCCAAGACACAGTAATATATCATACATAAATGAATATGTATTTCCCACACCGTTTGTCTCCTTTTCAATGGATTTTAGTACATACACAACATTAGATGGGACCCCATTACTCTATTGAGATACTACTAGAAATGGGTGGTGAACTATGTATATAAATATGAAATTTTTGTGGAAGGAACTCTATGAAACTATATAATCACATTCATAAATATTATTATAATATCATTTACCTTAGGTGTATATTAGATCAAAGTGAAATGTTTTTATTTTTTCATCCAATCAATCACATCTTAAATTAATTTTTTTAAGTTGAGTGATATGAGTTAACCCCTTGGTAATATCTATTGATATATCATCACCCGTCCAAGTGGGTATAAGAAGAGGTTAATGCGGACTATGAGGAATTTATAAAAAACATTGATCATCAATACAGTATAAAATCATGAATTTGAATATTATATGTCATGTCTCATTAGAGGAAACCGGTATCTATACATCAAATCATTAATTTATTTTTTTTTCCTTGATAGATGGCCCACCGAAATTGATGATAATCATTAATTATATCTATTTACCAATGTATTCCACTGAGATGTGCCTTAGGGTGCTAATGTTATTTTTAAGGCCTCTATATGAATGTTATGTAACCATGGACAAGTCTAACATCCTCTTCTATTGTCATTTCCCTATATTCCAACTTTCCCATTGCAGGGGACCTCAATAAAAACTTGATGTTAGATCCTTCCTTAAATTTGGATGATGGGATGTCAATTCCTCCTTCCCTAGATTTCTCCATAGAGTTCCATTCTCAGTTTTAGTATCCCTCATAGATTGATTACAAGTTCATGAATATCATTATTAGAACCATTACGATGTGGAAATCGACTAATTACATAAATTCTATCATGATATGGTAGATACCTATGGTCAAATATGATTGTGAGGTTGGATATTCTTGACCATATGTGGAAATTATTTATATAGGGAATCTAATAAATTATCCCTCATTCTATGTCAATGGAAACTCATGTGTGAGGAATCATTGAATTTGATCCCATGGAATCATATTTACATCATCTGGAGAGTTACACAAAGGGTATATAGATTATGAGAATATCTACCACTGACATTCTATGTTCATCATAGTATGTAGATATTCTAACATGTACCATAGTGTATTGTAGAGACAAAATAAAGAGTCTATTTTTTGTGGGGATGTAGTCAAAGGCTTATTTTTTTGTGAAATGGGTTTTTATTCCCACCAAATGAGAATCAGAAAGATTAGAACTAACGAAATACCCAAAGTATAGGTATTATTTTCTTCGAAAAATAGTGAATATAGGATAATAGCTACACGACAACCATGTGGATATGTTATATGGATTTCATATCCCAACAAGAGTACTAGAAATTACACGACTGTAGGTATGTCACACATCTAGATCATGTACTCCATGTGATATTATAATTATCATGTCAAGCCCCTAGGATATTCATTACATTCAAGAAAATTCCCTCTAACATGCTTTCAAGAACTTATGAATGATGGTAGATGAATCCCTCTGAATATGTAATAGATCTATGAAATGTCACCTTCATTACATCAATTCCAATTTAAATGTTGGTTTGATCATGAGGATAACAATATAAAAGTGGAGTGACTTCCTATGAAAAATAACATATTCCATCAGAATATCCATTATTAATCTTGAAACACCCTCATAGAAAATCAATGGTCAAATATCAGAACACTTTTATGGTAATAAATAAAAAATGTAAATGGTGGATGACTCTAATTTAGTTATGATAAAAATATTTTGATGAAAATTGGTTATTATCATCCATTGATCACCATTTATCATGTAAAAGTCCTCTAACAAGATAACATGATCTCATGAAGGGCGTCAAATAACTCATTATGATCTTTTTAAGGGCCAATGAAATGTATCCCATTATCCTATGAAATCCACTTCGATAGGTTTTTAGCTTCAAAATGTATTCTAGACATTTCTAGATGATATCTCTGTGTTTTTATGACATATCTGCATCATCATGTGAATTACCTTTAACAATCTATGGGTATAATAAATATGGCGATGTCGAAGTGTTCTTACAGTCATTGTCAGTCATGTGATTGAATTGATGAATCACATTCAGATCATGAGAAGGAAATAATGTTATAATCCCTATAAAAATTATAGTTCTTATATTTAATAGAAACACCATTAATGGTGGTGTAGATTCATGGAACTACATCTATAAATCCATCCCACACTACACAAGAAACACAACACACATGAGACACAAATCACAATCAAAAGAGAAAAGAAGTAAAATAATACTCTTGGGGTGAATAACCGTGTGATTGAAACAGTATTGAACAAGGTAAAACTCATGTAATTACTTAAGGTATTATAATTCATGAATACGTGCTTTGGTTGATTACATTATTTATCATGAGAATGAGTCTCGATGTACTGGCCAAATTATATGATGGAATATCAGCTTGTTTACTTGGTCATGTGAATCATCAGGAATATAATTATTGAGAATCATAAGGGGATATTTGAAATAATGGACTGAAAATATTTTATCCTTACACGTAGATAAATATGACGATTTTAATTTGATGGAGCCATGTGCTTCACATGACCTACTCCGATCTTGTGACAACACCTAGACATGTTAATAAATTCACACAAAGTCCTCCAAAAATTTCATCTGAGTGAAGTGAAGTCTCAAAATGTCATGAGAAATGTTATTGAAGTCATTTGAATTACCCCATACATGTGAACTAACTTATGTGAATGTTACTAGACATTTTAATCAGGTTCTGTGATAGCCTCTAGACATCTTGGCTGCTATGTGTTAATTTCTCTGGGCATTTCGAATAGATCTTATGGCACACATCCAACTTTTTTACTATAATCACATGAAACAACTAGATATATCTTCCCCAATCATAATAATTTCATTTGATCAAATATTTTAATACATATTTATTTCCTTTTTCATGTCTACTTCAGTCATTAAATTAACTCTGTACATTTCATCCTTGTCATATTGTAGTCCCTAAAAACAAATGTTTTATTATGAGGTTGAAACCTAGAACATTTTTATAAAAAATTATACATGGTAGTTAGAAAACCAGTACATGTACAAATGACATCCCTAAAAATTCAGAACTTTCATGAATATAACCCCTAACATATAAAGAGTATCATGAAGACACTACAAAACATGGTTACCATTTCCAGAAAACATGAAAGGAAATAAATTTTTTCAACCATAAGGTCTCTAATTCCCACTATAAGTAGGATATATAGGATTAAATCCTATTTACTAAGATCCAATTGGGAACTCATACATTTATAATCCCCTGTCATACAAAAACATGGATATAATAATAATTTCTCCAAGTAAAGTCACCGATTCCAACACATATATGGTTAATGAACAAATTGAACTAAAAGAAATATGACTCCATGTTTTAGAAGGATATTTATTACACCTTCATAAGGAAGGATCTTAGTCTCCAACACCCCATCAAGGCCACCCTAGTACATAAGTCATGTATCCATATGCAGTGAGGTTTATTGGTTTTTATCCATTTTTATCACATTATTCGTGAAAAACATGGTCTTTGGGAATCACAATGATCATATCACTAGCATCATTTATTTTTTCCATCTTGGGAAATGTTATTGTGTACCCCCCATTTAGTGGCATGATATGACTACCTATATATGTTGAAATCTCTAATAGTGTATGTACCTAAGGAATTAAAATATTATTAAACCCTAAGAAAATAACCCATGTGATAATAAATCCTCTATCACCACCCATTATCTAATTGAGGGAAGACCAAACTTTTTTGAATTTGATTCAATATGTAAGAAGGATATGTAGGAAGCCTTCATAATGATTGAGATCCACACCCAGTTCCTAAGTGCTCTAATATATGTTCTACCACATGATGTTAAAATACTCATATTTAGATTGAAAAATTACCTGCATTCTAATACTTGTTATAAACATGATTTGTAGGATTTCATATAAAGATATAATCCCATCCCCAACATACAAATTGACTGTTAGTATGGTTTTACACTATATTGTTTCGAGATTCATGGATTAAAAAATTAATGAAATAATCTTTTCTAGAAAATAAAAGGAAATATTTGAATAAACTCGAGTATATACAAATGGTATAATTTATGTAACCTCTATTAGCCAAATATTTTTTTGATGGACTGTAATTTTACTAAAGTAACTAGTTTTATATTTTTATTTTTATGAGATTATAAAACTTGTATTAAATCAATAAAATTGATGTGGAATGTGAAATAATTCCCCACAGGGATTTATGATTATGAACTACCATCCAATACACCAATATGTTTTTCTATTTTATGTTTGGTCTGAAACCCCAAATGATAAAAAATCCTTGGAAATAATGATAGAACCATATTCTAGATGTTGGATACATTGGATGTTTCTATGAGATGAAAATAGTGTAGAAGGAATGACTGATTGGGATTCCATACATGAACCTCTAAAAATCAATCCTCATAAAATAATGAAAAATGATTAGCCCTATACGATTTCATGTAATGATTGAATAACGTAATCTGTATTCGAATGGGAAACCTTGTCTCTAAAACCTAAGACCAAATGAATTTCTCAGAGAAACCCAAATGGAGACCCTGAAATCAACCTCTCATATAACAAAAATGATTAGTTGATTACTAATTAATTATTTTTTCCACCTACAAAAAGGAAAATGGTAAGTCTAACATGAAATATATAATTAATGTGGTTAAAATAAAATAATCCATTCTCACCAGAAAATTCCACAGGAAAAAAATGGTCTAAATTGAAAAAAATACAAGACAATTTTGTTTCTGTTGTATTTTGGATTTAACATGTTCCATACATGAGACAATTAAATTTTTAGTGACATTATTCCTTGAATAATTTTTTATAAAAAACATATCTCATTGAAATTATGACCTAATATCATGTATTCATCAAGAGCATGTTCTTGAACCTCCACTATAGTAGTTACATCAGTGGGTCTAAAATAATCACCCACGTGATACAATTTTTTTGGATGGACATCATGATTGTTTTGTAATAAAATTTACATAGTTTGATTGTAACCCTCAATGATTCATGTAGTGTTGTTATGATGTGAAAGCTGATAAGTCGTTCTCCTTAATGGAAATCTGGAAGAAAATAAGTGTAAATAATTGTCACCACAAATCACATTGGATGATTTTCCAAGTATCGCATAAATAAACAACCTCCACATCATAGGATGGTTACTCACAGAATATAATTAATCTCCATCACAATTCATGGTCATCCTCTTAGGTCTCCAATCAACCACCAATTCCGGTTTCATCCCAATGGTGATCATTATTTTTGTACGGAGATAACCACAAAAAAAATTCTAACATGAAAACTCATTCATGGGTACTAAGGATGTCTCGTCAAGAAAAGAATAATGGTGAAAAATGGGTGTGGGAACTTATCCCAAAATCCCCTTCTAATTTCTGTTGGAATATTCTGGACATAACATTTGATTAAAAGAAAATATATGGTCCCTCGAATAATGTCTACACATAGATTCATTCAACAGGCATAGGGGAGTCACATATCTAATCCCACCTAAATCAAGCCCATTCGATTATTCTGATGGATCATGGAGGGAATAAATCTTTATGTGTCTCATGTAGAACAAAAATAGGGAGGCCTACATTCCGACCTAAACTTTTTCAATGTGTCACTACATTATATAAAAAGCGGAAGAGGTCCACCGATATATTTTGGAAATAGTAAAAATATGAGTACATGAACATATTCCTGTCTTGAGAGATAGAGTATCATATCACCATGATCAGTATTTAATGTTTTATAATCTATAAAAATCACACTATCATGATCCAATACAAGAGGATTATCAGTCTATTATGGTAAGGGATAGGAATATGATTGTGCTCATAACCTTATTTTGATCAGGGATCACAAAGTCAGTTTTGAACATTCCTCGGGATATATGCCCATTTGATTTAAAAATGGCCTTTAGGATAATATTAAAGAATATTATTAGACTCATATCCATTTGAAAAATGGGGCACACCAACTCAGTTTGGTACATGCTTCTCGACAAGATCATATTCTTATCAAAAAATTCAAGAAACATACTACAATGAAACATGAATTCTCACATACCTAATCACCGATGGTGGGTTTTAATATAATATATAATAACATTATACCATTATCATATCCCTTCCAATGTTTTTGGTATAAATATTCCAACAAATCATAAAATATAAAATCATATCCATACTTATTATTATGGATGACTACACCATAATCCTTATAGGCTATAAAGGAGGACGCTCTTGCCCCCACTCCCTCTTTGATGGTCTATAATCATATTTAGACAGGTACCATGTATTTCAATCATCCTTATATCCCTACAGAACTCACAATTGACTGGAATATTCCAAAAATATCTCACAAGAATGCTCGAGGTATTACCGATAATATTGAATCTCATCGGAATAGTCTTGTAGAGTATCAACTACAAGATCATATCCTCTTAGAACCATACCGCAATATGCATGTTCTAACAATAATATATTTCATATAGGAAGTATCATTTGGCTCATATCCTAGAAATTATATGTTCTAGTGTCTATGAGGTTTTTGGATGCATATATGAAACACCTAAAGGGTCCATCGACTCTTCAGCTGAGGTTGAAAGTGATCACTACTTCTATAGTCCTCCTTGATGTAATGTAAGGGTTGATCTCAAGTACTCCAGTTTTGATCTCTTCTATGATTGGATTCCCCATGGGGATATCTCTTTCAAAAAATAAAACATTTCCTTTCATAAACACCGTCATTTAGAGTGGTTCAAAAACACCATGTTTAACTCTATCTACTACCACATCAATGATCAACATCACTTCAACGTTTTAATTTTGAAAACTAGTGATTTGTACTCTATCGTATAAATAGGTGTATGAATATAATTTTTTAAAATAATAGTGAAACATTGATATATGGAGAATGTTATCCAAGAAAACTTCCCAACCATGTTTTCTCCCATCTCCAATTATGATTATGAGATCCTAGATTATATTCAAAAATAATTTCATTCTTTACCTTAAAAAAACTTCTAGTAAAATAATTATTTGGTGAAGGATAAACACCTCCCTTATTAAAGTTGAGAGGAAAATATTGAGGACAAATGTACACTTAATTGTCAGCAAGAGGTTCTCATATTCTATGGATCTTAGAAACTATTGATTAAATGGAATGTAAAACACATATATTGTTTTTTTCTATGAAAAATAATAACTCTCTATCAACATATTTTTAGGGACCCATTATACAAAAATATTTGAGGATATAAAAAATATGGGGTATTTTAGTTCACTGTTTATCTAGAACGGATGAACTATCAATATATGGACTCTTATAGTTTCATAGATGTAGGAGAAATTAGAGGACCAATTAATGTATGATATGGTTGGTCAAAACTATGAAATTAACATACTTTTATGGTTAAAATATTTCATAAAAATAGTGTGTTCTAAAAAAACCATTATTATGGTCCCCTTAAAAAAATGGGAACAAATTTCATACATAATGGCTAATGTTATGGAATACCTAATAACATTCCATATAAAATAGATGTCATCATAGAAAACTATTAAACCCTTATCATAAATGGTCATTATATCACAAAATAAAATATTTCACAATATTATCAACTATATTACTTCTCATGGAGTGATCCCATCACTCTGTGCTAGGGAATCATTTACCACCGCCTTTACACATCAGGTCATCAATCCCTATGGTGGCCCAGAAATATCAGTGAAAACTGAAACCTATTATACTATATGGATGGAAGCATTTATATAGCAATCACCATCATCATGTTCATAAGAACCAGAGTGGGTCTTATAGAAATCAATGAAATTTTCTGATCAATCCCAACCAGGAGTGTTGGGGGGATTTATAGATCAATTTCTATATAAAGACCCATTATTTCTTCAACCGGAATCATCAAATTATTAGTAATAGGTCCTTAATGTGCTAATATCATCCCTGAATCATTCCCAAAACATAGTTCAATGGAATTTATATCATTATCATCATCCTAGAATTAATATTTAATCTCTATTTGATAAGTTAAATTTCAGAAGATGAAATCCTATATGTACCTCTAGCCACGAGACCCACCATTTCGATTTAGGTTTCACTTAGAAAACACAACTGAAAACATTCTTAAGGTCACAATTAAAAAATAATATGGTTTTATTGTATAAACACAATCAATCAAACCATGTACATTTTTAAGAAAAAAATTCTAATATGGGAAAGGCTCAAAGAAATGACCCCGATGAAACCCTTAAATATGGAGTACATATTTTAGAGTTACCTACTATTGATGAGAGTAATGTGATAACAATAATTTCCTAATATACCATAGTGAATTTCATCATCATCACCACAACAAATGATTTAGACCAGGTTTCAAACATTTATGGATGCAACATCGAAACCATCCCTTAAGAAGTATGTGATATGGATGATCTATCAGAGACTTCACGTATGTTGAATCAGAGAAATATACACAATGAGGAACTTATGAAGAATTAATTCCAACCGCTATGCTAAAACTCTACTAATGATAAATGGAATGATGTGGATACATCCCCGTCAAAACCTATATGACCTGAAATTCCATATGGTAAGAACAAATGTCAAAGTATGAGAATGAGATATAGAATATCGAAAAGCACATCATGGATCTACATTGGTGCAACATTACCCCTTGATATCATCTCCAAAAAAGGACAAATATCCATATTCACATCTAGAGATTACTATTTGACCAAAAAGGGTGAAATTTGAACATCATGATAGCTCTAGATCATGACAACCTATCTATATATATGATTAAGTTACGTATGATCACAACATTCTTATATTATGGTGGAATAATCGTTCCCGTCATGTTGATCATTATGTCATGTAATGGATTTATAATTAGTGGGATATAAAGACATTTTCATATCATAAAACCCCACAATTTCCTTATATAAGAGAGTAAATACTGATTTTGGTACCTATAAAACATTACAACTCCATTGAATATATGGTTTCTCAAATGTAATCCATTAAAGGTAATAATACACCCATGAAGCATGATAATAATACATATCTCGAATGGATGGATGAAACTTTTACACCACATGAATTTACGGTCTTTACTTCTCAACTGTTGATGGAACATGTGATCTATAAAAACATTTGACGTTCTTTATGTCCTAATGTGTCCCGATGATGGGCCCTAGAGATTAGTAGGAGGAGACCAATATTCTATTATTTATACAGCCTCTAATGGGTTCGATCATTATTGAATATGTAATCCTTCTAATAGGATCCAATCATGGATGAGAAGAATATCATACTCAATTGATTTATCTTACTATCGATATAATAATGAAAAAAACAATCATGGTCCTTAAAAAATATAATCAATGAATATTTTTAAAATGCATATGGCCTCATCTATAGATGGATGGGTTTAACCTATTTAGTCTATATCCTAGTCTGACAAGAGAAATTTACGGAACTCAATGCTGAAAATATCTGTGATGAGCTTTTAACACCACTGATCATGATGAAGTATCTAGGTAGATTTTTTGAGGTAATAGAAATGGTGTAATTCCATGAAGATGAATTTTATAATATGCAAGATAAGTGATCGAACATTACCTCATCACATGGAAAAACATTTATAAGGAAGAAACTATAGTTGAAACCTTCAAAATAGTAGCTGGGGTGGTTTGATGACTTACGTAGGCCTTGAATCATCTAGTGCGTCCCATTGAGAAAAAAATAAACAATATTTTTATCATCTAAATGAAAAATGATAAAAAGATCTCCAATGGGATTAGAAACATATGTGTATTTCATACTCCTAATAAAATTGGAAGGTCACTGGTTTTTCCCATATATCCATAGTAAGTAATCTACTCATGCTTCCAGAACCCAAGAATCCCTAAAGAGGTCAACGTCACTAATCGTTCAGAGTACTTCCCATTCCATATGAGGTTGTTTCTCACCTTGTAGGAGTGAATTGACATCAATTATTTCCTATAAATCATGTTTGAATGTAGATAGATGACAAGAGTGAATTCACCATAATTTGTGTCTTATGTTACCATCTCCCAACCAGGACAAGAGGATGATTAGAAAGAGTATCCAACCATTCAGGGAATGATGTTTTGTAATGGGATGTCTAGAATGAAAATTGACTAAGTTCATCTAACCTATAATGAATAGCTCTAATAAACTATAAAAATATAGGTACCGAATGTGGAATCATTGAATAAACCTCCTAGAGGTATACGTAATCATTATATATATGAAAATATTGTACATGAATATTCATATCTATCTCCAAAAAAATCTATGAATCACACAAATTCATTACATTAACATCCGGATATTGGTAACCACCCCACCAAATTGAACCCTCATAATATAAAGGGACAATTTATTATTTTATTAACAAATTTTACATAATAGTTCCATTCTTAGATGATAAATCTTTCTTATCAGTATGATTTCCTCATACCTGAATTGGGATATAGAGGAAAAAAACATGTTTTGAGTATAGAGGGGAAAAAATTCCATGGTAAAAAACAATATTTTATAAATGTACCAACATAATCTATTTATGATGACAATTCCAAGGGAGAGAACTCCCTAAATCCCAGTAGAAACATGCAAATTCCTCAAAACCATCTAGTGATCATCCAATCCCAGTAATCTTATGCAATAGATTGGTAGGGGTGTGATTTCATGATCATCCTAATCAAATTGTAAGGCTTGTGTGGATGATGAAACAAGAAAACTATACTCCTTTGAAATCTGATCAATCTCCTACCATATAAATATTAAGAACCACAACTATGGATCCATATATTAAGGATAAACCCCACCTTTGGAAGTGAACACAAATGGAACTAAAAAACATTATGAAATTGTTGGGGTTTATTCTAGAAAAACTCCCTATCTATGATACTCCCCATATCTCAAATGATCATTGAGAGGAACTCATCGAGGACTATTAGAGCCTGTAAGATCAATAGAAAGATGTTTCTATAGTTTTGGATTTCTGAGTGTAAAAATTTATATCATAATTAAATTTCCTTAGCACATTCCCAAATCATGATCATGAAGAAGTTATCCATGTACATACCAAACACTTACATGTTTCCATCATGCATGATAATGTTGGGATCTAAAAGGCTCTAGATGATAATGGTTCTGAGATCACCCTAATCACAATTATGACCATCCAACATTTTAGATATATAGAGTGGGGTTATCTTTGATGAAGATAACAATTCAAAGGTAAGATAATATTTAGCAATGTCCTTTTTAGATGATCCTACGAAAACATTTGTTTGGGGAGCACACATCTGAAAATAAGTTCATGGTTTTACAGGAAGACACAAAAAATAATTTCTTTATTACATTACCTTATCTTCTTTCCCCAATTGTAGTATCCTTGAAGTTTCATGAGTTATTGAAATGTCTGATAATTGGAATGATAATAACAATAAATGGTTACTATTCCCCCATCGAGTCTTTAATGTCCTTATATAGTGAAGAATTTCTCTAAAAAGGGAATGTAATTAACAAATAAAGGATGAAGATATGTAGGAAGAATTCTGTAATGGCTTGGAGACCTCCCCATGAAACCATGAATCTTGATCAAAAATGATTATGTGATCCCCAATATCCTGACTGACCTATTAGACTTTATCCATGTTTTCAAATCTCCTAATACACCTAGAGGTAGCCTAAAAGACAACTAGAATTTATGGAATCCTTCTATAATAACTCTAGATGTTTAGGATGACAATGCATCATCCCATGGCCTCTCTTTCCACTATATTGATGCATATTCCCCTAGATTACCACCATGATTGAAAATTCTAGCACAATCTCATAGATATAAAAAATAGGATAACCTAACTAATTCCCCTCCCACCTTTTAGGAAGACATATCCACCCCTATAAAAGACCTCAAGTAGTTAAATTTATAAATAGAATTAAACGAATGACATAAATTTATTTTTCTGACATTCCACTCAAGTAAAATGAAATTTATTATTAATTTCAAAAGAAGCATTGATATGTGTTCTCTAGAAATTAGAAATAAATTCCCCAAAATAACCCCAATGTGAATAGGCATCACAATGTATTACCTGCACGATGAGGAAGCCACAAAAATAAGAGTATGTCAAGGGATCTTATTCTATATATTATTTCCTTTTTAATTACAGAATGTCAGTTGTACCTACTAATTATACATGAATCATACCAATAATCAATTATTGGGAATATTATAAGAATGTTATGTCAAATTCTTGGTATTCAAATCTTTATAATGATGTGAACACCCTGAAGCCCATAAAATAATATTTTGAATGTTTTGGAAATAAGTTTTGATGATAAATCCTTTTCATTTTACATTTTGAGTAATGATAGAAATATTTGATGGATTTTTGTAATGCCACTATATCATCGAGGTCGATCCATAAGAGATTACTTCAATCCTAAAAATGGAACCCCCTTAGAATAATAAATATCTGAGGGCGATCCTAGGGATCTTCTCATATTTTCTATGATTTATTACTAACTGGGATGGCTAATATCTACCATTAACAAAGTCAAAGAATACAGGATTCACTTTCCAATGGGATGATGACTACCAAGAATCCTTTGAAAATCTTATGTAGTACTTACTACACCCACCAATCATTGTTCAATAAGTTAATGGAATTCCACTTAATATAATTGTGTATTCCATGGAGAGTTCTCTTAGTTATCTCATCTCACAAAAAATTATGTAATGAATGAAAACAATATATTACATAATTCAAATTATTATAGGTATTCAGACATGTTATTCCTATATCGATAATAACTACCTCACACCCGTATTTAAATTCTTATAGCTGGGACATTAAATGTATCATCAAATAATTCAACTAGTATCTCATATTGTCCTTCTCAAGTACATCTTATGCTACCCTATGTTTAACATGAATCATGACTAATGGGTGGTTACACTTCAATAATAAGACATACTGTTTGTGTCATAAGATAATGTTAACCAGAAAGACCATGATGAATTTCATGTGCCACACGTTACCCTAAAAATCATAATATTTGAAACTAAACTTTTAGATGAATAATTATTCTATGAACCTGAAACTCACTAAATATTGGAGATGTTTTTTGATGGCACCCCACAATGAACTAATTAAAAAAAATGGAAAACCCAATGATCAATTGGGTTGGTCTAAGGATTGTACTTTTTTCTCGGGATGGTGAAAATTTTATATACACATTCTAATTATCTGATGGTTTTGCAAAAAAGGATTCAAAATACGAATCCCTCATTCTCAGATTCGAACTAGTCCTATAACGATAGATATTGTACCAAAAAATAAAAGAGATTTTAGGGATAGTAATAAAACAAATCAACATTCATTATTCCAATAAAAAGAAAGAATATACACCTCTTATCTGTTATATAAGAGGATTGATGGTTGAGTTCCCTTTTGAACCAAAATTGAATCATGTACATTGATCAAAAAATGCTTGTACCATTTCACTAGCTAATAAATCCACAATTATGACTCATACCAATTTGGAATATGTGGTTTCAGGTATCACACATCAAATGATGATTTAATTATTCATCATTTGTGATGTGGGTGAAGTCAATGAGGTCAACACTACACCATATTATAATGAACCAACATACACCACTAGGTGGATGAATGCCACAGTCTATTACCTTCATGATGGGATACTCCCATCAGATCACGCAAAGAAAGAATAGTCTCAACATCATGTAGTGAAATTTATCATTGGGGATGATCCAAATGTTAAAAAAATACCTCTAAAAATGAATATTTCATGGAATAATACAATGATTTATAAATGATGGATAGATTACAACCAAAATGGATGAAGTCTATAAATTCTTATGTGGTTCTCTTCAGTTTGTGACCAACCTCTTACAAAAAATTATTATTAATGGATAATATTGGAAAAAATTTACCAGGACTATCAAATAAACCAACAAATTTCACGTGTTCATAATTCACAAAACATTATTCCATTAACCCATAGAGTTAATTCACATATCTAAACATTCATGGCCATTACCCATATGGGGAAGTGATATTGTAAAACCATATCCCTCAAACACAGACAAAAATATTTTACATGTCTTTACTGCTACCAAATTATTTTAAAAATGTGTTGTGGAAATACCAATTAAAGAATTTGGCATGACGAATATCATCAGCTTCTTGAAATCCAATATAATCACTATGGTTTGTATTCACTCAAACAATATTTAAAAAATTCAACAACTTCTGTTCTACCAAGTTGATGAAATTGTTAATGGAATTCAACATTGAATTTAACCATTCATCACATTATCACATAGTATAAAAACAAAAAAGTAGTCGTATTTCATATATAATCTATTATATTATGTATAAGTACGTGATTTATTATTTGGAAAAGATCCCCCATGATTTGTATTCCTACTATACCATGATGCATTGATTCATATAATTGAATCCATATTGTAGATTTTATGGGACCATAGATGTATTTCCATTGAAAATCCAGTTTCCATCACTCCATATAGCTCTCGGGTGTCAAGTCTCAAATGATAAGAAAATGAAAATGAAACTGGATGGGTGGTATTGTAACACCCCGAGATTTTATGAAAAATATTCTTTTTAATTTCATTAATGTCTTCTGTTATATGCTACACCAAAAGGAGCATTCACAACACACATCTCTGACCTGGCTTGAATTACACGCAATCGCGACCTTTCACGATAGCGTGTGTTGTACGCAACACCAAGTTTCCCTAAACAACGATATGCTATTAAAATATTATTAAAACTCGCCGTTATGAATAGTAATAACCACTTTTTGAAATCTTGTATATTTTATTTTTCAAAATGGACTTAATTTTTGGATTCAGAATATCAAAATTATCTTAGGGTGAAATTTTGGTGATTTTCGGATAACTTTCATATTTTGACGAATAGTGGAAATGACTAAATTTTAATTAAAAACAAATTTTTCAATCGAAATAATTAATAGTGATAAATTATTAATTTTAGTGGTTTTAAAGTATATTTAGAATATATTTTTACAATTAAATACAATGTTGGTCATTGGATGTAATTTCACATTCAAACCAGTTATAAACAAGTGTCAATCTTTTGATAGTTATTATCTCTCAAAAACACGCTAATTGTTTTGACGACGGGAATTAATTTTTAAATTAATTAATGCAACTGATATGTTTTGAATTTGGTAAAATAGACATCATTTTTGAGTTCATAATATCAAATATAGCTTAGGCCTAATTTTTGGTATTTTTCTGAAAACTTTCAATTTTTGATGAATAGTGAAACCACTAAGTGGTAGTTAAAAAAAACTGAATTGTTCATAAAACGTAATTTTACCGCTTCTGTGAGTGGAATTTCAAAAATCCGAGACACACAGTTGATGTCAGTAAGTAAAATGTGGTTCAATGAGATGAAAATAATTTTTTGGCGAATAGTAACTTTTTACTTTTTTTTACCACGGTTAAAAGTAAATAGGGTAATTAAGGGTAAAAATGATATTATTATTACCCTAACACATGTCCAAATTCTATTGGATAAGTGTAATTCGACCAAAAACAAGATTAGGAATAAAATATGACCATTTAGGCCCATTTGGATTAGATTAGGACATTTATTATTATTTAATTCAAAGAAGAGTTAAAAGAGTAAAAATCAAAGTATATTTACTAAAACATTTTTAATATATGGTTATACATAAGATAAATTCGATTTTAAATATTCATTAGAAAGCTAAAAATATTTCCTACATAATGGTATTTTATTTGTAATTTTTAGACATCAAATAATTTAATTTATTTATGACACAAAGATGATGCAGTAATTATCTTATTAATGAAATATTGACATAATTGATGTTATAAATACCCAAATAGATCTAAATTGAGACTTTTTATGAATTCCACTAATTTTCTAGGTTACTATGAAATGTTTTTATTGATTTATTTAACGTTTTTAGAACTTATCATTCTGTTTTTATTTTCACAAAAATCAATTACTAAATAGTGTCAAAATTGACACAAAATTGTTTTTAAACAAATATTATATTATTAATTGTTATTTTATTCCTAAAAATCTATGATTCGGCCGAATTACTTAGATAAGGATATATATATTAATAATAAACAATTTGGGGTTCGTTTGGCATGTTATAGTACGTGTATTAACCATATAGTATAAGAAAACAAAAAGACACGGTAAAAGTTAAATTATTTAACTTAGAGTAAAATCTAATTGATATGGTTAAAATAATAACCTAATCTTTTCTAAATTTTATTTGTTGATATGGTTTCGACACATCCCCACTTTAGCTTCGAAATAAGACCCTTTGGAACCATTATAAACCGATTTTGACTTTAATATAAAATAATATTTTGAGATATTCCTAAGGTTCCCCTCTCCTCCCTTATAAAAGGACACCTCCTCCCGCTCCTCCTCACACCAATTTGAGCACTCAAGCTCGGCCAACCCCTGCCAAAATCCCTTCTCCACTTTCCTAGAATAATCCTAGAGGTTCTGGTCTTCTTCAAAGACCAATATTAGTTCCCTAAGTGGAGGATTCAAAGAGGCGTTTCAAAGAAGAGGTAATATCCATTACCGATCTTTTCAATTTCTTTCTTCTTCAAGTTCTTCTTATTTAGTTGTTTCATGACAAAGTAATAACATAATTATTACATAAATAATGATATGTTATTATAAATATGAAACAACCTTAATTCACCTTCTATCCATCCTACGGAAAAATGAAATCACCGCGCGTGCGTACGTACGGAATACCGTCTCCACGCCGTGGTGTAATCTATTTTCCACCACCACCTTAATAGGATGGGTATAATGGTGTAATGAGTAACTATATATGATTATTATAAAGTGATATTGATACTGAAATAGTCTACATACACTTAAACACAATTCCACGACCATGGGACCGATATCATCGCTCGTGCGTACGTACGGACTACCGTCTCCACGACGCGATGAGATTTATTCTCAATGATTAACCATTCATGAATTATTATAAAGTATATATAATAAGTACTAATGAAATATATGACATAATAATGATACTGGACTTATGTAAATTTATATGTATGTCATCTACTTAATTCCATTCACTTCAATAAGGAAACGAAAACAACGTTCATGCGTACGTACGGACTACCGTCTCCATGAACGGTGTATTTCATTCCATTTATCGATATATTATATATATATATATATTCTGAATATATATTATATATAAATCATGTTTTACATTCTGTATATAAGTAATCATGATCCAAGTAATCATATTAATAATTACAAGTTAAAAACACGAACGACAAATGAGACGATTTTACCCAAAACGCTACTTTAACATTAATTTACAAAATAACGGGTAATATAAAGTCATAAGTGGACCATATATGATATAATAACAATGAATATGATTCTGGAATAAGTCAATAACATGATTTCAATCATTATACAGGAGTTTCGGACACTTACGAAGCAAATCAGACCTAAGGTAAGGGAAATGTCACAATCTTATTTTTATCCGAGATTGTTTATACTTTAGTATTTACTGGGGTGTATTTTATCATCCACATCCATGTTTCCTCAATATGTAATATTATTTCCATCCACCTACAATTGTTTAAATCCAATTTTTCCCTTTCGGTGAGTTTTTAGTAAAGGATATGAAAGGAATCTTTTGTCGTTTTTTCGTACGAGGTACTTTTTGACTTTTTCGACAAAAGTACGAAGAATGTTTTTTTATCTTATACGGAACGAATGGATATTTACGGTTTTATAAAGCCTTATTTTCATGAAGCTTCCTCTAAAAGATTTCATGACTATTTTCAATAAAATCTCTTTCTTTTAAAATTGCATGACGTTTTGTGAAAAGAAATTGATTTTGAAGAAGAAAGGATATTTTCCTCAAGAATTCATTTCAAATGTTTTATCAAAATTATTTTCCATATATGATAACATAGGGTTCTGTTTCTATTCCAATTATTACATTTATTTGGTTATGTTGTGATGGAATTATTTTTATGAATTCCTTTATCTTATATGAATTGTATGATGATGTCACGATGTTTAAGATTCCCATTTGTATTACATGGGTTATGCAATGATGTATGATTTATGATTTTGTGTAACACATAAGAATGGTATCATTATGAGATGGGTGGGACCTATATCTCCCTCCAATTAATTGGGTAAAGATTTTATATCTCATGAGATAGACATGGCTGGAACGGTAGGTTATACAGGTTCAGTGAAACAGGACTGAAACGAGGGTGACTCGGTTCAGAAAGGGACTTTGTCCACTAAGATAGTCTTGGCAATGAGTATTGACTAACAAGAAATGATTCTTTATGATTATGTGTGTATGTCACAATGTTTCATGTTTTATGTTATGATTATTGTGATTACATTTCACTTCCATGATTTATCCCATGTTATGAAATTATGCTCTCTTTTGCAGGATAAGATTTTCAAAATGTTATGTTCTTATGATGTGATTGATATTTATTTTGTTTACCCTTACTGAGCATTTGAGCTCACCCTTTTATGTTTTCATTTCCCCAGTATATAAAGAACGGTTTTAGGTAAAAAAAGGGAAGATCTTTATGGGAGATGTTGAATATCTTTCACCATGATTAGAGATTTTATTCCGAGTTTCCAAAGACACTAAACTATTACGGTCCTTGTGTCTGTGTTTTTGTTATATACTAAGTATTCTGCAAATGTAATGTAATGTCAATGTACGTCAAGTTTCGGGTCTCTACAGTTGGTATCAGAGGAAAGGTTTAGTCAACCTTTGGAAACTAGGATGCGAAAACGTTAGTGAGATCCCTAGAGATATTTCTAAGGTATGTCTATGTCTAGGGATGTCCCTAAGGATAAGTATAAGTATAGGTTATAGTACTAGAATTACGCTAACGATCAAAGAATTAAACCTAAGATGTTAGATATTGAAGGTACTCCCCCTTTATTATGTTGCTTTCCCTAGCATGATTTTGCCTCTCGCACTATTCTTTTTGGGTTTTAGACGATGGCTAGAACCCGAAGGAACCGTGTTGATCAATGGAATGGACAATGCAATGATTTCCCTCCTGAACAAACAAATTTTATGGGAGATGGAGTTCAAAATATTATTGCTATACTTACACAAGATATGAATCATTCTGGACATCCAAATGAGCAGAGAAGGGAACAATATTCTATTGAGTCCTTCATGAGGCAACGTCCACCTTCTTTCAGTGGGACTTCCGATCCACTTGTTGCTGAACAATGGATCAGTACCACTGAAAAGATATTTTTAGTTCTTCAATGTTCTGAGCAGGATAAAGTCATCTTAGCAGTATATCATTTGGAAGGTGAAGCTGATCAATGGTGGAATCATATCAAGAATACGAGGCCAAGAGATGAAATTGAGTCCATGGAATGGGATGAGTTCAAGAACTTGTTTTTCAGTAAGTAATTCCCTCGTATTCTTCGAACAAAGATGGAAATAGAGTTTCTTGAGCTGAAGCAGAAGGATGATGAATCTCTTGGTATATACGAAGATAATTTTACAAGACTTGCAAGGTATGCATTTGGCATTATCATCCAACCTGAAAGTAAAGTTGATCGATTTTTCAGTGGCTTAAAACCAAGTCTTCGAAGGGCATTAGCTATAAGAGACTTCAGTAGCTATGAAGAAATTTTGCGTTGTGCTATCACGGTAGAAATGGAAGTTGGTGTTACATATCCATCTCATAGTTTTGACAAGAAACGAAAGATGGAGTTCAAGGAGAAATCTCAGAATAATGGTGAAAAGAAGATGAATGTTTCCTTCTTCTCAAAGTGTGGAAAGAAGCATGGTGGAGATTGTCTTAAAGGGACTAGAAAATGTTTTATGTGTGGAAAATAAGGTCATCGAGCAGCTGAGTGTCGGAGTAATGGAAAAAGGGTTTCTAATGATGGGAATAAAGAAAAGACTGCAGAGAACGCACCACCAACACTTCAATGCTTCAAGTGCAATGAAATGGGGCATTATGCTAATAAATTCCCTAATCCAAGTGTTAGTGATGATCGACATGAGCAACCACTTAAGGCAAAGGACAAAGGGAAGTCACATGCGATCACTATTGGCGATGTTGAATATGACAACAATGTGGTGGAATGACTAAGTGTTTATGTAATGGGATTCCAAAATAATGTTGTATATAGTATCGTGGAATTTTGGAATATTTATGTATTGGTATACTGTGGTTTTCAATGGTAATGGTAACCATGGAATGTGATTGAGATATTTTTGAAAAAAAAGATGGTATGTGCATAATGAAGGGATAAGGAGAAAATGAAATGTTTGACAGTATTCATGAGCTCATGATTGATATATGTAATAAGTGATATCATAGTTTGAGTATATAGAATTTTGAGGATTTTGGTATGTGGAAAGTGTTAACTTTTAATTCCATTCATGTTTTCACTAAGGATCAATGGGTATTCAAGAGAATACATGATTAAGGCCTTTGAATGTTTGGAATGTGACCAACAAGACATATCTTATGATATATGGGGATCAACGACGGTATTAAATCTCTGGTAATCGTTTTCACTATATTATGAGAGTGGACTGCAGTATTATGGATAAGCCTAAAGATTGGAATGGATTATGTTGGACATAAGTTAGTATTGTTTAAGGATAGAATTTTTTTCCGATATTATTGATGGGATATTATAGTAGTATAGTTTTAGAAAAAGGACAACCTACAGGACAGGAGAAAGCCCATCGCTTCAGACAAGGCTGTGGGAATCGACCCCATAATCGAAGTGCGACTGACCTTTATCGCCTACCACTGACCTACAGGATGTCCCTGGTTAGTAGAAACTAGTTTTATTTTATTAATCGGTATGATATATGAAGTATAAGTTCATTTTTGGAACCATATACGATTAACCATAAGATGGACTTATAACTTTTGCTAACCTTTTGTTTGAAAGAGATGGAATGACCCATCATTCTATCACATGATCTTCTAACACATCAAGAATGAAAAATTCAACTTCATTTCTTTAAGAGATGGATTGGAAATTGTTAAAAGAGCGACAAACGATGAGACTATACCAAAATCACGAAAGTATTTCTTCTAATTCCAATTTCATCAACTTTGGGAAATGATCTTGAAAACCAAAAATGTTTCCCTAGTGCTCTTATATCTGATGAATCAGATGGTACCTTAGATCATCACAAATTTCTGGCTTTTTGATTGCTAGCTTTTCCATATCCATGTTCTCTACCACTCTCCATCAGAACATGATGGTTAGATTTCTCTTCCATATCCATATTTTCACCTATGTGGAAACCCAGTGATTAGTTTATTTGGGTAACCATTACGTTTCACACTTTTATTTTTAAAGATTGGTTTTGGTATTCCTTTTTACGATGTGGGTTTCTATTAAAGAAACTTTCGAGTAGCAAACCATTTATAACCCCGACGAATTTCGAGGGCGAAATTCATTTTAAGGGGGGTAGAATGTAACACCCCGAGATTTTCTGAAAAATATTCTTTTTAATTTCATTAATGTCTTGTGTTATACGCTACACCAAAAGGAGCATTCACAACACACATCTATGACTTGGCTTTAATTACATGCAATCGCGACCTTTCACGATAGCGTCTGTTGTACGCAACACCAAGTTTCGCTAAACAACGATATGCTATTAAAATATTATTAAAACTAGCTGTTATGAATAGTAATAACCACTTTTTAAAATCTTGTAAATTTTATTTTTCAAAATGGACTTCATTTTTGGATTCGGAATATCGAAATTATCTTAGGGTGAAATTTTGGTGATTTTCGGATAACTTTCATATTTTGATGAATAGTGGAAATTACTAAATTTTAATTAAAAACAACCTTTTCAATCGAAATAATTAATAGTGATAAATTATTAATTTTAGTGGTTTTAAAGTATATTTATAATATATTTTTACAATTTAATACAATGTTGGTCATTGGATGTAATTTCACATTCAAACCAGTTATAAACAAGTGTCAATCTTTTGATAGTTATTATCTCTTAAAAACACGCTAATTGTTATGACGATGGGAATTAATTTTTAAATTAATTAATGCAACTGATATGTTTTGAATTTGGTAAAATAGACATCATTTTTGAGTTCATAATATCAAATATAGCTTAGGCCTAATTTTTGGTATTATTCGGAAAACTTTCAATTTTTGATGAATAGTGAAACCACTAAGTGGTAGTTAAAAAAAACTGAATTGTTCATAAAATTTAATTTTACCGCTTCTGTGAGTGTAATTTAAAAAATCCGAGAGACACGGTTGATGTCAGTAAGTAAAATGTGGTTCAATGAGATGAAAATAATTTTTTGGTGAATAGTAACTTATTACTTTTTATCACGGTTAAAAGTAAATAGGGTAATTAAGGGTAAAAATGATATTATTATTACCCTAACACATGTCCAAATTCTATTGGATAAGTGTAATTCGACCAAAAACAAGATTAGGAATAAAATATGACCATTTAGGCCCACTTGGATTAGATTAGGACATTTATTATTATTTAATTCAAAGAAGAGTTAAAAGAGTTAAAATCAAAGTTTATTTACTAAAACATTTTTAATATAGGTTTATACATAAGATAAATTCGATTTTAAATATTCATTAGAAATCTAAAAAGATTTCATACATAATGGTATTTTATTTGTAATTTTTAGACATCAAATAAGTTAATTTATTTATGACACAAAGATGATGCAGTAATTATCTTATTAATGAAATATTGACATAATTGATGTTATAAATAACCAAATAGATCTAATTTGGGACTTTTTATGAATTCCACTAATTTTATAGGTTAATATGACATGTTAGTATTGATGTAATTAACTTTGTTCGAACTTATCATTCTTTTATGATTTTCGAAAAAATCCATTACTAAATAGTGTCAAAATTGACACAAAATAGTTTTTAAATCAAATATTATATTATTAATTGTTATGTTATTCCTAAAAATCTAAGGTTCGGCCAAATGACTTAGATAAGGATATATATATTAATAATAAACAATTTGGGGTTATTTTGGCATGTTATAGTAAGTGTATTAACCATATAGTGTAAGAAAACAAAAAGACACGGTAAAAGTTAAATTATATATCTTAGAGTTAAATCTAATTGATAAGGTTAAAATAATAACCTAAACTTGTCTAAATACTATTGGTTTATAGTATTTCGACCCATCCCCACTTTAGATTCGAAATAAGACCCTTCGGAACCATTATAAACCGATTTTGACTTTAATATAATATAATATTTTGAGATATTCCTAAGGTGCCCCTCTCCTCCCTTATAAAAGTACACCTCCTCCCCCTCCACCTCAGACCAATTTGAGCACTCAAGCTCAGCCAACCCCTACCAAAATCCCTTATAAACTTCCCTAGAATTATACTAGAGGTCCTGGTTTTCTTCAAAGACCAATCTTAGTTCCCTAAGTGGAGGATTCAAAGAGTCGTTTCAAAGAAGAGGTAATATCCATTACCGATCTTTTCAATTTCTTTCTTCTTCAACTTCTTCTTATTTAGTTGTTTCATGACAAAGTAATAACATCAGTATTACTTACATACTGATATGTTATTATAAATATGAAACAACCCTAATTCATCTTCTATCCATCCTACGGAAAAATGAAATCACCGCGCGTGCGTACGTACGGAATACCGTCTCCACACCGTGGTGTAATCTATTTTCCACCACCACCTTAATAGGATGGGTATAATGGTGTAATGAGTAACTATATATGATTATTATAAAGTTATATTGATACTGAAATAGTCTACATACACTTCAACACAATTCCATGACCATGGGAATGATATCATCGCTCGTGCGTACGTACGGACTACTGTCTCCACGAGGCGATGAGATTCATTCTCAATGATTAACCATTCATGAATGATTATAAAGTATATATAATAAGTACTAATTAAATATATGACATAATAATGATACTGGACTTATGTAAATTTATATGTATGTCATCTACTTAATTCCATTCACTTCAATAAGGAAACTAAAACAGCGTTCATGCGTACGTACGGACTACCGTCTCCATGAACGGTGTATTTCATTCCATTTATCAATATATTATATATATATATATATATATATATTCTGAATATATATTATATATAAATCATGTTTTAAATTATGTATATAAGTAATCATGATCCAAGTAATCATATTAATAATTACAAGTTAAAAACACGAATGGAAAATGAGACAATTTTACCCAAAACGCTACTTTAACATGAATTTACAAAAGAACGGGTAATATAATGTATTAAGTGGACCATATATGATATAATAACAATTAATATGATTCTGGAATAAGTCAATAACATGATTTAAATCATTATACAGGAGGTTCGGACACTTACAAAGAAAATCAGACCTAAGGTAAGGGAAATATCACAATCTTATTTTTATCCGAGATTGTTTATACTTTAGTATTTACTGGGGTGTATTTTATCATCCACATCCATGTTTCCACAATATGTAATATTATTTCCATCCACCTACAATTGTTTAAATCCAATTTTACCCTTCGGTGAGTTTTTAGTAAAATATATTAAAGGAATCTTTTGTCGTTTTTTCGTACGAGGTACTTTTTGACTTTTTCGACAAAAGTACGAAGAATGTTTTTTTAACTTATACGGCACGAACGGATTTTTACGATTTTATAAAGCCTTATTTTCATGAATCTTCCTCTAAAAGATTTCATGAAAATTTTCAATAAAATCTCTTTCTTTTAAAATTGCATGACGTTTTGTGAAAAGAAATTGATTTTGAAGAAGAAAGGATATTTTCCTCAAGAATTCATTTCAAGTGTTTTATCAAAATTATTTTCCATATAAGATAACATAGGGTTATATTTCTATTCCTATTATTAAATTTATTTGGTTATGTTGTGATGGAATTATTTTTATGAATTCCTTTATCTTATATGAATTTTTTGATGATGTCACGATGTTTAAGATTCCCATTTGTATTACATGGGTTATGGAATGATGTATGATTTATGATTTTGTGGCACACATATGAATGGTATCATTATGATATGGTTGGGAACTATATCTCCATCCAATGCATTGGGTAAAGATTTTATATCTCATGAGATAGACATGGCTGGAACGGTAGGTTATACCGGTTCAGTGAAACAGGACTGAAACGAGGGTGACTCGGTTCAAAAAGGGACTTTGTCCACTAAGATAGTCTTGGAAATGAGTCTTGACTAACGAGAAATGATTCTTTATGATTATGTGTTTATGCCACAATGTTTCATGTTTTATGTTATGATTATTGTGATTACATTTCACTGCCATTCTTATCCCATGTTATGAAATTATGCTCTCTTTTGCAGGATAAGATTTTCAAAATGTTATGTTCTAATGATGTGATTGATATTTCTTTTGTTTACCCTTATTGAGCATTTGAGCTCACCCTTTTATGTTTTCTTTTCCCCCGGATATAAAGAAAGGTTTTAGGTAAAAAATTGAAGATCTTTATGGGAGATGTTGAAGATCTTTCACCACGATTAGAGATTTTATTCCGAGTTTCCAAAGACACTAAACTATTACGGTCCTTGTGTGTGTGTTTTTGTTATATACTAAGTATTCCGCAAATGTAATGTAATGTCAATGTACGTCAAGCTTCGGGTCTCTACAGGTATCATCATGATGAGAAAATGTTTTTCATACCATAAATCCTTAGTTTTTAACGAAATCGATCCACATGATACATCAATACAAAAATTCACAACAGCACGATATATCAAAGAGAATTGTAATTGGATATGAAAACTCAAATGATACAAGGACAGAACCCTAAAAACTCGATCCCAAATGGGATGGGACATATATCATACATACGGTATATTCTTATTGATATTACTAAAAAAATGGATGTGGAATGTCATACACCACTTAATAATGAAATGATTCTCAATAATTACATTGTATAGATACATTACATAATCAAGAGACCGAGTAATATGATCTAAAACTAAAAGAAACCATTTTTAATACCAAATGATTCAAAAATACACATATAGTTCATTTCCACATGACCCTCAAATAAATTACCCATATTTTCTCCGTCACAAGACTTTAAATTATATGGAATAATATCGAACATGTGACGTTCAACTGTAGTATTACCCATACTTCCAAGATTAAGATTTTTGGGAAACAACCTCAGCAACTTGAATGTCAAAACAAGGGATTCCTCTCAGGAGATGATTTCATGAATTCATAGACAATGTTTTTAGGGATTCAAACCTACTTTATTTCATCAAAATGACCTTTATCGTTACTGAAATGATGTTAAACTACATAGCTAACATCCCTATAAATATAATTTAAGATGCTATGAGAACTATGTAAGTCTTGATTATCTTTCTATTTTGATGTGTAGAGACCCCTTGAGCTGGTATCAATGTCCCAAAACTATATAGTAAATATTCACCGATCCACTATTGTAATCTCTTATTGTTAGTGAATGAAACATTTTACACTATTGGTTTATCAAACTGATCATAGCTCACATGGGATTAGGAAATTTTTTAAGGGAATCCCTTCATGATCGAGGCATATTTGTTCACATCATGGATATCATGGAACTAGATATATGTCCATAATGGGATGACTAAACAGTATTGTCACAGGAAACTATAAAGCATTATTGACATCTCATGCATGATAGAAAACAATTAATTATAATGAACACCACCTGAGTCGTCCATTATTATTTTTATTAGTCTCTCACCATAGCTACATTAATTAAATAAATGTGGCTTGACTCTTATAATCCCATGGTATGTAGAGTCGAACATCTCACAAATCCTAGTTCTAGCCACAATAATCCATGGTAAAAATAACCCCTCCTTGTATGGGTCATACCTGTGTAATAAATACTTCTGTATTTATTCCTATCATTATTGAATACATAGTGACAATGATAACTCAAATCCAAGTTTTGGAAATAATTTCAATGGAGAAAACTTATTCTTTTTCATATGGTACAGATATTATGGGAGAGTTTTATATTAAATAAGAAAGTGAAAATTGATTCATTTTTTCATAAGGAAGGTAGTTACCATCAAATATCTAATACTTGGTCCAGACCTATCAATCAATGTGAAAAAACCCCCTCTGTGTATGGGTAACAACTATTTAGAGTGTTTCTGATTCACGAAAAACCTATGAGTTGATTAATTTCATCTTATGATATGTAGTGATGGCTAGATCTCAAATAGTGAGTCTATCCAGAATGATCAATTCAAAAACACCTCCCATATCTGTATACATCTGACCTATATAAGGAGATTCCCATTGTAGAATTATGTCCAGAATTTTTCATTCTAACAAATTATATATTATGAATCCCAGGTCTCAAATCATTGGTCCATCCATAAAAATCAATAAAAATGTCCCATCTACTTATGGGTAAGACCTTCACTCAGATTATGGCATTGAAGATCTAATTTTTACTAGTTTCTATAATCAAAAGATATTTAATTATGCCTAGATATCATATCCTATTTTCGACTATAATAATAAATGGGAATAATCTACGACTCTACATATTCCATAGAATAACATGGAGACATTAATATTCAAAAACTATGTAGGTTTTTATTCCTTTAATCCCAAGATATGTAGTGACACTGGATCTACTATACCGGGTCACATTGTAATAATAAATATAAAAAATAACCCATATGTGTATGGTCTATACAAGTGAGCTGAGAATCCAATTAAATAAATAATATTGAATTGATTCATGTCATCACATGATAACAATTTACAACAAAATTGATGATCATGTGTCCATCTATGATAATGTAAGATAAATATCACCACTATAATTTATATTAGACATTTGTGGAGAGTTTCCCACTCAGTAACTAAGTGATACTTGTTTCCTATCATCACCAAATATGTAGTGACACCCAAATCTCTAATCCTTGGTCTAGTCACAATAATAAATGGGAATAAATGGAACCCTATGAGTATTATCCTAAAGAATTTTGTGTTTTTTTCGTTCATGTGTTGTATATGGATTGTTTTATTTCGACACATTATATATAGTAACACCTAAATCTCTTGTCCAGGGAAAATCCATAATAATCATTGAGAAAAGTTACCCCGCTACACATGGGACATAACATTGTGGAGGGCTTATTCAATAATATATAAAGGAGTCTTGATTAAAAGAACATATGTAGTGACACACATATCCCACATGTTATTCCTAACTATGGGTATCCATCCCATAATAATATTCCCTTCATATCATTAATATATATTGGGTGGTCAACTTAATGGATCTAATTATGGCATCACTCATTCCCTTACAACATGCATAGGGTATCCCAGTGAACACCAAAAATAATATTATGATAAACTGCTATTTAATGAGGTTTATGTTATACAAACTTGTTCTTCCTACGTACGATTCTGATATATATATGTATTTCGTACGCATGAGAAAAATGTACAAAATAAGGCCTTCGTCATATGGATATCCATCAACAAGTGTCTTCATGGATAAAAAAATATTATTGCATATAAATGTTATTGACCACTAACATATTTCATTAAGGATAAAGTTAAAAATTATATATTATTTCCTATACATGTACCATAAGATGGTAAAGAACACGGAAAATTTTTGTGTTGCATTATGTTAAAACTACATGATTTATGTCCCCACTACATGTAGTTAATGTGTGTATTACCTCACCCATAATTATTCTATAACAATGTTATACAAGAGATTAACACTGATCAAAAAGTGTTTAGGGTGATTCCATAATTTTTTATGTACCTCTGCCTATAAAAAAATTCCTTGAGCACCAGAGGTTTTTACAAACCTTCCACGGCCCGTAAAATGATACCCGACGTCAAGGGACCTATTTTTTGACATTGTTTATCTAATGATGGTCCGACTATATGAGATCATTGATGTTATAGAAATTTTTATTTACAATATAAAAAGGTATTTTGATCCTTATGATCCCGTATGTTTTTAAAATGAATAACATCACCCTTTTTGAATTCCTGATCAATTTATGCATGATTGCACCATATCAAGTCCCATGACCAGAGAACCCCGGGCCCTTATTTATAACATTATTAAATTCCTCTATAAAATAAAAAACATTACACATGACCCAGGTTATCCTAATTAGGTTTTCTTAATACACACTCTCTTAAAATGAACACATGTATCATTACATAATTTTTATACAGTTTAGTCATTGTAATATGATTATGATATTTATCTTTTGAATGTAAAATTCAGAAATCCCTAAAATCCTTCTCAAATGGACATAAAAAATGATATGAAAAATGGAATGAAAGTGTCGTTTGAATGAAATTCATATATATTCATTCAAAATTCATCATTCCAGAGTTTTTCAAAATGATAGATCATATATAAGTGATACATACACTAATAGGGATCACTTTATAGCCTATGTAATAGTGCAGAAAATCTCAATGTACTTCATAGTCACAATAATAGCATTGGTAATGATTTATAAAATTTTTACATTGTGATAATATATTCATTAGGATGATAACTTTTTTGTTGGTTTCTATTAAACATCATGAACATTATTTTTTCTATAAAACATATTCATTCACTTGAATTATAATCCATCATAACCAATTCCTCATGTTGCTATCCGTCTTTTAGATCCAAATGTATTTAGCGGTCACTTTGTCTTTGTCCTTATGAATATAAAATTGGTAATATTTACTGGATAATCCAAAATAAAAACAATATGATTCATTGGAAAATTTTACCCCACTAAAGAGATTGTTCATTTAGCATCTTTTTTCCTGGACTGGACCCCATAAATCATGGAGTTATTTTCCAGACCACCTAGAACATTGTAATCATTCATTTCCAATGGTAGACCTATACCCACCGATTTCTAGATGTAGTCAAACCAGATATTCCATGACTATTACTTATAATATCCATAACTGGACTATTCAGTTATATTTACCATCCTTAATATAATGTCACAATGCATTATACCATGTATCAAATACGTAATTTGACATTCAATTCCCAAAACATTTGTTAGCCCATGTCACAGGACTGGAAACTACCTAACATACGTCCCAAGCATCCCATAAAAAAAACCTATGTACCCCTACATATCCCTTCAAGTATTATACTTTTAATTATTCAACACTTCATCGAATAACGATTTAAATCGTAAAAAAATTTATGGACCAAGGAAGAGAATGAGGACACCTATGATTTACCAAACATGTAAAACATATGGGATCATTCACAAGAGACCCTAATGAACTATGTATTTGTGTATCCTCCTAATAGGAATAGTCCTATGATTCTCATGAGACCAAAAAAATACCCAATATAACTCTTCACTTATTGGTGTTTTGGGTATCCCTCAGTATTTTCACCCCTATTATTAATCATCAGTTCAATATTTTATTTCATGACTTATACATCCCATATTCAATCTATCCAAGTGTACATATCTTCCCTAATATTTGAAACACCACCAATACCCCATAAGGAAAGGATATAGGGTTAGACAACCCATCAAAGACATTCATCATCCCTATTTTCTTTAAAAAGACATCATGCCAGTACACTTCAAAAACATTAATTCTTCAAAATATCAATTAATAATACAGATTATTGGAAAACATCCTGAATAATCATTCATTAGGATGTAGTATCCTCAAAACCTTCATGAATATCCTTCTTTCACTACCAAACATGTATTGTCCATGATATATGAACATAAACCATAATAATAGAACATCCTATCTAGAAGAAACTAAACTATTGAAATATAAATCGATGCTAGAAGACCCTAAACTATAAAAACAAATTGTATGATGTAGGAGTCCCTAAACTATCACAGTACAAGGATAGATCAAGATAAACCTAACCTATTGAAATAAAAGTTATGTGGAAGAAGACCATATACCATAGAAGTTGATAGTTAGAGATATACAACCCTAAACTAAAAAAAGTAAAAGTTCTAAGCTATATATACCATAACTATTGCATTAAGTAGTTTGATTTTGAAGACCCTAAAAAAATGGAAATGAGAGTGTGTGCTAGAAGTCTATAAAAGATTACAGTAGAAGGTTAGGGAAATAATAACCTAAACAATAGAAATATAAGGACTATTATATAAGACATTAAATTATAGATATAGAATGTATGATCCAGAATACACTAAACTGTTGCACCATAAGGATGAATCTAGAAGACCCTAAACTATATAAATAAAAAGCATGATCTAGATGACCAGAGATAAATAGAAATATTTGGTATGAGGTTTAAGAACATAAAATATAGCATTATAAGGTCCAATATTTGAGTCCCCAATCTATATCACATCATCGATCTATTTTACAATAATATAAGTAACCAATTTAAATATTATAGATTCTTTCTAGTTTGAAAATATAAAAAGGGAACCCAGGTAAAAAGTAGCGTCTCTACTGACTATAAATTTACTTTTGTGGGGTTCAGTTAATGTTGAAGACATATAAAATAGAACAGGAGAAAAATATGCCAGGTATAAAACTTATAAAATAGAGGACTACGATAATAATGAGTCAATTCCACTACGAACTCCTAATATGAAACATAGGAAAATTATTTTGAAATAAAAAAAGAGATATAGATATTGTAGGGATCATTATTTAGTCATGGAAAAAAATTTACATATAATAATTAATACATTTGACTTAGGAATAATTATAGAAATATCCCTCCATGTTATATGTTTAATGAAATTATTATATTAAATCAAGTAAACATAGAAAATATGGAGTGAATAAATCAATGAGGATCCTCGTAATGGTTAGAGTTAATGAGAAATACAAATTAGTAATTTGTTTTGATTTACGCATTCAAATACATGTATTTATGATTATATTTTATTATACTACGGTCAGGTATCATTGATGATCTATGATATCAACTCAACAAATTATCTTGCACAACATCAATGAATAAAGGATTGGCTAAAATCCTGTAAGGTTACAAATATGTATTCATTAATAACATTAAAATGGATGATTCCTCACATATTGAAGCCTCCTCTAAATTTTAAAAAAAGTGGCACAAACACATTAACCCATAGCAGGGTCATAATAAAATCTTGTTAGCTTAAATTTCTAAGGAATCCATAGAGTAATTATAGGTGTGTATTAAGTAATAAATTTTCAACCTCTCCATTTATTTGACTACTCCATGTGGATGAAGAGTCAAAACTATAGAAGGAATCTCTTTAGAGCCTCTATCAATAGTCTCTAATAATGATGATGATGTTAGAAGATGGGAAATTTTTCCATCATACATAGCATTAAATTCTACTATATCTAATGTCAAGACATCTATATAATCCTCTATCTAATATTATTTTTAATGTCTACTGAATAAATCTTTGAATATTTCCTTTTAGACTAGGTCAGATATATTTTTTCAATGAAGTTGTTCAGGTCCATTTCAATATTGGATTGTTACTGTAAATCAATGATAAAATACCTTATGATATCATTTAATAGATGAAAATTTTTTCCACATTCCCTAAAATCATGATATACATAGTTAAGTTGTTCCTCTAGGAAAAGAAACAACCCCATGGGAGTCTTAATTATCATGTTAGGAATTTTTTTCCAAACTAAAATTCATGGAACTTGGTTATCTGCAACAACAAATATTGGTATGTCAGATAGATGAATAATTGAATGTGGGTATTTAGACATTATATTTATTGACTGAACAGATGAATAATAAAGAAAAGAGATCTCGTGAGATCTATAATAAATTCATGCATCATTTTTCACTGGAATTGATTCTCAAGAATCCTTAAAAATCACGATACCCTTAATTGGATGTTTGTCACTATGACAATAGCACTTCAATAGAGGCTCCCGAAAATCGTGAATCAACCGTATTTCCACCAAAGATAACTGTTCTGGTGAAGCACGATGCTTTTATAACTGACAGGTCAATCACTTAAATACAACTCATGGTTAATATTCTAATAAATCTTGGGAATACTCGAAATATATAATGTTAGGTGCTTCGAAATGAAGAATAATAATGTCAGCAATTTATCTACACGCACAAATATAGGAAAAATTTAGGGAATAATTCTATGATTTCTATGGCCATGCACACCAACTAATGAAAGGGGATAAACTATGTATATATCCAATATTTATAGATAATTTATATGGTGTTTTTGGATCATGGATAATCATCTCATCTATGTGTGGTAGAAGAACCCCATCCAAGAGAGAGATTTTATATAACCGTTGGTAGATATATAAATCATAGTTATTGAAAATTATCCCAATATGTGAATGATATAGAAATAATTTGAAATATTAATGTTTCAAAAATAAGTAAAAATCCTCCTATGTACATAGTTTCATCACCTCAACCAATGAAACATTCGATAGACTGGGAAAAAAGAACCATTCGGGTTTCTAGTAATTTTATGATATTTGTAATAATAGAAAGTCTCTCTTATCAAGAAATATAATATCTATAAGGAGAAACCAATACAGTAAATGATTTTTCATTATTTAATATTACTAAAACGTTTATAATGGTGAGGAAGAGTTATAATGACTATACTAAGATGTTATCCACCTTATATTGAATAGTAAATCACATAAATGCCTTCAGGAATTCCCATGAATGCGTCACAGGTGGGAAATTACATACAATCCAATACATGTATAAAACCTACCAGAATAAGTCATGAGGATTTATGTAGTCCCATATGGTATCTTTATAAGGATTTCTCCCATGATTCATGAATAGGCCAATAATATCTTATGATGTTTCAAACCTCTCGGGATGGGCATCGATATGTTTTTATAGCAGCTGACCAAGTCCCACTATGGAAGAGGAATATGTTGATCTAGCCCATAAAATAAAAGACTGATTTTGGGTTCATATAAATCATTAAATTCAACTAAATTATGGTTACCATGTCTGGTTATAGTTATATTTTTTTTGTGGGGTCATCCCAAAAATCAATAATAGGAATAAATTCATCATAAATTTCCACAAAAGAAGTAATTAATCCTAGTTAGTAAATAACATGTAGCATGATCCCAAAATTTTCATGAGTCAGGTAAAAATAATTAGTTTTGGGAAACTAATGGCTAATTATATATATAAGAAGTTCCTAGAAATGAAACATGAAAAGAATATACGTCCATGTATATTCATAAAAAATGAATAGTGGGGTAGCTGGTTCAAGAATTCTTTGTAGCTATACCTGACCCATAAATTCCTTTCCCATTCATTAATGAATTTTAAACCATGTGACTTATCCCATTGTTAAATCTATTCACTGAACATATCATTCAATGAGGAGATGAATAATCTTGAATCACTATATTTAATTGAATGATAGGAAATAACCCAACCATCTAGACCCTGAGGGGATTTCACTAATATATATGAAAACCCTTGTAGTGTTGCTACAATTCATCGACTATACATAGAAATTATCATTTGGATATAGTCCAAATAACATGAAAACCAATTATATGGAATATTATAATTGGGTAAGCAGTGGAAGAATCTTCCAAAAGACAAAATCCTTATAATATAAGCTGGTGTGTGAGAACATAGACCTGAGGACCATGTGGGAAAATACCCTTCAGTTCCTTGTGGTTAGAAAAAAATAGATAATAATGGTACATATTATTATTCTATAAAATAATATCCTTATTATTAGATAATTTAGATAATTTATTATAACTAGAAGCCATCTACATAAGTGATTGATGAATATATGAGGACTATAATCCTAAAAGGTTAATTGGTTAAACAATTCCAGTAAATTGAGAAATGTCTTCTAAATTGCAAGACCCATCACCGATACCTCAAATCACTTGACCCATAGAAAATCTCGTGATCTCATGATTATATTTTATACCTCATGATTAGATGGGCATATGATTGTCGACCATGTTCTATAATGATCATCTGGTTATGTGAAAAAAAACATCATTGGACCATGAAAAAAACACCATATAACCCCACAATGAAATACATATAGGATATCAAGAGGATTTTACCATTTATTATTTTAATGATAAATTATGAAAGACACTCACATTCACACAAGGATGTAATGATTTGTGAACACTTGTTTGAATCATGAAAATAAGTCATGAGAAGTTGGTCTTAAGATGTGGTATTCTGATGTAGGCATACTAGATTGGAGAAATCACAAGAGATATGAATTATGAGTTATTAGTTGAATAATAGAGACCCTCACTCCCCTATAAATATGATTCTGTATAGAATACACATGTCACTTAGAAGACCAAATGCTTCTCAGGACACATTCCTATAAAATAATCAAGGACTTGAGTAGTCTTCTAATCTCATCAGATATGATTTCTTGTCCAATAAACCTCACTTTTTAGAATGAGTGGTTTTCTGAATAACACCAAATAATCATCAAAATATTTTTAATTTATGTAATATATGGATCATTTGTAATATTTTCCCCACAACTATAAGGATATAGAAACATATCTACATGAATACCATGTGTCTACATTATTCTTATAGTATAACCCCAAGAGGTCAGGAAATCACATGATCTATATAATTTCATGTGATGATGTAATGTTCTATATGTGATCTAATACTGATCATGAATAATCTATTGGAGTGTTCTTCTAATAATGAATCTCCACTCTGAAAAGCTAACATGTTCATGTGATGGATTTCATGTGAGCCCCCAATATCATGAAGGATCCCTTCAGCATGCCACCATCATCAAAAGAAGCCCTTTGAACTTTCATTTTGATCATGTGACAGACCATAAGAAAGTGTAGTTACTATCCAAGAAAAATTTCACACATCGTTAGGATATTCCTTATTTATCATGAAACAACTAGACTGAAAACTAATATGAAAATTCAACATTTCCAGTAAAATAATGAATAGAATATGAAAAATGAGGAAACATCCCATGATATGAAGATATTTTTTTTCATTTTAATGGTTTATATGCCTCATTTGATCATTATTTATCATGAGAAGTACCTATAAAAACCCATATTTATTTTATATGGTCATCTGACCTTCTTAATTATTCCCACTAAGGGCCGACAAAAATTATTCTTCGATCACAATTAATCCTCTTCAAAATTATTCATAGACTTATGAAGAATACAATATATGTTATAATGACCAAGTGGAGGTTTTTTAAATTACAAAATGATCATCAAAAATACCATTGAATTTATGTTGGTCCAATAAATATGGTGAATATTGAGTTAACATGCAGTCATTGATTTTAATGCGATGCCACGGAAGGCCCATGAAAGAAATGTATGAACCCTGTGATGTAATAATCCACCCACCAAATCATGATCATATATTGGATATACAATCCATAAATGGTGTGATAGATCCAGGGAGGTGATGCCTATAAATTCCTCCCCTATGTAGAAAAAAAACATATTTAACACAATATTCAAGGCACCCCCATGGTTGTTCAAAAACAAAAGAGGACTTATTAGAGAAGAGATACATGTAATAACAAGAATCATAAGTAGGTAAAACCCATTGAATCACATATGGAATTACATATATTGTATATTTTCTTTGTGTAATCACCTTATTGATCTTGATATGGTATCTTTGTATTCCTTCAAGATTATGAGATGAAATTTACATTTGTCTACTTCGCAACATGAAACAACAACAGCATAATTATTAATAAGAATTGAAAACTGTATGCAGTAAAGGTTAAAAAATATGATATCCTTACATGAATATAGATGTGATTATTTTCATTTTAAAGGATCATATGCTTCATATGGCTTACTCAGATCATGTGAAAAAACATATCATGTCAGCTATGTAATGTGAAGTCATCCATACGTGTCTGTTGAGTCATGTGATGTCCTCTTAAAATGTTATCCATGTAAGGATAAGTCCTCTAGACATGTTATAAAGGCCATGTGAGTTACACTATACATGTATGTAAATTCATGAGTTATATCCCATACTTAAAATAAATATCCTAAAAAAACCTTTGTACATGTTGGCTGCATTGAAAAAAGTTCATTGGACATATCTTTTGCATCATGTGGAAGACATCTGACATGTAAACCCTTATCAAATAGAACCATTATATTTGTCTACATTTATCACATGAAGGTCAACATAACTATTCATCTAAATCATGTGGTATACCTATGGAATGAGAAATTCAATAATATGAAGAACTGTGGTCATGTAAAACTTTTTGGGAAGTGGTCCCTTCATATCTCTAGTTATTCTAGAATATTCCCCTATAATGAATTTGACTATGATAAAATTAATTAGAACATTGATGTTTTGTAGAGTATAAAGACAAGAAGAAGTTGAATATCACAAAATTGTAAAAAGGTATACCAATGCACATAAGGTAACATCTAATAAGAAAGAATGAAAAACAAAACAACATTTCAAAATTGCGAATGATTCAAACATTTTAGACTCTGAAATAGAACTGAATCAACTGACCAAAAATATTATTAAATTCTACAAGAATAAAATTGGATTCAAGAAATCTTTTAATAAGTATGGAAATGTTCCAATAAATGTAAGATGTTACAAATCAAAAAATATGGGTCACATCAGAACTAACTACCCTGAAATTAAAGGATAAAGAAAAATGGTGGAGAAGAAATATCAGAAGAAAGATGAATATGAACATAAAAGAAAAAACCATTGAATGATATTTTGAATATTTATAATGACTCAAGATTCTCTTAAAGAATGATTCATAGAAATTCCCATATTATCTGAAATCCCATATGTACATCATGAGTATAATTTAAAAATATGTATAAACATGTTACTCTTATGATTATAACTATGATAGATACTTGAATAATAAATTTGTGTCTCGCTATTCAATTCTAGAAGAAAAATATTAATCTATGAAAATTAAGCGAAAATCATTGAAAATACTAAAAATGATATTTTTATTGCAAGAAAAAAATTTAAAAACAACATCAACTAATAGTTGAAAATTATAATTAATAAATATCATATTATGTTATTCATGAAAATATAATAATAAAACTACATAGTGATGGGAAATATTATAAATGTTCTTCAAGTATATTAACAAAATGAGTGAACAAATTTCAATAAATATTTGAAATGAATTTTTTTAAAAGAATAAAGTTTAGAATAGAAAGAAAGGTTGAAAAATCAAAATTCATCAAAAATTATCTTCTTCCCAATTAAAAAAATGTTACCTAAAATTATCATAGAATAAAAGGGAATTTCACTCAAAAGTTTTATTCAAAAAATATTAAATAAGTGGTATTAAAAATGATATTATTTTTAAAAAACAATTTAGAAGCTATTAATAAAAATATTTTAAGGTTAAGGCAAATCTAGATTTCCAAATATTTTCTTGCTGACCAAGTTAGACGCAATGAAATATCGGTACAAAAACAAAAATATGTTTAAATGATTATAAAGGAGAGATGCCTCATGAAAAAAAATTATATATGTTATATGGATCGTGGGTTTTCCAGATAAATGAGCTATGACTCTAAAAATTCTCCTACACTGACACAAATATATGGAGGTCTAGTTTCCTTTGGAGACAATGTGAAAGGAAAGATTGTTAGTATAAGGCACTGGCCTTAAACCTTACTTAATATTGAATTAAATGAATAATTCACATTGAGGATGTTTTCAGGTTTAGAGTTTTAGAGAATTAGGTCATAACTATTACATCTCAAAAGATTACAAAGTAGTCACTTCTACTAAATTTCCATAAAATAAACTCTTAAAAAGAAACATGTCTAGTTCCATGTTTTAGATAGCATGACTTTCCCTTGATCCCATCCTTTACCCTATTCCACATTAAGCCCTGTGAAAAACATTTCGAAAAAACTTGGGTTGAGCATAAAAATCTCAGTAAGGGATACAAAAATAATGAAAACTATTAGTTTTTCAAAACAACAAGTAAACCACGTATACTTTATCAAAGTAATACCATTCACCTTTAAGAAGTAGTAAAAACTATTCACTGAATAAAATATCATTACGTACCCTTTTGTAACCAAAATATTACTATAAAACCTATATAATGAACACATAACATATAAAGGTAACTTGGGACATAAACATACTTAAATGGAATAACCATACGGTCGACTTCCACACATATCCCTTAATGGAATAGCCATACGGCCGACTTCCATACCCAATGCATTGGAGGTTATAACATAACCACCCATCCTGCTATTCCTGGAACCACCCATCATATGGTTTATCACGTAACCACCCATAAAATGTCCAAGTACCATAATTAGACATAAATATTGAAAATATAAACATTTGAATAAAAACATTTCATTTGCAATCACAACAAGTAATTACAAGATATTGAAATAATCAATCCATTTTCAAAAACCATTCAAAAGAGATTTTGGAATCAAAGTGTCCCATACCACCTTGTATCTTTTAACAATTTAAACCATTAATATCCATATAAATAAATCATTAAAACCATTTTTAAAACATGGATATTAATACGAACTAATCATTAAAACATTTAAAGGGACATTTTGGTTAAAGGGTTTTTACCAAAATTAGAGACACTTGAATACAATAATTGAGGAATAACATTTAATCAGAACATTATAATATCATGAGAATAAATGGATTCATGATATAATATTACAAAGGAAAGTATATACACCATATAAGAGTGAATTCATGCATAACAACAATGAAGTCTCAATGGAAATGTAAATTGAGATGAAATCCATTATATATATGGTATCCTTAAATTAAAGATAAATCTATCACATAATTATGTGTGAGAAATATAAATACACCCAATATAAGTTTATATTAAGTGTGAAACAATCATAGGTCATTCACACATAATCTTGGAAAAACAAAACCAATGACATAGATATTTATCTCAATGAAATGAGATTGAGTTATGACTTCCCATACAAGTTCGTAAGAATTTATCAATGAGATTATTATGTGTAGAAATATTATATCCACACAATGGTTTGTGGAAATTGAAACATAGATATTCCACACATAATATTGGCATAATAAAATCAATAAGTAGAGGTTTAACCCAAATAATTGAAAGTGGGTTAAGAAGTTCCCTTACAGAAATCCGACAGCCTAACAGCGTCATATTAAAATTCAGAAAATGATTTGATGAGAGAGAAAATGGTATCTCATCACTTGGACATAAAATTTACATAAATAAGGATATTTAAAAACATATACCATCATAATATTATGTGAATTAAATGACATAACAAAATATGTCTTTTTAAATAGAGGAGGGTGAAAGGTCCCCTTACCGAGTTGGGTAACTTTCGAAACGTACACCCCATGGAAGAAGGGTCATACAATGAAGATATAAATACCCATAAATAAAATTATAGTAAAAAAGTGTATAATAATGGGAATTACATACACCACTCAAAGTAAATTGTGTCAAACGTATCATAAATGTCACGGGAATAAAAGTGAGATGAACAATCCCTTACGAAAACTCGCCAGGCTAACGGTGACACTTAAAACTTCCAAAAATTGATTTACGAGATCAAATAGGGTCTCTCATAATATGGAAAAAAATTACAGTATGATGAATATAAAATAACATCCCCAAACATAAGAATTGTGATCTTATAAGAAATGACATAAAAGAGAGTACTTAAAAAGAAGGAGAGAGGTTGGATCCCTTACCTCGTGTCCGACATGACTCGATCGTTCATTAATCGCATGAATAATAAAATATGGTCAATTTATAATTTCTTAAGGACCTAATTTAAATATTATTATTCATCTAATATCACATATTATAATGTTATAATAATTGTTTAATAAAGTGTGTTCATATCAGACGTTTTTGTCGATATTTGGTTCTTAAGTCGAAAGTGGACTTCTTAAAATTACATGTTGTTCGTGTGGTCAAAGGTTCATTATATCCAGAATGATATTCATGATTTGGATATCATATATATCATATATATCCAGAATACACATGTATTTATAATATTACATAATCATTTAGAGTTAAGAAATGAAATGCATCATTCATGGAGACGGTAAGTCGTACGTACGCATGAACACTACTTTCATTTCTATGTCATATTAATGGGATTAAAACTAAATGAGATATGTATATTTTAATTCCAGAATTATATTAATAATTTATATGTAAAATACATCATATATATCCATTATATATATGTAATTATAATAGTACATTACATTTGGGGATAAGAAATGAAATGCACCGTTTATGGAGACCATAAGCCTTACGTACGCATGAACGCTACTTTCATTTCTATATCATACTTAAATGGAAATAAATAGTAATTATATAAAGGTATATTATAATTTCAGTATAACATCATATATAATAACTTTAAATCCATCCTTTATACATCCCACATATGGAATTAACGAATCAAATCACTTTGAGGGGGCGGTAGTCCGCACTTCCTAAAATGAAGATATCGCGTATACCCATAATGGAATCCATAAAGGTATGCAATAAATGAAAAATACAGAATCTTAAGGAAAACATAAACATTTTATATATCATATATAAATATCGTGACATCTTAATGGCCACCATTGAAGGTGTTAGAAAAATATTGAACAATCATCGTTTCGTGAGGCAGAAATTCGCTATCCATAGAAATAGTATGTTCTTTAACCATTAGATGTAGGTGTGTGTAAGTGTATCTCTAATTATTCTTATAAAAACATCCTAGTATATTTATTATACTGTATTTGTAACAAAATAAATGAATAAAAATAGTTTAGGGGTTGGAGAAGAAAAATAAAACAAAAGAACACAAGTGAAGTCATTATCTTAAAATCAGGTAACTCTATTTGATTTGAGCTCAAAGGCTTCCTTGGGAAGACTTCTGCTCAAAGTTAGGATTCTAGGAGTAAGATATAGATGTGGAGAGAAAAAAAGAGCAGAGCTTGGCCTAACCAATGGCTTGATAGTTGTGGGTATGGAGTTAGAGGTGGGGCCCTTTTATAAGAGGAGAGGAGGGGCACTCTTGGAATGTTACGAAAAGATACTTTATTATAAAATTATTTTCAGATAAAAAGGGTCCCACATTTATATATTTAGAGGATAAGGTGATAAGGGTTCTAAATCCACCAATCCAATAGGTTTTTGACATGTGTAGGTCTTAGATGTTTCATTATCTTTTATTTTATTTAAATCGTTAAATAATGAGTTAATCACTGCATCATCATGGTGTCATAAATAATTAAATTTATTTAATGTATAAAAATTATAAAACAAATATCATGATATAGGAAATCTTTTTATATTTCTAATGAATATATATAGTGAAACAAATGACTTTTATAACCCTATTTAAAAATTGATTTAGTAAAAAAACTCAAGTTTGTTACATTTTTATTTTAACTTTAAATAAAAAGTTATCAATGTCATTTTCCAACCAAAGTGGCTTCATGGGGTCTCCATGTTGACCCATGGATTTTATGGGTCGTCCATGACACATCCCATAAGGTTAGGACATGTGTCTAGGTCATTTCATATTATTAAAACATTATTTTTAACTTAAACTACATTAATTACCTCTAATCGCGATTAAGAACATCAAAAATACTATTCACAAAAAAATATTTTAATCCCATTGAACCACATTTTACTTCCTAATGACAACAATGTATGTTGGATTTTTGAAATTCAAAACACAAAGGTGGTAAAATTTCATTTATATGAAAAATTATTTTTTTAAGTACCACTTAGTGGTTTCACTATTCATAAAAAACTGATGTTTTCTAGAAAAAATACCAAAAATTCACCCTAAGAAATATTTGATATTTCAAATTAAAAAATTATGTCTATTTTAAAAAATTCAAATCATATAAGTTACATTAATTATTTTAATAATTAATTCCTGCTGTCAGAGCAAATAGCGTGTTTTTATGAAACAAAAAGTATCAAAAGATTGACACTAGTTTAAGTCCAATTTCAAGATGAAATTAATTCCAATGACCACTATTGGATTAAATTATAAAAATATATTATAATTTAACTATAAAAACCATTCAAAATATAATCTAATCATATAAATAAATTAGATTAAAAAGAGGTCTTGAATTAAAATACAACATTTTTTACTATTCATTAAAAAATGTACTTTATTGGAAAAATACCAAAAAATTACACAAAGTAAATTTTGATGTCCCGATTCTAAAGAAGAATTTTATTTTGTCAAATATAACACATAAAATTTTGAAAAAGTGGATTTCAAAGAGGTTCGTCATTAAAAGGCGGTTAATCGACCTTTTAAAGAATATTAGAATGTTTACGCTTACAATTGGATTCATTCGAATTTTTAATCCTCTAAAATTTATTGTAAAAAGTAAAAATATTTGAAAAACATATATAATCATTTTGTAGTTAGTTATGGTCATTCACGCCATTACAACGTCAAGGAGTTTACTACAATTTAAAATAATATTATTTTATTATTAGAGATCAACGTAAGATTCCCAAAAAAATCGTTGTTGCTTATTGGGTACGCCATCGAGCATAGCGTCCACTTAAAAGTTATATTAATACTTTATTCAAAAAAAGGATAAATATAAAAATGTCATATTCTTTATTTACCTGGGGTGTTACATCCTTCCCCCCTTTTAGAAATTTCGTCCTCGCAATTTTAAAATTGGGCTTATAAACATATTTGAAAGTCCCACATCGGAACAAGAGTTAGTAAAACAATCACTTTAAAATAATTAAAGAGAAATACAAAGGTCACCCGAGTTAACCCATACTAGGATTCAGTGTAGGAAAACATGGACATAGAGGAGAAAACACAGGGTCATGTTCTGATGGAGAGTGATAGAAAACATGTTTTGGAGAATGTTAACCACATGAAAATCACAAACATGTGATGGGTTAAACGGTATTCGATTCCCTAGTAGGAATAGTTAATAGACAACATTTTTGTTTTGAAGTTACTTTTTATTGAGGAATTTATTCATAAGGAAACATAATTACTTATCATGTTGACTTTCAAATTTTATTAGATTACATAATAAAACTCATATTTTCTCCAAAAGACGAGTTCATAGGAAGACTAGTTCGCATTAAGAGTACTATAGTCAACTTCATGAGAATCACCTAATCCACAAAAGAGAACTATATACTTCCCATGTCATTAGAAATTAAACAAAACCAAAACCAAAAAGGTTAGTACAAGATCAGATAATCCAGAAAAGGATAACTCTTTATAAAAAGAAAATCTATTCTTAATCTCCAAAATTTTTCCAACAAAACCCAAAGTTCAACGAGGACCATTCGATAAACAATTTGTGTATAAAATTCATCAATGTAAACCAAACTATGATTGAATCCCAAATATTTGAAGGATTTAGTCACATAGTCTTCCAAGTTAAATCGTAACCTTTATCTCCAAACAACATCAGTTGCTCTTAATGTCTCGTATTGAAAAGTAATTAACCTAATCACATATCCTCCATGACAGGTTAATAAATTTCCATAGATAACCCAAAATCAACATACTATTAAATCATAAAATCATCTAACTAAAAGGAATCATTCAAACTAAATAGGGACTTCACGTAGTCCAGTGGTAGGTGATAAATACCAGTTGCACTTTGGTTGTGGGTTCGATTCCCGCAGCTTTGTCCAACGCGACGGGTTGTCACACGGTCTGCATGTTGTCCTTTTTACAAAACTATATAATTCTTAATACATTCCCTGAAAACGAGATAAAATCATCAAAAATAACCATAACATAATTTAACCTCAATTTTATCTCATGCCTTTCACTTTCCATCATAACATACAATAACCAATAATTACCTCAAAAGTAAGGATCATATACACCATAATGGTAACCTTTATAATTATTTCATGAACTTCCACATCGATTGGTCATCTCGTACATGATGAATTACAGAACATACCAAGGTACAAGTGGTTGATCATGACTCCTTGATAGTTGGTTTAGAACAACCATGAGTTTCCTCATTGAATCCCATATTTCATCCAGTCTCTTTATCAGAGAACCACCACAGTTTCCTTCAAACCTATTGTCACTTCGGTGCCTGCTATATCCATCCATTCACTAAAAACAGAAATGTCAGTGTGATTATATCAAAAAAACCATCATGTACGAATGAGGAAGATAAACACTAAGATATACTTACTCATTCACTTTATCTAAAACTAGGACTCTTTCTGAAATCCTAACCATTATGGTAATGTCACTTATGCCTAGAGAATACCCTAACCTCTAAAGTTATCTAAACCGACCTCTAATACCAACTATAAGGCCCTGGCCTTAAACCTTACTTAATATTGAATTAAATGAATAATTGACATTGAGGATGTTTTCAGGTTTAGAGTTTTAGAGAATTATAACATAACTACTACATCTCAAAATATTATAAAGCAGTCACTTCTACTAAAATTCCATAAAATAAAAACTCTTAAAAATAAACATGTCTAGTTCCATGTTTTAGATAGCCTTAATTTCCCTTTATCCCATCCTTGACCCTATTCCACATTAAGTCCTGTGAAAAACATTTCAAAAAAACTTGGGGTGAGCATAAAAAGCTCAGTAAGGATACACAAAGAATGAAAAATTTTAGTTTTTCAAAACAACATGAAAACCACTTATACATTGTCAAAGTAATACCTTTCACCTTTAGGAAGTAGTAAAAACTCTTCACTGAATAAAATATCATTACTTACCATTTTGTAACCAAAATATTACCATTAAAACCATATAATGAACACATAACATATAAAGTTAGCTTGGGACATAAACATACTTAAATGGAATAACCATACGGTCAACTTCCACACATATCACTTAATGGAATAGCCATACGACCGACTTCCATACCCAATGCATTGGAGGTTATAACGTAACCCCACGTCCTAGTATTCACGACACCACCCGTCATATGGTATATCACGTAACCACCCGTAAAATGTCTAAGTACCATCATTACACATAAAATATTGAAAATATAAACATTTCAATAACAAAATTTCATTTTCTATCACAATAAGTAATTCCAAGATATTGAATTAATCAATCATTTTTAAAAAACCATTCAAAATAGATTTTGGAATCAATGTGTCCCATACAACCTTGAAGATTTTAAAATTTTAAACCATTAATATCCATATAAATAAATCCTTAAAACCATTTTTAAAACAAGGATATTAATAAGAACAAATCATTAAAACATTTAAAGGGATACTTTGGTTAAAGAGTTTTTACCAAAATTAGAGACACTTGAATACAATAATTGAGGAGTAACATTTAATCAGAACATTATAATATCATGAGAATAAATGGATTCATGATATAAGATTCCAAAGGACAGTATATACACCATATAAGAGTGAATTGGTTCATAACAACAATGAAGTCTCATTGGAAATGTAAATTGAGATAAAATCCATTATAAAGATGGTATCCTTAAATTAAGGATAAATCTATCACATAATTATGTGTGAGAAATATAAATAAACCCAATATAAGTTTATATTAATTGTGAAACAATCAGAGGACATTCACACATAATCTTGGAAAAACAAAACCAATGACATAGATATTTATCTCAATGAAATGAGATTGAGTTATGATTTCCCATACAAGTTCATAAGAATTTATCAATGAGATGATTATGTGTAGAAATAGTATATCCACACAAAGGCTTGTGGAAATTACAAAATATATATTCCACACATAATCTTGGCATAATAAAATCAATAAGTACAGGTTTAACCCAATGAATTGAAAGTGTGTTAAAAAGTTCCCTTACAGAAATCTGACGGCCTAACAGCGTCACTTTAAAATTCAGAAAATGAGTTGATGAGAGAGAAAATGGTATCTCATCACTTAGACATAAAATTTACATAAATAAGGATATGTTATAACATATCCCAACATAATAGTATGTGAATTAAAAGACATAACAAAAAAGTCTATTTAAAAAGAGGAGGGTGAAGGGTCCCCTTACTGAGTTGGGTAACTTTCGAAACGTACACCCCATGGAAGAAGGGTCATAAAATGAAGATATAAATACCCATAAAAAGAATTATACTACAAAAAGTGTATAATAATGGGCATTAAACACACCACTCAAAGGAAATAGTGTCAAACGTAGCATAAATGTCACGGTAATAAAAGTGAGATGAAAAATCCCTTACGAAAAATCGGCAGCCTAACGGTGCCACTTAAAACATCCAAAAATGTATTTATGAGATCGAATAGGGTCTCTCATAATATGAACAAAAAAATTATAGTATGATGAAAATAAAATAACATCCCCAAACATATTAATGATGAGCTTATAAGAAATGACATAAATGAGAGTACTTAAAAAGATGGAGAGAGGTTGGATCCCTTACCTCGTGTCCGACATGACTCGATCGTTCATTAATCTACAGAATAATAAAATTTGTTCAATTTATAATATCTTAAGGACCTACTTTAATGATTATTATTCAGTTAATATCACATATTATAATGATATAATACTTGGTTAATAAAGTGAGTTCATATCAGACATTTTTGTCGATATTTGGTTCTTAAGTTTAAAGTGGACTTCTTACAATTACATGTTGTTCGTGTGTTCAAAGGTTCATTATATCCAGAATGATATTCATGATTTGGATATCATATATATCATATATATCTAGAATATACATATATTTATAATATTACATAATCATTTAGAGGTAAGAAATGAAATGCATCGTTCATGGAGACGGTAAGCCGTACGTACACATGAACGCTACTTTCATTTCTATGTCATATTAATGGAATTAAAACTAAATGAGATATCTATATTTTAATTCCATAATTATCTTAATCATTAATATTTAACATAATTTATATATATCCATTATATATTTGTACTTATAATAGTACATTACATTTGGGGATAAGAAATGAAATGCACCGTTCATGGAGACGGTAAGCCGTACGTATGCATGAATGCTCATTTAATTTCTATATCATACTTTAATGGAAATAAATAATAATTATATAAAGGTATATTATAATTCTATTATAACATCATATATAATAAATTTAAATTCATCCTTTATACATCCCACATATGGCATTAACGAATCAAATCACATTGAGGGGGCGGTAGTCCGCACTTCCTAAAATGAAGATATTGCGTGTACCCATAATGGAAGCCACAAAGGTATGAAATAAATGAAAAATAAAGAAGCTTAAGTAAAACATAAAAATATTATATATAATATATAAATATAGTGACATCTTAATGTCCACCTTTGAAGGTGTTAGAAAAATATTGAACAATCATCGTTTCGTGAGGCAGAAATTCGCCATCCACAGAAACAATATGTTCTTTAACCATTAGATGTAGGTGTGTGTAAGTGTAGCTCGAATTCATATTATAAAAACATCCTAGAATATTTATCATACTGTATTTGTTACAAAAGAAATTAATAAAAAGTGTTTAGGGGGTTGGAGAAGCAAAATAAAACAAAAGAACACAAGTGAAGACATTACCTTAAAATCGGGTAACTTACTTTCATTTGAGCTCAAAGTATTCCTTGGGAAGCCTTATGCGCAATGTGAGGCTTCTAGGAGTAAGATATGGATGTGAAGAGACAAAAAGAATAGATCCTGGCCGATCCAAAGGCTTGAGAGGTGTGGGCAAGGAGGTAGGGTTGGGGGCCTTTTATAAGAGGAGAGGAGGAGCGCTCTTGGAAAGTTAAGAAAAAATAGTTTATTATAAAATAATTTTTCGGATACAAAGTGTCCCAAAATTATATATTTATAGGATAAGGTGATAAGGGTTTGAAATCCACCCATCCAATAGGTTTTTGTCATGTGTAGGTCTTATATTGTTCATTATCGTTTCATTTTATTTAAATTGTTAAATAATGTGGTAATTGCTGCATCATCATGGTGTCATAAATAATTTAATTTATTTAATGTCTAAAAATTATAAAAAAAATATCATTATATAGTAAATCTTTTTATCTTTATAATTAATATTTATAGTCAAAAATCTGACTTCTATAACCCCATTTAGAAATTGTTTTAGTAAAACAACTCATGCTTGTGACATTTTTATTTTAACATTAAATAAAAAGTAATTAATGACATTTTCCAACCTAAGTGGCTTAATGGGGTCCCCATGTTGACCCATGGATTTTAATGGTCGTCCATGACACATCCAATAATGGTAGGACATGTGTCTAGTTCATTTCATATTATGAAAACATTATTTTTACCTTAAACTACATTAATTACCTCTAATAGCAATTAAGAACATCAAAGATATTATTCACGAAAAAAATTATTTTAAACCCATTGAACCAAATTTTACTTCCTAATGACAACCATGTACGTTGGATTTTTTAAATTCAAAACACAAAGGTGGTAAAATTTCATTTAAATGAAAATTTATTTTTTTATGTACCACATATTGGTTTCTCTATTCATCAAAAACTGAAGTTTTCTAGAAAAAATACCAAAAATTCACCCTAAGTAATATTTTATATTACAAATTCAAAAATGATGTCTATTTTACAAAATTCAAACCATATATGTTACATTAATTAATTAAATAATTAATTCTCGCTGTCAGAGCAAATAGCTTGTTTTTATGAACCAATATGTATCAAAAGATTGACACTAGTTTAAGTCCAATTTCAAGATGAAATTAATTCCAATGACCACTATTGGATTAAATTAAAAATATATATTATAATTTCACTTCAAAAACCATTAAAAATATAACCTAATCATATAAATTAATTAGATTAAAAAGGGGTTTTGAATTAAAATACAACAATTTTCAGTATTCATTAAAAAATGACCTTTATTGAAAAAATACCAAAAATTTACACAAAGTAAATTTAGATATCCCGATTCTAAAAAAGAATTTTATTTTGTCAAATATAACACATAAAATTTTCAAAAAGAAGATTTAAAAGAGGTTCATCATCAAAAGGCGGTCAATCGACCTTTTAAAGAATACTAGAATGTTTACGCTTACAATTGGATTCATTCGCATTTTTAATCCTCTAAAATTTATTGTAAAAAGTAAAAATATTTTAAAAACATATATAATCATTTTGTAGATAGTTCTGTTCATTCCCGCCATTACAACAGAAAGGTGTTAACTATAATTTAAAATAATATTATTTTATTATTAGAGTTCAACGTAAGATTTCCATGAAACTCATTGTTGCGTATTGGGTACGCCATCAAGCATAACGTCCCCTTAAAAGTTAAATTAATACTTTATTCAAAACTAGGGATAAATATAAAAATGTCATATTCTTTATTTACCTGGGGTGTTACCATTAGAGGTGGAACTTTTGAGATGCAAATAAAATTTCAATCTAAAAATATACTATATATACATGGGAAAAATAATAACCAGATAAGTATTTATGAACATTGTGAGGATATATTTTATATCGATATCTCTAACAATTCAAATTTACTCTTTGAAGATAATCTTCTTAAATATAGAGCACCCAGATCTGAAAATATTTATAATTTGGATCTCAATTCCTTACTTTAAAAAAGTGAACTATTTAACTAACAAGAGAAACTATTCCTAGATTTGGAATAGAATACATGGCAATTGAAATATATATTATCCAAATAAAGTATTTAAAAAAATAATTTCTAAATTACCTAGTATAAAATATTAAAATTATATATTTGGTGATGCATTCCAAATTGGTAATCTAAAGAAACCTTCTTTTATATCTATTAAAAAATATCTATATATAAAACATTATAATGTATACATATAGTTTTTTGTGACTATATAGGATAGAAAGTTTGGCTGGTAAATTGTTTTTTGATGTTGTGGATGATAATTTTTGAATATTTACTTGGGATTATATTCTGAAACTCAAAATTGTGGTATTTAATTTATTTGAAATATTTTGAAAAATTGTTCAAAAATAACAAATTTTGAAATAAATTCATCGATATGTGATCATGGTGGATTAATATAGAATCGTGTATTTTATTCTATTTTTAAATTTAGGTATTAAAAACACCTTCCATGTACCATGAACACCTTCAAAAAATAGAATTTTTGAATGATGAAACATAATTATTAATGAAATTGAAAGGTATATGTAAATGAATATAGTATTAATACTTATTTTTTGGTAGAAGTTGTATATACAACTTTATACATCATGAATAGTGTTATAATAAGACCAATTACAAAAAAGACACCTTATAATCATTGGATGAATATAAAACCAAATGTAAACTACTTTACTGATTTTGGAGGCAAGGTATATATATAGAATACTCAAAAAACAATAGTAAATTATATAAAAAACATGGATAATAGTTATTATAGGAATTTTTCAATATAGAATCCTTATAGATTATTTAATAAAAATATAAGGATTATTGAAGAATCAGGTCATGTGCAGTTTGATGATACAAATTGTTTCATTAAAGATAAATGTCCAACATATTATCAAACTGACTATTTCGAAAACATGAGACTTGATAATCTTAAATTTTATTTTTAAATTTATATAAATGATATTACGTCCAGTGTAAACGAACATGAAAGTAAAGAATATAAAATTATCTTACTTATATAGTCCAGAACCTTAAATCAGCATCCATTAGAAACTATTGTTGGAATATTTGACACAAGAGTTTGAACTAAATGAAATATAGGAAGCATAGTTTAAATATATTAGTTTCTATCTCAGTTAGAACCTATGTATATAGAATAACATTATGAAGATGACAGTTGGTTGTTATCCATGCAAGAAGAACTAAATAAATCCCAAGAAATTAATTTTGGGAATTAGTAGAATGACCATCAGATTATCTATTAATAGGAACTAAATGTTTTTTTACAGTAAAATAGGATGATCAAGGGATCAAAAAAAATTCTAGATTAGCAGAAAAAAGATATAATACTGAAGAAGGAAAATATTTTGATGAATCCATTACACCTGCACCACAATAAGAATCCATCAAAATACTTTTTCCTTATACATATCATATGAATTTTGAATTAAATTAAATAGTTTTTAAATATTTCTTTTGAAATGGATATTTAACTGAGGATGTATATGATTAAAAAACCCGAGGTTTTGTAAATAAATACAAACCAAATTCTATTTTTAAACATAATAACGATCTATATGACCTTAAACAAGCCCAGATAGAATAGTATAAAAGACTACGCTATTTTTGGAAGATATATTTTCTATGGATTAGTAGATCATACCCTTTTTTAAAAAATTATATTTTCTAATATTTTATTACATCCAATTTATATAGATGTTGTTATTTTGAATTAATAAAATAAAAAACATAGAATGATTTCTCATATATAATGGAAAATAATTTGAAATCCATAATATGGGAGAAATTAATTTCATTTAGGGATTTAATATTTAAGAAAAACATTAGGGAAGTATTATGGATCAATTTAAATAAATTATTGATTTATTAAAGAAGTTTAGATAAGAAATTAGTACGACTAATACAGCTCTTATTTATACCAATACAAAAAATGATATCAATAAAATAGTAAAACTAGTTATAAAAAAGATATATAGAGGTATGATTGGGAATTTATTATATCTAAATTCAAGTAGATAATAAATACTATTCATTGTAATTTTATTTTCTATATTTTAAAATAATTGAAAATAATTCCATTATAATGCCGTAAAAATAATAGTTTATATATTTAAAATGATATACTATTGATTGCCTTCTTTACCCCTTGAAACATCTAATTTTAATTTCATTTCATATTTAGATGCAGAATTTGGAGGATATAGATTATGTAGATAATTATCCTCAAGAAACTGTAACATTTTACTAAAATCCATAGTGTGATGGTTTAGAAGGAATCAACATTTAATTTCTTATTCAATATCTCCGAAAAAATATGTATCTTTTGGCAGTTTTTTCACACAAGTGTTGTGAATGGATCATATTATACTAGACATTAGACTAAAGTTTAATAGTATTCATATTTTATGTGATAATACTTGTGAGATAAATATTTCAAAAAATCTTATAAGTCACTATAGGATTATGAATATTGATACAATTCTTTACATTCTAGGAGATAATAGCCATAAAAATTTCATATCTATGGAATTTATGAATAGTGAAGATAAATAAGATAATATATTTACATACAACTTCGAAGGGAATATTTTTAATTTATTAATGGAGAGATATAGATATTTTATATTAAATATTGTTTTATAAATTTATTTTAATTTCTATTGTAAATTCAATTGATAATAGTTTCTTTCTATTACATAATGGTGTCTATATATGATAAAATGGTTCATTCAATTTTGTTATTAATGTTCATATTTTAAAAAATAAAATTTAATAATTAACCTATATAATTTCCATCAGAAATAACACCACATGAACAATCTATAAGAAATATTTTCATCTCTCTTTACTCTTTGATTTCTATCATTTTCAACTTCTATATCAATCATCTCTCTTCTAAACCCTTGATCCTAAATACCTCCAAAATTAATTTTCTAAATAATGATGGATATAATGTGAATATTCTAATTTGAACCAAGTGATATGAAGCATTTGGGTGTCCCCTTAAAAAATATTCTTCATGGAATGGTCATTCTTTTTGAATGGTTTTGTTAGATTTACCTTGTTTTAAAGAATTTAATTTTATTTCATGGTTTGAAGTTTCTATTTAATAAGAATAAAATGATATGTCCTTTATGAGATAGAACTAAAATGGATTTACATAAATATTTAATTTAGTCTCAGTGAAATAGATGATATAATTTATTCACGAGTGGATGATAAGGAATTCTAAATCTCCTCAATAGAAATTTCATTGAATTTTAAATTCCTTCATGAAGGAGTATTTTATTTTGATCATTGATTAGTTAGAAATTAGGATAAAAAATATGAAGGTATAATGTATTTTATTTTTTGGTCAACCAATATTAGATAATCTATGTAAATGATCCTGAGGCTCACTAGAGAGGATTAGTTATGTTTATTCAGTGTGTTATCATTCCAAGGACTGGTGAGTTAGAATTTTTTGTACCCTTCCTTGTATATTAGGTTTTTGTCTTTTATCAATATTATGATGAACATCAATAGATATATATTGAGATATCTGAATCTATGCCTCTAATCAGAGGATAAAATTTAATTTTATCCCAATGGACATATCATTTCTCTACTACTGTTCAGAATGAATAGGATTCGACATATTGATTCTCGATCTAGATATCATCACATCAAAGATCTAAATGATGGTACATTAAGAAATTTCGGTTTCCTTTTTAGTATAGTGAATGGTCAACTATTTATAGTGACTCAAACTAATCATCAAGTATCAAGTCTTCTTTCTTAGGGGGAGTAAGAAAATATCAATTTTTTTGGATCAGGACATTTGAGAAATGGTTAATTATGAGAATCTATAAAAGAATGTGCTGCACAACCTACCCAATGAAAGCTCTATATTGACACAATAGATCTTGATGAGTAATATTTTTTATAAATAACCATTGAGGAACTATTTACAAGACCCAATATCCGATAAGAGCCTCACCATGAGGATCCAATGAGAGAAACACATGGATCTAGTGGTAAGGCCCTATTATTGAATTTGGTTGAAACAAATAATTCTGAGGAACAATATTCCAAATATGAAGTTCAAAAACAACATGAATTCTATAAAAAAGATCATAAAAGAGATAATTCTAATGAAGGATATAAATTTTAAAAATAATAACTAAAACAATTGGAATTAGTAAGCTTTATATTGTCTCTACGATCAGATTATCCTTGGGAAGAACAATTTCTATATCTGATAGAAGGATATAAATTCTTAATGATATTTATCTTTAATGTAAAAATACTAAGGAAAAGTAATTAGCTATTTTGGAAGTAGATACTCAGCTAATCAATCCAGATGAAAGAATATCTAATTCCTGGAAAAATTAGAAGGAATTATTGGTTTTAAAATTTAATAATGTGTTTGAGGAGAACTATTGTATTTTCCATGAACTAAAATCTGGAAGGAAATATTTAAAATATTTGGTTAATTCACCTTATTCAAATTTTGAATTAGAATATATTATGAATCATTAATGAGAATTCACAGAAAATTCTATTTGTAAAAGATATTTTGTCTATTTTAAAATAAAAATTTTAGATCAGTATAGAATGCTAAAACTACATTCTATTTCCAAAAATAACTATATTTAAAAATGTATTTGAAAAGCCAGTTTGAATCAGTTTGTGGAATAATAAATCAGTCAATAGATTCAAATTCTACTCAATCAAATTCAAAAAACATAATTTTAATATATCAAGAAATCACTTCAGTAAGGGCTGACATGAAAGATAGACATCAATCTCTTTAGTGTAATATTGATCCTCTTCATGTGTTTGTGGATAATCAAAATGATCTTATTGAGAAATCGACTTCATGTAAACCAGGAATTAAATTTAATAATTTTTTTAAAGATAATATTTCTCAATTTCTATATAAGGAGAGAAATCAACATGAATTTATGAATGTAAATTTGATTAAATGTATGAATCTATGTCAATATTCTAGAATTTTGATATGTCACTAGGCTGAAAATTATTTATAATGTTTATAAGTATAGATATATGTGTTGAAATATGTTTTTGGGATACTCAAGCATTGCCAGTACTAGAAACCTCTCTTGATCAAAACCTCTCATGATCATCCATCCATCTTTTTTAAACCATTTATACATGAAAACTGCATGGGTGTAATTAAACAATTTTTATAATAAAAATGATAATGATTTTTTATATTATCTGTATAATATCTATGTTTTCTTGTTTTTTCATCTCCACTGACTGAACACATGAATAATTTTTGATATAGTAGAAAGTTACATTCACTTAAATATCAGTGAATTGTTTAATGTGTTATAAATAACTATCTATCAAATGATTTTTTATATCACAATAATTGGAAAACATTTTGTAAACACACACATTATCAATTAACAAGTATTTATTTTATAAAATCAGAATAGTAATGTGAAATCAAAAAATATTAATTTTTAAAACATAAATTATTATCGTTAACAGTTTTATATGTATAGTGTTTAAAAATTCAATATTTTCAATAAATTATTTTATGGGTTTTGTAACCATAAAAATGGGGGATATTGTTGGGAATGTATTTTCTAAAAAATATATTATAAATCATATTGATTTTGATTCTCACAAATACCACTGTATGCTTTATATATTATATTAAATTAAGTAAATTTAAATAATTTATTATTATTTGAATTATTTATTATGGAAATATTTTGATGTTATTAATCTACATGGAATATTATTTAAATCACATAGAACTTGTTTTAGTGTTTTCTAGAAACACTGTTCATACCCATCATTGGTAAGTGTAGCATATGGAATTAACCATAAATTTTAGAGTAGTGTGTATGAATCATTAACCATATGCTTCCAAGAATTTATAGTTAGGGAACCATAAATTTGGATCGAAAATTACATTTTTTAGAAGGTAAAGTGTGGTTATGAAACCCTACATAAGAATGGAACCCTATGTTTGAGGATGAAATTTATGGTACATAAACCCTAATTTTATGATAACCCTATATTTTCCACCATTCTCTTGGATTTTTTATGTTTTATGAAGGTACCCAATGTTATACAATTAAGTGATGGAGATTTCAAATCAGTGATTATATCAACGATTTATATAATAATCTTGACATAAATACAGATCGATTCAAATCTCACTTGTGTCCAATTCAATACATTGTTACAATCGATTCAAAGTACATATTCCATAGAAACAATCAGTCATACATCTAAGAAATGTTACAATGCTCCAGGATTATTTGAAGTTGAATATCTTCGATCTGTCAAGAGACTATCTTAGTGTTGTGAAATTGAAATAAATGGTGTTTTTTAAATATATTTGATTAAATCATTTTTGAGAAAAATAGATGGATATAAAATATCCAAGCACGAAACAATTCAATATAAAACTGTGTACTGTCTATGAATATCAATTTATATATATAGTAAAAATATTATTTTTCTATGTTATTTTATTGAAGTGGCTACACATTGAAGATATATTTTCAACCTCATAATGATACTTTTTTGTTTCTATTAATTCTTCCATATAATTTCCAAAAAAAGGATTTCTTTGATACTAATCCTATATAAAGATTATTATCGATGAATAAGATTTTTATTTTTTCATTTTCTTCTATATCTATGAAGATTAAATATTTCCTTCACCAAATAAAACAATGTTGATTTATTAATGTTTTTGACAGCTTATAATCATTCGTGGTAGAGTTTTAGTTACTCAGAATATGCTGTGGATAACTAGTTTTTGTAAGAGAACCATAATTCAATATTAATAATTTTTATAAAGTTATTAACTATTTACAATTAGTTTTGTATTTGAAGGTTTTGTGATAATATGACCTTTTAAGTGAAAATAACCAGGCTTGTATAGAGATTTTCGATGAAGTGGACTAGGTGGTATTTTTTTCCCAAACCACTGCAATATTTTTTGTGTTCATATTTTTTTATTTATTCACTAATAAATTATTTAAATTAAATAACACCTAAAATATGCATTAATCATAATGAAATGGAAAATAGATATAATATCTAATGTTTAAAAAAGGAACAATTCACCCCCTCATGTGCATATATATATATTATTATGAACTAACATTATGACCCACTCATAATCGGTTATAACATAACCACCATCATTTTTTATAACCAAAGACACCAGTTACATAACCATATTATCATTTCATCACAAAATAATCCATGAAAAAATAATTTGGACTCTTAATAATTTATTCTTATTATAACCTATGAAGGATTAATAAGTTTCATAAATATCATGCTAGGATTAAAAATTAATTGAATTAAAATTAATGGTACCCATTGTTCAAATACTCATAAAATCAATAATTGAGTCACAAGATTGAATTCCCGGGCTCTTCTCAATAGACTTTCTTTGTGCATTCAGGAGGAGGTTTCCATTTTGGAAGTGGAGGTGGACTCACTTGTCCTCCATAACTCCCTTAATGATAATCGCTCTACACCATGGTCTATAGAGTACGTGATCAGGATTTTTCGCCATATTCGTGGTCATAACATTACTCTTTCTCACATATATCGAGAGGGGAACAAGGTTGAATATTTTTTGGCCTCCATGGATGACCACAGTTCCACAGACGCGCATATCTTCCGGATTAACAGTTTGAAGGCAGAATGTGTTGATTTGATCAGAGGGGATGCCCTTGGTCATCATTACTTTAGACCTCTGTAGTCTTCTTTGTGTACTTTATTCTTCTCCTAATAAAAAATTTACTTTGGATGGATGGAGTCACAAGATTGAATCATTGATGTATATTAATTCTAAATGATCATGTGAAATGTATCAGGACCAGAATAACTATTCTTTGAAAGTAATTTAATAATATTTCGCCTTTTAAAATATAAAACACATCGTTTTCTTTTAAAATAATATTGGAAGTATTTATAAAGGAATAATTAAAACTAATTTAAAACATTTCATGAAAAAAACAAACATTCAACCAAAAAACACTTATTAAAACATTTTAAATATCCATTTTTTAACGTTGAATGAATTAATTTGATATAAAAAATTCAAAAATATTATTGAAAACATTTTAATTGAAATTATCTCTATAAAGATATAAGGTACGCATGATATATTTTATTTTTCGTTATTGTGAGGAATACTATAAAATACATTCATGTTAAAAACAATCAATCGTTATACTTTTTTAGTAAAATAAAAATAGGAACAGTTTGGAAAATGATAATAATATTCCTATAATTTTTTAATAAAATTAAATACTGGGTATAAATTACAATTAAAATACATATAATGATAGTATAATATTTTTGAAATCATTTTCCAAAAACCTATTTTTTTAGAGAACAAGATTCTAACTATAGAGAGAAATAAATTATGATTTTATTAAAAAATCTAATATATTTCGTGTAATTATGTGTAAAAATGGAAATAATACATAACAATATCATCAATATACCACGGAAAAAAACATGAATATATAGATATATATATATCCAAATAATTCATCACTTGGATCCCAATAATAAGCTCTCACGATAGGCAACAATATTTTAATATAAAATCCTACCACATTGGAAACATTACATAATAAGCCCGATGAAAGAGTAATGTTAAATGAAACATATAATATGAGGATGATTAATCAATTCATTATATTACATTTCAATTTTTTTTGAATATGTTTGTCATTAATGATTATTGGTGTATAATATAACATTTGTTTCAATGTAGAAAAATGATAAAATAATACAATACTGATTCGGTAACATTTAAACTATAAAACCAATAATTTAGAGATCATAAAATATATTTTTGCCCCATTTTTCCGGATATTAATCATAAAATAATTACTTCACGCAGTATATAAACATTATTATATAAACATGTTTTTAATATGGCATGTTTCTCAGAGAAAAAAATGTGATTCCAAAATCCTTTATAAAAAGTTTTGAGTTTAATCGTACACATTTGAACCTCATATATAATAAATATATGTGTATTATAAATAAATTATGTTCCAATAATTATATATATCATTCCATATAAGATTTAATTATCACCACTTATTTAACTTTTATTATCAATTTTTAAAATCATTTTTTGACTAGTAACCACTTTATTTTCTATATAAATTATGATTTTATATTTATAATCCTCATAATTTGATAATGGTTCCATCAACAACATAGTAATAATATTTACATAAGTATAATATTTATACCACATTTACACTATCATACCCAGTTTTTAATGATGATTTTTAGAATTGTCGTACTCTATTATCATGGAGACGGTAGGACATATATATGCATGACTAATGCTACAATTTTTCAATGATCAATATAGAAAGGACTTACGTAATATATTATCCTTAGATATTTATAATAATATCATAAATACCATATATATTATTTTAATAGACTTATATTTATCATCACAAATGATTAGTGATGAGAAGAGATTTACATCGATTCATGAAGGTGCTTGTACACACATACATGAATGACATTATTGTCTCTCATTAGGTGAAGTTATAAAAAATAAATTTTTTTATTATGTTGTTATAATGATTAATATGTAATTATTATATTAATTATCTCATTTATCTCATATATATTTATTATATTTATTATCTTTTTTTTCCATATAATGTGTTAGTGAAAATGAATCACAATTCTTTGGGACATTGTACTCTGTCATACACAAGAACAATGATATCATATCCCTTAAGAATGGAATGTAAAAAATGTTATATATGATATAATAAATCCATAGGTATATTTATTTTATAAATAACATATATATAAATTATATCCCTCATCATACATAACTATGATAGGTGGAAATGGAAAAATGAATGACATCGGTTTATGAGGATGTAGTCCTCCGTACAAATGAATGATGAAATTAAAACCCATTTTATGGAAGTGTTGATGAATATTGGTTTTGAAATTATCATAAAAATGTATGCATTTTTAAGATATTATGTTCATTATATCATCATGGATTAGTAATAATTGATGTTTGTGGAGGAATAAATTAAATCAAAACACTTGTTGAAGAACATTACCCCTTCTTAGAGTATCCTCTATATGATTGCCCTAAATTCTTACTTGGATGTATTTATTCCCAAACTAATGCTACTTGGTAGATATGAGGTATGTTGGGAAGTGATTTTGGGGGGTAATATATTATACAAAATGTTTTTATGATGTGAATAACATAGAAGAGGGGTGTCCTTTTACAAGTGAGGTGAGTGGCACACTTATATGTGGTTGAAAATAAAAATCTGGACCCAAAATTTTAACATTCCAAATGGATTAAAAATATAAAATCATTTTCTATATAATTTTTAAGGTCATTATATGTCCATAAAATATATATTTATAAATTTTAAGGTCATCCTATTGCTTTTCATTTTTTTAACCCCTAGTCAACAAATCTTTACCTTAATTGATGTAATACATTTTATAATATTTTCACTATTCATTTTGGTAAAAAATTAACATTAAAATAATATAAAATATAAATTTTAATCACCGTAGCTGAAGAATTATTTTGTGCTAATTAAATTTCCAAAAGTGAAAATTGTAACATAAAATTAATTCTATATAAGAGAAAAGAAACCTTGCTTTCAAAGAGAAAATCTTCAAAAGATTACAATGTTTTTTTATCTATATTCAATATGAAATTTATTATGAGGAAATAAATTTAATTAACAAATAAAAAGTTAAGATATTTTTACTTGAAATATAATGTAAAATTAAATTTATCAATATAATTAATTTAATTGAACATGATGTTTTCAAATAAAATCCATTATTTTTTACTATTTATCTTAAAATTAACAATATCATAAAATTATCAAAAATTAACACTAATATAAATCATTAATAAATATTTAAAAATTAAATATAAATATTTCAACATAATTTTGTAAAATTTTCAAAATTATATTTAATAAAAAACTTTCAATTATTATGAAAAAGATATTTTTCAATAAATTAGTTTTTAAGGACATGGTGATTTTTTTATTAACACTATATCCTCATAAACTAGTCTTATAAAACTAAATTAGAAATAATTTACATATAATCAATAAATATAATTTAAAATATTCTTCATTAGGGATTAATTTAATTAATTAAAATGAAGCAACATTATGCACTTTAAAATAGTGTTCAAGAAACCTAATTTTTAAAATCCCAATTTAAAATTATAAAAAAAATACTATATAATTTTCATTCAATACTAATTATGTGTATTAAATATAACTAAATTATACCTATATTAATTTAAAAAAATCATATTTTAATTAAAATATTTATAGATTATAAATGAATTTTTTTAAAAAAATTGATATTTTTACTATAAGATAATTATTATACGATGATTTCAAAATTAAATTTTATTTTATAAACATAATTTTATAAAATCTACCCAAATTAATCAAAATATCATTCCCTAAAAATCAAGTAATATTAATTTTTATAAAAACAAATTTTTGATGGATATAATTACTCTACTAAAAATTTATTTACTATCTACTATCAATTTATATATAAATTCATATTTGGTAGTATATTTATTTGTATATTTAAAAATTTTAGTTAATATTATTTATACCCATATTTTTAATAGTTATATTATAATAGTCATATTTAATTTAATATGACTTCATGTTCCGCCAAATCTCGGTTTAACGTGTATTGCAGAGCATTGAATAAACTCATTATTTTTTACATCATAAGTTATAAAAATAGATAAATTATTTTAGGAGAGATTTTTATAAATGAATGGGATGTTAAAATATTACCTTATGAAAATTAATTTCACTCTTTATTTCATATTATGAATTTATGTGTCATCATTTGAAATAGAAACCCAAATTGTACAATCTAATAATATAACCTCCCTTAAAAAGGGATGTAGTTGACATAATTGTTACCAAAAGTAAATGATAAATATGTTTCCACATTGAAGAACATAGGTGGTCAGTGAATAATTTAACCAGTATGAAAAGTTCACAAAATTATAGACTATGAAAGAGATCATTTATCATAATAATGATAGAAACTGAAATAATGGTAACGACTAAAAAACCATAAACTAAAGTTGTGTGAAATTGGATATGGATATCATAAAAAATAATGATAATAGGAAAACATTGTATTTAAGGATATTTATATGAATGTTGGGAAAATTTTAGGAAAATAACTAATTAATTGGATTCATTCCATATAAAAATCATGATATCGTTGTTTGTTTGTTCCTTTACCAATTTCATTTTAATACCTTACTCCATGAAATGAAGGTGTGTATTTTATTCCTTAAGAACTAATCAGTTCATTAGTTCCATAAATGAATAATATTTCAATTTGTATTTCCCTAGTCATCAGGACAATAAAATTGTTAGCATAGTTTAATTATATATCATTATAAGGAAAAGTAATAATTTAATATTTAAATATTAACATAAAATACCACATAAATAATTTAATAAGTTATACCTTATAATTATTATAAAATATAAAATACATAAATAAGGTTAAAAAATATCTCAAAAAATTGAAATTCAACCCATTAATGTCATATAGTAGACCGTGATTTTCAAATACCAAATATGTGAACACCTTTTTTATATATTTTCATAAAACATGGTAATATCAAGAATTACCATAAAAAATAAGGAAATCATACACATGTCCTCATTCCTTGAATTATAAGACATATTTTTGAATATATTACATAAAAACAATATTCCTTTAAACTCCATCAACAATAACATAAAATAATTTGCATAAAAATATTTAATATGTTATATGGTCATCAAAAATATCTAATATAAATTATTTATATCCATCATATGTTCATCCCGAAATTATTATTAGGATAAAATTAATTATTATATTTCACTTAATCAAGGGTTTTCATGGAATTTTAAAATTATATTAAATCAATTTTATAGTTCATCAAAATTATTAAACATATTAAATGAAATCCTTAATGAAAATTTTATTCTCTAAAGTACATATATAATTCATTATTCTTGACATCCAATACATAAATATTTTAATCACACCACTTCCATCTAAAACCATTAACTAGGATTAATCATCAAATTCCTTAATACATTATTCCATTCCTATGTCATTCATAGCCTCTTCATCATCATCAGTAATACAATTACTCATACAAACATTATAATTGTCTTTATAATCCTTCCCTTTTGGACATCAATTATCATAATTCACATACATTCAACATTTTAAAAATTAAATAATCGATGATATCATAGCGAGACCATTATTCTTATCAATTGAATTAATGAATCCTTTCATTTTCCCCAAAATAAAATCTTTTTTGTTTCTCTTCCATTAAATATATATATTACTATTCCAAAATGATATTCCCTTGAGTGATAATTTAAAAATTATATGTGTGTAATAATTAGTACCTTATTTCCTCCATGGCCTCCACTGCCAAAACTCTCATCGAACAGAATTATTATCATATTTTTTTGAGTCGATGAGTAGGTTAAGATTAACATTTTTAGTATTGTTCCATGAAAAATAATTTGGAATAATAACAACATCCATCAGTCCAATCATCATTCTATTTGGATGCTCATCAATTGGTTTTTCAACATTATATTTTTAAACCATTTATCTATGGTTATCTCCATTGACTAAAATAGAAAATCATAGTGTGAAAAAAAAATAATAGTGTGAAACCAAATAATAAATAAAATAACTTATTAAATTTCTAAAACATGAATCCTTATATTTAATCTATTATACCATATTCTTACCATATTTTATTTATACTCATCATCTATTTAAACCCATTATCTAGTTTATAAAGAGTGTATAAATTTACAATGTATATCTCCCTAGAGTACTAAACCAGTTGTATAGAAATGATCATAGTCATACACCCGGTGAAGATCGTGTCTATATCAATTAACCCTTTTCATAGATAAAACCTATGGGTGCCTCTATGCTAGAACTATATCCACGTGTTTTTTCTAGAATGGGATGTAATTTATTAGAAACCCCTTTCTTTATCCTTTAAAAATTTTCCAGAACGTTTTCCTCTATAACGACTCATACATTGTCTTATCCTTAGAACCATAACTAGACATGTCTGTATAAATATACCTATGGATCTCAATAATATTTTCTTCTCCTAATGTACAATTATTAAATTAACCGTTCAATTAATAACAAATATAAAAAATATAAATTTGATAACATGATAATACATCATCTTAGATGAATATTAAATTTATTACAAAAAAACACATCTCAAAAACATATTAGTTTAGTGTCATTGAAATGTAGGTACAAAATTATATAATTTTCTGAAATATATTTTTCATCTCCCATAAATATATTTCCTTTTATAAAACATCCCAAAAATAACCTACTAAATTCCATTAATTGAAACTAGTGAAATGAAACAAAAGAAAAGGTGATATTGGATTCACAATATGCTTAATCAAGGGAGATATATATATATATAAAACAATAGAAAAATTATATGAGAACATGAGAATATCATTTGAAAACCATACCCCACATTTCAAAGATCATATTATTTGGCCATGTATTTAATATTGGGAGTTTATAAGAATTATAATGGAATAAAATAACATGAATCATGAGACAATAACATTGGAATTAGGTATTGAATTTTGTAATGCACATAAGCATAGAAAATATTTTTTTTTGAAGTAAATGATCGTTGTGAAAATTTATTAGGGAACCAAATGGGAGGTTATACCTCCTTTAAGGGACACACCAATATCCCTAGTGGAAACCCACTACTTATTGTGGAATTAGTCCATTCCTCGAACCATTATTGATGTCAAGGTTCAATCCCAAGTCTATCATAATAGATAATGTCCCTTACTAAAATGGGATTATTTTAAATTCTAGTCTATTATATCTCATGAGATATAAATAATTTCCAAATATATCAGAAGAAGATAAAGGACACAATCATCATTGTTTATAACAAAACCACCTTCCTTGGTTATATTGTAACCATTATCCTTGATTATAATACCACCATATTCCATAGTTATATTGTTACAGACATCACATAATGAAAATAATACATATGCGTGACAAAAAATCATAATACAATCATAATATCATTAACGATGAAATTAAATGGGTCTCATAAATATTTCAATATATTAAGACCTAATGAAAATATATTGGTTTCATAATAATTTCTTTAATTAATAATTGCAAGAATCATGGAAAAAGATGCAGGTTTAATAAAACTTTTATCAAGGTATAAACCACATGAAGTAAATGGTTATCAAAAACATATTTTCAAAATAAAAAATTCACAGAAATAAAAATAATTGTAAACATAGCTCATATAACCAAAAAAATAAGATATATCAATGGGTTTCATCTTATATTGGGAAGGATTTTGAAATATAACTTAGAATGTGAATTAAGGATAATAAACTTTATTTGAAATTAATTTTTCATAATTAATCCTTGTAATCTATTTTTGAACCCATTTTAATTCCAAATAAACATTTAATACTTATAAAAAAATCTATAAAAAATATATAAAAAATTCAATTATGAAAATAATCAATTCACTTTGGAAAAAATATCTTTAAAACATTTTCGAAATACAATTTTTGACATTGAAAACATTTATTCAAAATCTAAACAAATATAGAAACATAAGGGGAACAATTTCATTAAAAATTAATTTTAATGCATTTAATGGAATATTGAAATAAATGAGTGTGAACAGATGAATGAAATCCCATTTATGTAATGAAATTCAGAAAAAAAAATATTGTTTAAAAAATTTAGGTAAAATCCAAAGTTACATTGTTTGGAAAATGATAAAAATATTCAATAAAAAAATAAAAATTAAATCATTGTTAAAAATTTAATTTAATTTTTTTTCAATACATTTAAAAAAATATAAACCGTTTTAGAAACCATGGTTTTGGAAAAAAAGGATTTTGGACCGAAGAGAGAAAAATCAAGTAGGATTTTGTTAAAAAAACATTTCTCCTGTATTTTAAGTAAAAATAGTGTACATATTAACATGACATTATAGTATCCTGAATAACTAGATTATAATAAATTATATGATTTTATTGAGAGATATATAATACTATTTTTTAATTGGAAACATAATCATGTGAAATACCAAAATAATAATGTGATTGTAACAAAAAACCATTATAACTTTTGTAACATTGAATCATAAGCCCCATGAACGATTAAAGTCAAATTTAACATACAATACCATAATAATAAATAAATTAAATATAATATATTTACAATGTTCTATATATAAAACCACATTAAATAAGATATATCCATAACATAACATATGTCTCAAATAAGGAAAATTAAGACTAAAATATCGTAACACTTTGGTAACTGTTGAATCATAAACCCATGAAAAAGTGAACCTCAAATATCTATGAAAATAAAAATTATTTATTTGATAATCATTATAAATTACATTCTTTATAATAATATTCTCAACATTAATGATACATGTTTGGAATATAGACTTTTTCAAACATAAAACAAATGTGAGATAGAAATTCCTTACCTAATGTCTCTACTTTCTTCGTACATGTTCAAACCACTTTTATAATAAATATATGTCTTTTATTAAAATATTATGAAAACATAAATATGTATATTATTCCATATATGATATAATTATGGCCACTTATTACAATTTTATTTGTAATTTCATATTAAATTATAATTTAGATAATAATTGCATTGTTTTTCATATAGGTTTTGATTTGATATGTTCAGTACTCTTACATTAATCAAGGTCAATTAATATAAAATAATAAAAATAATAAAAATAATAATAATATTTATCCATAAACTATACATTATTATCAAATTATATATGATTCTTTTGGGAAATGATGTACATTATGATCATTGAGATGGTAGGCTATACATATGCAGGTGTAACGTCTACATTTTCAAACGATATTTATAGATAAAAGGTAATTAATATATTACATTTACCTAAATTGTCATTATATGATAGAGAAAATATTAATTTTAAATAAAATTATACATATAATCCATTTTTTGTGGATGATAATGGAGTCATGTCACTTTAGGCAAGCGGTACTACATACATACACGAATGACACTATCTTATTTCGGTGATTGAAAAAGTAAGAAAAAAAGTGATATAATATATTTTACAAATGATAATTATCTAGATATTATCATTATTATTTCTTTTATAACATATATATTTAATAAAATTAGTATTATTGTGTTAAATTAATGTCTTAGTGAAACTGAATCACATCACTTCATAAGGATTTAGTACACCATGCACACAAATGACGACATCGTATCCCTAGGAGAATGGAAGGTAAAAATATTATATATGATAAAATGAATATAGAATCATAATATTAATATGAATATAATATGTATTCATTATATATATCATAATAACCAGCCACTAGATATGGTAATAGATAAACAAATGAATAGATTAACAAAATAGTTTTCTAACATACTAACTAGAGATGATTTCATAACCCATCTTATGGGAGGGTAGATGGGTGAAGGTCATGTCATTAAAAAATCAATTAATATATAATATTCTATGGTTTTTATATAATCAAGGATTAATAATAACATACAATTGTGGAGTAAGATATAAAATTATAATTCCCATTTATATTATTTCCTCTATTTTGGGTAACCTCCTTAGGTTTTACCCAAAAATTATTCCATGATGGGTTCCTAAAAAAAAAATTTATATGATTGGAGTATATAATTTTTTAATTATTTGGGTAGGTATTTCCCAATATATTTTTTAAAGGTGTTATTAATAGAGGAGAGTTGGTGGGATTTTATAAGTGAGGTTAGTGAAACACTTGTAATTTGTTGAAATAAAAATGGTGCATCCAAAATTATATTAATCCAAAATGTTCCAAACACATATTAATACTGTATATATGAATTATAGGTTATATATAAAACTATGAAAAAAATTATAATGGTTTCAGGTTCTTTTTTAATTATATTTTTCATTTTATCCATTATAATTAATTTTTTACAGTTATGACGTTAATTAATTTTAAATGAAGTCACATTTAATTTTGGTCAAGAAATTATGTTCAAATTATTTTATAATATAAATAATTATTATTAACAATATTAAGCCCATTTTTTCAAATTCAATTCTCAAAATATAAAAAATAAATTAATTTAAAATTAATAATACTAAAGATATGGGAAATCATGTTTTCAAAGAGAATGTATTCAAAAGATTACAATTATTTTATATTTAATTTAAATATAAAATATATTAAAATGAATTAAATTATATTTGTAGATATATAATTTAAATATATTTTTTCAAAATAATTGATATAAATTTTAACAGAAATAATAATTTAATCAAAGAGGATTTTTTTAATTAAAATTATATATATTTGTACTATTAAAAAAAAATTAATCCTATCATTAAATTCTCTAAAACTCACTATCATATAAAATTTTCATCATGATTTAAAAAATTGAGATTAATTTCAAAAATTAATTTTCAAAACATTGAGAGAAAATAATTAAAAATACTATAAATGTTATGAAAATGTATTATTTCATGAAGTGTGTTTTCATGAACATGATGAATACATGTTAACTATTTGTCTACTTATATTAATTTTATAAAACTCACATAAAATATATTATTATTGAATCTATAAATTCGTTTTAAAAAATTCCTTGTTAAGGATTATTTTAATTATTTAATTAGGAGAAAACTTTTACACTTTAAAAGAGTTTCTAGAATGAAACCATTTTTAATGCCAAAAATAAACTTATAATAAAATGAAATATTATGTTGAATAAAAAGTAATTAATTATATTAAATATAGAAAAGGAATAATTATTTTCCATTAATACAAAATGGTATAGTAAAATTACATAATTTATTGAAAGTAAATTATATTTTTTAAAAAAATAATTGTTTTTCACAATTCAACGAAAAATAAATACATTCAAAATAATCCAAAAATTTGACCATTATTTAATTTAATTATGATTAATTTAAATATTTAGTAAACATATCAAATAAATTATCTAAAATATAAAAAAATTAATTATAATATTTTCACATAAAAAGAAATTAATTACATTTTTTAATAAATCATATTATTTAAATTGAATTAAATTACGAAAAATTGATTAATTTTTTACTAACCATATATAAATAAAATTATATTGAGTGAAAAATTTATATGCTTTTTTCCTAAGTTATTTATTTTCATGCATACCAATCTATTAAATTCCATGTTAATAATGGTAATATTTATAATAAAATTATTTCATGGTTCATGAGACTTGGTGTGGCGTTTCATGCACACTATCAATGAAAATCATCATTCTTTATAACGAAGGATATTTGAAAAAAAAAATTAATTTGGAATAAAATCATAAAATCTTTGTGTAATGAAAAATTAGATGGGGAGGATTCCTATGTGAGTTATTAATTCAATAACATAATCAAAGAGGAAGAATAATATGTGGTTGATGAGTAAACCACTACATTTTTAATGATTTTGAGACTATTTTCATTCATATTCGTTTGCTGATTTTTTTTCATGAACAATATAGGTATCAGTGGATATAGAAGTGGGTGAGGATCACGACGCATAATTTTTGGTACATGACTAGGCCTCAAACCATGATGGGGTAGGCATGACTATCTTGTTGAATCTACCGTCACTGGTATGAATCCATCCATCATCAATATGATGTATATGGCTAAATGATGAACTAAAAATTCTCTTAGGATTCATAGTAACCTCAAATTATACATTTTTCTTACTAGGATTAAATAATTCTGTAATTCATTTTTCATCATTTATTGAATCATTTAAATAATGAAAACATGTATGGCCTATGAGATTATTTTTTCCACTGAGCAATCAGTTTCTATATAGTTTTATTCTACATGGTTCAATTGGACAAAACTTTTAATAATTTTTCTAACCTTCATGATTCATTTGTGTATCCTTCTTATTTTACAATTACTTTTTATACACCTAAATAATGATAAGATTCACTAAATCAATGGTTTATTGGATGTTTATCCTATATGGGGAACCAAATAGCAGTGGAAATCCGAGAATAGGATGAGTCGACAGATGAGGAAATAATAATAAAATATGTTTCCTCCATTGGGTCTGATGTGGTGTATATAATGGTTAATCTTATTATTTAGGTTCTATATGCGGTTAGATATTATCGTGCTATGTGTGAAGATTTAGATAATGATTACCTGCCCTTTTACATGGAAGTTATCCCATCTAAGAAGAACTGGGTTGTGGATATCATTTCTAATTTCATGAAGTATTTTCTGAGTATATGCCTTCAATCACTAGTACCTTTTTTAAATTGGATTTTTAATAGATGATTCAAAATAGTCCATTTAGTGTATTTTGTAGAGGTTTGTTCAGAGCTTCACTACGCACTCTCCATGGGCTATGATATAATCTAAATGGGTTCCCAAATTAAGTAGTTATTGTGTACATAGACTGAAGGGGTGGAATCCCATAGTAATTATGATTAGGATCGAGACTTCATCATAGAGAATCTATAGAAATAGTGGAAAGTGTTCAATTAATCATATAATGTGTGAACCTCAAAAGGAATTAATGCATTTCCACAAGAAGAAAAAGGGAATTTTTGGATAGATGTTTCAAAACAACCATACGAGGCCATAGTCTCTAAAATTTGAGAGATGATCAACCATATAGGGGGAATATGTAGTTGTGTCATAGTCTAACGAATTCTAAGAGGAATCCTATGTGGAATAATGTTTGTCCAAAAAGGATATGGTTCAAGTCCTAAGTGATGATGTTCGAACTATATGTGAGGAGGTGGTAGTGGAGCTGGATGAGAATCATCCTTTTATTTAGGTCGGCAAGAAAATGGTGGATAAGATCAAGTAGTCCATCTTCCTAGAAAACCCATTGGGCAACCCTCATTCTATAATAAAAGAGAGGATCTAGATTCTGAATGGAAATCTTGATTTCCAATTGCTCATTGTAATAAAATTTAGGTTTCTTAAAATCAATTTTTATATTCAAGTATTACCATTATCATATTTAGTAGATAATCAACTATACGTCCATAAACCCACATGACTCATGATCAGTTTGGGAATTAAGAGGAAACTAGATGAAAATTAATTTATATGTGATTAATGGAAAAATGATAAAGGGTTCGAAATGAAATTATCCATATTTTATTGGGATTACCATAACTAGGATGGAATTTGTTGTAGAGAAGGGATATATATTTCCAAATTCCTTTCAAATTGTGAATGTGTTCATTAGCCGGGTATTTTAGGGTCTATACGAATCTTCCAAAATATGTAGGAATATAGAGGATATGAAATTATATTTCCATGTCATGAAACAAAATACATCGTGACAATAAAAATATGTATTATTTTTTACCATACTCTATATGTTGGTCCAACAATAACACTTCCAATAGTGGGGGATACAAATGTGGGTCATCCATTGGCCATTGATTAAAACATTGGATTAAAATATTTATTCTGATAATTCCATCAAGGTTTTTTCTTAGGATGGTAGGTGGGTTAGTTTGAAATCACAACATCAACATTAGGGTAGGATATTCTTATATGGATATTTATGGGTATCCAAGTCATGGAATATTTAAAATATGCGGTTGAACAGATGAAATATTCAAATATAATTCAATGATCCTAGCGTTACAAACCCATGGATATGAGAACATTGAATGGGCATATCAGCATGGGTGAAAGACAATGTCCCCTACCAAGGGGTTCATTATCCTAGTTTTCAATTAGTGGTCAAGGAACCTGAGTGGATTGGTAGGTGACATCACTAGAAGAGGGAAAGGACCTCCATAGTAAGGGTTGAAAACATTCTACAGTTTTATATTGTGAAATACGGAATGATGAAATTCAATTTAATATTTATTGGAAATAAATTTAAACACAAAGATTAACACCGTAAAATAAGGATGATGCCTCATATATTTTAATTCCACAAAATCTGGTCATCTTAATATGATTTAATTACATATTTAAATGTAATGTAAACCAATGTGAGTAGAATATTCCTTATAAATGTTTTAGAATATATAACATGGAAACACAGATGGTGTTACCTCATGGAGGACATTGTGAAGGGGGAAAATGTGGAGATAAGGTTTTGTTTTCACAATTCATTAAACTAGTTAGTCTAATAAGTGCATCCATATTTTATCTCAGACCCCATGTTGTGTCTCTCGGGCATCACATGTCATCATATTTAGGCCCTAATTTTTTTCCTTTTCATAGGGGAAAAATATCGCGAAAAATCATGAACATTTCTATGTTATTCCTACATAGGTTTTCCACATGATATCAATTTTTTCCACTTATCTTATTAATTGTTAGCTCATGCAGGTCAGAATAAATTGGCACACATTTTTGGTAATATTTCTCAAATATTATAAATACTTCATGGTTGTGTTACGACCATCAAGGAATCTACTTTTTGATCATTATGATTGGATGAAGGGATGTTTTTTGGTAGTATAGGTATTATCTCCCCAACATAAAGAGTTGGTAACAAATGACTAGTACCTCCCAATCATGTACTTAGTTTATTTGATGATCAATAACTATTTAACTCATATGTAACCGAATTTGGTTAGAAACATAGACTCAAGCGCACCACCTTATAATCCAGAGGAAAATGACTATTATAAAGGCTCTTTGATTTTATGAAGGAAAGACTATTACCTCAAGATCCTAGTGTATCATAAAATAATAACCTCATCAATAAATAGTAGAATCATAATGATAACAATTAATATACTGATTTTTGGAATAAATAAATATGGAAGTATGATAAATAAACTGAACATAAAAAACAAGATTTGTTTAAAAAAATTAGAGGTCGTGATTTTAATTAAAAGAGATTATTCATAATTGGAATCAATAATATAATAGAAAAATATATCATAAATTGAAAAATACCAAAACTACCTATAATAGTATAATGAGAATCATCATGATCATTTTCACTAGCCCCACTATTAAATGAAAATCATGTATCCATGATTGGGAGATTTCTCCTGTCGTTACGTGAATCAATAAGATATGATCTCATACCAATCAGTAGTCAAAAAAACGTATGTAAAATAATCAGTAGTCATCCACCAATATTTTTAATAACTAGTGTGGTTTGTGTTTATAAAGGTAATAATGTAAATGTATTATAATTAGTGGAGGAATAAAATGCCCCAAATAGTAACAAAGTTAGGCTCAGACTCCTAATTGTATGTCAAACATGGTAGAGTAGGTTTCCTAGATATATTTTTTAAATTGATTACATGAATATTGGATGTATTAAATATTAAATTAAACATCTTATTACATATTTTTCATAGTTTTTCATGAATATATTGTAATAATGTCTTAGGGTATTTCTCACACTGATATGGATATAGTATTTCCCCACTATGATGAGAAGCTTGAAGTGATATTACAATATTTATAATATTGTTCTATAGTTGGATAACATAATATTATGGGAGACATAGTATACATAATTCCAGGTGATCATACTTATAAGTAGATGAGACTTCTTTTCATGAAGTTATCATTTAGTAATATCCAGAATGTGTGATTATGAGAACAAACCTGCCAGTATGAATTTAACATGTTTGTGTGTGATCAGATATTCCTATCTACAAGTGTGTTTAATGTTCCTTATACTTTAATATTGTCATTATTCCATGTCATGACTGATACACTATGATTTGCTGACAAAAACCCTCACGCCATATGTTGACAGAAAGTAGGTTATGTTGGGTATATCATGAACAACATGTTATTAATGGATAAATAAATGAAGGAGTTGTCCCTTATATAATTAGGGAGGTTGATATCTTGACCCTTTTGATTCAAATTGAACTGAAACCCAAAATTTCCTGGTTATGGTGTAATGAAATGTTTATTTCATATAGTTAAAGAATGATGTATCAATCATATAAGTTGGTGAATGCATCATGACACATGATTGATGAAATATTATGATAAATGGTTTATATTACATATTGAGTTTCCTTATGTGGTTATAGTTATTGTGACTCTATGATCATTCTCTTGGATTTCTTGACCAATTTCCTGATAGAAATATTAGTCTTTTTGAATGTCTGCCTAATTCCAATGAGATTGATTCTCAGAGTGTCACACACTATGAATTTCTGTTGGATTAAATTATATTATATTTTAGTTTAATTAATAGAATAAGTATTATTCTCTAGACCGAGGAATAATAATTTTTTGTGTTATTTTGATTGAGTAAATTAAATAAATATTTAATTAATAGAATGTTAATAAAATATATTTATTTAATTTATTGAATACTTTATAAATATTTATCTACTAGTTTGTGAATAAATTATTTATCTTCTTGTTCAATAAAGGAAAATGGATTTTGAATAGACCAGGACAATATTCAGTAATAAAATATTTATTTACAAGATGATAAATATTATTTATCCATTTTTCACATGTTGGTCCACTATAAAATAATAAAATAATTTTTATTATTATGTGTCATGGGATTCTATTAATGTTTATAATTATATTTAATGGATTTAAGGAAACAAAATTATGTGAAAGATTCTAGATCTTGGTTTCGTGCAACGATTATTAAGAGAAATTTCAATATATAACCCCCACTATAACTATTTCACTAAGCCTGAAACCATCATGATCAACAATACCTATATCATATTAAAATGGATATGTATAAATAGGTGACCTATAAATTGTAAGGGTCAAGAAGAAATGACCACAATATAGATGTTGATGAAATATATATATGGTGGGACATATTGTATCTCCTAGGTGTGGAAGAATAAATGATATGATTAGAGTACCCATGGTAAATAAATGGTGTCCTTTTACATTGAAGATTATGATAATATAAATAAATCAACAATCATTCCAGGTTATATGGTCTTAGTGTGATATAAAAGATGAACCCAAGTAATCACAATATAAAAGTTTCTAAAAGTGTCCATGGAGCATTTCGACAATATATTCTTTGGTAAGCATTATTGGGGACCAAAGAAATAAACCAAGGTTCCATATATTGAGAGATATCAGTTTAATACAAGTAATGTATTTATGGAATTCTAAATATCTGAAGATGATTCAGGTGAAACATATATTAAAATTTAAAATATAAAATACAACATAGAGAATCCTTTTATAATTCCATTATACTCCTATCATATCCCATCATATTAGTGAAAATATATTTATTGGCATCCTAGGAAATATTAATCATTAGAAAGGGGTGAGTTAAGATTCTTTATAAGCATAAGTATAATGCAATATCAATTATTAATAAATAAGAATTAAAACTAAGGAAATTTTTATAATTGAATCTCAAGGTAATTAAGAATCACTGTTGACAAAATATAGAATGAAAAAATTAATATCAAATAATTACATATAAATAATCACATGGATATTTTACTAATATAATAATCACATGGAATATGAATAACTAATCTCATCATGAAGGAATGCATAATGTTAGATATTATAAACATACCATCAAGGATATGAGAAAGACACTATACAGAAATAGTTATGGAATCAGCATATACCCAAACAATATTGTCTCTTCAGACCTACCTATGAATCAATGGACTATTACAGGTCCCACCTAGCACTTTAAAAGTCAAATGGATTCCTCATATGAAAAGGGTTAATCATTTACATCACAAACACTATAGAATATGAAATGTGAATACTTTGACCAAAAAACAATAATGATATCAAAATAGAACATCAACAATCAACCTGATCATAAAATCTTCAATAAAGTATTATATATGGTATCTAAGGAGATAAAATTCAATCAAGAATAAGATCAAATGAAATATTTTAGCATACATGAAAAAAATATAAAAAATCACTAAAAATGTCTTGACATAAATAACCATATTTACTTATAATTTATTTTCTTAAAATATTGTACACTTTTAAAAGAAAATTTTTTCTTTTCAAAATAATACTTTAAACTTTTAATGGAATATATAATAAAATAAGGTTTCATGCTGGATGAAAAATCCTCTCATGTCGTATATGTCAAAAAAATATTCCATTCTTATTTTTATCCAAAATGTAATAAAATTATTCATTTAGAAAATAAAAAAAATTATTTCATTCAGAAACATTTATCAAAATATGAAAATGATTAAAAATATTTTAATATTTTTAAGTATAATAGTAAAAATCGGTTTGAAGACATTTTTAGATGATGTGTACTTGGAATAAAAATGTTCTCTAGTGGAGACTTAAAATGAAATAATTTTGAATAAAAAATAGATTGTGAAATAAATCCTTACCACTTTATAATTAGTAGAATCATTTTACCCATGAAATAAATAAAATTTTATGGATATGAAAATATGATAATATCCAGAATAAATCTCATTAAAGACATTCATGATAATTATATACACTACACAACATAAACAATTAGCGTATTTGGTTTGTGTCCCATAGAAATAAGTGTGAGAAAAATCACTTAACATATACATTCCTTTAGTTAAACATGAAGTATAGTGTTATATAATCATTCACATTATTTTATTTAATTATACACGGACTATATCCATATTTATGATATCATATATGATCGTTGTATATCATATTTTTAATAAACATTTTCTATTATTCTTGTTTCAATTGTTAACTGCATCATTTTTTATGTATGTTTTAATACGTAAGTCATGTTTCTTATGCATAAGATGTATTTATTTCATATAAGAAATGATAATATTTTCATAGATATAATATTTATTTTTTATATATATTTTAATATTTTATTTTCAATATGATGTATTTTTTCATATAAATAATGATAACATTTTCATAGATATAATATTTATTTTTTATATATATTTTAATATTTTATTTTGAATATGATGTATTTTTTTCATATAAATAATGATAACATTTTCATAGTTATAATATTTATTTATTATATATAATTTAATTATCTTTATTTAATAGTTATCATGGAAAATTAATCACATCGTGTCGTGGAGACGGTAGTCCATACGTACACACAGGCGATTGAATCATTCCCCTAATGGTGAAAGTGTAAGGTATTGGATGATATATTAATAATCCTGTATATATATCATGTCATAATTTCATTATGTATCCATTATATCCATCATTATTCCAATACAAGATGTGTGGTGATGAAAAAATATATCACACCACAACGTAAGGATGGTAAGCTGTACGTATGCACAAATAGAGTGTTTTCATTTTCATAAGTTTGATAAAAGGAGGAATATATTTGTTACATAATCATAATAACATAAAAGACTATATATGATACTATAGTTTTTAATTTTTTATAAATAAACACATTAATATGAGGTAGAATAAGGAACAAACATGAATGATTAAGTAAAACCATTATCTCTTCATGTGTAGGCTTCATTTTGATTTATTCTCATGTCATATATAATTTGTATGTTTGGAATACAAATACCTAAAGAACATGGATAGTGATGTTTATTTGGGAAATTGTTTATGGGTTTGTTCATCTAGAAGGATCAATGTGGTGTGATAATGTTAGGCAGGATCTGCCATTTTATAATTGAGGTTGGGGATCTTTTGGGAACTCCAATAATATTAACAAAATACAAATTATTTTTTATTTTCAAATAGATCCAAATTGATTTATTTCTTTGATTATATGTTTATAAGTCAAAATAATCTCAGCAATTTTTTTTTTGAATATTTTAGGTCTCATTTATACCAATATATTTTACTTTTAACCCCTATTTAAACCCTTTAACTATAACCATCCCAACATGTGGTACTAATTTTTGAAGGATAATATATTTACTATAAAATTCAAAATGAACATTAAATGTGTCTGGGATAAATTTTTTTACTTTATCCTGACAATTTTATTTAATTTTATATTTTTATTAATTATATATAATTTAATGAAATATAATTTATTTTCATATAACCTTAATTATAATTTTGAGACAATTAATAACTTTGATTTTTTAAAATCAACAAATCAAATAATCATATAAAACAATTCTAAAATATCACTAAGATGCAAAAGTTATTATTAAAATTAGAGCCTTACCTTAATTATCTAAAATTATATTTATTTAAATATTTTTAATATCATTTACCAAATATTTGAATCAATTAAATAATTACAACATCATTATTATGTAAGCATTTAAGGTAATTATTTATTTCCCAAAGATTATAAATAAATTATTATGATTATTATAAATATTATATATATAAAATTATGTTTTAAAGTCCAGAATATATTCTGAACAAGAACATATAAAAAATTTAAGACATTAATAATATTAGTATGACATATTTTAATTCTAGTTGAATAAAATACTAAAAAAGGAGTTAAGGTATCTATGTTTCTCTAATATCCCATAATATTGGTCAATGGATGGTAATGGTCTATAATATCTCAAGAAATAATATTTGAAAATATTTTAGGGTAATTACCTAATATTTATAATCTTGGTTTTACTCTATTACTTGATTTACCTATAACTTTATTAATAAAAAAAATTACAAAAGTTACTATTCATATGGTCAAAATTTAAAAAGACCCAATTTATATAATTTCGACCCACTCATTCCAAATATGGAATCACTTTTAAAAAATTAAAACCAAATATGTTATATTAATTAATTAAAAAATAATAATGTTGACGGAATGAGAATCTATTTTTTAAAGTGAAAACACCCAAAAGATTTAAATGTTTATATATCCAAATAATATGAGAAATTAATTCAAATGACGTACATTATATTTAAATATAAAATATATTAGTTATTTATAATTTATATACAATTATAAATAATATTTAAGACTATAAATTCTTTATATGAAAAATTGTTCATCAATTAAAATTCCCTATATGTTTTTCACAAATATTAAAAACATAAAACTCATCCGAAAAATAAAAAATATCAAACTAAATTATGATGTACCACATTCAATGAAGAAGTTTAATTTTTCCAATTTAACTTATATATGTTTTAAAAACTATATTCAAAACAAGCGTTCCATCAAATTGAGGAAAAACTGTCTTTTATAAAAAAAACATATATTTGTCTAAAATTCGATTTTTTTTCTTATATCATTTATATTAAAAAAATAGGATGAATGATAAATATTATATTTAAAATTATATATATATTTATATATTTCATTAATATAATATTAAACGTTTTTTTATAAAAACTATCTTGTTCTCGTTTAAATTGTTTTTTAAAAGGATTATATTTCCTTTTAAAAGGGGTTTTATATTAATAAATAGTTACTCACCAAATAATTCATTATATTAAAATGAGAAAAAAAATTAATAATTTAGTGAATCTTTTTTTCCATAAATTATAATGCTTATTTTATAATTGTAACATTAATATATTAATTTTTTATGCTCTATGTGGTGTATCATATACAATATCAAACATTATATTTCCTTTTAAAAACTGATGATTTTACATTATCCCACCCATTAATAAATTTTTTCCACACTATTTGAACTTTGGATCGAAAACTGGGGGTTTTAGTTTTCAAAATACTTTTTTTTGGAAATCCCACATTAGAAAAATAGTAAATAAATTTCCCTTATATAACTAAGAAAGGGAGGTACGAAGGACACCATATATAACACATAATAGGGTTCCATGTTGGAAATCATAAACATTTGAGACAAAATTTACTATCAATTTCATATTTGGAGAGAAATTGAATAGGTTAAATAGAATGTTAATGATAAAAAAACCATAAATTTGTGTTTGTTAAAATTCTATAGATGTGACATAAATAATAATAATTGGATAACAAATTTGTCCAATATCCATTTCCTAGAATCGATAGATTCTGTTACAGTACTGATAAAAACAAAATTGATTTCATTCCCTCTCAAAATCATAATCTCATACTTTGGTTGTGATTTAATATATTTTCCCTTAATCCATTTTACCTGGAAATGAATGTACAAAATAATTTTTTCACCTCTAATGTACATTTATGAATCATAAGATTCAGAAGTTATTTCTTCTGCATAATAATGTTTATTAAATCCAAAAATTGTTTCCACAGATTATCAAATATGATAAATAAGAAATTAACCTCAAATAATAATATCCAATGTTTAACATTATCCATTCCACATGTAGTTACATTATGACTCATCCAAAATAAATTTTTCCACATTCAAATATAATATATTAATAAAAATTCCCTTTAATTTCAAAAATCAACATAACATTAGATATTCCCAATAAAAAACAATCCATGCCTTCTTATTACATATCAAATATATCGAAAACTTTATCAACTTGTAATCTTTATGAAAAAATCCATTATTCTAATAATAAAATTGTAGTTATATTTCTTAAATCTAAACATGTAATAAACCTAGAAAATATAACATAAAACATGCAATAAATAACCAATTAATTTCCATCTATACTATTCTAGAAATCACTGTTTCATTATTATCTCATCATCAATAACATATTTAGGGTTATCTTTCTTAAATAACTTTTTTTTCAAAAGTTCAACATTCCACTAAATCATTTTTCTTAGTCATCTGTATGATAAAACATATTCTCTCTAATACATAATGGATAAGTAATTTAGTTCAATCCTTATTTGTTTTGTAATTATAATAAATAAAATTTCATATTATATATTTCATGGGTCAAAAAACCGTTGAAAAAATAATTCCATTTCTTCTATATCAGTAGCATAAGTTTGTGCAAGATTCCTTATCATAATTTGAGGTATATTCCCTTGATGGATTGGTTATTCATTGTCATAGTGACCCATATCATTAATGTTAAAAAACATTCACATTCCCAACTTCATTATTTCCTTTCCCATTATGGGTAAGATATAATTTATATCACCATATGTAAGAAACATTCATTCCCTTCTGGAAAGTACTCTGGTGTTTCTTTTTATAATTATCATAAGTGGGAAATTTTTTATTTCTATTTTTCCATTATATTTCTCATTCTCCACCATTGTATTCTTATATTTCTTTTCAATAAATACAGAAGGCATAGATAATTATTTCTTTTCTTGTTAACACATGAGACTATATGTTCATATAATGAGAATGTATGGGAGATATGTTCCTTTCATAGAAATTGATTTTACCTATGAAAAAAACAATCAATATTAATCCTTCAGTAACATATATAGCGTATATCATGCATTTCATACATTGTCTAGTTTTTATCATAGTTATCAACATTATCCTAATTTTTTTCCTTATATTCGATAATATTCTCTCTACTACTTATCACTATTCACATGGAATTTTTTTTCCTATGAAAAGTTATTTAATATACTCTAAATCCATGTTTTTTAATATATTCAACATAATTTGTGTTTTCAATCTACAACCACCATTGAGTCACATCTCTAGAGGCATGATAAATTTACGTTCCAACCTTCTCCCTTTCATTACATCCCAATGAATGAAATATATTCTCAATGGATCATATCCATTGTTAACCTACAAATAGATTTATTATCCAATTTCATGATATAGATTATTTTCTTGTAAAGTGATTTATCATTAACTCTATGTGATGTAGATTATGATACTTCATTTGTGTAAGTTAGTTGTTAATAACATGATTCATTTTTTCCAGTATATTTATAAGTTGTTCAACTCTTATTGTATCTGCATTTCAAACATCATTAACATTCATAGGGTGAAATCCCTATGTAGAATATGTTCATTGATATTGTTTCCATTATATTGACTTGGAACCATTTTTTATAAAATCTAATAGACTAGCATATGATATAACATTATGAAAAATTATGTATAATATCAAAAACTTTGAATCACATAACAGATATTGAAATAATGGGTAAAAATAATTTATAAGTCATACTCATATTTAATTTCGAAACATTTAAAAATTGTATCATAGGGTATCATTCCTAATACATGATTTCCAAAAATATAGTTCCCAAAGATTCTATTAAAATTATTCTAATACCATCTACAAAGACCCTGACCCATATAACCCAGTGATGGTGATCACATTTTTAAATTGGCATGTTATAAAAGGAATTAGATCCCAGAGGACCGAATAATTTAGTAGTTTTGGAAAAAGGATACATATATGAAACATTTATTATAATTAAATATAAAAAATACAACATAGGTAATCCTTTTAGAATTACATTATTCTCATAGATGAACCCTACAGATCAATCATAATATACATCTTAGAATCATATAATAAACACATATGAAAGTGGTGAGCTCAGATTCTCACTAAATTTAAGAGTACAATAGTAGCTATTATGATTAAACAAGCATAAAAATTAATGAAATTGGTATAACATCAACACAGTCCATTTAAAAATTTTCATGAGCACAATATGTCATCCATAAATGAAATTAAATAATTCCAAATAAATAATATCATGCACAATCTAATAATAAAATAATAACCTTATATTTGGAAAACTAATATCATAATGATATAATTCATAATGGGAGTCATCATAAACAATCCATCAATGCTTTGACTCATACACCATAAATAAACATTTAGGGCCTCATCCAATACCCAAACTACTTTTTCTCAGGAGACCTTCCAATGCATCGATGGGATATAAAACGACCCACCTATCACATACTATGTAAAATTCAATCCTCATATGAAAAATGATACACCCCTACCCAAGTTACCTAGAGTTGGTGCATGATTACATAACATTAGAATGATAAAAGAAATCATGTCCTGAAAGACCGATCAGTTTATTATCCTTGAAAAAACTAGATACATTCATAAGTTTTACATTACATGATTAAATAAAAACATCAATTTTTTTTTCCACTTTTGAACACACTTATATCCTTAGCCTACTCTTGGAGATAAACTATAATATACTTTTTCACATCCTAGGAAAAATAAAACAAAGAAATGGTTGATCTCAGATGCTCTGTAAGGATAACAATATAGTGGAATCTTTCATAAATAAGAATAAACATTTAAAGAATTGTATAAGACTAAAACAAAATACTTTTAAACATAAAATTCAGCATAATATGGCCAAGATAAAATCAAATAATTCTATTTACTTGATCAAATAAATATTATAATAGTTGAATAATCACATTCAATATCAATAGCCACTTTCATAATGATGGAATGCATAATTCCAATCTTCATAACCAAATATTCAAGGCCTTATTCCATGGCTACAAATAAAATTTTGTCAAGGCCTTCTGCCAATACACTAGTTTGTCTCATGATACCTACCGATGCATCAAGGATATATAGCAGGATCCACCATCATATACTATGTCTAATGTATTCCTCATATGAAAAGGTTTAAACATAACATAAACATTTGTATCAAAACTAGCATACAAAATGTCACTTTTTTATCCATAAACCATGAATTGTGTAAAAATAACACATCCATAGTAAAAAAAATCACAAAACCAAAAATCCAATATAAAATATTTGTAATAGAATATATCAACTTCAAAAAATTTTATAATCCATCAAAGGATGTTGACATAGATGAAATGAAAACTATTTTAAATGAATACATCATTCAATTTGGAAATCATTTAAAAGTCACATAATTATAAAAGAAACCATTTATTTTTAAATTATTATTATAATCTTGTATGGGAATCTTTGACGATGATATAACCAATGAAAATTGACACACGCTCTGTATAAGTAAAAAAAGACATTCTTACCATAATTTTTTCAAAAAGGACATAAAGTAATTTTTTTTGGAAAACGATGAAAAGATTTCATTGAAAACATATATGGATAAATAGTGGTATAAATGACTTTTACCCATAGTATTGTAAATAGAAAGAAATTTATTTGCTTTTTTATGAAAACAAAGATGTGGATGATAAATAGGACCCAGTAGATACTTACATAAAAACAAAGTCGGATAATAAAGAGATTGTGAAATTAACACTTACCCTGTACTTTTACTTAGTTGATAGTATGTCAATATATTTTATAATAGTGAAAACATTGTTACAAAATTATTAAATGACTATATACATAAATATGATATCATATATGATCCTCTAATATTTCATTGTTAATAATATTTTAGTAGTGTCATCATTTTGGGTGTTAACTGATCTGTTTTCTGTTATATGCTTGGTTACGTAAGCCATGTTTGCTATGAATATGATTCATTTTATTCAAATCCAGAATGATATTTAGTTATTAAAAATTATTTTTTTTCATGACCCATCCTCGGTGCTCATGTCGTGACTACCCAAAGCCTGCCTTCCATAGGCCTGGGGCTGGTGACTAGCACCAAAGGGGTAAATCCCGATAAAAAAGGAAGGCATTGACATTATGAAACATAAAGACACACAACCAAAGTACAAGAGGAAGTAATAAAATCAGTAAAAATGAAATTGATGAAAATTATATGGGCATGAATAAAAACCCAACTGATAAGTACAGCTACAACTGAACGAAAGTACAATAGAAAAGACAAACAACTAGAAGATAGAAGCATCTCCTGGGTTCTCCACCTTGAATTCTACCTGAAGGTTAGGTACAGATAGCCGCCTTAATGATCTTCCCCTCCAACCTACTCGGAGTACTGTCTAGTCGCTATTTCCACCTCTGGGTACTAACTCGTCGTGAATTCCACCTATGGGTATTGTCCAGACCTCGTACACTCGGTCTCTGTCAGCGCTATACATCTCCTGCATCCAACACAATGAGGTGCGGGCATAGCCCATGCAGGGGTGAGTATAACGATACTCGGTAGAAACCCTGAGACCCTTAAGGTCTCACTAAATCCAACAAGGATATCCACAAAGAAGGGTCTCAACAAATAACCCTTACTTAGGTATAAGTCCATACTTATACCTAAGTTATCACCTATCCCATCTCAATCCTGAGGAAACACAAAGGTTATGAAATCAATGAATAACCACTACTTAGGTATATGAACATACATATTACTATGTTATCATGTGACCCATATCAATCATGAGGTAAACACAAAGGTCATTTACTCAGCTCAAACCAGGATTTTGATTATCGAAACCACAAATGCTAGAGAAACTCCTCCTATGTCGAGTACAATGGCCATGTCATGAATCCGATGTGCTACTCACTAACCTTAGACTGTTGAGGTACATGTCCTGTCGAGTACCACGGGTCTGCTGCCAACTACCGGGCGCTCCGTCCGTTGGGGGTGTGACGCCAAATACCGGGTTCTCTCCCTAATTGACAATAGAGGTACTCCTTCTATCGAGTACCACGAGTCTGTTGCCAACTACCAGGTGCTCCATCCGTCATGGGTCATCCGCCAAATACTAGGCGCTCTGTCCACTGGGCTAACCGAATCACTAGGAGTTGAATCGGTTAGGCAGTCATCAGGTCTACAGCTACTCGGACTCTTCACTTTGTACGCACGCCTCCGGGAGGGTCTGCTCCACAAGCTACTAGTCGTTACTTCCAAGTTTCATGAAGTCTCACGTTGATGTATCTCAAAGTACCGCCGCGTCAAAGGGATTTCAACGCAACAGATGACACATTTATCGGACGCCCGGTCTGTGAGTTATTAGCCTTTATTCCCCGGGCCCAGTTGGTTTCGTGTATGAACCAACCCGACCATATATAAACTGTACCCTGAATTCCCATGGGGTATACTCAAAGGAACCATTTCTCAATGAGATTACCAAAGCTACTGACAATTCTTCAATCTAACGTCCGGTCTGAGAGTTATTGGCTTTTCCGTTCGAGGGGCCCAGTTGGTTTATAAGATAAACCAACCTGCCACACTCCAACCACGTCAAAAGCTCAAGTGGAGTATTCCAAAAGAACTGTCTCATCAAGAGGAATCCAACATAGGTTTTGGGACTTCAATCAGACGTCCAGTCCTCACGTTATAAGCATTTCCGCTCTGAGGTCCCGGTTGGTTTCGAGTTCGAACCAACCCGGCCGTACCTAAACATCACTGAAACATTGATTGTAATATACTAAAACGACCTCTTGGATCCAAGGATTCATATTCAACTGACATAGCATCGATCGGAGGTCCATACCCCATGATATGGATGTTTAAACGAACCTGGTCCGAAAATAGGGGGTTTGGGCCCGGTCTGACCCGACCCAACACCCCTTGGGACTTCCCGAACCGGGTCGACCCGTCTCGAGTCCGGGTTCGGCCCGATAGGGCGCGGCCCGGCAGGGGCGGCCCGACCTGGCGCTGGTAGCCCGACCCAGCGGCCGGTTTCGGCTTGGCCATGTGGCTGAACAGAATACACGAAGTGGGGGGGGGGGGGGGGGGGGCTCAGCCCCCCGCTGATTGGAAACAGTGGCGCTCGGTGATGCCTTGTCTCCTGGATCCTGCACGGCACGAGATCCTCCCCACCACCACCGTGGAAAGTCCCAGCTGTTCTTCCATCGGCGGCGTGATGGGGCACCGCCGCCTCCAGTCACCAGCTTCGCCAGAGTCCTCTACGGGCCCCCATAGACATTCTGTTGGTCCGTTCCCACTTCCACTTGCGCCCGTGATCATCTCGGGTCTTGTACATTACTGCAAAGGCCCCAAATCACTGTTGCGGTCCCATTTCGTCATCACCCATCAATCCACGCACAAAAAACAATCTAAGGAGGGTCCAAGATTTTTCGTTAGCCCTTTCCCCCACGTTAGAGTTTTTCAATCAAGATCAGACTCAAATCCAATCCCGAAAATTAACCCTCCATCGAACGCGCATGAACAAGTGATCCGCAGATCAACTGGGAAAAGGATGTTACACACTCATCCTTCTTTCCTTAAATAGGTGAAGAGAAAATCAATATAATTCCCCTACCTTGACAAGGTCCACGATTGAAAATGGTCGTGGATGACGGTATCATTTCGGTCGTCGTTAGAGTGCACCCGAGGAACTGACGTATCCTCTCTTATTGCGGAGAAAAGAATATAAGGTGAGTAGATGTTAGTGAGTTCCCCACATCGATGTCTCCTCCCTTATCTTGGATGAATAAGATATTGAAGAACCGTGGTCGCCGAGTCATTCTATGTTGATGGGTCGATGTTCGTCGTTGGAGAAGATGATGTTCTTTCACCTAAGAGGAACTTCCTTCTTCTTTTACACAAGAGCTCTATCCCCTTTCTCCCAACACAATATGTGCCAAAGTAAAATAACAGGTTCATGATATTATTTTATTAACACAAGTAATTTCAATTTTCAAAATTAAAAACACATATATAATTAATTTAATATGTTCAATTAATTAATTAAGGTGTGTGTTGGCAAGAGTTAAGAGGGAGAGAGAGAGGATGTGGAATGGTTACTCAATTTAAGATGTGTTTACAAAATTATAGAGGGGATGTTTAAGGAGTTTTGGGGAAAATAAAAGGATGAGATCTTGTGGGATCCACCTTTAAAATATCCTCACATGAGTAGTTAGGTGGGTGTGGATCCCACCCCTAACTCCCCCATGTATGATATAACCGCTGTAGACATAAATAAATTTTTTTTAACAATTTTATTAACTCCTTAATTAATCCTCAAATTTTAAAATCTCCTCCCGTGTAAACAAAACTGCGGTAAATGTCCTATTAAGAAATTACTGGCGTTGCGAGTTCATTGGTGCCCTCAGATTTCAATTCCGAGAACTGGTTCAAAATATAGAAAAACCCAATCGTTCGGTCAGAGAACGTACCCGAGCTAAACTTCAGAAATTGATTTCGGGCACACCGGGCCTCAGAATCATGTTCCGTCAGAAACCACAGACTCATAAAATTCCATATAAAATTAGAAAAAAAATTATAGAAATTTATGGGTCTTTAAATTACTCCCACCTCAAGGATTTACATCCCCGTAAAGCTACAACACAAACTAGGGAAACTAAAGTAGGCACTAAGCACGCATCTGAGCCTCCCGCTCCCATGTTCTCTCCTGGATGTTCTCGTGCTGCCAATGAATCTGCACCAGGGGAATCGACCATCCACATAGTACCCGCACCTATCAATCCTCAATCTCCACTCTAACCTCTGTGAATGTCGCCACGTCATCGATGTCCAGCTCACTGTGGTCGATGATGTGTTAAGGGTCGTGAACACTTCTCCTTATCTGAGATATGTGGATGAAGTTGTGCACCCAGTGCACATGTGGTGGAAAGGTCAAGCGGTAAGCCACCTCGCCTACCCTGCTGAGGACCTAGAAGGGTCTGATGAACCTCTGAGATATCTTGCCCCCTCGGCCATATCTCTGTAGACCTCGTCGAGATGAGACCCATAAGAAAATGTGGTCACCTTACTCGAACTCCAATGGTCTTTTATCAAATCAACATAGTATTTCTGCATGCTCTGTGCAGTCTTCATCTGCTCCTGGATGATTTGTACCTTCTCTGGTAGCCTCAAAATGGGCGCACTTGTCAACCTCTGCCTCAGCTCCTGAAAAGCTCTGCTGGCATATCCATGACTACACGAAGGGTTTTACCCCCCTTCGTCAATTCTAAAAGCAGTGGAACAACTCTAGAGAAGTCTAACTCAAATCTATGTCTGGTCGACTCATGAATGAACGACTGCACCAACTCATGCATGATTCTATCATGTACTTCCCGGGGTATCCTTTTCGCTGACCAAGGAAAATCCTTCCCAACATTGTAGGTAAACCACAACATTTTTGCCTAATACAGTCAGTCTGTGTATGAACTGTAGTTTCCGACCATACCCAAACTAATGTCGTAAGGCCTCAACGCTGCAACTAAGAGGTTCCAACTGAAACTCTCGCCTCAAGGGTTAAATCACACCATCGTCGTAAGTGTGATTATCGAGTCTCCTCCCAATGGTATCTCTAGGCGTGAGGGTCACGTCAATGACTTAATTGGAATCTCTAGGTCTTGAACAAGATTCATTAAAGGAAGGAATGATTCATAACAATATCTGTTGATATGACAGCTAGTAGTGTACACATATCATTCCCCGAGTCATCCATAGAGCCTTTCGGTCACACTCCTTGACCGCATGCAGCTACTCTCTTTCCCTTCCCTATTGCTCCCTGTGCCTGGCAGGAAATACAATGGCGGGTGGTTGTAACATGTCGAAATGTTCACCACCACATGCTACTCTCCAAGATCATCTTCCATGTCTGCTGCTCTGCAAATTCATCTATACTTAAAACTTCCTCTTCCTGAAAAAAATTACATGCCCAAGTCTCTGAGACTGCTGTCAGTTTCCCGTTTTCCCACTACTAACATTCACTGGTTGTATCCATTCATCCAAAGAACATTCAACCAAAAAGGTTCTCTATATCAACCTAACATATGTAGAAATGCGTAGAGGAATTGTGCAGAATCAAACGTCCTTTAAACACACATCGCTCGGAAGTTCGACCGCTGAAGCACTGATCGTATCGTAGATATCAAGTTCCAAGAATGATCGATACTCCTCGATGACTACCCAGTTACCGACATGTCAACCTGCAGAAGCTGTATATGTTTTAGAAAACTCTCTACCACCTTCTCAAGACAGTCCTCAGCTACCTGTGAGTCGGGCTGGCCTCGTAACCTAAGGGATATCTGATGTTGAAACACATGTAAGGTAATGAACCTACATGTGTCGTCTACCGGTATCGACGGTTGAAACTACTGACCAACAGGTAGTGATATAGTTGGCACACTACCCGAAGGTACTATTTTAGGCATCAGTCCACGTACCGAAGCCTCATTAATATGTGGACCAATCTCATGGACACTCACTGGGAAACATCAGTATCTAAGATCACAATATGCTCTACTAGTGTCTAAAGTAGGTGTAGAACTTTAGAAATGACCTTCATCTAGTCCATTGTTGTCTGGGAATCTATCTCACCTCATAACCTCAAAGGCTTCTCCTGCTGGAACTCATGCAACATGCTCTGTTAGCATGCACCCTCCACTAGTACGGCTGGTAGCATCTGCTGCCTAATGGGTGGTGGTGTTGTTGGTACACCACCCTAAGGTGCCAACATGTAGGAGGACCATGCACTAGAGCCTCATCGCTCGGTGGCCCGTCATCGCGTACTCTCTCGATTATCTAATTGGCTGTCTGCGTGGTGGCATCTTGAACAGATGCGACATGGTCAAACGATTTATAACTGGTGAGCTGACCTGGTTTTAGCTGACATTAATACTTTTGGAAACACACATTCAGTCAATGTTTTTGTGCACTACGTTAGCAATATGTATTCAGGGTCATGGGGTATGGATACGTCAGCCACCACACCAACACTGGTCTCCTAGAACTGAAGACCACACTCGGTACCCTTAACACTATTTCATCGCAGAAAATAATTATTAGAGTCCTGAGTTCTATGGTAGAACTGACTCCTCTAATACCAATTTTTCACGACTCATCCTCGGGGCCCGTGCTGTGACTACCCCAAGCCTGCCTTCCATAGGCCAGGGGTTGGGGACTAGCACCAAAGGCATTAATCCCAATAAAAAGGGAAGGCATTGCCTTTATGAAACGTAAACACACACAACCAAAGTACAAGAGGAAGTAATAAACTAAGTAAAAAAGAATGTGCTCAATAGTATATGGGCCAGAATACAATCTCAACTGAAAACTAGAGCTACAACTGAATGAAAGTACAACAGAAAAGACAAACAACTGGATGAAAGAAGCAGCTCATGGGTCGTCCACCTCGGATCCTACCTGAAGGGTAGGTACAGACAGAATCCTCAACGCTCTTTCCCTCAAACCTCCTCCGAGTACCGTCTCGTCGTGAAGTCCACCTCCGAGTATTGACTCGTCATGAAGTCCACCTCCGGGTGCCGTCCAGACCACATACAGTCGGTCTCTGTCAGCGCTATCTGTCATCTGCATCCAACACAATGAGGTGCGGGCATAGCCCATGCTGGGGTGAGTATAAAGATACTCAGTAGGGACCCTGAGTCCCTCAATGTCTCACTAAATCCAACAAGGATAACCACAATGAAGGATCTCAATAGATAACCCTTACTTAGGTATTATCCCATACTTATAACTAAGTTATCAAGTATCCCATCTCAATCATGAGGAAACACAAAGTTTATGAAATCAACGGATAACCAGTACTTAGGTATATTCCCATACATATACATAAGTTTTCATGTGACCCATCTCAATCATGAGGTAAACACAAAGGTCATTTACTCAGCTCAAACCAGGATTTTCATTATCGAAACCACAACTGCTGGAGAAATTCCTTCTTTGTCGAGTATAGTGGCCCTGTCATGACTCTGAGGTGCTACTAACTAACCTTAGACTACTGAGGTACTCCTCTTGTCAAGTACCGCAGGTATGCTGCCAACAACCAGGCACTCCGTCCGCTGAGGTTCTGCCGCCAAATACCTGGCGCTCTCGCCAAAAGCCTACAGAGGTACTCCACCTGTCGAGTACTGCGGGTCTGCTGCCAACCACTAGGAACTATGTCTGTCGTGGGTCTACCGCCAAATACTGGGCGCTCCGTCCACTGGGCTAACCGAATCACTATGTGTCGAATCGTTCAAGCAGGTGTCCGGTCTACAGTTACTCGGTCTCTAAAATCTGTACGCTCACCTCTGGGAGGGTCCGATCCATGATCTAATCTTATTTTATTCCAAGTATCATTAATTATCACGTAGAAGTATCTCAAAGGACCACCTCGTCAAAGGTGTCTCAACGCAACAGACGACGCGTCTATCGGACACCCAACCTGTGAGTTATTAGCCTTTTTGTCACGGGGGCCAGGTTGGTTTCGTGTATGAACAAACCCGACCGTATCACAACTGTACCTAGAATTTACATGGGGTATACTCAAAGGAACTGTTTCTCAATGAGATTACAAACGCCGCTGACGATTCTTCAAGCAGACGTCCAGTCTGAGAGTTATTGGCTTTTGCATTCCAGGGGATCAGTTGGGTTATAAGCTAAAGAAACTAGACCATAATATAACCACATCCAAACCTCAAGTGGAGTATTCCAAAAAGAACCGTCTCATCAATAGGAATCCAAAGATGTTGATGGCACGCCAATCGGACGTCCGGTTCTCAAGTTATAAGTGTTTCCTCTTTGAGGTCCCAGTTGGTTTCGAGTACGAACCAAGATGGTGGTACACATACTTCAGCGAAACCATGAGTGTAATATACTTAAACGACTGTCTCGATCCAAGGATCCCTATTCAACTAACAGGTCATCGATCATAGGTCCTTAGCCCATGATATGGGCGTTTAAAGGAACCTGGTCCGAAAATAGGGGGTTCGGGCCTGGTCCAACCCGGGACAACACCCCATGGGTCGTCTCGAACCGGGTGGACCTGACTCTAGTCTGGGTCCGGCCCAATAGGGCACGGCCGGGACCAGCCGGCGCGGCGCGCCCCGGTGCTGGTGGCCCGACCCGGCGCTGGCGCCCCGGCCCGACACTGGCAGCCCAGGCCAACGGCCGGTTGCGTCTTGGCAATGTGGTCCAGCGGAATACACTGAGGGGGGGGGGGAGGTGGGGCAGCCCCCCGCTGATTGGAACCGGCGGCGCTTGGCGCCGGATTGTCTCCTGGATCCAGTGCGGCGTGGGATCCTCCCCACCACCGTCGCGGCAAGCCGCGACGGTTCATCCACCGGCGGCGCGCTGGGGCGCGACTGCCTCCAGTCGACCGGCCCGCACCGGTGTCCCGCACCGACATAGTCCTCTACGGGCCACTAGAAACATTCCAGTGGTCTGTTCCAGCTTCCTCTTGTGCCTATGATCATCTTGGGTCCTGTACATTACTGCGAAGGCCCCAAATCACTGTGGTGGTCCCATTTCATCGTCATCCATCAATCCGCACACAACAAACAATCTGTGGAGGGTCCGAGCTTGTTAGTCATCCCATTCCGTCCACATTATATGTTTTCAATAAATATCAAACTCAAATCCAATCCCGAAAATTGACCCCGCATCCAACCCGCATGAAAGAGCGATCCACAGATCAACCGGGCAGAGGTTGGTCCACGCTCGTCATTCTTTCTTCAAAAAGGTGAAGATAAAATCAATATAATTCCCCTGCCTTGACAAGGTATGCGGTTGACAAGCATCGTGGACGGAGGTATTGTTTCCATTATTTTCGGGGTGCACCGGAGGAAGTGACGTCTCCTCTCTTGTTGTAGAGAAAAGAATATAAGTTGAGTCGATGTTGGAAAGTTCCCCACGTCGATGTCTCATACCTTATCGTGTAGTAAGAAGAGGATGAAGAACTGTGGTCACCGAGTCATTCTATGTTGAGGGGTATATTTTCTTCATTGGAGAAGATGATGTTCTTCCACCCAAGAGGAACTTCCTTCTTCTTTTACACAAGTGCTCTCTCCCCTTTCTCCCAACACAATATGTGCCAAAGTAAAATAATAGGTTCTTGCTATTATTTTATTAACACAGGTAATTTCAATTTTCAAAATTCAAAACACTGAGTTAATTAATAGAATAGGTTCAATTAATTAATTACGGTGTGTGTTGGCAAGAGGTATGAGGAAGAGATAGGGGATGTGGAAAGGTAACTCAAATTAAGATGAGTTAACAAAATTTAATAGGGGATGTTTAAGGAGTTTTGGAGAAACTGAATGGTTGTGGCTTGTGTGGGCCCCACATTAAAAATATCCTCACATGGGTAGTTAGGTGTTTGTGCATCCAACCCCTAACTCCCCCATGTAGGATATAACCACCGTAAACATAAATAAAATTGCTTTAACAATTTTATTCACTCCTTAATTAATCCACAAATTTTAACTTCTCCTCCCATGAAAACACAACTACAGTAAAGGTCCCCTTAAGAAATTATCGGCGCTACGAGTTCATCAGTGCCATGAAATTTTAATTCCGAGCACTAGTTCAAAAGATAGAAAAACACTCTCGTTCGTTCACTGAACGTACCTGAGATAAACTTTGGAAATTGATTCTGGGCACACCAGGCCTCAGAATCAAGTACTTTCAGAAACCGTAGACTCGTAAAATTCCAAAGATATTTAGAAAAACATTTTCTAGAAATTTCCAGGACTTTACATTTTTAATCATAAAATGAAAATAAATCTTTAATTATTATGATGGGGAATAAATCTCATCGCATTCGTGGAGGTTGTAATACGTATGTACGCACGAGTGAGAATATCATTATATTGATGGTGAAATCATATGTAATTGGATGGTATATCATATATAAATAATAATTAACATGTTATATTAATTACTTACATCATTTATAGTCATTTTTATACCCTTCCAAATAATAAAGTGTTTGAATAAAAAACTTCACCATGGCGTGGAAACAGTAAGATATACGTACGCACGTATGGTAACTTTGTCATTCATATGATAGAAAGAATAATGAATATGGTTGTAACATTTTTATAAACACGTAATAGTATTTAGAAGATACTGTATTTATTATTTTAGAATGGAATCATCAACCTAATAGGAAGTGGAAGAAGAAAAGAACTTGAAAGAATGTCGTGAAATTATTTCCTCTTTTTTGGGTGTTTTCTTTTATGTTGATCAAAAGGGATCTGTAGGATGGTTTTATGATAAAAATAAGGAATCTAGGATGATGTGAGAGAAATTGGGAGGATATTTGGTTCGGGATTGGCCGATCTAAATGGATTTGGTGGTGTGATTTTGATCGAAGGTGAAGTGACTTTTTATAAGAGAGTTGAGGGGTACCTTAGGAAATGATTGAAATATTATTTTATAATAAAACTGTTTTCAGTTTCTAATGGATCCAAAATGATTAATTTTGAGGATAAGGTGGGTATAGATCAAAAACCTCTTAACCAATATGTTTTAGATAGGTTTGTTTCACCATATTCAACTTATCTTTTAGATTTAACTCTTAGTTAAATAGTTAAACTTTTACCATATATTCTTGTATTATTATAATAATTAGACAACAAACAAACTATAAAATGCCTATAGAAACTAAAGTGGTTCATTAATGATATACCTATCATTATATAATTTCTTTTTCTGATCCATAGATTCTTAAGACTATTATATAATTTAATAATATAATATTTTTTTAAAAACTCATTTATGTCAATTTTGACACTATTTAGTATTTTATTTTGGTGAAAGTCATAAAAACTTGATTACTTCGAATAAAATACATCAAATCAACCCTAAAATTTCATATTCACCTAAAAAATTCAGTTATTTCATAAAAATATTGAAATTATATTTATAATAATATTTATATTACCATTTATTTGATTCTTTCATTAATATGGTAATTACTACATCACCATTGTGTCATAAATAAATATAATTATATAATGTCTAAAAATTATAAAAAAATATATGTATTAAATATTTTAATCTCTCTAATTAGTAATTATATTCTATATTATAACTTATATATACCAATTTAAAAATTGTTTTTCTAAAAGATATATGTTTATGTAATTTTTCACATTACATTAAATTAATTAATATAAAGTGTCATTGTCCCTCTCAAGTGCCTCCACGGGGTCCCAAAATCCACCCAAGGATGCCCATGGTCGAACATATATCACCTAATTGGAATATGACACATTTTAGGATAATTTACTATTATTATAATATTATTATTTACCCTTATTTACTAGATTTACCCTTTAACCACGTTAAATAAAATACTTATCGATGTAATTATTTATAATGTCTAAAAGTAAAAGTTACCTATTTACACAATTTAGACCTCATGATTCCAAATATAGAATCCATTTTTTCAATTTCATAACACACAAGTGGAAGATGTAAATTTAATATTAATTCCCATTGTCAAACCAAAAATGTGTTTCTAAAAAATAATAACTATCAAAAGATTGACACTTGTTTATTTCCAGTTTAAATGTGACATTACATACAATGACTTAACTTATATTAAATGATAAAAATATAATATAATGGTAGTTTAAAACAACTCAAATTTATAAATTAACACTTTAAATAAATTTGATTAAAAAATTGTTTTTAATATGAATTTAGTTTTTTCACAATTCATCAAAAAATTGAAAGTTTTCAAAAAAAAAATACAAAAAAATTAACCCTAAGATAATTTCTATATTTAGAATTCAAAAATTAAGTCCATTTTGAAAAATAATATTTATAAAATTTAAAAAAGTGGTTATTACTATTAATAACATCAAGTTTGATTGTTCATGGTGTGTTAAACTCCAAGTTGCGTACAATGCAAGATAGTACATTATTCAAAGGTAACGTAAAGTTGAAGCTTGGGCTGTTACATTCTCCAATACATAAAATTATTTCAACCGAAAAATTTCTATAATATTACTACATAAAAGATTTGGGTGGTTCTTCATCATAAATTCCTCGGGTTCCCATGTTGTCTCCTCCATCTTATGGTTTCTCCAAAGATCTTTTACCAGATGAGTCGTCTGGTTTCTCCACATTTGTCCTCTAATATAATGAATTTTGATAGGCTCTTCATAATAATACAGATCTAGTTCCATTTCAATTTCCAAATAGGTGAGTAAATGTTTTGGGTCAGGCATGTATTTTTTCAACCGTGATACGTGGAACACATCATTAACATTGGAGAGACTTGGAGGCATTGACAAATGATAAGCTACAACACAAATTCATTCTAGAATTTTGAATGGTCTGATGTACCTGGTAATCAATATACCCTTCTTACCAAAACATATAACACCCTTCCATTGAGACACCTTCAAGAAAACATGATCTCTTATATGAAACTTCAAGTCCATCCTTCGATTATCAGCATAGAACTTTTTACTACATTGATCTTCTTTGATGTGGGTTTGGATAATATTGAATTTTTGCATTGTTTAATGAATAAGATCTGGGCCTATCATTTTTCTTTCACCAACTTCATCCCAACAAGTTGGTGTGGGGCATCTCTTTCGGTATAATGATCCATATAGTCCCATATGAATACTTGAATTGAAGCTATTGTTATAGGAAAATATTAACAGAAGTAAATATTGATCCTACATACCTTGAAATTCATGATGGAAATATCTCAACATGTCTTCTTAGGTTTTAATAGTATGTTTTGATTTTCCATCAGTTTGAGGGTGGTAGGCAGTGCTCAAATGAAGTTCAGTATCGAAGGTTTTCTGAAGCCTTTTCTAGAATCATGATTTAAAACAAGGATCATGATCCGAATGAATCGATAGAGGTACTTCATAATGTCTTGCAACTTCATAAATATATAGTCTTTTCACACACTCAAGTGGTAAATATTTTCTTATAGAAAGATAATGTGATGAATTGGTAAGAGAATCAACAATGACCCATATTTCATCATTCCTTCTACGAGACTTCGGAATCCTCATGACAATGTCCTTCATAATATTATTCCATCTCCACTAATGTATGTGAATAGGTTGTGGGGATCCTCCATGATGTTTCCTTATAACTTTAACTTGTTTACAAACCTTACATCTTGAAACAAATTTAGCAATCTCTCTATTCAAGTTGTCCCACCAAAAATTTCCTTTAAAATATCTATACATCTTGTTGCTCCTAGGGATTATAGATAAATTTGAGCTATGATCGTCATCCATCAATTCCATTTTTAGATCAGGTATGCTATGTACACAATGTCTCATCCAAAATTTCAAAATTTCAACTTCATATACGAAGTCACTCAATCAACCAACATTCACAACGTTAATCTTTTTTGAAAATCATCATCATCAGTCTGATAACTCTTTATCCTTTCTAGTAAATATTATTTCGCAAACATTTGAAGAAGTATTGATGTTTAACCTTCCATGGTTAATCCCGTATCCATCTTTACTAGATCCATGAAAATATGATTCCTTTCAACTATCACCTTGTTCAAAACATTGTGATCCTTTCTACAGAAAGAATTTTCCACCTTATTTGACATCCCCGAGTGGTAGTGTAGAGTGAAATAAGAATGATTGAGTAGTTCATAACATCATCTTTGCCTCATGTTGATCTTTTCGGTGAATAATATACATCAAACTCTTCTGATCAGTTTAATTCTCACATTTTTCACTATAGAGATAGTGTCTCCATATCTTCATAGAAAATATTATGGGTGCTAACTCAAGATCGTTAGTAGGATATAATTTCTCATGAATTTATAGATGTAGTGATGAATAGTTAATAACTCCATCATTATTCATAAGGACATAAACATGTCCTTTCATTGAAGCATCACTATAAATAACAAACACATCATTACCCGATGGTAGAGTCAAGATAGGATCATTAACTAATCTTCTCATTAGTTCTTCAAAACATTAATCTCACACTTTTTTTCAAACCAATTTAACCCCTCTATGAGTAATCTTGGTTAAATGGTTAGCCCATTGGGAAAAATTCTAGTCAAAATGTTGATAATAACCTGCTAAACCAATAAAACTATGTACCTTAATTATACACGTTAGTGATGGCATTTTGTGGATTGATTTGAATTTTCAAGTATCTAGATAGATTCAATCCATAGAGACAATATTGCTATGAAACGAAATCTCCTTAAGCCAGAATTAACACTTACTAAATTTCCCATACAATTCATTTCTTCTAAGCACCCTTAAGAAAATGCGCAAGTGATTTTCATGATCTTCGTAGTTTTTTTATTATATCAAAATATTATCAGTATATACCACTACAAATTTATGAATATATTCCTTGAAAACTCTATTCATTAGATCCATAAAGATAGAGGGTGCATCCATCTATCCAAAAGGCATTACTATAAACTTGTAATGCCCATACCTAGTTCGAAATGCTATTTTTGGAATTTCTTCCTTCTTCACACACAACGGATGAAATAAAGATTGAAGGTCAATCATGGGAAAATAAATCACTCCAAGAATTTGGTTGAATAAATAATTAACGCGAGGTAGGGGACACTTTCTCTTTTTGGTTATATCAGTGATCTCCCTGTAGTCAATGCACAACCTCACTGATCCATCATTCTTCTTAATAAGAAGAAATAGGGCTCCCCATGGAGAACCACTAGGGTGAATAAATACATTATTACTCAATTACAATTGTTTTTTATTTAGTTTCAATAATTCCACAATGGCCATTATATAAGGGGTCTTCAATATGGGCCTTTAGTCAGGAATTAAATCAAAAGAAAACTCAATTTCTCGCTCTGGCGGATGTCTAGGTAAATCCTATGGAAACACATCAAAATATTCTTTCACAAAAGGTACATAATCTATTTTCACATTAATTTCCTCTCCCATAGTTTTTTTATTCTCTTACTCCCCAATAATTGAATTTAGTAGAGCTAATGGAGGTGGATCTAGATATGAATCGTGTGCTGATTTTTCTTATCTAAAGATAAGGTACTCGTAATCATCATTTAAAATTTTAACCTCCTTCATCTTACAATAAATTTTCGCATCATGGTCCAAAATCCAATCCATACTGAGGATAATACCAAAGTCAATCATGGGTATGACTATGAGATCATCATATATTAAAACATTATATACCCTAATGGGAACTGATTCCAAAAACATTTTTGCGATGATACTTCCCTTAGGTGTTTTAACTGAAAACTCCCTTGTTAATTCAAATTTAAAATATCTAATTTTCCATGAAAATTGGGAAGATATAAAACAATGAAATGATCCAAAATCAAATAAAGCATTCGATAATCTTGAGGAAACCATTAAATTAACTACCATCATATCTTCCATAGCTTCAACCACATGAGTAGTTATCTCATAATCTTGGCCTTGATCCCATTGCCTTTTCCAAGGTATGTTTCCCTAATGCATAGGACATTGATTTTCATAATGTCCCATCTCCATAAAATTGTATCATTAAAAATTGGTAGCTTCTTTATTCCCCTTACAATCAGTAGAATGATGTACTTACTGTCCACATTTGTAGCATACTAATTTTCCTTTTAGACATGCACCATGGTTCTTCCTTATAAAATTATCACAGGGTAGAAATTAAACTCTTCCCTTCTTCCCTTTTCCCTTATTTTCATTCCTATAGTGTTCAGCAGATCTTTTGTTATCTTTCATTCCTTTAAAGTGATAATACTTAGATAATTTATTTCCTATCTTGATAACTTATGAGAGAATATATTATTTGATGAGAAGGATTTTAAGACTAATTCTCGAGATAGAAATGGTTTTAAACCATCAAAGAATCGATAAACCTTACTCCTTGGGTTATGTATATAATCTGATGCATGCCTTTCTAACCTTGTAAAGATAGACTCATTCTATGAGACATTACCATACTCGTTTTTCCTTAAACTCAGAAATTTTCCATCCAAATGTGCTCGAAGGTCATGGGAAAATTATTTTTCTATGAAAATTTCTTTAGACTCCATCCATTCTATGTTTGATACTTATTAATCTTCCTTTGTTTTTTGGATTAATGACCACTACTGATCTACATATCTTATGAGGCGATAAAATACCATGAAAACTTTTTCCAATTTGATACTACCCAAAGCATTAAATATTTTTTCTAAGGAACTTATCCATTTCCCAGCAACTAATGGATTTGTACTCCCATTGAATGTTTGAGGTTTGTTCCTCACGAAGAATTCTAACATTGATCCTCCGTGTTATGGAACAGGGTTCTCTATACCGATAGGGGTATTATACATAACTTGAGTGAGTTGTCCTAGTATGGTGATAAAATGATCAGCACCCGTTGCATCACCATCCCCACTGTAACTATCTTGAGTATAAGGGAAATATCTACATGGATTACATGGGTTGATATGGTTTCCATTTCTTCCAATAGAATCCATTTCTAAACAACGACAAACACAATATTAGTTTCTGAATTTCAATACATAATTCCAAATTTTCAGAATAGTTAAATGAAATTGAAAAATTTATGGATATAATCCATAATCATAAAAATGTTTTCTTTGAGGAAGTATATACTCATATACCCTTCATAATTGTTTGTAATGAAAATGAGAATTATCCTAAGCATATCCCTCAAGAGTTCTGTAACCAAGAGTGTTGCAAGGCCCGTTATCATGCACCAATTCCCATTTGAGTCTACCTCAATGCGGTGTTTTCGTGTTTTATCCCTTAGTACATCTGTGCCAGAACCTTCTCTACCTACTCATATCTAGACAGGGATGTGTTGCTTTGAAAACTCTCAAAATATTTACATTACCAAAATTCCTTGAATTTCTTCTTTACTAATCCTCAACGTATATCATAGGGTAATGTTCTCTAATCAGACTTTTCAAAATAAAGCTTCCAAGGTTAATAATAAACTTAATCTAAAACCAATTGTAATACAAAAACCCCAGTTAACCAGAGTTTTTTCATTATTACATAAGATTTGCATCATGTAAGGAATCATGTCCCGAAATACCGACATGTTTTGTAGCCTTGGATGTACTAGATAAATTCAAAAGTTTTACATTAATTCATGAAATAAAAACATCAACAACATTTTCCCCCTTTTGAACACACTTATATCCTTAGCCTATCCTTGCTTGTCAGTCATAATACACTTCTTCAGATCCTGGGAAAAAAACATATATAGGAGTGAGCTCAGATGATCAGTAAAAATAAAAATATATCAGAATCATTCATAAATAAGTATAAACATTTAAGGAAATGTATAAGTCTAAAACAAAATCCTTTTAAACATAAACCACAACATAATATGGAAAAGATACAATAAAATAATTCCATTTATTTAATGAGAAGGATATTCTACTCATAAAATAATCACAATCAATATCAATAAGCACATTCAAAAATATAGAATTCATAATGCCAAACATCATAACCACATAGTCAAGGCCTTATGCCAAGACAAAAAATAAGATTTTGTCAAGGCCTTGTGCCAAGTCCCAAGTTTTGTCTTAGGTGACATACCAATGCATCGAGGAGCAATAGCAGGCTCCACCGGCCACTAACTTAGTCTAATGCATTTCTCATATTAAAAGGTTTAAAAATAACATAAACATTCATATTAAAACAAGCATAAATAATGTCCATTCATTATCTATAAAACATGAATGGTCTAAAAATAACACAACCATATTCAAACATATAACTAAACCTTCAATACAATATAGATGATTTTTATCATAATAAATCAACTTCAAAAAAGATTAAAATCTATCAAAATATGTTGACATAGACGAAATGAAAAACATTTTAAATAAATACCTATTTCTATTTCGAAATTATTTAGAAGTCACATAATTATAAAATAAAACATTTAGTTTGAAAATATTATTATAATATTTCAGGGGAAGCTTCGATGATGATATAACGATGGAAAATAGCCACACCCACCATATAAGTTTAAAGAAAGACATTCATACCTTAATATTTTCAAAAAGGTCATAAAGTACCTTGATGGAAAAAATGACAGAATGATTCATTTCAAAACATATATGGTCAAATGAGGGTATATACGACTTTAAACCATAGTATAAAAAAAAATTTAATTACATTTTTAAGAAAACATGGATGTGGATGATAAAGAGGTCCCAATAGATAGTTACATAAAAACAACCTTGGATAATAAAGAGATTGTGGAATGAACCCTTATCTTTTACTTTTAATTAGTTTATGTTATGATAACCTCCTGTATAACTTTTAAAACATAGTTATTAAATTATAAAATAAATAAATAAATAAATATGAAATCATATATGATCCTCTAATATTGCTTTGTTAATAATATTTCAGTAGTATGATCATTTTGGGTGTTAACTGGTCAATTTTCATTTAAATGATTGGTTATATAAGCCATGTTTTTTGTGCATAAGATGTAATTAATTCATATCCATAATTATATTAAGTTCATAAATATTATTTTTAATCATAAAATGAAAATTATTCTCGAATGATTACGATGGGAAATGAATCTCATCGTGTTCGTGGATATGGTAATCCGTATGTATGCAAGAGTGTCAATATCGTTATATTTATGGTGAAATATTATGTAATTGGATGATATATTGTATATAAATAATAATTAACATTTTATATTTATTATTTACAGTAGGTATACTAATTATTATACCCATCCAAGTAATGAAGTGTTTGAATAGAAAACTACACCACGATGTCGAGATGGTAAGTCATACGAATGCACATATGGTGACTTTGTCATTCATATGATAGGTAAAATAATGAATATGTTGGTACCATTTTTATAATGGATACAATAAAGAAATATGAAGTGGATGAATAAATTAACTTGAAAGTGGGTGGTGAAATTATTACATCTTCTTCGATTGGTTCCTTTTGAGTTGATCAATAAGTCTCCATAGGTATTCTTTCTAAAAAAAATAACGCCACTAGATTGATGTGAGGGAAAGTGGGTGGATATTTGGGCTTCGTTTGGCCGAGGCAAATGACTTTGATGGTGTGATTTTGATAAAAGGGGGAGTGCCCTTTTATAAGAGAGGTGAGGGGCACCTTAGGAAAAGATTGAAATATTATTTTATAATAAAATTATTTTCCTTTTCTAATGACTAAAAAATAATTTATTTCATGGATAAGGTGGGTATGGGTCAAAACCCACTCAACCAATAGGTTATAGATAGTTTTGGGTCACCATATTAACCTTATCTTTTTTATTTAACTATTAGTTAAATAGTTCAACTTTTACCATGTATTCTTGAATTATTAAAATATTTAGTTAATAAACATACTATAAAAAGAAAAAAGATCCTAAAGTGGTTAATTAATTTTATACCAATAATTATATTTGTTCTTTTGTAGAACCATATATTTTTAGGACTGTTAAATAATTTAATAATATAAAATTAGTTTTAAAAACTCATTAATGTTAATTTTGACACTATTTAGTATTTTGATTTTGTGAAAGTCAAAACAACCTGATTACTTTGAAAAAATACCTTTAATCAATGCTAAAAAGTCATATTCACAAATAAAATTCGTGGATGTCCTAAAAGCATTGAAATTATATTTATTTTAATATTTATAATACCATTCATTTGATTCATTCAATAATAAGGTAGTTACCGCATCACAATTTTGTCATAAATAAATTTAATTATTTAATTACATAAAATAATAAACAAAAAAAATTATGTAGGAAATATTTTTTTCTTTATAAGTAGTATTTATAGTCAAATATATAACTTATATAACCCCATTTTAAAATTGTTTTACTAAAAGATATATGTTTTTGTCATTTTTGACTTTTCTTTAAATTAATTAATATAATGTGTCATTATAACTTTCAGGTGGCTCTATGGGGTCCCAATATTTACCCAATGATACCCATGGTTGAAAATGTATCAACAAAGACGAATATGACACCTGTTAGGGTAATTTAATATTATTATAATATTATTTTTTACCCTTATTAACATGATTTACCCTTTAACCATTGTAAATAAAATATTTTTCAAAGTAATTATTCATAATGTCTAAAAATAAAAGTCACCTCTTTACACAATTTTGACCTCCTAATTAAAACTATGGAATACATTTTTTCAAAATTAAAAACTAAGAAGTGGCATACATTAATTTAACATTAATTCTCGTTGTTAAAACAAAAAGTCTGTTTTTTAGAAATAATAACTAACAAAAAATTGACACTTGTTTATGTCCTGTTTAAATGTCAAATTTCATACAATGACATAAATTATATTAAATTATAAAAATATAATTTTATGATACCTTAAAACCACTCAAATTTATAACTTAACACTATATATTATTTTGATTAAAAAATTTATTTTTAATTAAATTTTATTATTTTTCACTATTCATCAAAAATTGATCACATTCAAAAAATACCTATAATTCACCCTAAGCTAATTTTGATATTTTTAATTCATAAATGAAGTTCATTTTAAAAAATAAAATTTATAGAATTTTAAAAGGTTGTTATTACTATTTATAACGGCTAGTTTGATTGGTCGTGGTGTGCGAATACTCTATGTTGCATACAATGCAAGCTACTAAATTATTCAAAGGGATACCATGGAATCATGAGGTGTTACAAAGAGGGTGAAGCATAAAAAACCTATACACCCTACCATAAAAAACATGAAATATGTAACCATAAACGATGAATGTTATCAAAATAGCTCATCCATAGTCAAACGAAACATAACCCCAGAAATAAAATATAGTAGATGGTATCATAATATATAAACCTCTATAAATCATAATATCTATCTAAGGATGATTACATAAATTAAAATACACTAACAAAATCATTAAAATTTTCTTAAGGGAAAAATCTCATTCTTATTTTTAATCATTTACATAAATGGCCAATCATTTTTCAAAAGAAAAATATTCATTGAAAGGAATATTTTAAATACTTAAATGAAGAATAAAAAAATTATGATTTTATAATAGACAAAAAACCTATTCATTCCATATATTTTTAAAAACATTCCTTATATTTGTTTATTGAGAAAATCATAAGGCACCTCATTTGTAGTCTAAAAAATGGAATCCTTTCAAACAATTTGAAAAAAAAATTAAAATGTCTAAAAATATTATAAATATTTTTTGTATAATAGTAAAATAATTTTTAATCCTATTTTAGAAAACATGGCCATATATATAAAATTTTTCCCAATTGAGAGTTAAACATAAACAATATAGAATAATAATGAGATTGTGAAATAAACCCTTTCTACAATATAATTAATAGAATCACATATCCCCTGAATGAATAAAATTTTATTGATATGAAAATACCATAATATCCAAATTAATACTCATAAAAAGAAATAATGGGAAGTATATACATTACCAAAAAAACAAGTAGTTTGTAAGGTGTGTGTCCCATAGAAATAAATATGATTAAAAAATCCCTTACGTTGCAACTTCTTTAGTTGAACATTCATTACCCTCAAATATAATTTTTATCCATCAAGCTATTTATTTACTCCATAAATATATCCATATCATCAAAGCATATAACATCCTCATATATCATTTTGTTAAAAATATTTTATTATTATCCTTATTTAGTGTGTTAACTGCTTCATTTTCTTATGCATTTCTTGTCATGTAAGTCATTTTTATTATGTATATGATGTAATTAATTTATAAAAAACTTATATTATGTTTATATTTGTCATATTTAATAATTTTTAAATTTTTTACTACAATTCCAAAATTGGATACTTGTAAAATAAATCACATAATGTCATGGAGACGACATGCTTTTCCCACACATAAGCGATAGAATGATTCCCTTGATGGTGAAAGGGTAAGAAAGTGGATGATATAATAATTATACAAAATACATATCATGGAAATATTTATATTTATATCAATTATTTACATCATTACACAATCCATGTTATATGATTAATATAAAAAATATTACACAAGGCATGGAGATGGTAAGATGTACATACACACACTCATTATTTTCTTTTTCATATAATAGAATAAATAAATACTATTGGTGTAACATAATCTTAATAAACAAGATGAATATGCGTGATAAATTATTTATTTATTTATTATAGAATCAATATATGACTATGATGTTGAATAATAAATTTACTTGAATGAGTTGTTAAGAATACTTATCTCTTCTTTGGAAGACATATTGTAGTTTTATTTCCATGGGTTAAATATATTGTCTTCTTGAGAGACCAAGACCTCCATGACATGGATAATGGTGTTTATAAGATAATTGGGTAGGGTTTGGTTGATCTATAAAGTTGAATGTGATGTTATTATGTGAGTGAGTAGGTTCCCTTTAATACATTCAGTGATAGAGGATTTTAGATACTCCAAAATTATTAAATTAATTTAAACAAATTTTTATTTCCAAATGGATAAAAAGTGAGTTAGTTTTAATAAATATTGTATGCGGGTCTATATCCTATTAACTAATAATTTTATATAACTTTACGTCTCATTCTTACCTTTGTCTTTTGGTTTTAAACATTATTTAACCCTTTTAACTCTTACTATTAAACCATGTGGTTTTACTCTTTAAAGGTTAATAAAGGTATTATTAAATACAAAGGAAACTTAAATGAGTCATCAATGAAAATTTTAAATTTATCCAAATTAGTTGGATTAATTTTTTCTTTTTATAAACAATATATAATTTATAAAAATATTATTTATTTTAATATATCATTAATACAAATATTGATATTATTCGTTATCTTGTCTTTTACAAAAAACAATAAAACAAAACTTATAACATATCAAAATAAATTACATTATATCATGAAAATTCATGGATTTAAATAATGGTGTGAAATTATATTTATTTTATTATTTTTTATATCATTTATTTAATAATTTAATTTATACATTAATTAATACATCATGATTGTGTAAACGTATATGATAATTATTCCATTTTTAAAAATTAAAATTAAATTAACCTAATGAAGAAAAAAAATTCTTTCAACTGATTATTTAGAGTAAAATGTATCTTATAAATTACCACATATTAAAAATGTAATTCTTATTAAATACATGTGTATGACATATTGGAGTTTCCTTGGAATAAAATACAAAAAATTCCTTAAAGTCATCCATAGGGCTCTAAGAGGTCATTAAATCGTTCCATGGATTATTTTGGTTGATAATCATTCATAAAATAAAATATGGACTTGAGTAATAACAATTTTATAGTATTTGTAATATTATTTGTAACCTTAACAGTTCAATTTTATGTTACTCGTGTTAATTATAAATTACGAACATAACTATTCATAATTCCTAAATATTAAAGGAATACATTTACATAATTTGTTACCAATTAATAAAAATATAGATTCAAATTTTCAAATTTAAAAAAATAATTTTATTAATTTTAAATAAATCTTGATGACGGAATGAGAAAATGGGGTTTTAAGTGAAAACATTCAAAAGATTGAAATTTATTTTATCCACATTCAATGTGAAATTGATTCCAATGTCCTAAATTTTATTAATTGATAAATAAATTATCCAATAATTTTTATAACCAATTAATACTATAATTTAACAATCTAAATTATTTAGACCAAAATTTTTTTTCTATAAATATTTCATAATTTTTTAAATATTCATCAAAACAAGAAATTTATCAGAAAAATAAAAAACAGTCAATAAAATTAAATTTTTTCTTTTTATTTCAAATAAAAATATTATTTTATAAAATATCAAAAATAATAATTGAAAAAAAATTCTCCATTAAAAAAGAGATAAAATTATCTTTTTATAAAAATAAATATTTTATAAATAAAATTAGATTTGTTCTAATATCATATCTAGAAAACACATAGGAAGAATCTTAAATATTATATTTATTATTATATATATATATATATTACATTAATATAATCCAAATTTTTTGATTCCTTAAAAAACCCACTAGTGCATATTTAAATATACTTTTTTTTAAAATAGATTTCCTTTTTAAAAAATGGGTTTCATATTCATAAAAAAATTTTCACAAAATAATAAATTATATATATATTATTACCAAATTATAATAACATTGTTAATATTTATTATTCATGCCATAATATTGGCTAGGTTATAATGGTATCATTAAAATAATAATATTTAGTTATTTGTTTAAGCTCGATTTGGTGTGTTATGCACTTATCCAAAAAAAGTGTTTCCTTTTAAAAACTCATACTGTTACTATAATGGAAGATATAAAAAACATAAAAAAACCCGAAATACGAGGGAAATAACATTTAATTAAATCATTGAAAATAAGTAATGATTAAAAAAATATTAAATAATGAATTTATTATGAGTATGATTCCAACGTGATAGATGTTGGTCTGATTAGAGTTTATATGATGATGAATACTCATTGATAATAGGAGGAGAGTTTGAGAGCTCTCCAATGGGAGGGGTTCTAGGGAATAAAGTAAAAAGTGAGGGTTATTATTTTCAATGAACTGAAGGAATATGAGGTCCAATGTTTAGCCATATGGCTGGTTAAATCAAGCCCCAACTGTGTTCCTTCACTATCCTAGGACACTACGCTTTCAAGTTGTTAGGTTAACAATTAACCCAAACATGTGAAACCAATGAAAAAAACCATTATAACTGGTCTAACATTTCTTGCACGGTTGTTTATCCTATGAAACAAAATTTTACAAACTATATGACACCTGTCAGCACATGCATGGTTATAGTGGACAATTAGAACTATTCATGTGCAACATTTTCTACGTAGCTATTATCAAAAAAAAACTATTGTTAGAGGCTCTAAATGAGGCCCATATGCTCCCAAGACCCTCATAACTACATTTATAATAACCCATAGGATGAACATAATGATTAAAATGGAATACTAAGGAATTTTTACATCAATGAAAATTGAATATATTAGTGTTTATGGAAGTATTGAATGGACCACATCTACTTGAGTGTCACAACACCGTGGTATGAAACAATGAACTAAAATTAAAACAAGGAAAATGGTGTGAAAAAATGGAATGGGTGACTACAGTATTTACTGTTGGTCTCATGATATGTTTTCTAGGAATCAATATGTATCCCATTGAAGGTATAAGAAATCCATAAATAGTTTTTGAATGTGGTGCATTAGAAGAACATATCCAAATGGTGAAACCATCTTGAGTAAGGATCCAATGAAAATATGGAAATCAATCTGATAAAAAAATATAGCTGGTGAAAATTAGATGCTGATTGGTGGCCTCTTAAGGCCAGTTTCCCAATGGCTAAGGTCACAATGTCTCGTTAGAAATTGAAATTAGGTATAATTATTTATAGAAAAGTATAGAGTAAATAAATTACATGAATAAATGTTCAAGGATGCCTTTTTTACATAAAGACCTCAATTAGACATGTTTTTAATATTTCAATGTGATTATACTTGGACATATGTAGAGGATATTCATTATAGTTTGTATAGAACTGCGGTGTTTTTATCCCAATGAGATGCGATGGTAATGAAGACATTTCACCCAAAAAAATTTAGGGTGAGATGAAAATATTTTAGGATCAAGATTATTGGACCATTATTTAGTGTAAAATTTTTACATTAGGAAGTATTAACAAAATCCCTTATGATTGTTTTGGGAAAATAGATACTAGTGAAAATGGAATTTTTGGATGAAAGTGCTTAGTGCCATTCCCATTATCTAGGTGGTGGTAATGGGGATATAGTCATAACTATTTATCTAACTGAATTGTCTATAAACAAAAAAATATTTCATGAACACGATGAAATATGATACCAACATTTAATGTGAAGGGGGGTATCCAATCATGTGATGATTAGAATCATATAATATATACAAAATATTTTATATAATGATACTATATTTTTACTATAAATTCATAGTACCAACACCATGGTTTTCATAATGTATAATATCTTACATCAAATTTTTTAGGTGATGTTTTCTAATGTGTCATAACTTTGAAGTTGAGTTCTATAAATAGTTTATGGTCTGGGAGCTCACAGAAAGTGAAGCTATAATTAGTTCATGGCCATAAATCATGTACCAGTGTGATATGTGTGTGTCTCGAAGTTGTTTATGAAGCACAAAAGATTATAAAACTAACATGAATATAGGTATAAGGATTCCCAATACAATATAATATGTGTCAAAGATAATTTGAAGTTTTTTAATCAAGTATGTATCCCATCAATACAGAACATGATGAAAGAGAAATTGTAATATGCTTATAGCTCATTAGTATCTATTAGAAATGGTGAAGGTATAATATGATCTGAAATAGTATTTTTCGATAGATAACATAAAAATTTTATTATTGAGTATATATCTTGATTCGTAGTATGTTATTATGTTAAGGATGAGTGATAAATAATAATGGGATGTTTTATCCATCACATATACCATAATGGAAATGGGAAAACAACTCGATGAATTTCATCACCAGACTCCAAAAACCTTATAAATGTTCATAATTCTATTTATTTTATATTCAATCACATTAGGAAGTAAGCATATTTTATTAATATTTGTGATTATTTATATCCTGATCAAAATTATGTTATATACATTATGTACTAAGGTTTCTTTCAGTACTACATTTTATTGTATCTAGATGTTTTCAATATTTCAAAGGATTTTGGGATCAATACCATCCACTTGGGGAATTATCTTTTAACAACAAATTTCATTAAAGAATTCATATGGATCCTTATTATTACCTCTATAAAATAAGGTATAGAACATTAATATTCCATGATAATTTTGGATAATTAAATCAACTTAGATTGGATCTAATGGAGGAAATGGCATTGAATGTTATAGTTATACGACAACCCGTCAATCCATCTCAATGTTGAAAAGAAATTTATTAGTAAAAATGGATGTGAGATATGAATTTTTGTTTATTGGGAATATATTCCTATGAATATATTCATGTAATAAGGTTATCATATTCTAAAATGGGAAATCCATTTTCTGGTAATATTGTTCACTTTTATATTTTTTATTGAGTAGTGATTGAAGCTTTTCACTTGGCGCATTCACTGAATTGTTCCCATGTTCATGACATGTTCCATTAATATCTCATAAGGAATTCCATACCCCATCCATCACATTTACTAAATTTTTTTTTACCAACAGTGAGGGTTTTTTGATGAACATAATCTATCAAAAATCATTGTTTATTGTGATAAGGTGTTATAGAATAAGAAAAATCATATATTAAAATTTCTCTGGTGGAAATTAAATTTCAAGTATGCTACATGGGAACTCAAGGATGCGATGAATAAAATATATTATCAATTATTATATAATTTTAATAGAATATTAAAGTAAAATTTAATATTAAGGGGGTATAATATTAGACATTTATATTTTATAAGTATTTCCTTTGAAAAGACATGAACTATTTTATTTGTTTCATTACATGAGACAACCAGTCTAAATGAACTCATGATATTGTATACCATTATAACGTTTATGTTGGATTTATTAATATGAATAACAATAGAAAATTCATGACATATATAAATATTTTATTTCCAAAAATTAAATGTTTTTACTCACATGTCTCATATTGACATTAATTTTGTAATAAGATCTGTTAAATAGTAAAAGAACGATTTTTTTAAAAATGTTTTATTCTACATTATATGTATTAATATTTAAATAATTTTTTTGATAATTATAAAAATACTATTTTAATGATAGGAAATAGTTATTTATGAACATCATATATAGATTAGTTATCTATTATTTAGGGATTAACGTAAATTTATTTAAAGGTATCATGAGTAGTTTTCCATAAATTTGTTTTTATATACAAAATTTATTATATTAATAATTAAATATATAATTACATATTAATTTTTTCTAATAAAATTTTATAATTATATATCTAATAACATATTTTGAAATTCATTTATAGTTTTTACTTTTCATATAATGAATGTAAAATCAATTTTATACTTAAAAATTAATTTTTTCTAAAAATGTATTTTCATTAATTTTTCTATGATTTATTTTTCAAATTAATTTAAAATATTATCTGAATTTATTTTGATAAAATTGATTCCTTATTTGGAATTATCTTGTCCATATTTTTTAATGATCCCACATTCCTTTTTGGTCATATTTAATAGTAAAAACAATAAAAATTTGTCACTATAGTTATGGCCCTAACGAGTTTATTTGGGTTTATTCATAGATATAGGGGAAATATTTCCACTTGATCGTGTATAATAAGTATTGGTTTAAATTATTTTGACCAGATACTTTCCTAAAATATATCATTTTATTTTTTGAATAATTATTCTTGATAAATACAGTAATTTTATTATAATATATCAATTAATTCCATTTATATCTTCTCCATCACTTATAAATGGTCACATCCTCTACACCCATATTAATAAATTTTATTACTTAATTTTTATTTATCTATTATACTAATAAATACCTAGTGCCTATAAATGTTTCCTATACACTATGTTATTCTTCTATGACCAATCAGTCATGCATTAAGGTGAATGATAATGTAGGTCTCTCAATAAAGTAGTATACATCTTAACTCGGATCATTCCATTTTATTTTTTATTCCATGTACTTGAAACCTATTATATTAATCATAACATGATAACCCAATTATCATAAATAGTGTAATATGTTATTATGATTACTTCACAACTATTTTCTACTACCAATCCAACTAATGGGAAATGCAATTATCACTCATGAAAATGTGTCAATTACCCCCTTTATGTAGAGATATTGTTTATATTCTATCAATAAATCACATTTATTGATATAATTAAGGATTTATTAAAAATATTGTATATTTATGATATAATTATGAATTTGGAATATTAAAATATTATTTATATTTATGACCTTTTTTCATTTAAAATTGAGATCATTGTTCATGTGTACGTAAGGACTACTCTCTCGGTTAATAGGGTAATTAATTTTTCTCTCTCTACATTTCATAGGATATTATAAAATTTTAAATAAATAATATATATGATATTTTATATCATGATTAATGTATGATCTAATATTTTTCCTATGTACTTTGAAAAAAATTAATCTATTTTAGATTATGTTAATGAGTCCATATACCATACTAAATATAAATATAAATAGTTTTTAGGGAATCAAATGTTATTAGATATTAATATTCTATAATTGAATCTATAATTGGAGAATCAACCATGCAACTAGTTAGCTAGTGGACTAAGAATTTGGTCGCTAAAACAACACATTTCCTTCTAGTCAGTCAGTTTCTTCCTGGTAGAAGGGGATTCTTATTGAAAATCCTATAGATAATCATTGTGGTTCCCAAGGATGCATCCATGCTTCCTTGAGCCACCATCTCACCAAAGGCATTAGGATGAGTAAGAATAAAGAGGTATTGAATCTTATTTTCTACCCCTAAACACCATTTTATATTTTATTTGACCCTCCTTTTAACATGACCATGTATTTTTTAATTTAAAGGGTTATTTGAGGATTTTATGGTTTCTAAAAAATAGAAGCTTGATCATTTGACCCATTTATCAATCCAAGTGTCATGATGTAGAATGTTTTTCTCAAAATTATTGAGTTCCTATTATTTCATTTTTGTAAATTATTTTTCTAATCTTTATGTGGGGGATGTAACATTTTATATATGGGATCATGGTTTTGTTTGTTGATATAGATGACCATTGATCGTAACACACTTCTGGATTTTGATCCATGGGGTCTGAAACATCTCTCTATGATATGATTTTTTTATCCATTATGAAAATCCAATAATATCATTCCAAGACATTTTTCATGTGACCTTGTTTAGTTTTATTTCACATATAGGGCTCAAAGAAAAATTCTTAGACCTCCCACAAACCAAGTCAGGTCCACTGATTTTGTGAAATAGAATTTTAGGAAACTAGTATGTATGGCAACATTTTCCCATAGGTTGGAACCTAGAACATATGATCATTGATCCAATCATTGAATTAGGAATTTTTTGTGGAATGAATTAACATGTGAGCTTGATTGAAATTTGAATTGATTTAATTAGATTGATAATGGATCAGATGGAATGTAAATGAGTAAATGAAATGAACATGAATGTTGCAATAATGTAATGGTGACATAAATATTGTCTGACCCCTGAAATGGTATTTGGGTATTGATTGAATGTGAATTGGTATTGATACAATTATTTTTAGAGTTTTTAACTCATTGTGAAAATGATTTTTCACAATATGGAATGATTACATCTAATTGAAATTGATATGAAACTTTTGGATTGGAATGCATCAACTAAAATGGAAAATTATATCATATTTGGCTTGTTTTTGAAAACAATTATGACTTGTATTTTTAAATTAATTGATTCCAGAGGGTGTGAAATATGATTATTTAATTCATGGTGTGATATTCTTGGTTTTATTTAGCATTTAGGGTGATTTTAATAGGAACATGATCCCTAGTATTGAGAAACATATTTCATTGATGCCTTAGAATGGTATTAATGTTTGTACATGATTCTGGAGGGAGTGCTTAAAAGTAGTACATGGTGTTCCTTCACTATTATTGCACCGAGGTGTAAGGATATAGACATATGGCTTTAGTCCATGGATTTTGTGGATAATCCTTGCTGTCAACCTAGGAACTGATGGGTGATTGTTTTATTTGTGTTCGTTTGAAATTGACATATATGAGATTCCTTGTAAATAACACTGTTGAATTAATTGTTACATAGAATTAATTTTTTAGACACCATTTTTTTGTGGCCTACTGAGTTTTACTAATGCCCTATTCAGACCACCATTTTGTACCCATGCATAATTAATGGATTCATGTTTCTAAAAGCAAAAAGGGTCGTAAGATTTATTGTCTTATTTTGTTAATGTGATAGGATGTTTGATTTGGGACTCGTCATGGGGTTCGACACAAATCTAGGAAGTCATTATTTGGAGTATTTTTTAGTTTTTTGGATGGATTAATTTTATCTTGAATATTATTTTGTCATACTATATGACAATACATTATTTTTTATATTTGGATTATGTAGATTTGATGTGTTTATCTTTTGGAGTTGATTTTTATTTTTATATTTTTTGATGGCTTCCTCTATTAATTTTATTTGGCACGTGATGGTATAATATCCATACTATATTTCTTAGACCTACATTTATAGTAAGAACCACCGATGTACAAGTAATCCTACATGAGGTCATGCTAGGATCTATCATATTCACATGATGGATAACCATGACATTGACATTAAAACATGGTATTATGAGATATATATTTCATTTCATTTCACTTTTGGGGATGGAAGAAAAATTACCAGGATGTGTCCTAGATTAGTGATGAGCACATCCTTGGTAGTAGATAACCCATATACGGGGGGGGGGGACCCAAGTTCTCAGGGATGATATTTAGTGTTTCACATCATATTGTTATATTTTTAATATTATTTCACCCTGAGTGATCCACTTAATATCTGATGTTACTGATTTATTATATTTTCCTCATGGGACATTATAGAAAGAGGTGTGTATGTTTTGCATCATTATATGATCATAGTAAATTTTTATCTCATTATTTTTCATGATATGGATTAATTTATTTAATCTAAAATTTATAGATATATCTATGAGAAAGGGATAAAGTAATCTTTTATAACATGATTAATAAATTTGTAATTCAATATGCAAGTGACCTTATGCCTATAATTATTTATCTTGATATTGATCATAGGAGTTTTATTTGGTAATGTATCATGTAATTTTTGGAGTGTATTGACCCTTCTAGAGAAAATAAATCCACATCATCCTCTAATTTGAGCACCAAGAGAGTGGTAACAGGCAGGCACATCACATATCTTAACCAATGTATTTAGTGGATCTAAGGGATCTTATGGATAATCAACTCTATGGTTGTTTAATATGAGTCATGTGATCAATTAAGAGGTAACATTCTCCTATATTTCATTCCTTTTATAAGATGAATAGGTATTTTTAACTACAATACCTACCCACATCAAATATGGAGGGTATCCCTAAGGTAACATTATTCTGGAGTGAGTATATCTGTTTGATCATCAATCATCTTGACACACCGATGGAGGGGTGGGTGAATCTTAAGGTGTACATGAATTGGGGACTAGATAAATGCTGATGTGACAATTTTTTTAAGGAATCAACATGAATGGATGAATGGAAGGATTTCAAAAAATCCTATAATGAAAATTTAAAACTAGATGTGATGAGTGAGGAGATGTCTTTAGATTTCAATAATATAACACATGGTTGCAATATAGTGATGTGTAGTGATGGATGTGTCACAGAACAGAAATGTTTTTTTACCTTCATTTGTAGGATATGGTAGTTCATGGGTGAATTATTTTATGTAGGGTCTCTGATACATGAAAAATTAAAAATGGAATGCATTTTATCTGACATAATTTTTAGAATTTTTGAATTAGGCTCTCATTTTCTAGGACTACATGACAGAGGACTTGATAGGAAGGTTAAAGGTTTTAGTTTGATGATATGGGATCACTTCAAATAAAATAATGTTGATTTTTTATAAATTCCATTAGGATGATAGGGTTTAGATATTTCAATTTAGCATGTAATTATTTTTAGTTGATGACTAAGTAAACTATTTCAAATGAGGAAAACTAAACCACAAGTGAGATCAATACCCTCATCCACAAATGGAGATTAATTCCAAAGGAAAACTGGGACACATATAGTGGTTTAGTATGAATACTCTAAAATATATCAGTGGTGGATGATCATGAAAGATTAAATAGATCTAACGTGACTCATCTACCCATTAATAGACTCCTAGCTAGTTTTCAACTTGAAACATTGTATGGGGTTGGGGTAACGAAACCCCAATGAAAGAAGGAAAATATTAGTGGAGTGAGTATCATAGGGGATCCTGGATAGGGCCATGGGTAGAGGAGTTTGTTATATAAACACTATGTAATCTACTCATTTCAATATGTATATATGAATATTCACTATCATAGGTGAATTTCTTCTGTCATATACAGTTTTCATAAAATTTTTATATAGGAAGAAAATATTTCATTATATATGGAATGTTTTACAATGAATTAAATTTTTTATGGAAATATTGGATGATTTTATAATCATCACTATGTGTTCAGGGGCATGATCAAAGCTAATGGATAATTGTAAGGAGTGATCCATTGAAATTTTTGTGTACCACATCCTCATTTAAGTTTTGTGTTATAAATTTTAGGGATTTATTTGTTATGGGTGTTGATTGACTTTTTATATACAGGGATAACATATAATGTTTTTAGAGGACAGTGAAATTTATAGAACTATAATATTGACATTATATACTTCACGAATTAATGGATTTTGATGCTGATCATGCATGACAAATTTTGGAAAAACTAGATTGTCTCATCGCCCATGTAGCAGTCCTTGATCTTGATGACGGTGAGTTATTGTAGAGTACCTTTCTTCAAGTTGTTCAATTTGTTTAGGATTTATTTCATGAAAAATTATCCTCCTTACTATATGAGTTGCAGATAATGTTCATTATCGAGTTTCATCCAAGATTTGAACCCATTTTTTTCAAAACATTCATGGTGGAACCATTGGAGCCATAATAGTATATTATATAGTTAAAATAACTATTATATAAGGGATTAATATAACCTTGTACATCCGTATGGAATTATTATGTGTTTTTTGCTAATATATATTATGATACCATCCATTTATATATGGGTTATTGGAAATTTAATGAGAGGGATGTTAAGAAACATCAACCCCTTCTTTACATTGATGATCTCGTTGGTTAGTTGAGAAGTTACTAGATTATTTCGAGATTAACTAGAGGTATGGTTACCAACAATTAATGGTGAAACCATTTGAAATATACCAAGAAAATTATAAGAATATTTATGGAATGTATGACTTCATGGTGATTCCATTTAGTCTGATGAATTCACTAGTGATATTCATTTCCATGATAACTTCAATCATCTATCCGTTACTATATATTTTTTTGGTTTTCTTATTTGACTACATATTAATATACTCTATGAAAATTCTCAACAGATTGACATCATCAAGAGCACAATTATATTGAAACATCTATACACAAATCATTTTAAATTTCATTTCTAGATTTAGAATGTAAACATCTTGGGTCACGTGATCTTAGGGGATGGAGTATCAGTGTACCTAGAGAATGTGATTGTAGTGGTATCATGGAAATGACATAATAACATTTTCTAGATTTAGGTACTTCTATGATTATCATGGTATTAATATAATTTAATACAAGAGTTCCCCTATCTAAAAACTTCAATGTTCATTCTAACTAGAAAAAGTTATAATTTTTTTGTCTGATTAATGTTAGTAATATTTCTGATAACTATAGATTATACTAACAAGAACACAAATACTCACCTTACTAGTGTATATTAAGGGGTATAACATATATTGTGACACATAATTAGTTGGTAATGAAGTAGTTATAATGAGGAGGTTATAGTTTTTTATTCTTGTTTTGGGTAGCCGATACGATTTAAGAAGAGTTACCCTAATCATGATCTTGAGCTAGCTTTAGTGGTACACATATTTATATTTTTGTAGAATTATATTATGGGTGTGGTATTTGTGATCTACATACACCACATGATCTTAATTTGAACCCTTTAATAGACGACCCTAAACCATCTATATATTAGGTTGGTTGATTATCTTTAGTCAATATATTTTGAATATTGATACACTCATTGGATGGGAAATATCATTAAAATTTCATTGAATAAAAGGACATATAATCAAACAGAATGTGAATCTTTTGATGAGTGGGGACTAATTCCAATAAATTTTGACTTTTATTTAGATATTCAGGATCCTCAGGGACATCAAAATATATTTTTCCCATACATATGGATTAGTTCAAGAGGATATAGTTATCTTGTCCAGAGGTTTTATTGAAAACTGACAACATAAATAGTGTGTAGCCACCATTAGGATGGTTCCTTAACAATGATGTGGTTTTTCATGTGCATTGTCACATCTATGTTAATTTTCTAAAAATATAGGATATAATAATTGAATTTCAAGAAATTCTATTAGAATTTCAAATTGGACTGACAAAATTTTTTTATTATCATTCTAGGAAATACCAGTGTTATACAATGAAGAATGAGATATGGATCTCTTTGGTGTAATGATTATGTATCCTAAAGGTTATGTGTGACCATAAGTGACCATCTAGGTTTTAGTAACCATTTCAAATATCATAAAAGAATTTGAGTTGTTATAATAATTGGCTTCATTGATGGATGACCTAGGTGACTTCTGAAATATTATGCAGTGTGGGAGATCATGGAATAAATTTGGAATTCAGCCCACTTCATACCTTTCTATGATACCTTAATTATAAATTTTAGGAATATTATATATGTATTAGAGATATTTAATTCCATGGTGTCTTTCATAGTATCATTTCTCATCCTTATCTGTTCAGTACATCATATTTTTGAAGGTACTCTATAAGGCCCTAAGAAAATATGTTCTTATAAGTAAAACCTATCATCATTAGTCTGGCAACCAATATTATAAAATTATTCAGATTCTAGAGGATATATTATGATCTTATGTTCTTGGATTATGATGTTCATAAGAGTGAGATATTAATCTTTCAAAATTATTATAGTAATTGTTTCATAGAATTTATCCAAATGGATTCTTTTGAGGCATTATATTAGTAGAAATTCCAAAATCCATTGAACTATCAATAGTTTAAGAAGTTAACACTCATTTTATATAGTCTCATTTAGGAGAAAAATAAGCATGTTTTTTAATTATAAATAAGATAAAAACTACAGAGTGTTGGGATAGATCCTATAATAATAATCGATGATGACCTTTGTGTTTTCGACTGTTCAACATTTTTTTTGTTGCCTATAATGGGTAAAAGATATATCCAATATTAGGGAAATCTATTGAAAATATTTTTAAGGGTGTTCAAGATAGTATTTTGTATCATTCAAGTGAATTAACAATTATATGTTCCATAATGGTACATTCCCATAAACAATGTGTTTTATCAGTCACATATTTATAGATATCATGAAGATCCATCTAATGATATATATTAGTGATTTTGAGAATGATGTCAATTCATCATTTTAGGAAAATCTAATCTGTATAAAAAAATATTAGTGATACAAATAACTGAGGAAATATCGTTTCTCTATTATGAGTGAAGTAGAAACAAGGGAATTTGTATAAGTATCACTATGAGAGGAAGTCATAATTGTATATATAGTGTATTTTTTTACTAATAACATTTAATGGTACATGTGAACACAATGCAGGGATGATATATTATATGGTCTCGAGGTTGTAAGACACCATATTTTTTCTATGTATTTTTAATATTTAATAATTTTTACAGTTTTGAATTATGTAAATGTTCATTTATGTATCATAACATTACCGATCTGACAGGTTTTCCTCAAAACATATTATGGATTTTCTATTAAATTGACTAGGTAGGGTTGAGATTTACTTTGAAGGATACTAGAAATGGTGGAGTCATAGTATTATTCAACTCTCAACTTTAGTCAGTCTTTTCTACAGGATGGAAAAGGGTTACACATCATGTAACAAGGTCACACATCTTGTAATTAATATTTTTACATGTTGTGAAAGACATCACATTGTGATTGGTAAATAGTTTGATATTCACTCACACTTCAAGATGGACTTAAAGATATGTTTTCAATAGATATATCAGTTTTTAATTCTATGCATCACATTTTTCAGTGGTTATTGACATTAAGTATTTCACAATGTGTATTGGTATTACATGTTTTGTAATACCTGAAATGTGGTTTTAAAATAGGAAATTGGGTTGATTTTCTTTTCCCCACACCACTATTATTTCATTTCTCTCAGCAAAAGGCCTTCCCCAGGAGATCATAATGCTCTCCATCACTTCTAGACACTTTCATTTGGTGTGATTATCGAGTATGATTTGTCTATTGTTATTCAAATATATCTATTTATACCATTTTAGAGTTGTGTGGATCTATTATTTGTGTTTTAGGATAATAATTCAAGGATTATTATTTAGGTCTTACACACCTTTGTCCACATTTATGGGAGATGTTTCGAGTGTTGAGCATCAAGAAAATGGTATGTGGCTCTATACCAATTTTCCAAATTGATAACCTAGTAATGATTGATTTATTCCAATTGATCATTTAAATTAAATTACAAAAAAATATTTATATTGATTTAATAAAACATCATTCTTATGGAAGGTATGATTTTAAATGGGTTTGGCACATAAATTGAGAAGACACACAATTCCATTAAAAAGAGGTGTGTCTATAGAAATAGTTCGATTTAAATTATTGAATTTAAATTGTTGATTTTATGGAAATTTTTTCAATTAAATTATCAAATTTAATTGTTTTAATGAATTTTCAAAATGATGGAATTTATTTTTTAATATATTTCAATCTAGTGAAAATTTCTTAAAGAAGTTCAGATAGAAATTATGTAGTTTTATCTTGTGGAAGAGGCACATTTTTTGTTAAAATTGATCTTGATTTTAAATATTAAATTGGAATTTTAAACTAAAGACTGTGATATAAAATTATTTTAAGCAGGCTTAAAATAAATTTCTCATCACTGATGTTTTAAGAGTGAAAGAAAGCCTTAAGTAGTTGGTGAGTTATTTGGACACAATCTATATTATTAAAAAATTCTAAAAACATGTAAGAGGTCACATCCTCGATGAGAGGGTGATGAGTTACCTCTAGCTAGTTTTAGGGGGATGTGTGTATACCCATATTATTGAGATCACATAGTGAGTCTATAGTAATATAGTAAGAAATGCAATCGTACCTCTTTTGAAGATGACAACATTTCTCTCTTAATATTTATATCTGAGACATAAATATTAGCCAATGTTTTAAATTTTTTTATATGATCTATAATTTATATAAATTTTTTATGTAATTGTTTTATTTATTATATTGTTTTTGAAATATATCATCATTTATAAAATATTTTATTAAAGTTCATTCTTCAATTTTAACTGAATATCATGACTTGATTAAATATTCCATAAAATTTCAATCCTATTTATTTAAAATTGAAAGAATTATTTTTTTAATGTATATTTGGAAACTATTATAGAATCCATGGTGAGACCCTACTAGGATTTTTAGCTCCCACCCTACTTGTGACTTTCGGTGTTTATACATTTACTTCTTCTATGTTCGAGAATGGGGAAATGATAACTTGGTGGTGGATCATACTTTTAAACTTTAGACTTGGTGACTAGTTTCCATAGGTATGTGGTTTTTTTTTCACTTTTTTGTTTCTCGGATTGTAGTACGTTGGGATTGTTTATGTGTTTTTGAATTATGGTACATGACTCCCAATAGAGATTCTTTTTTTAGTTATACATCCTTGTTTGTTTCATCAGTATTGTTAGTGGAAAAATTGTTCCCACTATGATGTTGTATGATTCTATATTATAGTCACTAACACATGGGGGTCAAGGATTCCCTTTGGTCTATGTCAGGATTGGCTTGGTTATCGGGATACTAGGGCAGTTGGGGTGGTTGGTGAAAAAGTGGAATTATTGGAGGATGAGCCTTTGTATGAATGTCGATATGAAATTGTGAAATATTATCTGGACTTACGAGGTAGTTGTAATTGAGATCCAAGGGAGATCATACCATAATAAATCTTAGCTCATGACTGGTGGTTAGGGAATGGATTCTTGTGGATTAGTTATATTCACTTCCAAATATTTATTTGAATATATTCGAATCATAATTTGTGTTTTCATAATGTTTTGAATAATTTCCAATTGTTTCTTAGTCTGAGTGTTATTATGATGTCTTTATTTTCTTCTGTTGATGTTGTGTAGCATCATGCCTCTGAAAGGACATGAATATCAGAACCAGAAAGATGATTTTTTGAACATTAGAGAGAAAATTCTCTAGTGGAACCAAATATAGTTGTTGTGATTGTGTGCATATCCACACTCATGGATAGTAACCACCTCCATTTTTCATTCAGGATCTACCTACGGATCCTCACAGGGGTGTTATGGAAAATCATTATCAAGAGTTCCTTAAAAAAATCCACAAGTTTTTAAAGGCAACAATGATCCCCAACATGATGAGGAAAGGTTGGGAATGATATAACATCTGGTTGAATTATTTGAGATGCCAAATGTTTTAATGGTGAAGAGTGACTCCTTATGCTAGAATTATGGACAAGAATATTGTGGGACATGATGATAAAGAAAAAAAGAAACATGAGGGATTTTATTGGAACAAGTTTAAAGTTGTTTTCACTGACCAGTTCTATGATGTATCAATGGTGTTGGCCAAGGATGCGGAGTTTTTAAAGCTTGATTAGTCTAACAACAATGTGACTGAGTATTAAAATTAGTTTTCTGAGGTGGTATAATATTCACCTAAGATTGTATCTAATGAGAGGATGAAGGGTGAAATGTTTGAGTTGGATCGTCTTTATGATATCTAATCTTAGGTTTTCATGATAATGAATACAACTTAATCTGATGTAATGGATAAGAAAAATATAGTTGAAATGGACCTATCTAGAATGTAAAGGTTGACCAGAGTTCCTTTTTCTCCCTGTAGAAATGTCAATTCCTTAATGGGAAAATATTAGTGAAATGATTCTCATAGAATTTATCGACGACGGGGTCCCTCCAGACCTCCTACCATGCCATTATGAATTTTGTTGATTTTATATCTGTGTGGAAAGCTTAGAATTTATAGGATTCATTTCAATAAGACATTAACTAATTGAATCTCCTACTGATATTCTAGCCATTTACATAGATTCTTCAATAAAATATCTACTCAAAGAAGTTAAACATGATCATAAACTCATCCTAAATCTATGGGGAAACCATATTCATTAAGTATAGTGGGGTTTGAAACATAGGAATCATGAACGATGAATCTTTATTTAGTGTATGAGTTTCCAGAGTAAGAAGACATGGGTACAACAATAGTGAGAGGCACCATTACTATAAATTCATTATTATTTAATGCCCTATTTAATATAGGTTAATATCAAACATTTATTTCAACTCATATAGTAAGTATTCTTAATCTTACTATATAGATTTCATATTATAAAATGTATATTACTAGACCCCTAGGATCATATATACAATGTCCTTCATAGTCCCTCTCGTACTTTCTCTTTGGCCAATGTCTAGTTGGCTTGGAGTTTTCTCGTCCACGATAAGAAACATATTGACTTCATTTTCAGAATTTATTGTATCATTACCAAAAAATATAGAATTGATTTTTATTTTGGTGGAGAGAGCCTTAATATAAACTATGTTGTGTCTCTTGTCATTCATGGAGATTGGGACCCATGATCAAGAAGATATAGATATTCTTATCAAGAGTTGGGGGTAGTAATATCTATGTTTTATTTTGATCTAGAGAGGTAATATTTGAATGGTGATCCCTATATAGTTTTCATCATGTTTACTAAATTTTTTCCTTTGGAATTATATAGTTTTCTACTATTAGGTGTGGTTGAGATTTCTATTATCATAATGTCTGGTACTCAACCATTTTCTATTTCCTCTAACAGCGTTGAACCATTTCATCTAAAAGAGCCAAAGACCCAGTTGGATGATATTCTTGAGATGAGAGTTACATTCCTGAGTGTGGACCCCTGAGTGGCCCTATATGTCGTTGCTAAAAATTTATATGTATCTATTCACTTATTTTTTGATTACCAAATGCTCAATGAAGTTATGGTAAATAACACGCATTTGTTTCCACAGATTTCTATTCTATTTTATTATTTGAAAGGGGTGATGTGGTTTTCAAAGATTTACTGTCTATCTGGTCAATGTTAGTTGAGGTTAAAAGAATATGACATTTATAAAACCTCTTTCTACAGATTTTAATTTCATTTTGGATAGCTTTATAATCCTTTTTCTCTAACAATTTATCCTATTGTTTTAATGGCATTGATGAATAACATTTTTGAAAAGAATCTAGATACGATTGTGGAATCATTTTTTGAAGACATCCTTATTTACTCAATGTCTAACGTGGTTCATATGCATCATTTAATAATAGTTATGAGTTTTTTAAGAAATAAAGGTCTTTATTCCATGATTTGAAAGTGTGATTTCTAGATTCGGGAAGTTTAATTCTTAGTACACATGGTGTCTAAACAAGGAATATCTATTTATCCTAAGAAGGTGATATTTGTTATGACCCTGGAGAAACAAAAATAATGTCATGATGATTTATAGATTCACAAGATTATCATTATATTATATCCGGTTTGTGAAAAACTTCTCGGAGTTCGATTCACCGAAGACTATTCTAACTCAGAAAGATGTTATTTTTTCTTGCAATGATAATTTTCAGAGAACTTTTCTTGAGTTGAAATGTAATTTTAGTACAAAACTGGTGTGGACTCCTCCATATAATAGATTGTGCTATGTGGTCTTTTCTGATGCATTTTTTCACACTTAGGTTGAGTTCTTTATGGGGTTATCATGTAGTAACTTACAGATCTCATCAACTTATGACCCATGAGAAGAATTATCCTACCATGACCATTTACATGTATTTGTGATTAACTCACTTAAGGGTAGATGGAATTACCTTAAAGGGGAAAGGATTATCATGTTTTTAAATCATAAGAGATTGGGTTATATATTCTCTTAAATATATTTGAATCTTTACCAAAGGTGTTGGGTGGAGTACCTATAGTCTTTTTAATTTCACCCCACATATTCCATGTGAAAGGGAATATCATGGCATATACATTGGATAGGAAATTTTCATACTATACATTTAATTAATATTTATAAAAGTGGAATCTGATGTCTCTTTTTCAAAATTTCATATAAGAGTTTATGTGTAAGGGGATGAATCTTCTTTAGACATTGTTCAATTGACACATACTCTTCTCAAGATGATTCTCTAGAACAAGAGTTTGATGTATTAATACATAGAATTAGAGACTCTATTTATGTTGGGGGTTTAGTGTCTTAGTGGTCATTCTCTATAGAAGGTGTTTTATGATATCATGATCACTTTGTTGTACCTTTAGTGGAAAGGAAACTTGTGATGAGGATTTTCATAATTCCATGTGGGTTGTGTACCCAAGAAGCACTAAAATGTTCTATGAAATGCAGAGACAATTCTGATGGTCCAGGATTAGATGGGTAATTACTGAGTTTATTTCTCATTATTATACTTTCCAATAGTATAAATATGAGAAACTGAATCCTTCCGGTTTGTTTCAACAACTTCCAGTCCCTACAAGGTTGTGGGATGAAATATCTATGGACATTGTGGTTGGGTTTCCTCAAACCAATAGAAAAAAGAATGTGATACGGGTTTTGATCGTAAGGATGATAAATTAGGCTCACATTATACCCATTCATGATACATCAAATATTAAGGAGTTGGGAAAACTCTACTTGAATGAGATTATTCAATTTCAATGAGTTTTATATACAATAGTCTATGATATTTATTCTCTGCATTCTTCTCACTATTGGATAGGCCTTTAAGAGGCACTGGAATCTCATGTCCATTATAGCATGGCCTACCATCCGTATTCAAATGACTACTTAGAGTTGGATATACATACTTTATTGGATATGCTTTGTGATTGTGTTCGTGATTTCAGTGGGTCTTGGTATGATCATATGGGGATGGTTGCGTTTTCTTATAACAATAGTTGTCAGTTTGCAACTAAAATGGTTCCTTTAGAATACTTTTATGTCCATCCTTCTAGAACTCAATTGTTTTGGTCAGATGTAGGAGAAATTCCTCTATTAGACCATGTTTGGTTCCATAGACGACATCAATGATTCAGTTTATCTGTTAGAGAATGTTGAAAAAATAATGTTTATATAAGTCTTATGTTTCTTGATACTATAGACTATTGGAGTTTTAAATTGTTGACCAGGTGTTCTTGAATGTTTCACCCTAGTTGGTTCATCGATTGTTAGGTATGTAGGGGAGGGTTATTCCTTATTTAGAGGGATCTTTTGAGGTTTTTGAACAGGTGGGGAAAATTCCATACCATTTTGAACTACCACCACAAAAAACATTGATACAATACATATTCCATTAATTAAAATTGAGAAATATTTATATGATCTATCTCATGTTTTGAGCTAGATTGATCTTGATATTGAAACTGATTTATCATGGGTTGTGAGGCCATTTAGGATTGTTGGATCTAAGACCATGGTACATCAGGGGAGTAAGATACCTTTGTTTCATGTTCTATGTAATCATAGTGCTGGTAATCCTGAGATTTGGGAATGTGGTGCACTGGTGGGAGAGAAGTGGCCTCAATTATTTGGGATAAAATATTCTCCATGGGATTTCAAGGAAAGAGTGGTATTATTATGGGGGAGGTTGTAACATCTTGTTACAGATCTGAAAGGTACATCTCAATCCTATTTTTTTATTTTCTTTTTCATAGACATATTAGAGTTGATATCGAATTGGGAGGATACCGCTAAATGTGTGGTCAATGCTTTTTTGGACCCCAGCTTTAGATGACATTTTCTATAGGCTATTGTAGGGTTACACTTCTAGTAACAAGGTTACACATTGTGTAATAGATCTGAATAAATTTTTTGAAACACTTCACACCATGAGGGGTACACATCATGATATTCCCATACATTTTGTGTAGGAATTAATGATCAATTTTTTAATTTGGAATGTCAATATTTAATTTGAGGTGACACCTTTTTTTCGCAGTTACATAAATTATGTATTTCATGGAATTTATTAGTATTAAATTTGTGGTATGACCAATAATTTAGTTTTTAAATAGGTATTGTGGATGATATTCTTTTTTCTACTCCACTACAGTTTCATTTCCCTTTACGTAAAGCCATTACAAAGAAATCTTGATGTTATACATCCCTTCTGAATCGTTTCTTTTGGTGTTTGATTGTATTTTCCCTTGGAGATTGATTTTTCTACAGGAATTCAATTTTTTTCTTCAACTTTATCTAATTTTATTCCTTTGTATATTGATGGATCTAGGCTCATTTTTTTCTAGATATCATTTCTAGTTTGATTTCCATGTTATTTTACACCATTGTTCACATTGATGGGTATTGTTCTTAGTGATGAGTTTTGGAAATAAAAGTAGGCGGTTCTATCCTAAATTTCCAAATTGATTAACCCAGTGTTTCTTTATAGACATGAATTGATGATTTACATTAAATTTATCTAACTTGAAATCAATAGATTTGAAAAAAACTGATTCCAATGGATTATGGTATTTGAAAAGTTTATGCCATAAAATTTGGAAAACCCTCTAATTCAATTGAGTTAGTGTGTGTTTTTGGAAATGGGTTTACTTAAATTGATGAATTTAACATTATGATTTGATGGAAATTTTTTCAAATAATTTATTGAATATAATTGTGTAAATTAATTTTTAAATTGATGGAATTGGTTTTGAATGGATTTCAATCTTCTAAAAATTTCTAAAAGAAGTTTCTATAGAGTCCCAGTGGTTTTATCTTGTAAGAGAGGCATTTTTTTTTATTAAAACCTATTTTGGATTTATATGGAAATTGTTGATTTGAAATGGGACAATGGTATTTAATTTTTTTAATTAGTGTTAAAATAAATTTCCAGTCATTAATTTTAAAACAGTACATACAGGACATAAGTAGTTGGTGACTAATTTAGACACACTCTATGCTACTACATCATTCTAAAACATACATGCAGTAGGTTACATCCCTGATGGGAGGGTTTGAGTCACCATTGGATTATGTTAGGTGGATGTGTGTATAAACATATTTCGAATACCCCTAAGAGAGTGTGGAGTCCTATAGTGAGAGAAACTATCTTAACTATTTGGAGGATGACCATGTTTCTCTCTTTTTATTTATATATGATATATAAATGTTTTAAAAAAAATTAACATTTATTTACATGACGTACAAATTTATAGAAACTATTTTTTATAAAGTATTGATTTTATCCATTGTTTTAGAGATATTACAACACATTTAAAGCAAATTCATAAAGTTTTTTCCATCATTTGAATTATATACGATGATGGAATTGAATATAAATTATGATAGAATACATTTTTATTTAAAATTAAAACCATTTAATTGGTTAATATATATAAGGATACTATTATGGAATTCATTGTGAGAACCAACTGAGTTTTGAGGTCACACCCTACTTGAGCCTTTGGTTGTTTCCAGATTATCTTCTCCAATGTTCGAGTAAGGAGAAAGTATGATTTGGAGGTTGAAATAGAAGTTTAACTATGATAATTGTGAGTTTTTTCCATTGAGACATGGGGTGTTTTTTCCATTTCTCTAATTCTTTGGTTATAGTAATTCTAGCTTGTTTGTTCATAGTTCACTATTTATACGTTTTTTCCACTAGATTTTATTTCGTTATGAGTATATCCTTGTTTCTTTTTCTTATGCATTGTCTGTGGAAAAATTATTCCATCATGCATGTTGTATGATGTCAGGTTCTAGTTGGAGACCCATGGGGATTGGGGACCCCCTTTGGCCTATGTATGTACTAGATTAGTTATCATGTTACAAGGGTAACGGGGTTTGTTAATGACACCTTACAACTAGTTAACGTTTTGTTTCAATGGTTCTCTTAGGATCATAATAGGTGGAAAGTTATTTATTGTGTTGGAATTTTTTCATAGGGATTCTTCATCTTAATCAGATAGTCGGTGTACTGGTTATTAGGTCAGCAATGCAATTGGTGGTGCACCAACTAGTTGATGGACTCCTAGAAAAAGGGATTTTATTCAAAAAAATTACTAATAGGATGGTGGAGTACCATTGATAAAAAGAACATTATATGATTCCAAGGGCCATTAAGTGGAAGGCCATATCTAGTTTGTGGCACCATGTAGAGCTAAAATTTATAGGGGCAGAATCATATATTTTTTTCTGGAGAATCTATAAAAGTACTTTTGATTACTTCTACTTTGACAATAAATCAGGATTTAGGACATTAAAGGGTTATCTAAGGATTCTTTGGATTTTATAAAATCATTCTTTGATCCCTTGATCATTTCATCAATCTGGGTGACCATATTTAGTGTTTTTTCGTAGAATCTTTAACTCCCTGACACTAACTTCCTACATCTTATTATAAAAACCATGATGTGATGGATATATTATTCCCCTTAGGGGATTGTATTTTTTATTTCTATTTGGAATGATATATCTTGGAGGAAAATATAGTTGGTGGTATAAAACATCATTCTAAGGTATTCTTTTGGTCTCTCAAATGTGAAACTCATGAGTTCGCTCGAAAAATGATGTGAATAAAATCTCTTAATTGTACTTTACATGAATGCGTAAAAAACTCAGGGTTAAACCTCCAATGGGACACATTGGTTCCATTTGAGTTGATAATGGTACATTCGACCACCATAGATTTGTGACCAACCCATAACCTTGTGATAGTACTTGAATAATTATAAACTAAAGCCTTATAATGAATTTGGAATTTTTTGTGGAATGGTTTGACTTTTGAATTGGATTGGAATGCGAATTGATGTAATTTAGAAAATCTTGTTTCACTTGTCTTATAAAAGAATAAACAAATTGAACATGGATGTTTTCATAATTTCATGATGGAATAAATGCATAAATTACATAAAAAATGTTATTTGGTCAAAAATGGAATTTAGATTGGAATTATTATAAATGATGTTAGTATTGGTAACTCAGTGTTAACTTGGTCATTAGCATAAATGTATGGTTACATGTATCTAAAAATGATAAGATACATGGTGACTGGTCTGTTTTAATTAGTATTGAAAATGATAAAATGATTTTCATGCTTTCGTTCTATATTAATCCTTGAACTTCTTTTGTTACATAATTCAAGAGGGTGAGATTCTTGATTATTTGATTCCTGAGGGTGATATGTATGGTTATTTGATTCTTTTTTGTGACATTAATAGATCAATGTGGGTCATATGGTAGGTTCCATGATTACATAGGGTGAGTTGAAGGGTTATATGTGATGATTGAGAGTGAGAGTATTGGTTGTCCATTTCCTTCCTTCCATGTTATTTCACTAGGGTGAAAAGAAATAGACATATAACTTTAAGAAATTGTGGGTATGGATAATCTATGGTGTAAACCAAAAACTTAAGGGCCATTAGGTTTATTATGTTTTTATATCATAACACATAAAATAAATTCCACAAATATAATATTGTTTCATACACTACTAATGAGTATGGATTATCTTCAACCCCATTGGTGGCGACCTATAGAGTTTTACTCACACCCTAGTCAAGAAGTTTTTTTACACTGTAATACTCCATTGATGTAGATATTGAAATGGTGGAGGGGATCTAATAATTATGGGTTAATTGAATTATTGGTGTAAGGACCCAACCCCAGTTTCCCAGAGTTGGTGCCTTATTTGATTATGTTGGCATACATGCAAGGAATATGAATCCCGAATGACCAAGTAGTTTAGTATTATTGGAAACAAGATATATACATAAGTTCAAATTTACATAAGGAAAGGAAAAACAACACTAATTTATTTCACTAGAGTCATCACATCTCTTAGATTATTCTTGCAAGTCATTCATAAAATACATATTCATGTCCTGAGAAAATGAAACATAAGAAAGGGATGAGCTCAAATGCTCAGTAAGAGTAAGCAATATAGTGGAAGATAATATAAAAATTAGAAATGGTGAATAATTGAAAAAACATGCCTTAAATAATAAACATTAACACATTATGGCAGGAAAATGAGCTGAGTAAATAATGACATAATAAAACATAATCAAGGGTATTCTACTTATCGAATAACCAAATAAAATATCAATAGCAGAACTCCTAATGATGGAATGCATAATTCTGGATATTTTGAAACATTCTTTCAAGGCCTCTGCCAAGACGTCTAATGATTAAGGCCTCAACCAAAATCTTTATCACATTGGGAAAGGCCTCAGCCATTTCAAAGTCTATTTCTCTCATGAGATCTACAGATGAATCGAGGGGATATAGCGGGCCCCACCCATCACATAATAATTCTAATGTATTCCTTATATGATCAGGGATAAACCTAAACAACATATACATTCAGATTGAAACTATCAAATGAAATGTAACAAACATTCCCCAGTTATTGAACATAAACACTAACCATTCGAAATAATATAGTGAATGGTTTTAGGAAAGATCATCTACAATAGAGTTAGTCATCAACCATTAAAAAAAATATGGTAAATGACTTCATAAATTATTAATCCCAATAATACCATGGAATCAACAAGAGTTTTTAATTAGATGAAAACACTCTTAGAAAATCATTAAGTAATTCTTGAGAAAAATACTCTTTTACTTTGAAAAGAAGAGTTCTTTTAGAAAAATAATTGTATAAAACCAGAAGTGAGTTAAGATAGTATTTTCATAATAAAATGTGTGATTTTATAACGATAAATGTTCCCAAAAACAGATCATAGAGTGCCCTTGAAAATATGAATGAATTTGAGATATTCCCTTGGATCGGGCTTGTATTTTGGAAACAACTTTGAATGTTCCTTTAAATATGTGTAATTATCCAAAAAATAATGCAGGGTTCTGGTTTGTACACATATATATGATACATAAAAATAATATATGATGAGTACATAAAAATACATAATAATTTCATTGAGGTAATTATACAATGAATGTATCCTTGATGAAAATGGAAGTTCGGTTGGGAAAACCCTTACCTTTACTCCAAACGTGTTCTGATCTTGCACTTAATCTCCAAGAATATGAAATAATACATGTTAATAACTTATTTCAGAACCTATTATGAATTTATTTATTTTACCATAATTTTGGTTAGTTCATTTTTTCCTTTATTGACAAGTTATTGTATTGAATTTCGTCATTCTGGAGTGTTCTTTTCTCTTATTTTCATATTTCGTTCACTTGTTTTTATTTAATGACGTGGAATGGATGTAAATCTCTAGAATTGAAATTATATATAATTTATGAACATAAATTGGTGTTATTTTTCATTTATTTAACTTGGTTTCCTAGAAGGAGGATGAATTATCATATAGAAGTTTAATGATAATTGTTTCTGTTAATTTGTGTGTTTTGATAACAACAAACTCATTTTTCATTATAAACTTACAACATTTGAACAAAAGGATTATAGAATCAGAAATAGGTTATATTATATATAATAATATGTTTAAACCATTACAAGAATGGTTTCATGACCAGAATTTAGAATGATAAATGAAATTAAAAGTCCATCGTCCTTGAATGTGTAAAATTGACACATCTCGGATGGTGTTCTTGCTACTAGTATAAAAGATGGTAAAAAAGGGAAGATGATGAAAACTTATTACACTATCATGAAAACATTCTAGTACATATAAGTTACTGGATTCATAACAAAATTTGGATAAAGGGAGGTAATATAAAAAGAAAACAGATGAACTTGAAAGGAAAGACAAAGAATTGAAAATAGTAATTTACCTATTGAACCAAACTTCCTTGAGGACCTCTGTAAGGGAGAGGTTTTTGGTATTTTAATGAGAAAAAATCTTGTTGGACGTGGAATAAGAGGTTGGGAGGGTATTTGGACAGAATTTGGAGAATTAACAAGGCTTGAGAGGAGTGATTGGAAGAGGGGGTGAGAGGGGGTTTTTATAGTGGAGGAGAGAGGATATTTCTTAATATAAAACTCATTAATTTATTATTTCTTCAGAAGAAAAGTAATAATAATTATTCCATGAACAAGAATAGTAATTTTATCATGTGAATTAGGATTAAGGGTGGTTACATCATCCATGATTCTAGGAATAGTCTATTTATATTTTAATGTATATATACTGTAAATTATCGTATTTTACTATTCATTAAAAAATCAAGTTTTTCAGAAAAATCCCAAACATTCACTCTAACCAATTTTCGACGTGTAGAATCCAAAAATTATGTCCATTTTTCAAAAATATTTTTCTATGTTTTATTAATTTAATATTTAATTAAAATCATAACTTATTATCAAAAACCAATTTTAAATCATTCATTAACTTATTCTACAATATATTTATATCATACATTCAACATGAATATTATTTATATATTATCATAGGTAAGGATTATATTAATTAGGTTATATCACTATTCATAAGGGTATGTTACTATTCATTAGCGTAGGTTAGTGTTCACTAAAAATTAATTTTTCCTTATTGGACTCTAAATAACTTACTGATCGAGACTGTGTGTGTCAGATTTTTGAAATTCACATCACATAAGTGAAAAACATATGTTTTAAGGGTCCCATAGCAAAAAATAGTTAATTTTATTGTGACATATTTATAAGAAAGTAATGTCCTTTAAAAAATATTGGTTCGTTACTATTGGTGTGGGATCATGGATATGGGAGTGTTCATGGTGTTTAAGAGGGGTATAGGGAGTCATTATTTGGGATTATTCATTTTTGGTTATTTTCATGTATATATTGCATATAGGTTTTATGTTTGGAATAAAATATGGAATAACAATGTATTATTTTATTAGGTTTTATTTATTTTAGTTATTTATATTTTGGAGTTTACTTTTATTCTCCATTTTTCATAATATATATTATTTATATTATTTTATACTAGAGGATATAGTCTCCTTACTTTATTTATTATACCTACACTACTATTAGGAAGCCTATTTTATAAAAATAAGGAAACATGAGGTCATATGGTGAACCATCAAAGTCAAATGAGGGAGAACTATGATGATTACATTAAAATTAATATTTTCATGATGATGAATCAATGGTAAATGTTAATTGAGCAGAACCACTGAACTAAATGATTCATAAAAAATGAAATAGTTATCACCAATAATAGTGATTTTTATAATTATTTTTTAATGGGAAGTGGATATGATACTATATGTAAAAAATGTATTGTATTATAATTAAGAATATGTTTTTATTTAGCTATATTGAATTAAATTTATTTTATTTGAGGTTGGAGGGGATACACCTAGAGTCAAACATGTGGTAATGGTTTTATATTACAATATAATTTTATAATGATATTTTATCCATAAATTTATCATAATGAACATATAATGTATATATATTTGAAATAAAATTCCTTTTATCCTAATTTAACTATTTATTTAGATTGTTTTTTTCTCTAATTTTCCTCTCTTAATGTACTCAGTATACCTGATTAATTTTTTAAAAGTTACTAGGCTATGTGTTTTCTCTTTATCCAACTGTAAGTTTATTTCATATCAATTTTTATATATAATATTTTCAAAAATGTTATTAATATACTCAATGTATTTTTATGTCATTTTAACTATTTTTTACATTTTAAAAAATGGTTTTTGAGGACTGTTTTTGTTGCTTTTAAAAATGATGTATATTTTACAAATAGTGTCAATAGAATAATTGTATTAAAATACACACCATAAATGAATTTAATATTCATAATGGCTTGTCATTACATTTAAAATTCCATTAAATATTTCCAAAATTATTCTCAACGATACGATTTGACATATTATTTTTTAAATTTTTCTATTTGAAATAAGTTATTTCAAAATGAAATAGTTATTTTCATCATGAAAAAATATGTTGTTATTTTAAATGAGTTATTTATATCTGATAACATCATTTTATTTGTCTTATTATTTCTTAAGGATGATATTTTATGAAATCATAAATATTATTTTCTTTGATGGTAATATATTATGAAGAGGAAATCATGAACATAATTATTTTTTTCCTCATGAAAGGATATCATGAAGTGATAAATATTTTAATGATATTTTAAAATAAACATGACTTAATTATGATCATGTGATATATGATTATATTACATCATTCAAATAAATTGGTTAATTATTAATGTTGTATTATTTTAAAGAGTATACGAGATGTTAACCAGTGAAAAAAGTTGGTACATGGGAGTCTATCCCAAGATAAAAGCATGCCTACGACTGGGTATCATATCCCAAACATGTAATGGATGTATTAGTTGGTATCCTTGACATAATATATCTATGATTATGATTCTAAAACATTTTTATAACATTATATTATTCAAATGTTATACTCTTTTTTAACATGTTCTTTGATTACATTAGGATTAATGTTTTATAAACATCCATGCTTTTTAATTCATGAATCAGGATTATGATCTATGAATTTCTAGGTATGGTTTAAAAATGTAAATATATTGTTATGATTCACTTAAGATAATGTTATGACTAAATGATCGAATATGTCTCCCTTTCTACCCTTATTTATTACCTAAAGTCACCCTTTATTATGTTTCCCTTTCCCTGTTATATTAAACAATTATAAGTATGATTTGATTATGAAACGTTATAATTATGAAGAAAACTATTGGTGATGATGTATATCTTTTATGTAGTAGTTATTTCTGTAACCATATTTCAAAGTAAATTAAAATATTCTACTATAAATTATATTGATATGTAAGGAATATCTTTCTAATTAGAAGTAATATTTATTTTTGTTCATGTTTGGTTCACCATAGGGAAATCCATCATCACTATTTTCTATATTGGTCATCATCACAATCAAAATGAATGTTATATAAATTTATTATTGTCAATCATAGTAGATGAAAAGTATGAAATAATAAAATATACTATGAAGAGTCAAAAAATATCTTGAACCTAAAAAATACATCCGTAATATATAATGAAAAAAATAATCTTCCTATATAGAATTATTGATACATTCCAATCCAAAAAATAAAATAAAAAACAACTAATAATAAAGGTTACCAAAGACCCACAATCACTAATCACCATCCAAGACCAATGTCTATGGTCCATCCTAAACAACTTCTTAATGAAACGAAACCAAATCCAGGGAACTTGAGATAAAACATATGTGTTCCAGACACTGAATAGTGTGTGATGGGTGTGATCAAATAATTCACAATAGGATCTCACAAAATATTTGTTATAATTCCTTACAAAATTCCAGATATTCATGGTGGATTAAAATGTATATTGGAAATAATATTTTCACATAAATGTGAAATCTAAAAAAGTAACATTTCATAAATGATTTTATAGAGAAATCTTATTATTTTAAATGTGAAGGCTTTACCACAAAAATTTTATATACCATGTTAAAATAAAACAATGAGAATTAATTATTATGTTCATTGAAAATTTGGAAACATATATTTTTTCCCACAACACCCAATATCATTTTCATTTTTGTGAATATAAAATCAAATTCATTTAAATTCCACTATCCAAAGAAAATTTACCAACATATTTGAATTAAAAAAAATCTCACAACTATAATGGAATAGAATGAAAACATGCACTAGTATATAAATGGAAGATAATAAATAATAAAAATCAATCAATGAAATATTCAAATAAACCATGGCTAATGGATACCAAAAAAAATTATACCATAAATAATTTAATAATGGATCTAATTAAAGTTTTAAAATCCCAATGACTCATGTAATGCGTCCTTGAATTAGTGACATGATGCCTAAACTAGAACTAAAGAAAATATCCATCATATTAGCCACATTAGACTTGTAATACCCTGTAATTGATCCCTTGTGTTATCAAGATTCCATGGGTAAATAATTTATACCCATATCCCTTAACAACAATAATTCATAACCCCTTAGTAAGAAAAACTTTATGGTAATGGTTTGAACATATCAATACCAATTATGACTTCCTATGATTCCCATGTCATATTTAAATAATGTGGGGAATTAAAAAACATAACAAAAATTTATAAGTAATTTGAGACACCCCAAATATCTCATCCATGAACCTGACATAAAACATACATTTTTTCACAATTTGTACATAATCATTAATAATGAACAACTTGACCTCATTATAATTCTATAAAATACATATAATGAATTGGGGATCAATAGATGGGGGAATTGATATTCTAGAAAAACCAAATACTATTCAGTTTAAAAAACACCATCAAAACATTATTTAAATGATAACTATATTTATTCACTATTAAAATTATATTAAATACAATTTCAATTTTATTTTAAAACCACTTTTTCATATGAAACCATTTAGATCAAAATAACATATCAAATTAAAATAAGTTGTGAATCCAACATGTGTACATCCATTGTAAATAATTTTATAGAAACCACATTTCTGTCCAATTGAAAACGAAAATGAGTCTATATAACATTAAAAATTTCTTTTCAACTAAAAAATTCTATATAGGAATTCCTATTCTCACATGGTTTTCAATAACATTTAATAAACAATTAAAATCATTAAATATTCCTTCTTCTATGTTATAAAAAAATTATAAATCATTTATAAAATACTATATGGATATCATATATAAATGTTTCTTATCCAATTTATAATTTATAAATTAGCATCATTTAATGAAATAGAATATAATGAAATCAAAGATAAACACATCCCTTAAATAATTGAAAATAGATTTTGATGTTAGTTACTTAGATGGGGGATGCTAAAAAAGTCCTAAAAGAAACATATAAAATACCTAAATCAAAAATCCCCTTAAATTAGGCCATTCAAAACCCATTTATACACTATATAGTCCCTTAGGAATTATGAGAGGTGTTAAAACCATAAAATATAGGATGAATAATAGGAAGATAAAGAATAAATAATTGAGGATTGATTTGACATAAAAAATCATCTTGAAATCAAATTTTTGGAGCCCAAAATTCTCCATGGTAAGGGGAGATTAATTTCATACACCCTAGATCGACTAAACCAAGAGTACAAGAAATATTAAAGAAAACATTAATGGGTAGTTCATTGTTTGAAACATTATGCACTAGTAAAAAATGGATCTATAGAACTACAGAACACTATTAATATATTACCATATGGACTCTCTTAACCGTTCATAATTCATATTCCATAAAATATTCATTTAATGAAATCCAAATGGATCTCCATCAAGCCACACACAATCAACCATGGGATAAATTAGAAACATGAAAACATACCATGCATATTAATGATGATCTGATGAAGAACCTATGAATGGTCACCAAAATTTTTTCTTCAAAACCATGTTCCCTAATCTATGGATCAAGGTAAACCATTGAAATGATCACCTATGTAGTTTATACGAACCAAAAAATTACCATTAATAAAAGAGAAAATTTCTATAGAAATTAAAAGTTAATGGAAAAATATAAAAAAAACAATTTATCCCCAATAAAACAAAAATTATGAATAAATACTGGAAGGATGGAATCACCTATATTCCCTATGAAATAATGTGGTTGTACAAATAAAATCCTTAATATGTGAAATAATAATAGGGATAACATCCATTAATGATAACTTAGTAGCATGAATTTCTTCTGGAATCTATCATAAATAGGGTATATTGATTCCGTCCTTGAGTATAAATATATATGGGAAAAGGATCCCTACTTGTGAGCCTCATTATTAGAAAAATGGAATCACATCTCATATATAATAATGTGAATACAATAATAACTTCCCCTTACATTAAATAATAACAACATGTGTTATATAACCCACATTCAAGAAAAATATAATTAAAATGGAAGAACATCCTATTCACAATGCTATCTAATACACATGTTTGTTGAATCCTAATAACATAATCGCAACATCAATGATAAAAAAATAAAATATAAATTTCATCTTCCCCATCAACATAACCTATATGATATAACTGGGTATTACGTACCACAATACGGGGAATAACATAACATTCTTAAGGACAAACGAAAATTTGAATATCATCAATTATCATGAATAACCTATCACAATATGGAATTTCATCCCATTCAAATCCATCAATTCCAATAAACAATACTACTTCATATATGTGATAAAAGTTACGACATATTATTTCATATAAAAAAGTAAAAATTATATAAAAAAATTATATCAATTTACAACATGATATCGAAAATTTAATTAAGTTTTTCACATCATCCAAAACACATATAAAATGTAATCTATGTTTTTTCCATATTTTGGACACATATTCAATTTGAAATTTGTAGAATGACCCGCATGATTCTCATAAATTTGTGTGGGTGAAATAGTAATTATATACTATTCTATAACTAGATTGTAAGGGTATAAAAAAATATTAAAATTTTCATATGTATTAAACCTAAAATTGGACATACCTCAATTTCATACTTTTATTACATCCTTGAATATCATAGGAACCTATCAAGGTCTGTCACATGAAAACATTTGTTAAAGGATACCACATCAGGTACTGAGTATACCATTTTCCATAATATAATTAATGTATAGAGAAATCAGTTAACATGAATTAATGGAAAACACTTAGGGAGTCCATTCATATTCTAAAAAACAAAAACAAAAACTTCAATTTATTTAAATCAATGCTTTCTATTCAAATTATAGTCACAAATGAATTGTTGGGGTGAACCACTCATCACACAACCATGAAAACTAGATGAAACAATTGGGATAACTAATGAAACAGCCACCTCAATCTCTTTTGGTGAAAATCATTGAATATTAATATTCATTTACTCAAAAATTGATAAATTTCCCAAATCCTCAACCCCCAATAGTCTAATTCCTTGAGGACATACAAATTATGAGTAATATCTAAACTATAATGAAGAAAAGTATTAAGATAACATCATGATTTTAAGTAAAATAATAATATTTTATTCACTAAAAATCTAACTCAGATGATAAATTTTTTTCAAGATAGAAAGTAGAATCATAAGGGAACTTTTACCAATATAGGGAATTTGGGAAATGGATTAAAGATTAGAAACTCATCAAAATCCCAAACCACTCTAACTAAAATTTGATATTTAAAATATCTGAATAGAACTCCATTGGGATCCCACTAGAACACTAAAAGGATGGGTAGAGGAACTACCCTCTTCCATGGTCCGTTGGAGTGTCGGCGAAGTGGACAGTGGGGTAACATAGTGTCTTGGCCCATTGGTAGTATAGTGGATACCTATTGGGCTTTGGGTGGGAATTTCTTTCCCATGAATATTTCCAACACTGATCCCTATCTATTGATAATCCATAATTAGCCTTCCCCTAAACCCTTTTATAGTAATAATATAGCAATATACATGAGGATTGAAAGAAATAAATGCAGATCACACTATAAAAACTCATATGGTGTTACATATCCACTGAGTTATATGGGTTCATGTAATTTTTATATAGACCATTCCATGCTGGGAATACGACCATGCTATTCAAAGACATGAGACATTCCACATTATTAGATGATATTTTCTCTTTTTTAGTTCAATATAGAAGTGTAAAAATGAGTATATTGAATAGGTTGACATTGCAGAAATGGGTTTTGTGATATCATATGGTTTTTAAATTAATTTTTAAACCTCTAAATTCTCACAATATGAAGATGATTAGAAATGTAGTAATTAAATCCATATGTTATTGATTGTAAAATAAATATTTTGGAGGATGTTACTATTATTTGATATGGATTTTAATTTTCTTATGGGATACTTTGTATTTTGGTTTGTTTTCATATGTAGACATTGAATAGATAGGTTGGGATAATATCCATTCTTGATGATTGATGAATATAATGATGGTGTTGATAATATGGCCAACGTATGGGGAAGTTATTGACATGAAGGTGTCATGATTCATGTTAAAGTGGAGATTTCCACAAGGGTATATACTCATTTACAATATAATTCGAAATGGAATCACTATGACCCATCTGATAACCCATTATTTTTTATTTTTGTTCTATATTTATATATATATTATTTTATTTTTGAGTCATTTGTATATTTTTTTATAATAATAATTTTATATTTATATTTTTGATTTTATAATTTAATATAATTTTAGAGATTGATTTTAATTCAGAAATTTTATTACTAAATATATAATTAATTTTTTTTAACTATTATGTTAGATATTTTATTTATTGTTAGTGAATATTAAAATACATTATTTTCCATTTACTTACATTGATTATATATAATTTATTTTAATTTATAAATTTTCTTTCCATGGTTGTATAAATAATATTTCAAAATTTTGTATTTTCTGTATGTAGAAATATCAAAATATTTTGATCTATATAGAAGTATTATTCAATTAATATTAATATTATAGTGATTGAATTTTACTTTAGTGCTATGTAGTTTACTTTTTCTTTAATATTATAGAGGTTTTTCTACCTTATTATTAATGTAATATAATTTTTTTAATTTTACTAAAATTTAATTTTTATCATTTTCATATTATAGAATTAGTATTTTATATATTATAGGTTTATATTTAATTTATATTTTATACTATATATATATATATATATATTATTTTAGTTTAATATTATGCTTGATGATTGGAATTTATTTTATTATTAATTATTGAAGTAATTTAATTAAAATATTTTGAAATTGGTTTGATTTGGTTTTATTCATATAAGTATGATGTAATTTTTTGATAACATAATTTTCTAAAATATGTAATATTAATATTTTATTCAGCATTACAAAAAAGGTTTTCCTGCACAATTGATTGTCGCATAGGAGACTCTACATATCACATCTTTCTTGCAGGAATGTCCATGAATAACTTCCTCAAAAATATCCAAATGAACAAAGTTATGTAAGAATAAATAATGATAATTTCCTAATAATAAACAATCTTATCTTTTAGGAGAAATGAATATTAAATTATAAGGCCCATAATATTATCTATTGCATTAATAGTAGTGAATTTGGGGATAATGACCCAATGTGTAGAAATAATTGAAGATGTATAAATTTCTGATTCCATATTTTGTTAGTTAAGTATTGAATATACCTAGAATATGGTATGAGATATGTGAGGATTCATTTCTATGAAAAAGAAAAAAACCCTATTTTTTAAAATTCTAGAAGATGTTGGATTTAGTTAGTGTATGGGAAAACTGATCGATCACTGATATGGATTGAAGAAATTGAAATGACCAAATACTTGGGTGATAATCATATAAAATTTCCAACATAAAAATATAAAATAAATATAGATTGAATAATTACCTAGGGTGAAAACCAAGGATATAGAAAATGTGGGTTTAATTGAAAAGGGAAAGGTTAAAATGTCGATCCTTTAAGTTTGTAAAATAAAAAAATGTGGGCCGAACAGAATCTAGTGAGAAGTTATTTCACTACAGTGATTAAAGAACTTGAGTGTGCATTAAATATGGTTCTAATTAAGAAAATAATAGGTAATAGTGATTTTATAATATGATTTATTAGTTGATATATAAAAATTGGAGTGGCTCTGTGACACATAAATTATTCTATGTTTCAATAATTTCAATGAACTATATTTCATAATTCCATTTTGTGATAACTAAAATTTTACTCTTCGTTAAATTTTATTAAGATGATTTTCAGTGGTTCATTAATTTTCCATCATTAAAGATTATTATTATTATTCATTATAATTATTATTTTTTAAATATTGGAAAAAAATAATTTTTATATTTATTTTATTAAAACTTATTTATCCTGATGAAATTTATTTTTACCATTGCACATGTTTTATATTCTTTGTTTCACCCTCCCTGATCTCTCTAGTAACATTAAGCATTCATTCTAAATTTATTGTTACCCTGACAAATTGTTTTATCATTACCCTTATGGAACACATGGAAATTAGTTGTTACACTAATATAGAATATATAAAATAGGCACTTAGACTTACACAAAATCAATTTAACATTACTCAGGACTCTTTGAAACATTATCTATCTCCTATATCCCATTATTTATTATATGGTTAATGCTACATATGAAAATGAAACATGTTCATATTAAATTCCACTCTTATGTAGCTCATGTTTACACTTACACAATGAATGAAAATTTTTTATACCTTTATTTATCTCATTATATTTAAATTTTAATTTTATTTATGTATGAATCTTACTCTTATGAAAATTTGGTTTTTTAGTTTAAAATATTTTCATGATTCTATTTATATAGTGACATACCACATGTTATTAATAGGTGTTTAATTTACTAGTCATTATATAAATTATTATTACTATTATAGAACCTAAGTAATTTTTTCTTTTATTAAATTAATCAAATTGTTTTGATCATTAATTTATTTCTTCATTCACACACACACATAGGTATATATATATACTCTATCAATCACAATGAACATGATTTTTTTATATTGAGTTGATTTTATTTTTTATATTTTTTTATAAATTCATGTTTATATCTAATTATGTCATTCGACCATGGTTTATAGTATTTAATGGAATATATTTATATTTTGATATTACCACAATCTTATTGTAGAAGGAAATTTCAAATTCTTATTTAGAATTTTTTTTGAGACTGGTATGTTATAACTGTTTTTTTATTTTAGAGTTGTTTTTAAAATTATAACGAGTGATTGAATATTATTTTTATTTCATCAAATGGTTTTAATATAAAATAACATTATTATTTAAAATATATTTAAATCATTATCTCTATATAAAATAATTTTAGAACATTATTATTAATATTTTATATTTTAATATACTAATGATTTCTTTGGATATATTCAGATGATTATATTTAAATTTTTCAACAAAAATTGAACAAATTATTGTTGAGATATATGGTTTTGAACATACTTTAAAATACAATAAATTAGATAGAAATATTCAACTACATGAAATATATAATTTATTTATGTACGATAGGAATCATACAAAATGAGAAATTATTTATTTTTATTCATTACATGCATTCATACATTATTGGAATTCCATAACTTCATTATTCATATCAATATTGAAATGTCAAAAATTTTCCTACACTAACATATCTATCTACAACTCTTTATTAGTTATTTATCTTTTTTTGTTTCTTATGGCTGACATAGTTTTGTCTGGAATGAATATGTTCACACAACAAGTAATACCACCTATAAAATGTATTATTGTGGTTTGTTCACTAGACAAAAAGTTTGAACACTTCGGTTGAGATTACTTATAGATAAAAATGATGAGTCTTGTCTTCTCCTACAGAACTCTATGTGTTGTTATATTTGGGGCTAATCCTCATATATTCATGGGTTATTATTCATCCCTTTGTAAAATTCTGTGATTAGATTCATATTTTTTAATAGTCTCTCTCTTCATAGTGAGATCAATAATCCATTAGTTGGGGTGTGAATGGTATATGGGGTATAATTTTAACCAAAACACTATAAGAAATCCTTTTGTTTATCTCATTAATTTTATACATACACTTTGCACACATGAATGTATTATAATATTTTATGATTAAATTGTGTATTAATTTTAAACCACCAAATAATAGATTTTATTTTATTGAAAATTATAAATTTGAAAATATAAAATTCCCCATCCTATTTTTATATTTCCATTAATCATTACAAAGCAACACTTGGAATCTAAGTGTGATACTTTTATGATTTTTTATCTCTACTTTATATTTATGTATACAGCCATTTAGTATCAGAGGTGTACCTTTATATATATATTTTAACTTTATTATTTTTTCCTAATAACTAATATTTAGTTTTATAGTTTTAACTATAAAATTATAGTTATAACATCATTTATTGTACTCTAATTATATATTCCATATATTACATGTATCCTAGTCCATATTTTGTATAATGTATTTTCTAATTCAATGATGGATTGAAAATAAATAAAAAATTTAGGAGGAATAAATTCTATCAATGGTTTGACTAAAAATATTCTGATATAAAAAGAGTATTTTGGTAACAAATGTAATATAGTTAAATAAACATAGGGTTTTTGATTCATAATAATAAAATTGAATTATTGAAATTTATAATTATACGCCTCATAAGTATAAAGAAAAAAATTCATAAAATTTGGGATTTATATTTATACCTTGAGTCAATATATAAAAAATATATTAGTATAAATAAATTGTTGTCTCTTCACATTGAATGGACAATAAATACTGATATTGAAATATTGAATATTAATTATTATAATGACAGGTTTAAGGTTTTTATTTTAAATATAATGAAGAGAAAGAAAGGAAATTTAATGTATTTTTAGACTATTTTTATCAAGAAAAAGAAAATTATGGGATGTATAAGGAAGAAAATAACATGTTTAGAAATTTAGTTTCTTGTAATAGTTATACAATTTTTTTATAATGATAATGTGAGGATCGAACTATATAATTTTGTGAATGTATGAAAATTTTTAAAATATTAGTTTTGTTAAAACAGTTTTGAATTCCAAATATGATCATCATAGTCATTTTAAGATGTTGGATATGGAAGGAAAGATAGATTCATTTCTTTAGATGTAGGATACATATATATTATTCTTCTAATTTTGTCATCAGAATTTGTTAAATCTTCTTGAAATTAATGTAGTATATTTACAAATCATCTCATAAGGTTATGTAGAGTAACATTTTCTTAATATAGATTCGAAAATAATGATTTTATAATCCCATTTGAAAAAACTTGTCTCGATTCACATGTAACACTTTTTTATTATTTTCTAGATTTTATAAAAACTCATATTTCATTATCATATGTTATTCAAGGATATTATATAAAATTTAAACCATTTTCATAATGGATAATGTGTTCAATGAATTATATTTTGTATTACATGAAAGGGTTAAAACTATTATTAATTCTTTATATAATTTTTCTAGTTCCTTGAATATGATGTTATTTTTTTGATGATTGCTTTTACAATTTTCAAAAGAATATTTAATTTTGGGTGAACTATGTATTTATTGATATCTTTATTTATTTATGATATGAATATTTTTTATTGTTAAATTATATTATTTTGGGGTGAAATTTTGGTTTTATTTACTATAATTTGTCTTTATTTCATTCAAGATGAAGGATAAATGATTTTTAATTTTTCTATTTTGATCAATTGAATCCATTAGGATGCATTTCTAAATTGATTTTTTTTAATTATCAGAAATTGGGATATTTTAGGATTGGATCAATAAGAAGTGAATTAATTATGGTTTTGATAATTTGATTATATAAAATTTCATAATTTCAATTTTTGGATTATTAATTTTTTTTTATATATTGATTTTTATTGAAATTTTTATTTTCAAATATTATATAATTGTTCTGTATTTATTTTAATTTTTCTTATTAACCATTATAATTATTATTGATTAAATATTATGATAAATTAATTTTATACATTTCAAATTCAAAAATACGTACCATAGAGAAGATTATTTTTTTTCTATACACATTCATTTTAGTCATTTTTTACCCTTATGTGAGTTCTCTTGTACCCTTACACATGCCATAAAAATATGTTTCTACCATTACCTATGTAAATTTGTTTTAGATTTAAAAAATGCTATGAATTTGGGTGTTACGTGCATATAGAATATATAAATTATGGACTTACCCTTATAATCCATTATATTGACCTTTTTAGATGTTTATGTTTACCTTAACACATCTTAAATTTACTATTACACATTATATAGAAAAAGAAACTCACCCTTACAAAACATCTCCTAATTATGTTCCACCCTTAAACAACTCATGTTAAACCATACACATGTTCTGAAGAATTATTTCTATGTTCATAAATTTTACTATACTAGTTTTTTATCTGTATTCCTTGATAGAGATTTCCATTAAATATTTTTGGTTGTTCATTTTCCTTTATTTTTATGATTTTGTTTAACATATTTATTTTTCACATGCTTCGAAGAAGTTTTTAAATTGTTTCATTCATTTTATAAATTATTATTTAAGACATAGAAACCATTAGAAATATTTTCAGAAAATTTTAAACATAATTATAAAAATATTAATATTATTATTTATTCACAAATATATGTAATGTATGAAACTCAAAAAATTATATTTTATTATTCAGTGATGATTTTTTTCACTTTATTGTATATAAATTCATGTTCTAATGTAACATATTAAATAAAAATAGTTATAATTTTTTTATATAATATATTAAAAGTATTATATCATCTCATGTTGAAAGTGGATGGAAATTTGAAAATCAAAATTTGAACATTTTAGTTTGAGTCTATGGGATATTTTTGTTTCTCTTATCCAGTTATTTTGGGGTTTTTATGAATTTTATAAAAGGTGATTTGAAATTATTTCTAGTCATTCAAAAGATTTTTATCACGAAATGATATTATTATTGACAATTAATTTTTTAATTTATCTATCAACTTGATAATTTTATATTATTACTATTATTTTGAATTCCAAATATCTAATGATTTCAATGGTTGTATTAAGTAAATTATATTTAAATGTATAATTATGGTATGAAATATTGATGGTAGAGATATATGTTTATAAACATAGTTTGCGATTCAATAAAATAGAAGGATAAATTCCACTTTATGAATTATAAATCTTGTTGTAGTGATGCAATAAAATTACTAAAGAAATAAAATTCATCGTTATTCATCACTTAATGAATTATATTGGTAGGAAACCCAAATTACATCATTCAAAAATATTTTGAACAACTAAGAATAATTTTTCTATACAAATCATATATATATATATAACCCTCTAATGAGTCATTAACTATGATATTTAATGATTTCTAAAGAAAATAATTTCACAAAAAAATTTCCCCACCAATAAAAATTAGTCATTTTTTTGTACACAATAGAAAAAAAGGTTGAACCAATTGTTTTGGATTATATTTCTAAAAAATAATGGGTACAATCTTTTCCCACATAAGGATATGTTTTGTTAGGATTGTTACTTCTCATCATAAAAGCCAACATTGGGATTCATCCTCTTGTAAATGTCGTAGATCATATTGATTCAATCGTAAAAGTCTATATATATATATCTCTCATTAGTTGGTGACATACTCCATCATTTGGGTGTTAAGAGTGTACTAGGTCCAATTTTGACTAATACACTATATTTATTCATCTGATTTATTTTTTTATTATTCCTCATACAATCTTCACCCTTCCACTATTATTTATATTTTATAAACTAATCGTTTAATTTTTTAACGGCACCAAATTATAAAATTATTTTTAATAGCATTGATAAAATTATGAGAAGGAATTTCAAATCCCTCTTATCAATTTCCATAATTCATTATAAATCAACACAAGCCAAAATGAAAACAATTTCAAGTAAATTTAATAGATAATTTGAGAAATAGTTTCAAACCTTGAATGGTGTGGAAATCATTCACCAATTAATTTTGAGTTTATAGAGGATAATAAAAAAAGGTTAAGACTCTGTGATGGGAGTTTAAGTAGATAGGAAATTAAGGAAGCGACTATTACTATATTATTTATAATAAAAAAAATCTATTGTTCTCTTAAAATATTTAGGACTCAATTAATTATATTGATATATTCTTACTTCCATTCTACATTATTTGTAATATACATATTGACATGGATATTTTTATTTTTTGTATTTCTCATCATTTCCTATAAATATTATATATGTTTTATTTATAATCATAAATGTATATTGTAGTTCTTATATATTTTTTCATCATTGCAACATTATATGTTTTTTCTTCATTTAAATTATTATAAATATTTTCTAGAATTTATTACGATTCATGATTTTTTAGATTTATTAATATATATTTCATAAAATTTAAATATTCAATCCATATATTATTTATTATTTAAAATATATTTATAATAATTTTTTTACTGTTTTCATGATGAGAATTTCAGAATCTACCTTTGAATGATGATATTAAATATCAAATATCATATCAATTGAATTTTTGTGAAATATTTTTTAATATACATACTGACTAATAATTATAATTCTAGGTCCATGATCATTGAATGGTTAATCTACTAAATTTACAGTCCTTATAACTGACAATACCTAAACAATAGCTATGAAATGAACCCTCTATATGACAACAAGATCCTAGAAGACTAGTGATCCCAAAAAATGTACCACAATAAAAAACATCTAATGTGATAATAGAGAAGACTACCATAAGAAACTATTTAAAGGAAAATTCAAATGAAAATGATTAATATAAAATTACATGGTCTATATTTCATCCCTATTCTATGTGCGAAATGATGTTTAACATTTTTTTAGGAAAAATATGGATGATTAGAAGGCTATGTTAATATATCAAATTATTATTACACCCTATTATTAATGTATTGACAAACCAGCTCTTCTAGACTCCATTTCCATCATATCATTTGGGGTTTCAATCCATCCAAGATTAAATTCACATATACACCCCCATTGATTCAAATGCTCCCATCACGAAAACTGGATTATCTGATACACTATTTTACACTATTATAAATTTCAAAAGATACATCCTTCATAATATTATTATGATCTCTCTTTTGATGCATTGGAATACTTCTTCACGTTCTATATAATACCATCTTCACACAAAAAATTTGGTTATTTAATATTTAAATGCTTTGAATTATGAATTCCACTTCCAGTATCTACATCAGTATATCAAATATTAAAATAATGAAAATCTCCATATTATAGTATAATTTAAATAGCTAGAAAATGATTTCTATATCAAAAAATAAATTATCTATCATTGTAGAAACTATTTCTGAAACTCTCCACATTATCCTCTATAAATTTCAGTACACCTCCAACAATATTTTGAGTTTTTATTCTATGATTTTTGTGTTTCCACCACCATGATCATCTGGGAATCTTAAACAGATGAGGTTCAAAATTTCTGCAACACATATATGATAACACCAATTTTCAAAATATATACTAGATTTTTGGTTCCATATATCTTCTATAAGTCGAACACTATATTATCCAACATGTTTTGGATGATGTGGTGCATCAAATAAATATTATTTTTTGAGAATGATATAATAGATTTCATGATAATTGGATTTTATAATTAATTATATAATAATAATACACCTTCCAAACACCTAATGAGTTCCACCAGAAACCCTATTGACTAGAAGAAAATCATCCCTAATTTTTTCAATGAGGTATTCTATATTTTCTTCGAAGAGTGAAACTACAAGTTTAATTTTAAAAATATGAATAAATTTATTTTTTTATGAATAAAAAAACCTAGCCAGGGGTACATTTCATCATGTATGACTGTCAATCATATTTAGCGTTCTCAACACCTTTTCAAGCAGTGTTCTCAACACCTTTTCAAGCAGTGTTTTTTCTAAAACAATGTTTCAAATTTTTCTAAATGCATCATGTAATATAGAATACACATAACATTTACTCAATTATCTCTTAGGGAATTCAAAATAGTACTTCTATAAACTCCCAATTCATTTGAGATTTTTATACAAGTAAAATACATTTTGAAATTTTAATATTTCTCTATATGATTCATATATAATCATATCTATATACTTGTCCTCGTATTATATTCATGTTTATTTTTCTTTGATATCTAAAAGTGTTTAGATAGAGATGTTGTGACCATTTACGCTCCAAAAAAAAATCTATTCACCAAGTTTCATATTTTCTTCTAGTATGAGTACACATTGTTGAGTCATAGGTATCTTATAATATGTATATCTAAAATCCATTTCACTATACTGATATGCTTCATCTCAATTCTTTCACGAAAATCACATTTCAAATAATAGATTAATTCCATTACCATAAATTCAATCACCAACTTATTTATAGAGTGAAGTATTATAAATAATCCAACTACCAAATTTCATATGCCAATAGTCATGTTTAACATTTAACATGATTAAATACCACTTCATCATCATCCTTTTTAACATCCATTTCTAATTTCATAATCTGTGTTTCAAAAAATAATGGTTATAATTGATCCTAAATAAATGTTCACAGTTCTATTAATCCATGAATCCATCTGATTTTTATGTAAATATCCCCAATAATTCCCCCCAAAATAAATAACTTCATCACGTAAGACATTTCAATAATAATTCCTTCAATCTCAACCATATATAATTTTTTATAGAGGAGTGTGATTAACTACTATATATAACATCTTTGAGAAATACCATACTCTTTTGAATGCCACACACACCTAGTATCAACTTATATATCCTACTACCACACTCTTTTTCCTAAATTATATAATCCAATTTATTTATGAAGATCTTCCACAAAGACACTCAATCATATCATAGGATTCAAAAGTGCGAAGGAAATCAATGTCATTTCTGTTGTTTATCATATATTATAATGTTCATACTCCAAACCAATTATTGGTATTTGGAATCTCTATCATCCATTATAAAAATAATTTGAATACTAATTTCATTCATTTTTATGGTGTTTATTTCTCTCATAAATAACTATAGGTTCTCATATTATTGATCTCGTCATAGTACTACAAACTCTGGAATATTTACATCCAATTATTTGTTTTTAGGAATCCAAAGTCCATGACAGTTCCTGTATATCTATCATTGGAAACACCATTAGACTATTATATCCTTCTAGAATATCCTATGGATGGTTTGTTGTTTAAAAAATAATCCTCATTCTAAAATTATCTTGAACATAAAATTCAAAATGATAATTCATGGAAACCTCAGGGTTATATGAGAATTTACATTTTTATTAACATTATTCTTGGTATCGATCCTTCCATAAGGTCTCTTTATTGATTTCTACATTACAAATTCTACTGACCATCAATGATTCATTTTCCGAGAGTCAAAATCTAAAATTATTTTTGATTATAGCCAACAAAGTAACATGATCAAGGATTAGCCTATAGATTATATTGTTATATGGATTCCCAATAGACAATTGAGAGTATTTGTAAGACTTTTATTTCAAGGAAATAAATATTTCATAAAAAATATATCTATGGGATTCTGATTGAATGGATATAAATGAATCTAGAATATTATATAAGCTATAAAATTCACTCCTTCCTCCCAGAAAACCATCGATGAACTCTACATGAATCGTAATGATTATATATATCTAAAATTGAATATATTATAATTTATTCAAATATATTCCATCCAAATCCTTTATCACAGTCTTCTTGAAATGAATAATAATCCTTCATTTGGACCTTCAAAACATAATGATCATATGCTCCAACATTTTCAAATAATTATCACTTCAACTTGAATCTAAAATATTTATCCACTGTTTATATCAACTATCTTATTATTCTATGCCGCTAATACATGTTCAATAGATTTTAAGACTAGACATTGTGAATGTATTTGTTGAAGGCTTCCATGTATTAATGTGACCCCCTTTATAATGAAATGATTATTTCCCAATGCATCCTTGTGAACCCACATTAAATTTTTGTTAATGTACACATTTACTTATGTCTTGAAAGTAACAATCCAATTTTTTACAAATATATAGCCTTATCTTGTTCCACACATAATGTTTTCGACATTCCACATATCTTTTTCAATGGTTATTTTATTTTATTTATCTTTGTGAATCCAAAAATAAATTCTACTGTCTATAAAAGGATAATTCCCTATTATGTAATGCTACTTATGTTTCCCTAGTATGGTATAATGTCCTATCAATCAGTCATTTTTTTTATAAAAACTAAACAATGTGAAATTTTACAAAATCCATCAGTGAACTTTTTGTTTTAGTTAGTCCCACAAAACCAAATAATTTTTAAATTTGATTACATATATATTTAAGGATTTTAATATAGATAAATATCTTTGTATACATTTATGGTTCTTATAGGTGACAATAATGTGATCATGCCTTAATGTTTTTGTTGCATTTAATAGATCATGCTTATTTCTTTTAATTATGAGAACCTTGACGATCTATAATAATATTCATGTATTTATTTACTATTTTACAGATAAAATTTTATGTTGGTGAACATACATGGTAAACTAACACCAATGTTTTGGAGACTTGTAAGAGGATTACACTACATCTCATGATGTTCTCACTTGGTAATTTAAATATTTTTAAATTATGAAGAAATTCGACATGTAGAAATTACACGTGTTTTCATATCATTGTGTATTTCCTTATATGAATGTGTATAATGATCAAATAGAATTTATGAATATTATTATTACATATCATGACACAAAACCATTAATGTATCTCTAAAAAAATGATTCTATTTTCTCATGGAAATGTAGGATACATTTAATGTGTCATAAAAATATGTTATTAATATTTCATTTGAGGAAGTACCCGTTCTTTTATTCTTTATGGAATTAGATATATTAACAATCGAATTGGAATGAAAATATTAGACTAAATTATAATAACATATTGAATTGAACTGTTCATTTTAGATTTTCAATTAAATATTTATCAAGCATATAGTTTAATTACATGAGTGTGAAACAAAGATGATGGGATATTGAGAAATTAAATTTTATTACATTGTCATAAATTTAGTGTGGATTTTTCCAATTCAATATTATTTTTTTCAATATTTATTCCCTTAAATGATAGTCTATGTAAGTGTTTGGATTTAAGATAAGCTGCCTTGTTCAACTGACTATGAATCCTATAGTGTCAAACACATATTTTTTCTTTCGTTCATAGTTAAATTATACTTCATTTCAGTTATTATAATAAATATTATTCTATGGAAAATGGAATAATATATATTCGGGATTTATTGACGGTAAATATTTAGACATAACAAATATAACTGGGTTGAATATAAAAATAAATATTAATTCAAAAGAACAAAAAAAATTAAACAGTTTTTTATTTATACAATGTATTATATTTATTTTTAGAGGTTAAATAAATTGTAAAGAAGTGTATACCACAATATGAGTTATGATAGGAATGATAATTTAAGGTATTATTTAAATAAATAAATGAATTTTTATTTATTAAAATTATCTATATTTTTAATTTTATTCCATGTAAGGTAAATAATAATAATTATATTATTATTTCTATATGGGGATATCAAAAAATTAATAGAATAATTGTAGGTATTTTTATAATTATTTATTCCCAAACGTGGCTGCATAAATACATGATTTTTTCATTTTATACTATAATTTTTTTTGAATTCAATACATCACATATAAATATTCATATAACCATACTGGTAAAATTTTTTTGAATTTTCTCATGAACTCAAAGAATTAATAATGCTCCCCTAAATAATATAAGAATAAGAATTTAACTTCGAAATGATTATATCTGATGAAATAATGGAATGATGGATAATCAATACCATTTTTCATACATCCTATGTATCGTCAATGATACCTTAAGAGAATAGAATCAAATGTGGATCATTGATAGATAAATGCTTCATTGGATCCAACTAATTTAATGATATTTAAATAAAATAGAGTTAATTAAGATCAAAATGTTTTTAATAAATAATTTTGATGAATGATGTAATTATTCTAAATATTTTAATGATAAATATAACATAAAAATATCCTCTATTAGTTTGGGTAATATTTGTTTGAATTCCATCTGAGGAAATTATTTTTATACATATTTATTATCATGTAAATTATGTATTATTCATTAAATAGGAAAAAATATTATTTGTCTATATATCAATAGGCACATCCTGTACCCCATGAAAAAAATTTCTATCATAATAGCAACATTTTAATTTATAATTATTTTATTTTATTTTATAATTGGAATTCTCATTTAGTCTTTAATTTCAATTGTGTACTATTTTCAAAAGAATGCCCATATATTTTTTCATCTTCTTTATTCATATTCAAGCAACTGAAAATATTTTTTAAATTCATGAATAACATTTGAATACAACATATATATGTCTAAAGTATTCTATTTTGGACAATAAAAATTTACATAAATTATATCTTGATGTGACACCACATATATCATAGTTTATTTCATGACATTGAGATACAAATTTATTATGATGCATCATGAAATAAATAGATTGAAACGTCAGTAAACATCTCCTATTTATCGAGAAAAGTTGGCTTATGAGTTTCTGGATTACATGTGATGTACCTGGCATACACGTCATATAATAATATCATTTTCATTATGGAAATCATGTAGTCAAATACATTCTATTCATTTCGTATATGACATATAAAAAGATAAAATATTCAGGATGTAGGTTACATGATGTGTTGGTGTATTGTACACATCATATACTTCACAAATGTTCATGAAAAAATACACATTTGGTCTTTAGTTATGAATTGTATATTTATAATAAAAATTATATATGACTTTTATTTAGATTCAATATGAAGTGTATTGTGTACCTCTTTACAAAAAAACAAAAATAAATTAATCACTCGATTAGTCATGGTCATGATGTGTCCATGTTTTTTTTATTGATTGAAAAATAAATGTGATAAGACTCATAAATTATCATATTCTAAATTTTTTATTTAAAATAAAAAACTAATATCATGTATAATCCTAATACTTCGAATAAATAACATTCATTAAAAGAAATAATTAACCCATACATAATCTTTTGTCCATGTGTTGTTTAATTATATTACATTTCAATTAATTATGTAACATTCCATGTATTCAACATATTGTATAATTAAAAAGTGCATAAATCTAAGTCTAGATGAGTAATGTTTATTGGTACACATCATGTTTCCCCAATTACATGCTTTTTATGTAGTTAAATTTAAATAAAAATAAATAATTTATTTTTTTAAAAGATAGATTATTTGATAATCTCTATATATAATATCTAGATATTAAAATAAAATCATTGATTAATATATAAATATAATTAACTAATACATACCTATTTTATCATAATTAAATTTTATTTTACCAAATATAAGTTTTCTAAATTAATATTCAATACATGTAAAGGAGATTAGAAACATGAATAACCATTCTATGGTTTGATTTCTCAAAACTTAAGTACTTCATATGTATTTTCAATTACTGTTATAAATTAGAAAATGGCTTGTTTTAACCAACTCCAATTATTATGAAATGACTTGAAAGTCCACTATTTCATTATATATGGATCATAACAATTTCATTTGTTCCCTTAACCTACATATTTGTAATCCATATGTATTTATGGATCACACAGATGATTTGAGGTGGTTTAGAGTACATTCAAGGTGAATTCCACCCATGAGATACTCCAGAAAGTGGGTGAATGCTGAAGCTGGAACCAATACTGACACATAGAGTTTATATCTTATTGAAACTTTTTTATTGTATAGTAATCAAAAAGTTTAAATATAAATTCAATGATAATTCCATATAATCATTTTTATTTTTAATTTATGTAATGTATTATTTATCATGATAAAAAAAATTAATAGAATAATAGGCATTTTTTATGGAATAAAAAATGATTATTTGTAAATAATTTATATAAATATGGTTAATCATTTAATTATAATTAACAGATTATAAGTATGGAATTATTTGATTGAATAAAATAATTTACATATAATAAAAAATCACCTCAAAATAATAATAATCCAATAAATGTTTTCTATTTCATAAGACATGAATTAAACCATGATTCAATGTACTTGCTGACAAATATCAATATGCTTTCCATTACTAAAATATTCTAAATAATATTATGGGTATAATTAACTGTATACAATCAATGTATGATTTTCAAATCCAGACATGGTTTCACTTAGAGGAAAGTTTTGAGGAAACCAAAATAATTGTTTCTAGAATCATGATCCCACTACATGGAGTAAATTACTAAAATACTGTTGTTAAAAAGAAGACCAAATTATATACATTCAAATAACTTATTTTAAATAACTAAAGCTAATGAGAAGTGAAATATTAATTCCTTCAACTAGAATATCCTTGTGGCATGAAATTCAAAGTTCGATGGTAAGGGTTGTAAATACTTGACAAAATAATATTCGACTAAATATATGTTTAAAATATTCTATGTCACACATTTTATCTATCACGTAAAATTACTAAAATAAATTCTATTATTATATAAAATTTAAATGGATGTATTTTTATTTTTTCAAACCCTTGAAAAATACTTATTAATGTTTATATTCTTACTGGTAGTAACATATAGTAATGGGTCATGTTCCTCTTTATTGAATTATTCTATCACATAAAGCTTTATATTCTTGAATATCTAATTTATGAATAAATTAATTAGGAGGTACATGATGAAGAGCATGTTATCAATGAAAACCACTTGAATAATGTTCTATATTTTAAGTGATTAATATAATTTTCCACATCCAACAAACTCATGATGTTTCAATAGAATATGTATACCAATGACATGATGGGGAAGCATCTTGTTCCTTATCAGGAGTGATCTCAATAGAAATGAATTTAGATCTCAATGGAACTCTCCATGAGGAATAATGGATAATTTCTTCTTGTTGGTCCTCATGTTGTCCAGATTATTTGATACATTACCCCTATATGGAATTTATGTTTTATACACGATGAAGAATTATGAACTGATATCATATATTATTCACAATCTGAAAGAATATTTTTATTTTTTGTGAATTTTATATGTGAAAAAATAGGATGTATCTCTAGATTGCATTACATTTCTTATCTATGTTGAGAAGGACATGAAGATGGAAAATCCATCATTTCATTTGTTGAATAAGAAAGAAGATATTGAAAAGGCTCCCAGAACTAAAACCAAGTCTATGGAATCTTCTTCATTCATCTATGAAATTTAATATTAAGGGAATAATAAGTGAACAAAACAATATGTTTTTTTCATGTGTCAATAAGGGCCACTAGAATAATAATTTGACATTGTTAATGAACAAATTGGATGTTTATTATGTTTTCATGTTCATATGAAATCTATTTTTTTATAAATAGGGTGTCGTATATATCTATTGGTTATCTCATTTTTGTTAAATTTATATATCCATATAGATTCTTAATAGTTTCATGAGATGAATTAAATATAAGTGTGTGATATCCTGATACCCATAAGTTTCAAATATGGTACAAAAGTACAATATATTATATTTATGAAATTATAAAATATAAAGTCAATTAATAATATGAGAATATTTTATGGTCTAGTATCTTGAGGAAATAGAAGAAATGTTACTACATATCAGATACTATACAATTAATAAAATAAATTAATTGGTTTCTAACTCATTCTATCTCTTCAACGTGGAAAAACACCTTCATAAATTCTAGTAATCTTATGAAAAACGTTTAAAAATTATTGTTTAGATTAAAATTTCTATATAATGGTTATTAAAAACCATTGAAAACCATTTTTAAAAACTTTTTTAAAACTATTTTTTTCATTTTTTTTATTTTATATCAGATATTATAGAATTTATAATTACCGTTCAAATATTGTATTCTAGATTTTTCCAAATTTATAATCATAGAGAATAATTTTAAAAACCATTTAAAAATATATATGCTTTGAAAAACCTATTTCATTTAATAATATAATAAATTTTTAACATATATCTTTCTATTGAAACCCTTTTTCATTTAAAAATATAATATATTTTAAAAATATATAGTTCTTTGAAAACCTCATTATTTCAAAAATATATTATTTTTTTAAATGTTTCATATTAATTATTTAAATTAATAAAATTTTATAATTTCTTTAGAAAAATAAATTGCATGATTATAAAAAAACTTGTGGCCTCATAGAACATTGTTGGATAGATAGGGAATACACATAATGGTGGGTTGTGTTCACTACTAAGATATCTATCATGTTTACAAATTCAATGTGCTTATTGTTTTTTTACCATTATCACATTTATCTGTTATTATTTTTCCATGGAGTTTGAAATTTATAAAATATGACATTGAGAACTTATATATATATATATGTGTGTGTGTGTGAGTGTGCGTGAAAATATACACCTAATTTGGAAACAATTAAATGGCACTAAAACATTATAAAATATTCATTGATTTTTATTCAAATATGTAGCACAACACTAAACCTACACATATCTGAAACATAAATTTTTTTTAAATGTAATATTAACATAAAATGATAGATTTAAGGTCTATAAATACATTTAAATTTATTAAAAATAATATTAAATAAAATATTATTTTTTGAAACACAAGATTTTTAAAATAATAAAATCCACTGGAAATAAATTATACACATTAAAAATTAAAATTATTTTATAATAACCTCGTATCTAATATGGTTTATGACTTGTAAGTACCTTATATAAAAGTGGTTTTAGAAAATACTAATAGTTAAAAAATCCTTTAAAAATATCATTATAACATGAAATAATATTATTTTTTAAAATATAATCACATATGAATTTCTAAATAATATAATCTTAAAAGTTGAAATTATTATATATTCCTTCCTAAAAATATAAGGACCCGACCGTAAACCTTACATAATATTGAATTAAATGAATAATTCACATTGAGGATCTTTTCAAGTTTAGTGTTTTAGAGAGTTAAGTCATAACTATTACATTTCAAAATATTACAAAGTAGACACTTCTACTCAGTTTCCATTTTTTTACAAAACATGAACTCTTGAAAAAAAGATTCATGTCTAGTTCCATGTTTTAGATGGCATGACTTTTCTTTGATCCCATCCTTGACCCTATTCCACTTTATGTCCTGTGAAAACAATTTCAAAACATTGGATGAGCATAAAAAGCTTAGTAAGGGATATATAATGAAATAAAACAGTTAGTTTTTCAAAATAACATGTAAACCATGAATACTTTAACATAAGTAATACTTTTAACCTTTATGAAGTAGTAAATACTCTTCACTGAATAAAAGATCATTACTTACCCTTTTGTAACCAAAAGATTTACATAAAACCCATATAAAGAACACATAACATATAAAGGTAACTTGGGACATAAACATACATAAATGGAATAACCATACGGTCTACTTCCACACATATCACAAAATCGAATAGCCATACGACCGACTTACATACACAATGCATTGGAGGTTATAATGTAACCACCCATCCTGGTATTCATGACACCAACCGTTATTTGGTTTATCACATAACCACCCATCAAATGTCCAAGTACCATTATAAAATCATAAGACATGAAACAAATATAAAGGAAAGAAAAAATTTCCACATTTCAATCCAAATATATCACTTAAATATCTTGAAATAGAAAATCCATTTTCAAATCCATTTTCAATACCAAAAATTCGTAAAAGTGTATAAGGTATTTATTTTCTTTTAAAAACATTTCGGTTTGATGAAGAAGGAAAAGATCAAATAATACTCGCATTAGAAAAAAGGCCGTTGTCACCGCGTACATTAAATAAAACATTATTTTCTGTCGTTTAGTAAAACGCTTCGTAGAAAAATATTCCCTTTGAAAAGTCAAGGGTGTTTATACAACGTATAAAAGAAAGTCCTGTATTAAAAAAAATAGGCCTCAATGAAAGGAAATTGAGGCGAATCCCTTACAAAGATCATTCTATAAATGAAATAGAAATATTATGTGTAGTCAATATAAGAACACAAAAATCAAGTATAAATACAAAAGAAAATCATTTCTCGCATAATTAAGGAAATACATAAACAAGAAAGATAAGATTAACCCAAAGAATGGAAATTAGGTTAAGAAGTTCCCTTACCTCATGTATGACATGACTCGATCGTTCTTCAATATCCTAGATAATTAAATAAAGTTAATTTCTACTTGCATAAGAACATTTTTCAAGTTTATTATTCCTTTTATATCACTTATTACCATGTTATAAACATTACACAAACATTTAAGTTAATAACGTTCGTTTTGTCGATATTTGGCACTTAAGTCAAAAATGAACAACTTATATTTACAAGTTGCCTATGTGGTCAAAGGTTCATTATATCCAGAATGATATTCATGATTTGGATATCATATATATCATATATATCCACTATATACAAGTTTTTATAAGAGTACATAACATTTAGAGGTATGAAATGAAATGCACCGTTCATGGAGACGGTAAGCCGTACATGCGCATGAACGCTACTTTCATTTATATTTCTTTTTTAATGGAAATAAAACATAATTTATACATATGCATATTATAATTCCAATATAATATCGTATATAATATCGTTAACTCCAACCTTTATACATCCCACAAAAGGCATTAACAAATCAAATCACTTTGAGGGGTCGGTAGTCCGCACTTCCTCAAATGAGATTATCGTATTTACCCTCTATGGAAACAATTAAGGCATGATATAAAGAGGGAAGTACCGAAGCATAAGGAAATCATAATTATAATATATATCATATACAAATATAGTACCATAATAATAGCCACCATGATAGCCGGTAAGATGTAATTGAACAATCATCATTTCGTGAGGCGTTAGTTTGCCATCCACAGAAACATTATGTTCTTCATCGATTAGATGGAGGTGTTTGTATGTGTAGTTAGAATACATATCATAAAAACATCCTATTATATTTAGGATACTTTTTATGTTACAAAATAAAGGAAATAAAAATATTTTCTGGGTTGGAGAAGTAAAATAAAAGAAAACAATTTAAGAGAAACGGTTACCTTTAATTTGGTTAACTCCCTTTGGTTTGAACCAAAGGACTTCTTGAAGTGCCTTATGACTAATGTAAGGCTTCTAAAAAGAGGAGAGGGATGTTTAGAGCTTAATTGGGTAGAGTATAGAAAAGACAAATGGCTTGAGAGGTGTTAGAAATTTGTTTGAAGTGGTCTCCTTTTATAATGGGGATGAGGGTCTATTTAGGAATGTGTGAAACTATTATTTTATAATATAAAGATATTCTATTTCTAATGGTCTAGAAATCATTATAGTCGATGAAAATATGATCCATGGTCTAAATAAAATCATCCAATCATAATTTCACTTTTTTGGATAATATTTTAATCATTATAATATTATTTATAAAAATGATTTATTAATGAGGTAAATAATCCATCATTATTATTCATAAATAATTTAATTTATTTTGTGTCTAAAAATTATAAAAATATACCATGATATAGGAAATATTTTTATATTTCCAAATAATATTTATAGTCGAAAATAGGACTTATATAACACCATTTAAAAATTAATTACTAAAATATTTTTGTTTATGTCATTTTGGCCTTTACTTTAAATTAATTAATCGAAATTGTCAATATCACATCCAAGTGGATTAAAGGGGTCCCAAAATAGACCCAAAGATGACCATGGCCATTAATGACTCAACCAATAAGGTTAGGACAAGTGTTAAGGAAATTTTGAATAATTATAATATTCTTTTAACGTTGAATTACCTTATTTATCTTTAACCGCGGTAAATAATAGTCAAAAGATACTATTCGCCAAAAATTATTTCCATCATCATGAACCACATTTTACTTCATGATAACAACCATGTACGCTGGATTTCTTAAATTCAATTCACAGAAGTGGAAAAATTTCATTTAAATGAAAATGTCAGTTTTTTAACTACAACTAAGTGGTGTCACAATTCATCAAAATTGAAGTTTTCCATAAAAATACCAAAAATTCAGCCTAATTATTATTTGATATTCTGAATTAAAAATTGATTTATATTTTTCCAAATTCAAAAGATAAAAGTGTCATTAATTAATTTAAAAATTAATTTCCATTGTTAAAACAAATAGCGTGTTTTTGAGAAACAATAACTATCAAAAGATTGATACTTGTTTATGTCTAATTTCAAGGTTAAATTATTTATATTGACAAAATATTTGATTAAATGGTAAAAATATATTTTAATTTAACTTTAAAACCAACTAAAAATAAAATATAGCCATATAAATAAATTAGATTAAAAGGAACTTTTGAATTAAAATGCAATATTTTGTACTATTCCATAAAAAATGAACATTATCAGAAAAATACCAAAAAAATACCCAAAGTAAAATTCGATGTCCCCAATATAAAGAAGGATTTTATTTGATCAATTATAATGTATTAGAGTGACCAAAACTATATTTAAAAAGGGTTCACCATTAAAAGGTGATAAATTGTCCCTTTAATGTAAATTATGCTAAAAATTAAATTCATTCACATTATAAGCCTCTAACTTTTATTTGATAAATGTAAATACATTTAAAAAACATGTATAATCATATTGTAGTTAGTTATATTCATTACTTCCAATAAAATGTCAAGGAGTTAACTACAGTTTAAAATAATAATATTATATTATTAGTGTGCAACGTAAGATTCCAAAGAAACCCGTTTTGCATATCGGGTTTGCTATCGAACATAACAACCCATTTAAAGTAAAATTAATATTTATTTCACAAATATTAATAAATATGAAATATGTTTTATTCTTCATTTACTTGGGATGTTACATCCTTCCCCCCTTTTGGAAATTGCGTCCTTGTAATTATTATTCACTTATCAAAATAAGTGGGGGTCTTTATCATTCTTAGCATTTTTAGATTCCCACATTTCCTCTTCAACCATATGGGTTTTCCACAAAACCATTACCTAATTAATTACCTTATTTTTCAACACTAGCTCACTATGGTCATGAATCTGAATTGGTTGCTCTTCATAAGAGAGATTATCTTCCAATTGAACTAACTCTAGGCTCAAAACATGATATGGATCTGACATATACTTTCTCAACATCGAAACATGAAAAAAATTATGTACCTGGGAGAAACTTAGAGGTAATGCCACTCTGTACACAAATGATCCAACATTCTATAGAATTTCATATGGTCCAATGATCCTTGGGCTCAACGTTCCCTTCTTACCAAAACGCATCACACTTTTCCATGGAGAAACATTAAGAAATTCATGATCACCTACCTCAAACGAATAATCATTCCTCCGGTTATCGGAAAAACATTTCTGTCTGATCTGTGCTATTCTCAGGTGCTTCTGAATCAACTGAACTTTCTCTGCCATCTCTTCTACCAATTCTGGTCCCATCATCTTCCTTTCACCTACTTCATCCCAAAATATGGAGTTTGACAAATCTTTCCATATAATGCATCAAATGGAGCCATCTGTATACTGGAATGAAAACTATTATTATAATAAAATTCAACCAAAGAATGATGTTTGTCCCAACTTCCCTGATAATGAACAAGCACGAAGCATATCCTCCAAGGTCTGAATTGTTCGTTCTAACTACCCATCTGATTGAGGGTGAAAAGATGTACTAAAATTTAATTCAGTACCCAAAGACTTATGAAGTCCTTTACAAAAGTTAGAAGTGAACATGGGATAACGATCAAATACAATGGAGAGTGGAACTCCATGAAACCTGACTATCTCTTTAACATATAACCAAACAAGTTGATCTAGAGACAAAGTATCTCGAATAGGAAGGAAATGAGAAAATTTAGTCAATCAATCAACTATAACCCAGATTTCATTATTACCTCGAGATGTATTTGTAATCCCACAATGAAGTCCATGGATATATTTTCCCATTTCCATTTTGGCACCTATAAAGGATGAAGCATTCCTTTCGGTAACTGTCGCTCTGCTTTTACCTGCTGACAAGTCAAACACTTCACAGTAAAATCAGCAATATATCTTTTCATTATATCCCAACAGTAATACTCCCGAATATCTCTGTATATCTTAGTACTATTACGATGAACTAGAAATGGAGAACTATGAGCTTCACATAACAACTCATTCTTCAACTATGAATCACAAGGTACAAATAATATCTTCCCAAATCTCAAAACACAATCATTAGCAATGTTAAATTCAGGAAACATACCCTTCTGAACCAACTCTACCTTTTTCTGTAACTCATTGTCTTCTTTCTGGGCTTTCTTAATTCTGTCTGATAGAGATGATTTCACTGACACATGAAACAAAACAGAAGAATTTCCTACACCAAAAACTAATATGCCAATGTTTATCAAATCAAAAACCAATGGATCTCGTTAAATACGTAACATGGTTAATGATGTGTTACTTTTTCAACTCAAAGCATCAGTCACTTTATTTTCATTTCCCAGATGATAAAGGATCGTGCACTAATAATCCTTGATTAGTTCCAACCATCTCCTCTGTCTCATGTTCAATTCTTTCTGAGTGAATATTTACTTCAAAATTTTTTGATCAGTATATATTTCACACTCACTCCATACAAATGCTGCCGCCAAATTTTTAAAGCAAAAACAACTGCAACTAATTCCAAATCATGTGTAGGGTAATTTAAAAAATGAGGTTTTAACTGACGTTAAGCATATAAAATTATCTGATCATTCTTCATTAGAACACAACCAAGTCCTTTCAACGAAGCAACACTGTAGATAGTAAACTCTCCATTTCTGGAAGGCAGTGCCAAAACTGGAGTATTCACCAATCTTCTTGTTAATTCCGGAAAATAATCATCACATTATTTTGTCCAGATGAACTTAAAACCTTTTCGAGTTAACATAGTCATTGGAATATATAACCATGAAAAATTTTCATCAAACCTACATTAATAACCTACAATACCAATAAAACTACGTATATCAGTTATATTTGTGGGTCTTGGCCATTCATCAACAACTTTTGTTTTAGCAGGATCAAAAGTTATTCCATTTATTGAAACAATGTGACCAAGGAAAGAAATTTGTTGTAACCAAAACTAACACTTTATGAATTTCCCATAATGTTTCTTTTCTTTTATAATTTTCAAGATAACCCTTAAATGACTTTCATGTTCCTATTTAATTTTGGAATAAACCAATATATCATCAATGAACACAACCACAAACTTATCCAAGAACTCACGAAAAATTCTATTCATAAGATCCATGAATACATTAGGGGAATTGGTTAACCCAAAATCGATAACTAAAAATTCATAATAGCCATATCTAATACAAAACGCGGTCTTCGGAACGTCCACTTCCTTTACTTTCAACTGATGGTACCCCATCCTCAAGTCAATCATCGAAAACTACTGACCTCTCTGGAGTAGATAAAATAAATCATCGATACGAAGAAAAGGATACATATTATTAATTGTGATGTTATTCAATGCAAAGTCTCATTGAACCATCTTTCTTTTTAACAAAAAAGACAGGAGCACCCCATGGTGATGTGCTAGGTCGAATGAAACCTTTATCTAATAACTCCTACAATTGCTTCTTTAACTCTAAAAGTTCAATTTGAGCCATTCGATTAGGGGGTTTTGTAATTGTCTTAGCATCAAGAACTAAGTCAATAGTAAATTCAACATCCCGATCAGGTGTAATACTAGGAAACTCATTAGAAAAAACATCAAGGTACTCATTTATCACTGAAACATCATTAATCTGAACAGTTCCATTATTTTCAACAATATGTGCAAGGTAACATTCATTTCCATCTTTAACTAGTTTCTCAACTTCCTGTTATGTTATCAAAAGAATGGGTTCATTCTTGTACACAAACATTAAATCTTTTTGAAATGAAACCTCTTTAGCTCTGCAGTCAATCATAGAATGATAAATAGAAAGCCCATCCATGCCCAAAATAACATCAAACTCTACTAGAGGTAAACAATAAGGTTTTTAGGTAGATTAATTTCGCACACAAGGACATAGATGATCTTTTATTTTCTTTTTGTCTCAACATTGCCTCCAGGTGTTTTTACCATTAGTTCTATATTCATATCATGAGATGGAATTCCCAATTTACTAGAAAACATCTCATAAATGAAATAGTGTGTAGTCCCTAAATCAAACAACACATTGGCATAATATGAACAAACAAACAGTGTACCTGATACTACTTCGTTTGATGGCCCAACTTCTGCTGAAGTTGTTGCAAAGGATTTCACCACCCCATTCTGCTTGTAGTCTAGCTGCATTCCCTCAGTTGAGTTCTTCTCTGGACACTCGTTTTCATAATGACCATTTCATTACACTTAAAACATCTTACTGATGGCTTTTCATTCCCTGCTTGATCATCTTACTTACAGTTATGAGCAATATGACCAGACTTACCACACCAGAAGCACTTTCCCGACTTTGATAAACATTATCCATGTTTCTTTTTACCACACTTCTCACAAGTTAGATATTTAGTTTTCTTATTCTGTTGTTCCTCAAAGAACACATGATCATCAGAAAACTCCATTTCCACCTTCTTCGCACATCGAACAAGATTCTCATAACTTTTGAACTCAGGAGAAGCTAAATCCCTTCGATATCTTGGCTTCAGTACTGAGTAAAAATGAATTATCTAACTATCATGATCTCAGATGAAGTATGGAGCATACCATGCCAGTCGAGTGATTTTTTCGTCATAAGAATCCACTGAGTCATCCACCTACCTCAATTCCAGGAATTGTTTTTCCATTCTATAATGAACCAACATAGGCAAATATTTCTCAAGAAACATACCTTTTAATTCATCCCAATCAAGAGCATCAATCTCCTCACTATCCCTAATATTTTTCACCATAAACCACCACTGATCAGCTTCACCTTCAAAATGGTAAACAACAAGACTAACCTTTTGATGTTCTAAACAACCCATGTCATAAAAAATCTTTTCCAGTGCTTTAATCCACCCTTCAACTAGCTCAGGGTCAGATGACCCTTTGAATGATGGGGGATGTTTCTTCATGAAATTATCCACTATTTTCATGTTCCTATGAGGTTGATCTGGATGATCATGTGCATGAATAACACCAACATTTAAAGCATGATCCAATTATGCCATCACTGCAACAAACTGTTCAGTTTCAATTCCGACCATCTCAGGTTGCTGATTTGGATGGTTGTCTTCCTCTTGATGTCGTCGCAACATAGCTGCCCTGATCCCTCTGGAGAAAACCATTCTGAACACAGAAATATCTTAAGTGAAGCAACACGGTAATCTAGAAATTCTATATGATGTCGATATTAACATAAATTACTTTATCGATATTACTTTAACAATACCCTAACACCTAATGTTATCTAAACCTAAATTTGATACCAACTATAACGACCCGACCTTAAACCTTACATAATTTTGAATTAAATGAATAATTAACGTTGACGATGTTTTCAGGATTAGAGTTTTAGAGAGGTAGGTCATAACTATTACATTTCAAAATATTACAAAGTGGACACTTCTACTCAGTTTCCATTTTTTACAAAACATGAACTCTGGAAAAAAATATTCTTGTCTAGTTCCATGTTTTAGACAGCATGACTTTTCCTTGATCTCATCCTTGACCCTAATCCACTTTATGTCCTATGAAAAACATTTCAAAACATGGGATGATCATAAAAAGCTCAGTAATGGATTACAAAATGAAATAAAACAGTTAGTTTTTCAAAACAACAAATAAACCATGTATACTTTAACAAAAGCAATGCTTTTCACCTTTATGAAGAAGTAAATACTCTTCACTGAATAAATGATCATTTCTTATCCTTTGGTAACCAAAACATTACCAAAAAACCCATATAAAGAACACAAAACATATAAAGGTAACTTGGGACATAAACATACTTAAATGGAATAACCATAAAGTTGACTTACACACATATCACTAAATGGAATAGCCATACGACCAACTTCCATACCCAATGCATTTGAGGTTATAACACAACAACACATCCTGGTATTCATGGAACCACCCATCATTTGGTTTATCATATAACCACCCATTAAATTTCCAAGTACCATTATAAAATCACAAGACACGAAACAAATATAAAGAAAAGAAAACATTTCCAATTTTCAATCACAATATATCACTTAAATATATTGACATAGATAATCCATTTTCAAAACTATTTTCAATACCAAAAATATGAAAAAGTGTATAAGGTATTTATTTTCTTTTAAAAACATTTCGTCTTATTGAGGAAGCCTAAGATCAAATAATACTTGCGGCAGCGGAAAAGGTCGTTGTCACCATGTACGTTGAAAGAAATATTCTTTTTTGTTGTTTTGTAAAACGCTTCATAGAAAAATATTCCCTTTGAAAAGTCAAGGGCGTTTACACAGCGTATAAAAGAAAGTCATGTATCAAAAAAATATGCCTCAATGAAAGGAGATTGAGACGAAGTCCCTTACAAAGATCATTTTGTAATGAAAATAGATCTATTATGCGTATTCAATATAAGAACACATAAAGAAAGTATAAATACAAAAAGAATTCATTTCACACATAATTAAGGCATGACATAAACAAGAAAGAGAAGATTAACCCAAAGAACGGAAATTGGGTTAAGAAGTTCTCTTACCTCTTGCCCGACTTGACTCAATCGTTCTTTAATATCCTGAATAATAAACTAAAGTTAATTTCTACTTTCATAAGAACATTTTTCAAGTTTATTATTCATTTTATATCACTTATTACAATGTTATAAACATTATGCAAACATTTAAGTTAATAACGTTCATTTTGTCGATATTTGGCACCTGAGTCAAAAATGAACAACTAATATTTACACGTTTTCCATGTGGTCAAAAGTTCATCATATCCAGAATAATATTCATGATTTGGATATCATATATATAGTATATATCCAGCATATACATGTTTTTATAATATTACATAACATTTAGAGGTAATAAATGAAATGCACCGTTCATGGAGACGGTAAGCCGTACGTACGCATGAATGATAATTTCATTTCTATTTATTATTTTAATGGAAATAAAACATAATTTATACATAGGTATATTATAATTATAGTATAATATTGTATATAATATCATTAACTCCCCCCTTTAAACATCCCACATAAGGCATTAATGAATCAAATCACTTTGAGGGGGTTGTAGGCCGCACTTCCTCAAATGATATTATCATATTTACCCACTATGGAAACCATAAAGTCATGATATAAAATGGGAATTAAATAAGAATATGGAAATCATAAAAATAATATATATCATATATAAATAATGTTTCATCATAATGTCCATCATGAGAGGCGATATGATGTAATTGAACAATCATCGTTTCGTGAGGCGTTAGTTTTCCATCCATAGAAACATTATGTTTTTCATCCATTAGATGGAGGTGTGTGTAAGTGTAGATAGAATACATTTCATAACAACTTCATAGTGTATTGAGTATACTGTTGTTGTAACAAAATAAATGAAATAAAAAAGGTTTATGGGTTGGAGATGTAAAATAAAAGAAATCAATTTAAGAGAAACTGTTAACTTTAATTTGGGTAACTCCCTTTGGTTCGAACCAAAGGACTTATTGAAGTGCCTTCTGCCAATGATAAGGCATATAAGAATATTATAGGTATGTTTAGAGCTTAATTGGGAAGATTTTGAATGAGCCTTATGGCCGGAGTGGTTTGGGGAATTGGTTATAAGTGGTCTCCTTTTATAAGGGGGAGGAGGGATTCTTTAAGAATGTGTGAAACTATTATTTTATAATATATTGATTTTCGGTTTATAATGGTCCATAAATCGTTATAGTCAAATATAAGATGAGTCATGGTAGAAATAAAATCATCCAATTCGAATTGTACATGTTTTGGATAATATTTTAATCATTAATATCTTATTTATTTAAATGATTTATTAATGAGGTAAATACCGCATCATTATTATGTCATAAATAATATAATTCATTTGTTGTCTAAAAATTATAAACAAAATATCATGATATATTATATATTTTTGTCTTTCCAATGGATATTTATAGTCGAAAATTGGACTTATATAACACTATATAAAAATCAATTACTAAAAGCTTTTTGTTTATGTAATTTTGGCCTTTACTTTAAATTAATTAATCTAAATTGTCATTATCACATCCATGTGGATGAAAGGGGTCCCAAAATAGATCCAAAGAAATTCATGGTAGTTAACTACTCAAACAATAAGGTTAGGACAAGTGTTAAGGTAATTTTTAATTATTATAATATTCTTTTAACCTTGAATTACCTTATTTACCTTTAAGTGTGGTAAATAAAAGTCAAAAGTTACTATTCCCCAAACATTATTTTCATCTTAATGAACCAAATTTTACTTCTTGATAACAAACATGTATGTTGGATTTTTTAAAATCAATTCACAGAAGTTGTAAAATTTCATTTAAATGAAAAAGTCCGTTTTTTAACTACCACTAAGTGGTGTCACTATTCATCAAAATTGATGTTTTTCAGAAAAATACCAAAAATTACACCAAAGAATTATTTGATATTCTGAATTCAAAATTGATATCTATTTTTACATATTCGAAAAATATAAGTGGCATTAATTAATTTAAAAATTAATTCCCTTTTTTTATACAAATAGCGTGTGTTTAAGAAACAATAATTATCAAAAGATTGATACTTGTTTATGTCTAATATCAAAGTGAAATTAATTCCAATGAAAAACTTTGGATTAAATGGTAAAAATATATTATAATTTCACTTTAAACCCAACTAAAATGATAATATTACCATATAAATAAATTTGATTAAAAGGCACTTTTGAATTAAAATGAAATATTTTTGACTATTCATTAAAAACTGAACTTTATCAGAAATATACCAAAAAATTTCCCAAAGTAAAATTTGTTGTCCCCAATATAAAGAAGGATTTTATTTGGTCAATTATAATGTATTAAAGTGAACAAAAATATATTTAAAAAGGGTTCGCTAGTAAAAGGTGATAAATCGGGCCTTTAATGTAAATTATGCTAAAAAATTGATTCATTCATATTTTAAGCCTCTAACATTTATTTGATAAATGTAAATACATTTAACAAACATGTATAATGATATTTTTGTTAGTTTTGTTCATTATCTCCAATACAACGTCTTAGAGTTAACTACCGTTTAAAATAATAATATTATATTATTCGTGTGCAACGTAAGATTCCAAAGAAAACCGTTGTTGCGTATCGGGTACGCTATCGAACATAGAAACCCATTTAAAGTAAAATTAATATTTTATTCACAAATATTAATAAATATGAAATATTTGTTATTCTTCATTTACTTGGGATGTCAAAAAAATGCTAACCATAATTCTCTTGCAATTCATCTATTTGAAACCATGTTCCTCCTCCTTCTCTAAGACTAATCTAAATCCTACAAAATATTCGAAACCAATGAAACATGTGTAATTTATTATTTGGGACTATGGAGGTGTATTTTTGGGTTATGAACCTAAGGGAAGTGTTCTTATTTGTAAACATCAAAATATAAACAAATCAATTAATTAATTAATTAATTTTTTAAAATGTTTTTTGAAGATTTTGAAATAGTGGAATTTTTTTTAAAAATATTATTAATTCCAATTGTGTAAAAAAATAATGTTTTATTTTATTTATTTAGTTTTTATTTTTTCAGTGTTTTTGAACCACTATAAAATTTTTCACATTGTTTTTATTACCAATTTTTTTATTTTTGAAAATTCATTATCCATCATGGAACTTGAGATTATCGTGTCCATATATATATATATATATCATAAATATATGATAATTATATTTAAATATAACATTTATAACATATATATATTTATAGCATATAACTTAAATATCAACATGTAAAATGAGACACACAAACACACAGATATATATATATATTCTCATTATTCTTCCAAAAGGTCACACACATCAAATTTCTATCTTCGTTTAACTTTTTTCATATCATTAACTTACACATTAGAAATTTCATAATAAATTTTTTTTCACATCATTCCTATTTGAATTAATTTATATGTGTAAATATAAAATAAATATTCATATAAAATGATATATATATATATATATATTCTATCACATATATATAATTCATATATATTTCCACATGTATCTATATTTTCAACATATATTTTAACATAAACAACGTATTTTTTAATATGTATATATATATAATATATATTAATGCCCATATGTTTTCTCGCTTTCTCAAATCACTTCACACACTTTCATTATTTTTGGGATTCCATACACCACACACATCTCATTCTCCATTTTTCTCTTTTTCGGTTATTTAAATCGGTTTTCTAAACCTCACTTCATACTCCACATATAAAATATATTCTTATTATATTGTTATAAAATAATCATTTTAAAAATTATTATCAAGATCAGTGTGCATGTGTCTGCGTATATATTTTATTTTTATAAAATCGAAATATTAAATATGTGTGTGTTTATCTACAAAATATAATTATTTACATAAAAAATTTATTCTATTCACATATATATTAAATAAACTTTTATAACAATTATATATATATAAACATAACCATGAATTTCATTATCAACTAAATATATGAAAATATATTATCATACATATAGGTATATATACATGTATGGTTACTATTTAATTTATAACTGTAGATAAATTAACAAGTTTTCTAAATAAGAATATTTATATATTCATATATATTTAAAATAACCTACAAAAAGTTAACCATAATTTTATGATTTTTATTAAAATGTATAATATATATATATTATTCTTTTATTATTTTCTATAAAAACAAATAATAAAATTACACAAGATTTAAAATTTATGTTTTAATTTATCATAAATTTTTATTTTTAATATGAAAAAAATAATTTAACAATATATATGGTAACACATTTCAACATAATAATATTAAATATTTAGTTATGATAAATCATTATTGAGAGAAATAATATTTTGAGATGTATCTATAATGTTGTATTCAAACCCCCCCCCCATAAAATGAATTTCTCCATAAAACTTCCTTCATTATATTTTTGGAAAATTCAGAATTTTTATTTTGATAATTTGGAAACCTGGAATCATTGGAATATTATATTCATATGATTAACAAAAAAATTTAATACCTATAACCTAAATAAATTTATTTCTCTTAGTTTACCCATAAATGAAAACTGTTAGTCCCCAAGGATTATTAAACCATTATTTTGATACCATGTCTGATGAACTGAGACCCGCACTTCTAGATCTTGATAAAAAACTACATATATTTTTATATAATTTTAAAATTTATAGACCTTTAAAATGAGGCTAGGTTTCAGTCTATATTTTGGAGGAAAATAAAATACTATAACAATATATCATGTTTTAATAAACATAAAAAAAATATTTTTAAAAATAAATCAAACTAACTAATTAATGATGAGAAACTCCATAGGAAGATCTAATAAAACCAAGGAAAAAATTAAAAACATATGGTGACAATAAACATTTTCCGCATGGGGGTTTTAAAATCTACAAAAACCTTTTTTTATACTATTTATTAAAATATATTAGAAAAGACTAATTTATTTCAAATATATTTTATTTTACAAATATGATTCAAAATTATAATTCAAGGGTCTTAAAATTATATAATATTCAGCAATAATTTGAAAAAAACAATGAAGATACTTATAAATTTAAGTACCTCATTCTTTTTAAATTATAATATTATTTGAATATATATATATTTCATTAGAAACTCTCTTTCATTTCATATTATAATATCTTTTGGAAGTGTGTAGGTCATTGAAAACAACTTTCTTTTAAAAAGATAATATATTTTTTAAAACATAGTTGGAAATAAATATTCTAAATAAAATAATGTAGTTATTTTTTTATAAAAATACATTTTAATCTCATATTACAAAACCTTAAGACTGCATAAAACACTGAAGGAAATCTTGGGAATACCCATCTTGGAGGGATGAGTTCACTCTCTAATGTCTATCATTATTACAAATTCCAAGTACTAATTTTTTTATAAAACATTTTGAGCTTGATCAAATATTAATTTTAATTAGAGTGTGTTAATTTTTGAAATGTTAAAATGAATACTTACACACACATATATAAGTGATTATATAGTCATTTATAAGAATGTATTAGTTGGATATAAAACTATAAAAATATACACCAATGGTTAGTGACATACTCAGTTCAAGGACATACCTATATATATGATCCACTCCAATATTTTTTAAAAGAATTTATTTAAATTAAAATATAGAATTATTGATTGAAAACACTGTGATTTTTTTGAAAATAATCTAATGTCATGACCTTCCTTTATCAAGATGAGGGAAGGAGCGGAAAAGTGACATTCCCTTACTTCTTCAAGATTAAGGAGAGATAATGACCACTGGTACACACCTTTAGTAGGCCCCGGAGTGGATAATACCAACAGGGGTATATAATCTCACACAAAAAAGAGGGGACAATATACTTTTTAATGAAAACAGGTTCCAAAAATAAGATGGTGAAATCTCAAACATCACAAAACAGAAGGTAAAAGTAAATCCAAAAAACATTCCCATATTCATGTTTAAACATAAATTGTGAAAAAAGTACAACCAATGTACTAAATTAGGTACCAAATAAATAGTCTAAGAAGCGACACAATAACAATCATAATGATCAAACTGGTAATGTCCAGCCCGACGCATAATGTCTTCCAAGAAACCTGAAAATAGTTTTATAAACATAGGATTAGTATAAAACTATACCTCGTAGAAAAACGAAACCCACTCGTTCATATGTGGGGAAACATACTAATGCCTATATGAGAAAAATTGTATAACCTCAAAGAAACTACAAAGTATTACTAAAAATCCCAGCCTCACCATGGCACACTCTCCAAATAATTCCAGTAATGTAAAGTAGTTACATAAGAAAATCGACATTTTGGTACCACGCGCAACCTTACCACTGGTTAACCGCTCATTCATAATGGATAATGTCTTGACAGTAACACTCTTTCATAACACAATCCCATTGTCAAAACCTTTCTTCACAAACCTAGGCCTCAAACAAAAAACAAATCCAACCTGCAGTCACCTAGACAACAACAAACAGGCCTCTCGTCTGAAAACACATAGGCCTCATTCTGAAGACACTTGGGAGAACAACCATTCCAATCAAAATCCATATCCCCACTTCCTAAAGTATCATGGACTGGTATGACTCAATCCATTAAAACCTACTAGGATACACTCAATATGTAAGAACCCCTAAGAGGTTGTGAGGAAGAAAGTCAGTAAGCAATCATACATCCTCCCACTACGATTTTTTAAAAGAAACCCCCCCCCCCCATGATATAGGAGTGTTCGACACATGGTTCTCAACATGGGTGGGGTGGATATAGAAATAAAAAGGAACTATGATTTATACATATAAGTAAAAAACAATTAGCCCAACCTACGGGTCACTAAAGAAAACAATCAGTCCTCTATACCCACTTTTGATGTCACCCCTATATGCACACCCACACATACATCCACTTCCAAAGCTTAAACCAACCTCTGTTTGAGCACCTTACATTTATTTATTAAGTCCTTCACTATAATTTATTCCAACACTACATGGGTAAACTACCAAGAACAACATTTGCAGCCATCTTATAAGGTAAAGAGCCTAATTAACTAATCACAGAACAACAAACCCACTTCGATTTTAACTAATTCCAACTATTATTCATCAATGTTATACCACACAATACTCCTATAAAAACAAGTATCGGTAGCCCCACGGCACAACAACACCACACCATAAACACCTATAAACATGAAGTCACCACACAACATAGACTGGGAGCTCTACATCCCAAAAATTTCACCGATGTAGGCACATTGCATAAAAAGTTCATAAACACACCAAAATATCACTTCTAAAATTAATTTGACATCCCCAACAAAATCAAAGGCCATCTCACTTCCAATTATTCCATCCTTCCAACAATCAATTAGTCTCTCAATCTGCAATACGAACACACCCCATGTACTAACACAAACACATGTTCTTTAAAAAATGCAATTAAGCCACAACCCTACTACACACACATACCATTTCCTTCTCATAGAAATAACCGTACACAGCTTGCATACATACCCTTAATCCAAGAATATTCAGGTTTATAATGAGGGTTTCTTTAATTACAATTTAAAATAACTAGGGTTATAACACAACAAGGGTGATCCTGGGGAATCCATTACAATTTTACAAGTATATTTGATTAAAAAGATTTCATATTATAACCATTTATCATGAATCATGATAAGAACATGACATAAATAGTCAAAATGAAATTTACACCAATATCCATTATTTTTAGAAGGAATAAAACCACACGAAACCCTAAAATAATCAAATGAAACATGATATCATCATTAAATCACTTCTGGTATGTTATCGTAGTTTCCCTAGTATCTTTTTTTCATATTACTTTGTTATTTATTACTCTTTTTATGAAATTTATTCACCAATTATTAATATGTAATCATTGTTACACCCACCGCATATGATGCACAATTAAAGAGATGTAGAAGAAATCCCTACATGAAACAAAAAGGATGCAAAATATCCTCTTTTCACCAAGAATAGGGGATCACATGAGTAGTAGGAAATGACATAAAGAAAAATGATAAGGTGTGTGATCATGACTAGGTTCATGCCTCATCTACAGAGGAATTATTTATTTGAACCTATAGGGCATGTAAAACACAGTCAGAAGAGATGATCCTAGCATTGAAGAGCCATATCCTATTTTAAAAGAAGAAAGGTTTCAAAAGACATGAATGTGGGATCGTTGTTAAGCTCACATTGTTTTAGTATCTCCAATTACATTGAGTGTTAGGTCATCAAAGATATACATTATATCCTTCGAAACACTTTTAAAACACCCAAACAATCCTTTAAAATTGGTTTATGTTAAATAAGACGTAAGAGGTGAAAAAATAGAAAACTGGGAAAATGTAAAAAATAAAATTGAGTCACTGATGGGTGACTCACTAATAATGAGGCACTGAGGAGTGATCTATCGACATGACCTAACAACTTTAAGCCACTGACGTTGATCCACTAATAGGGGAGCTACCAAAGTGACCTACTACACAGAGCCAACGATGTTGAGCCTCCAATGCAATTACTCACCAATGCATAGACTCACCAATGTCGAAGCCCCTAACTCACAGATGCTGATGTCCCTGACTCATTGATACCGAATCCCCTAACTCATCGATACTGATTCCCTTGACACACTGATTTCAACACCTCTAACATAGGGATGTTGACGCCCCTTACTCACCGATGATGATGCCCTTGAATCATTGATGCTGACGTGCATGAATCACAGATGTCTACTCCCCTATCTCACCAATGTAAAAACTAGAAATTTGAAAAACTATTGTAATGAGATACTATTTACCCCTAGTACAACCTAAACACTAGAAATTTACAAATGAATGGCCCAGGGAAATATGGGTCATTACATGAGAGAGAACTCAAACTATTCTCATCTGTGAGAATTCAAAACAAAACCGAGAAGAAGAAGTGTTCTGAACAACCACCCCTAAAGATACCTCTCAGAAACAAACCATGTTGTGTTGTTCAAAAAATCGAGTGAAAAAAATGACATCCAAGATTACCTCCTAATCAACTATCTCCTGAACAATTGTACAAACAATTTGGCACCACTACCCCAAACAACCAAAAAAACATGATAGGACACACAATCCCTGCGCCGAGATTAGTGATATCTTACCTCTATGTCAATATATAATCTGCTTTAGGTGGAACTGTCTCACCATCATGTGTTTAGTCACATCCACATTAATGTGTCTTGATTAGGGATCAGGTACCCCTCCCCATAGTCAAGACCATTCACAGACCAAACCGATAACAAGGGAGCAACACACATGATAAAAAACATGTTTAAGTGTTACATCATTGTAAATACGAACGAAAAACATAAGATAAATACTATGAATAGCTATAGGTACTAGGCATGCATATGTGTGTCCCACTACTATGTACTCTCTTCAATTCCTACATAACTCTATAACACATAGACCAAAGGAATGGTCAATCCATGAATCACCTTCTCCTCATGATCCTCAATTATTATTGGTGGCTCCGTAAATGTCATGTCTTCCTCAATATCTAACACACACTATTTGATAATGTGGGAGTCATCGTGTCGATACTGATGGAGATAAGAGAAATGGAAGACATCATGGATCATCTCCCACCACGGTGGCATCACCAGCTAATATGACTCCTTGTCGACTTTTCCTAACAACTCGAAAGGTCTTATGAACTTGGGAGAAGACTTTATCCCTCTTCCAAACCTCCTCTACCCATGCTAAGAAGAAAAAATCAAGAAAACCTATTTCCCAACCTCGTACTAAAAATTCCTCCCCATATGATCGGGATAAAACTTTTTTTGGCCATGTTCTTCCTTCATCCTCACATTGAACAGTTGCACCGTTTCTGTCGTACTCTACACCTCATCTGGACCATGAATGGCTACTTTCCCAACATCCATCCAACATAGGGGTAAATGAATCTGCCTCCCACATAGAGTTTCAATTGGAGCAATACCTATTGATGATTTACGTCTATATTTGTATGAAAACACTACCAAGGAAATATTTCACACCCACAACCCACTAATTTCTAGATTACATTCATGTAATGTGGCCTCCAACAACTATATGATCTTCTTTTTTTGCTTATCCATTTGAGGGTGGAAAGGTTTGATGAGGTTTAACTAGTTGCCAAAGGAATGCTGAAATCCCCTCCAGACATGCATCATATAACTTGTATCCAAACTATATATGATGGATTATGGAACTCCATCCAGCTGCAACACCTCATCCACATACCTATATTCTAAGGCATCCAATGCCCTCGAACCCTTTATCACCAAGAAGAGAGTCGACTTCGTCAACCAGAACACTACTACCCAAATACATTCTCATCCTCCTAGAGTCTATGGAAATCATATGAAAAAATCCATCGAGATGTCATCCCACATCCCTTTTTGAACATATAAGGGTTGCAATAGACTATATAGAACATGTTGTTCAGCCTTCACCTTCATACATAGTAAGAACATTACCACATTCATCTTCACTACCCGCTTCAACCTGGGCCACCAAAATTGTTCTCACTTTCCCTTGTAAATTTTAAAAAACCTATATTCACCTTTAGGTTTGAGATATGGAATTCACGGAGAACTCCCTCATACATTTCCACATGGAAAAATACATAGTAATAACCTTACCACATTCATCTTCACTACCCGCTTCAACCTGGGCAACCAAAATTATTCTCACATGCCCTTGTAAATTTTAAAAAAACTATATTCACCTATAGGTTTGAGATATGAAATTCATGGAGAACTCCCTCGTACATTTCCACATGGAAAAATACAAAGTAAGAACCTTACCACATTCATCTTCAATACCCGCTTCAACCTGGGCCACAAAAATTTTTCTCACTTGCCATTGTAAATTTTAAAAAACCTATATTCACCTTTAGGTTTGAGATATGGAATTCACGGAGAACTCCCTTGTACATTTCCACATGAAAAAATACGTAGTAAGAACCTTACCACATTCATCTTCACTACCCGCTTCAACCTGGGCCACCAAAATTGTTCTCACTTGCCCTTGTAAATTTTAAAAAACCTATATTCACCTTTAGGTTTGAGATATGGAATTCATGGAGAACTCCCTCATACATTTCCACATGGAAAAATACATAGTATAAACCTTACCACATTCATCTTCACTACCCGCTTCAACGTGGGCCACCAAATTTGTTATCACTTGCCCTTGTAAATTTTAAAAAACCTATATTCACCTTTAGGTTTGAGATATGGAGTTCACGGAGAACTCCCTCGTACATTTCCAATTGGAAATATAGCTTCCCGGAAACATCATCTAATTCTGACCATCCTATTACCATCCATCTAAAGCATCATCATATACAGCGCGATCATGCAGCACTTTGGTCTCTGAGTCTCCCAACTAAGACTCCTTCAAATGAAATACTAATGAATATGACATTTTCATCTTTAATAGACAACCTCTACTACCATATACTCTCACATAAAGATGTAAAGAGACCAACTCCTCCATTGCCTTCCATGAATCCATGGATTCCTAAACTACAACCTTCTATGAAATCATGCTTAAGGAATCAGTCCCCACTTTCTCCTTTCATGAGGTGTAAGAGATCGTCAAGTCATATTCTTGAAAAAAACTCTATTCACCTTCATTTTCTCAAGTCCAGGTCTCACTGAGAGAATATATACCATAAACTATTGTGATCTTTGTGGACCAAAATGGGTGCCCTGATGAGATAATGTCTCCACAAATTAAGTGCTAACATGAGAGCTTTAATCCCTAAATCATGGGTGGAATAGTTATGTTTGTACAAATGTAACTTCCTAGAACCATAAGATATCAATCCATACATTGGAATCATCACACATCCCAATCCTAGACGAGAATTGTCACAGAACACGTTGAGCATTACCCCTTCCTTTGGTTACCTATGCACTAGAGCACTGAGAAACATCCCCTTTATGTAGCAGAATGCTTCCGGACACTGCTCACTCCACAAGAAGGCATGGTCCTTTCTATTCAAAGCTTTCAATAGAGCTATAAATTGAGAGAACCCACCCAATAATCTCCAATAATCATCCACTAGACTGGGGAATCTACGAACCTCCACCACATTATTGGGTTCTTCCCAAGAAAAACCCACATTGACCTTTTATGTGTCCAATACTATCCCCATCTAATACACAACATGTCCATTTAAGTTCACCTATCACATATAGAACTTTCACTTGGATAACTTGTCATAGAGCTGGTGGTGATGGGGGACCCCCAAGACAGACCTCATATGATCGATGTGCTACTACTTTGACCATGATAAGACATGGAGCATGTCGATGAATACAATGAAAAACTGATATATAAACATACATAAGACAAATTTCTTGATCCCCATGAACACATGTGGTGAATTATTAACACTGAAGGTCATGAACATGAACTTGAAGCTCCCATAACTGAACCTGAAAGTAGTATTCAGGATGTCACCATCCTTCACCCACAACTGGTGATATCAAAAAATTAGATCGATGTTATGGAACCATCCTATTAACTTTAACTGGTCAAAAATATTTTATATTTTAGGATTAGGATAATGGTTCTTGACCTTAACTAATTCAGTCTTTGGTAGTCTACGTACAATCATAGACCAAAACCTTCTTTATTAATAAACAAGACTAGACCATCCCACAATTACACACTCTAATGGATGAACCATTATTAATTAGGCCATAAACCTAAATTTTTAACTCTTGCTACTCATAAGTCGTCATCGGATAGTGATCCATCAAAATCAGAATGGCATTGGGTTACCTGTCTATTTCGATCTCAACATCACATCATGGGGGTAGAGTCAAAACCTTCTCTAGGAAGACATCCAATAACTCTCTGACAGCCCCTAAAAACCTACACCATATCGGCATCTTTTAATCCCATAGATAGCTTGGGCGATTAGAAGAGTAGAGGCTCCACACAGTAACTGCCCACCTAACATCCCCTATCAACAACAAAAACTACACGCTGACCATACATATCCAAAAAACAACCATTCTACAAAACTAGTCAATAACATTGTGCACATAAAACAACATGTCAATTCCTGTTATGATATAGTATGGAATCTTCAATAGTTGAATAATATCCCAACTAGACCGATGTGGTCCAAACATTAGTCTACAACCGTAACAAACATAAAACCGACTAGTCTAACCTCGTTATGGCATACACAACACTAGGGGCCTGAAAAACTTCTCAACATGTAGTCCCAAATAATTGTCTATAATGGGTTCAACAAAGGAGTGACAGGCTCTAGAATAAAAATATGTATAAGCCAGAGTTCTAAGAAGACTAATCGTACATTGAACAACCTTTATCGCTTATTGAAATACAGCCTCCACGACAACCATATACCAACACCTAGGTCGTATACCCCTCATATATCGACCAAATCACTGACCACTACCTAGTGGAGGTCCCTAAGAAGAACCCTAATAATAGACGCCTCAATCATCTTCTACCCTTTGTGGGGCGAGTGTTTATTTCCATGGCTGTTGGAAAGGCCTAACTGGAAACTGCTACTTCTGTGGTGGGCACTGGACCTTCCAACCCATACCATACTGCGCTCGAACTAGGAACTAGATCTATATATTTCCATAGAATCCATATAAAAAGAACCTCAGTCTTGAGCCTATGCGGATAGGGTGGGGACTAGATGATCAGAACAGGTACTTATGAGTCCTACTCTCCACTGGCTGAAACCTCGAAGGCCCTAATGGAAGAGTCATGCTGTTGACTGCATTCCCCTTTGATGAACTCGGAATGCTCTAGTCTCATGATAAAAATCCTTTCAAGTGCATTCACTCTACTATTTTGGTTTTCTTATTGATATATAATGTTTTTGTTAATGTAATGGGAGTTACGAAAAACAAAATAGAAGGTCATAGTGCTTCCTCTATGCATCTCACCAATGACTCCTCATCCGGAAGGTGATCTTGAGTGAAGCATATGAGATCCTTGAACTTGATCCATATTTCCCTCACCACAATTATTCCTTAATAGGGGAGAGTACTTTATGCCACTTTTAATCATTCATCTTCAATGAAAGGAACTCTTACTAAAATTCTTTCTCAATGTCAGACCATGAGACATCGGTATCATTATTCTCCCTGAGTTAAACCATCCATCATTGATCTGCCACTCATCATATTTGGATCACTAACAGAGGAACCTAATAATCTATCAGTGCATAGATCACGGTAAAGGTTATTATAAGCTCGTCGATCCATCCCTCTTTCTCTGAGTTTAAAACGTTGCCTTTGTACTTCCCCTGGTCATGCCACTGGTAATCAGGAAGTGTCTTTTACCATAAGTCATTTTCTTCATCGCAATCATTCAACCACTGATCCAATATGTGATTTTGATGAGCCTGAACTTCTTGTACCACATTTCGGTGACGTTTGGGTGCCATAGCTCAAAAGGGTAAATAAGGAACTCATATGCCCGGGTAGTATGTAAATTTTATTTTAAATTTTATTTTAAATCATTATATAAATTTTCTACCCAAAACACCCAAGATATATAAGAACATGATTCATTATGATGCATGTACTATTTCTTAGGTATCTACCCTACAATCATTGTAGATGCACTGGGTCATTCAGTAGGTTCAGAGTCCTTGCATTAGATCACAGTGGCCCCTAAAATTCTATGTCTTAGCCAGTAGGCCCTAGTCTATTTCATGCACTATGATTTCCTAACATAATTTACCTACCATCCCATGCAATCATTTCTATTCATATACCTGAACACCATCCTATCTATCAACCTCTCTTATGATATCATTCGATCATGACCCTCCTTCCTCAAGATAAGGGAAGGATAATAAAAGTGTCAACCCCTCCCTTATTCAATATGAAAGAGATATAATTACTCCTAGACACGCCTTCATTTGGCCGTAGAGTGGCGACTAGCACCACTGGTATAAAATCTCACAAAAAAATGGAAGGATTTACCATTTTTAATGAAAACAGGATTGGTAGATTAAATGGTGAAATCTGAAACAACACCAAACTAATGGTAAAAGTAAATCCAAAAACCATTCCCATCACCATGTTCAAATTTAATCTCTGATAAAATTATAAAAAATGTACATAAAATTTTCCAAAGAAAGACACTAAGAATAAACACAACAACTATCCCAATGCATGAGCTAGTAAAGTCTAGAACAGTCCTCCAAGTCCTCATGGAAACCTAAAAAAAGTATTACAAATGTATGGTGAGTATACAAGTATACCTAGAAGAAAAACTAAATTCATGCATGCAAAATTGGGAGAGCATAATAATTCCTTTGTGAGAAAAAATAGAAGAACTGCCATGAACCTACCAAGGCGTACTATCCTACCCTACCTCACCAAGGCCTGCACACCAAAAAATGCTAGTCATGTAATGTAGTATCATTAGCGAGTTGACATTTGGGTACCCTGCACCACCTTCCCACTAGTTAACTGATAATTTCTAATAGCTAACTTCTTGACTCTACCACTTTTTCAAAACACAGTCCCACTACCACAACCTACCCGCACACACCTGGGATACAAACCACACACAAATCCCTCCCACAGACACATGGGCCACTACAACCATGCCTATTTCCGAAAGTCACCTAGGCCTCATCCCTAAGACACATGGGAAAGCAATCCTGACCCAAAAACGCCCTATTCCCTCATCCCCAAAAAAACTTCCCGAAGGATATTTCACTGGTAAACCTCAAGCCATTACATCATGCCCAGATATGCTAGAGTGGTATGAACGCATAAGAGAGCGATAATAAGAATGTTAAAAACCAGACATTAATCCTCCCACCGGGATGATGAGAAATACACCCACCCCATGAGATGGGGGTGTTTAGAACATGGTTCTCAATAAGTGTGGTGTCTGTATAGAAATCAAAAGGATCTAAATTTTTTACAAATAAGTAAACAAACACTCAACCCAACTTATGAATCCCCAAAAAAGACAACCAAACCACCAGAACAACATTTTATGCTACCCCCATATGAAAAACCACACAAACATCCAATTCCAAAGAATACACCAACCCCTATTTAACCACATAACATTTATTTATTAATGGGATATGTTTAGATCATTCTAGCACAACCGAGGTCAACTAAAAAACACAATATCTTCAACCAACTCAGAAGTCGAGGAGCCTGATTAACATAATACACAACAACCCACCCAATTCGTTTTTCGATACAACCAACCAGTATTCTTCAATGTTATACCACACAATCCTCCTCTAACAACAATGGCTGGTATCCCTACTTGACAACAATGCCCCCCATAGCACACCTATAAACATGAAGTCACCACACAACCCATTTCTGTAGCTTCGCATCCCAAACATTTCATCTATGTAGTCCCACTACATAACATGTTCTTAACGAGACCATGGTCCCACTTCCCAATAATGTTTGAAAGCCACAACACAAAAAAAATGATGTCTTACTACATACAATTCTATCAATTCCACAATCAATCAATCTCTCAGACCTGGATATCAACAATCTCCATTGTACCACACCAAATCCATGGTCCGTAGGAATATCTATTAATCCATAACCCCACTACACTCACATACCACATCCTTTTCACAGAACTAACCAAACACAACAAGCATCCGTACCATTAATCCAATCATATTCATGTTTATCAAGAGGGTTACTTTAATTCAACATTAAAATAACCAGGGTGATCACATAACATGTTTGATCATGGGGAATCCATTTCAATTAGCCAATTATATGTGATTAAGAAGATTTCATGTAACGTCAATTTATCATGCATCAGGACAAGAATAGGACATCACTAGTGTGAATGAAAACAGCAGCAATGACCATGATTTTCAGAAGGAATGCATTCACAACCTACCATAGAAGAATCAAATAAAACATATTAACATCATCAAATCACTCCCATACCATTATCTTAATACCCATGTAATCTTTTAATCATATTATTTACTAATTTATTACTTTTTTTAAGAAAAGTATTTTCTGGTTCATCAGAATGATTCATTAGTACACCCATCCTATATGATGGACAATTAAAGTGAGGCAGATGAAATCAATAATTAATATAATAGGTAACTAAAGCTCCTCCATGTGAAAAGAATTGGGGATCATGCGAGTAGAAGGAAAGACCCCAAGAAAACTGAGTAGGAGGGGTATCTAGAATAGGTTCATAACTCAACGAGAGAGGAAGGCTTTAGGTCCACCAAGAGGGAGTGGAAAACATACTTAGAAAAGAATATACCAACATTGAGGAGCTAGATAATATATTAACGAAAAAATGGTTTCAAAATTCTAGAACATGGGATCGTGGTCATGATATCATGGTTTGAGTATCTTAATGTCCTCAGAGTGTTAGGATATTAATGATATACTTAATATTCTATGAAACATTCTCAAAAACATCAAATTAATTATTTAAACTCGTTTTCCATCAAATAATATGTAAGAGGAATGAAATGGGGAAACTGACAACAACTAGAAAATTCTGTAATGAGTCCCTAATAGGGGAGTCATTAGTGCTGATCCACAGATGGGTGAGCTACCGATGGGATCCATAGACATTTAGTCACTAACGCTAAACCACCTACGAGTGAGCTATCGACATGACAAATCCATGATGATCCATTGATGTTGAGCTACCTACACAACGACTCACTTACACCACAACTCGCAAATTTCGACCCTCCTAACTCAACAATGTCGATGCCCCTGACTCACTGATGTTGAAACCCTTGACTCCTTGTTGCCGACATGCCTGAATAACCGATGATGTTTCCCTTGACTCACCGATGTCGATGTCGACGCCCCAGACTCACTGATGTTGATGCCACTAACTCACTGATCCTGATGCCCTTGAATCACTAATGAAAAAACTATAAATTTGGAATAATCTAGAAATGAGCTATCCTTTTTTCCAAGAACACCCTAAACACATGACATTTACAAAGTCATGCCCCGAGGAAATACGAGTCATTACATTTTAAAGGAAATTATAAATTTTCAAATGTAGGATTTAGAAAATCATGCATTTTCTTTCTTAGAATAATATCATTTGGAAAATGTAATTATTTAAAAAAATACATTAAATTAAAATTTTGTATATTATAAGTCCTATATATAAAAGTAGTTTTCAAAAAATATTCTTAGTTTTAAAATTTTTATTTTAAAATATCTTCGTTACATATAAAAATATTTTTTGAATAATAAAATCATTTTTGTGTTGTTAAAAAATATTATATTATAATTTTAAAATAATATATCCTCTTACCAGATACTGCATACCAATATTCATATGGTAATCACATATTTGGAAAAATGTCTAAACTCATTATCTAAGAAAAAAAAACTATCACACTATCATTGAAACTAGATCCACTTCTGTATTTTATTATTTAGCAGTTCAGTAAAGTCTTGTTGGATATAAAACCTGGGGGAAGAGTTCCTACTTAAAGGCCACAAAATAATAACAAATCATTTTATTTGTAATTAATATTTTATACACTTTGTTAGAATGTATTCTAAATAGTGTTGATTTTTACCCATATTTTTATTTACAGTTTTGAAAAACAATACATTCTTTTTATTAATTTTGTTAATTAATTAATTATTAATATTATTTTGGTTTTCCATAAACACTATGAAAACTGAACAAATGATTTTATTCCATTTTGAATTAGTTTTTCTATGTTCCTTAAACATTAAGATGCATTATTTAATCATCATAATTATATACATTACATATATATTAGAAAATTATATTTCAATTTAAAAAATTATAACTTATATATACTTATAACATATAGAATTAACAACCCCCCCACACACACATATATATATATATATCAGCAGGTAAAATGAGATAAAACTATATATAATGTTCTCAATTTATTTTTTTTCTTTTACACATCACACAATTCACATTTATCATTTTTCTCTCTGTTTTTTTTTCTTCCCTTACACGTCACACACATCAAAAATATATTTATAATGTTATTTTTTCAATTTATTCCAACATGAATATATATGTATAAATATTCATACAAACACACTCATATATATATTATAACATATATTTGTGTATATATATAACACACATATATGTTAACATAAATTTATATATCTTAACAAATTTATAACTAATGTTTCATGGTTTATATATATATATATCATATATATATATATATTTCACCTTTATCAACACACATCTTGAACGTTTTATTCTTTTTTGGTTTACTTCAACCGCACACACCTCACACCTCTATCCCCTTAATTTATAAATTATATTAATTCAATTTTCATAAACCTCAATTCATGGAAAACATAAAAAATAAATTCATTTTTTTATATAATCTACATCTTCAAAAATAAATCTAATGTTCCATGTATTTATTTATTAATTTATTATAATTATACAATCAGATAATTAAATATACATATATATATGTGTGTGTGTGTGCGTGTGTGTGTGTATTAAGTGAATGAAATTTTATATATATGTATATATATTCTACTCATATATATATATTTTATTATATAAAATAATTTTTTACTCAAAAAGAACATAAAATGTTATAATTAATTACACATTTTTATATATATATATATGTGTACATATATATATTTTTTTGTATGTACATGGTTATTATTTTACTTTCCCAAATATATTCATTGACATAGATTCTAAATAAGTATATATATTGTTATATATTTACAAGAACCTAAAAATATTAAAAATAATTTATCAATTTTATTAAAATGATATGTATGTATATTTTATACTCATATCAATCATTTCTGTAAGTAAATATTTTAAATTAAATATTTTAAATGGATATTTTATAATACGTTACAATGTAATTTTTTTCGCATTAATACTTAACAAAAATTTTAGTTAACTTATAGAAACAAAATAATATTAAATACTTATTTATGAAAAATCATTATTTATTAAAAGTTTTCTTATATTTTTATGATATTTTTAAAAGAGACACAAACAGAGCCTAACTCACTTCTTTAGCTATTAGAGATTATTGACTTACAACATTGAATAGAAAGACCATGGTTGTGACGAATTTTTTTATCTTCCATAAATTAACTAAAATAATTGTTATGCATCTAAAGATGATATGAAGGTTTTTTTATTTCATTTCTAGAAATAAAAGATTATTTTGTTAATGAATTAATTTTTTAAGAAATATTATTTTTTATATAATAGTCATTATAATTTATATTACATGATCTGCATACAAGAAATAGAAAAAAATTTAGCATTTGGTGAATCATATCACACCAAACTGTCTAATTTCAAGTTTCGTCTTGTAAACAAAAAATTATTGGAAAATTCATAATAATATGTTAATTAAGATTTTTTTAAACTAAAAAATATTGAATATGTGAAAATATTTTACATGGTAAAATTTCCAATGTTCTATTTTATATAAATGTTGGTAGGGCCATAAATCATGATTATTTAGCCAATATATATTTCAATGTACAATAATGTACTAAGGCATTGGGAGAATAATCATACATTATATCTTTACTGATCCCTTTAGTATATTCATATTGTATACTTAATGTGTCATAAGTCAGTTTCCTTTGATAAAATCAATGAAAAAAGATTGATATTGAGAAAAAACATGGTATAAAGAAACATATACATTTATTTGAACATAGTGGATAATATCAATACTATAATTTCATTTATTATGTAATGTATTTTGAGATATTTTTTCAACCCACTCCACCTAACACACCATATCAAAAATTTATTTTTTAAGATGAGTAATCATATTTTCTAATAATGTGAGAGATCAATGATGATGTATAGAAGTCTTCTCTATTAAATTTTGAGATATCCTTTAATGAAAACAATGTTAATACTAAATAATTCACCACATAATGCTATATATGGTTTTCCATTCATTCTTTACATTGTAATGAATACCACATTTTTACATTTACCAATGTAGAGAAATAAAGTGTTTGTTAAGGCCACTTCATGTAACAATCATGAAATTAGAACTACTATGTGTATTTAAAAAATATATCCTATAGAAACTACTAATTATTACATATATCAACCATCAAACATAATGAAAATACTTTTAATACAAGCTATAATCCCTGAGAGGGAACAAAAATGATAAAGTGGTAGTTGGATAATTTAGAACATCTATGAAGTAATGGATAATGAAATATAGGAGTTGACATAGGAAATGATTTAATAATTCCCTTCCGAAGTGGATTTTTTAGAAACATAAGTATCATGTAGTAGAAAAATAGATGTTAGTGAGACAAATTGATATGGGTTATTAGTAATTTAGGATAGTGAATCATTATTGGTAAATAATTATTATCATATAAACTATAATTATTTACAATGTGGAACAAAATATAAAAATTGAAATAGTCAATCATTTTTGAAGTTGATTCAATGTACCATAACCATGTTTACATTAATATAGTCACTCTATTAGATGTAAATCAGATTGTTTCTATATGGTTATTCAATAAGAAACTGGGAATGGATGAACAAGTCATTATATTTATGTAATGATTGGTTGAAAAAAATTAAATAACATCAATTGGTAGACTATGTTTAATCATTTTCACTAGTTGTAATTAATAAAACTATAATAATTTTACTTTCAAAATAATCATTACTGACTATGAGATTTGTAATATAAATTTCAGAAAAAATACTTTCTCATCAATAAACATAAAGATGATGTACATGTGACAAAACCATTAAGTAATGCAACTCCAAGGGAATTCAAAAAACATTTAAACTTATAGAAATAAATTTATATATTAGAACTAGAGTATGGGTTAGAGATCATTCATTTTAATGATACAATTTAAGAAATTGTTTCATATTAAAAATGAATATGAGTCTTATGTCTACACATTTTTTTGTGGGAGTTAGACTTTTTCTTTTAATATTTTATATTGATGATATATTACATATATAAATTAAAATAATAGCCTTCCATCCCCTTGATAAATTATTATAAACATGATGATCCATGCAGGAATTACCTGAAGAACAATTCAATACTGGAATACAAATCAATAGTGATATCTATAAGAGGGTTTTAGGACTATGTTATGGTATATACATTTAAATTATATTAAATAGATAAAGCATAAATGAATCAAATATTGTATTTATACTAATGTAATGTGTAATACATCTCTCTAAGAAATAGTGTCCTCAAACATGCAAGGATTCAAATAGGATGACAAGGTTTACATATTCATATGCAATAGGCCAATTTGTGAATTCTATATTGTGTAATAGGATATAGGTTACCTATTTTTAATCATATAATTTTGATATCAAACATACCCATGAGACCACCACTAGATGGAATGAAAGACTATTCTATAGGAACTCAATAAAATAGAGGATATTATCATAATTAATAAATAAAATAGAGATTTAGTTATCATGGGAAACCTATATGCTTGTTTTGAAATAGATCAAGACAATCTAAAATCACCATTGAGATAACAATTTACATTTCATAGAGGTTTCATGATATGGGGAAGCTCAAAAATGTCATGGATGTTAAAAAATATGGATTATTCTGCTACCAAAGAAAAAAAATTTATATGAAATTTCATTCAAGAGTATGAAGTTGTTAGTCAAATTTATGATAATGTATCATTTTAATGTAATAATACTATAAAGGTGTATCTATCCAAGAAACCAATGCCACATGATTTAATTAGGAAAAAACTTTATAACTTCCATATCTTGATAGATATTTCTAATATATATAATTTCATCATATGAAAATTTTACATATAATACTACATGGCCAAACTATTCACTCAATCTATTTCTGAGTAGAATCATAAATATTATGTGAGAGCTATAATACTCAAATTCATTACATGGTAGCTCTAGTCCATGTGAAATTCTATTATATTTGGTTATTAAAAACAATCAACTTTATTCATTATATTAATTTCATCTTAATGGAATATAATACTAATAAATATCTTTTCAATAATTTATTATTTTTCATTGTTATAGTAATGTGATAATGTTCATATGTATTTTTCTCTTTGAAAATGTAATATCATTTCCCATCTATGATGAGAACCTTAAAGTTCTATAAAAATATTAAAAAACCTATTTCCAACACATATGATAATGATATATTATGGGACTCTTAGTTAACAGACAACTATGTGTCAAATAATAAAAATTGTATGAGACATTATATCCGGATGCTTATTTTTAGTATTTCCCAAGTACGAAGATTATGTTGATAAACCCTCAATTAGGAATTACAGATATATTAAGCCATTAGATATTGTAGTAATAGAATTTGGATAATGAACCATAGACTTTTTCAATTATTGAAAATACCTATCATGGATTTAAAATATTGTTGTATTGATGGAGTTCATGATGCTATATGATTATGGAAATATATGATATGATAGGTACATCCAAAATGATATGTTGTAAATGAATATTTTGAATAAATATTTTTCTTTTTCATTCATAAGGAAGTGAAAATACCAACGCTTTAATTGTAATTAGATAATATAAATAAATTCAATGGCTATGGTGTACTTATGGGTTTATTTTTTATAGTCAATGAATGACATACCAGACATATTGGTTGACGACAAGTGTGTGCATCCCTCTTGATGTGACATTGTACCAAAGATATTATATTACATGGTGATTATTTTTATATTGTTAATATCATTGTAACATTAAAATATTCTTCATGGGATCCTTTATGTATATCATGAACTATGTGAACTCACCAAATTATATTGTGAAAGAAGCCTAAAATGTCAAACACATACTGTTTACATTCATCATAATTATATTATATTTGAATTCAATTTTGGGAAAAATTATTATTTACACGTTGTGTCATAATATTTTTCCTACATTTATTGATTATAATGACTCATGGACTATATATGTGTGTGCATTTAATTTTCACATTAATATTTACTCTCAATATAGTAAAAAATAGAAATATTTATTTTGGTAAAAATACAATTATATTTCTTATTCACGGTTAAAAAATACCATTTTTGTGTTGTGTAGGATATATAATATCCCCTGGGATTTAAAAATTATAATATAATTTCAATATACAAATAATATTTGTTTTAAATGATATTTATTTTATCTGGATGTTTAGTACATTCCAATTATATAAAAATAATTACATAATTATTTATACATGGGGTTTTATAGTGATTAATAAAAAAATAAACGGCCTTTGTGCAACGAATTATTATGTAATATATATTTACAAATACCTAGTTATATCATTTAATGGGGAAATGTGATGTTGTGTACATCACATACCCTCCAGAGAATCTCTCAACCTAAAATATAAAATTCTCTAGAAATTTCACAGGGACCAAGACATTAAATTTTTCTCTATCTCATAAGAATGTGATAATAAGATTAACTCATTAAAAATACTGTGTATCAATTAAATGAAGATACTGAAGATAATTATAAACTTCATAATATCCTCCAAAGTACCATCAATAATTATTTATGACCACATGAACACATGTGAATCATCAATATATAGATTCCTATTTGGATCCATATGTCAATATGACAATACAATCGAATAGATGTTCTTATTATCAAAATATTCTTTGAATAATCAATTACTATGATTAGGGATGTTATTATAAATACATTATTTTTAAATTTAACATGATAATATCCTCTATTTTTTAACAATTTATACCAATATTTTTTATATATATTTATTGGTCATGAATTTTCTTAACATGTACATTATAATTAATTCATTTTATTAGAAAAAATTCTATAACATCCCAATGAGATCTTTTATTTTTATCAATACCTTCAAATTATAAAAAATCCCATACTGTAATGTTGTCCCAACAAGTCATTTTTTTTCCTCAACCCTAATATGTTCTACACATCCCTTAGCTCGAAACGTCATTCATTCCATATCTATAATGAAAAATAATCATTCCCCATCTTCTCGAGATCCTCTTAGTATGTAATGTGTGTGATTATAATCCTTCTTGAATTATAATTTATCGTGAATACTCTCGAATATATATAATGTAATGATGATTCAAATTCTATCACCCAATTCCCCTATAAACATTGTGTACATTGAAAAATATTCTCACATATTCTGATATATGGATCATAGATCCTCCCATTGAAGCATATCTGCGATAGTTATCCATTGATTCACTAAAATATTTTTAGTGACCATTACCCCCTCAATATCGGTAAAATGTTTCCCCATTCATGGAGATAAATTTATAGTGGTTTCTCCCTTTTTTATTGACTTTGTAATTTCTATGAGTTATGGAACATTATCTTCCTTTATTGATGAAAGAGTTTCAATAATATAGATCAATATTGATTAAATGAATTTATTTATTCATGATTTTGTATTGGTCATTCATCTACTTAAAATAAGTCATTCTACTGAAATAAAACATAGAGGACACCCTCACGTAACATGATTTATGGAGAATTGAGAGCAATAATAATGACCATTATGATCTTCTAACGAACAAATTCACTGACTCCAATGGGATCCCGATCATATTAATGTTTTTAATGTTAATTGAAACTGAATCCCCTTATATCATACAATGAATAAATAATATCCTCAACATGAATTACATGTTCATCGACATTGTTTTTTCTTATAGGGCTACCATGGTCTTCCTATGATCTGATGTAGTTTTTACCTCATGCATGTTGAATAAAATGTTTCAGGTTAGGGAAATTGGAATCAAACCTAATGATTTAATTTTGATCTTATACCATTCATCCTCTCTCATCAATTCAAATTTATCACTAGTCAATGGATGTTAAATGTTTTTCTACTGCTGGTAATAACCTATCTGTATTCTCTATAACCCAAATTCCATTCCATCAAATGCATATAACTATACCTTACTATTTTAAAATTATATTCTCCTATAAATTTTGAAATCAAACTTTTTTCAGACATGATACACAAGAAGGTCATGAAAAACATAATTATCCTCTCCAATATAGATTATTCAATAATATTACTAATAAACTAAGACTGCAAACACATTTACAAGTTCCCATCTCTCTAGAACACTTGTAAAACACCCCAACCCTGTATAAATTATTATTTTATAGATATATGTCATCATAAGGATATTATGAGGACCTCTATGTATATTAGTTGATTCTATAAAAAAGTGCGGGTTCCAGCAGAATGGATTGCCTTATAGAGTAGGAAGGACCACCTCAAACTACACAAGGGTTCCAGAAAGAAACAGAAGTCACTTTCCAAAAGCCCCAGGACTCTAGAGTGTACTACTCCTTAGGACCTACCGGTTCGGGAATTAATCTCTTTCTATTCCCACTGATCAGCATCGTCATCTGGTAAGAAGGCGTCCTCCCAAGAGGGTGTTTGTACTCGTTCAGAATCGAGAATTCTAAAGGAGCGATCATCCTCCCATTTCACCAACTCCATGAACTTTGGAGCCAATTATAGAGCCTCGAATCTTCAATGATTATAGTACTCAATTGGAATTCCAGTGGACTTGAGGACTTGGTGAAGTCGGATTTTATCGCATCTGAAGTTAGAAGTCAGACGGTCGCAGTAATTTCCATTCTAGAACACAAGAAAAATATATCCAAAATCAGGGAGTTTTTTTGGAGGTTCAAACTACATGGTTTTCTGCATGATGATTCCTATAACAAGCACATTTGGATTTTCTGGCATCAAAACTATTCTCTGGAGCAGGTCCAATCAGGTAATCAATTCATCAACACTAACGTGACCAAAGGTGACATTTATTTCTTCATTTCTGCTATCAATGGAAGCTGTGATCTGCATCAAAGAGAAACTTTATGGAGCGATTTAAAGTCTTTCGACCCTATGACCCTCCCCTAGTTTGTTAGAGGGGATTTCAACGTTGTGGCAAACCCAGAGGAAATGAATAGAAGAGGGCCTTTTCAACGGAAGGCTAGCATGGATTTTTCTCAGATCATGGATGGGAAAGGTTTATGTGATCTCGGCTTCTCAGAGGACTGCGTCACCTAGTGCAACAACTGAAGGGTCTCCCCATTTCTCGTGGAGTCAGTTAGATAGATTTCTGGATAGAATCCATGACACCACTGAGTTCTCCAGAAACAAGGTATGTCACCTGGCTCGTGGAATTTCTGACCACCCCCCCCCCTTCTGGTATCAATTTCAGCGGGGAATGATTACCAGGAGCGTTTCCACTTCCACCAGTAGTGGTTACACTCCCCAGGGTACCAAGGGTTGGTTCAACATATTTGGGGATCTCCTATTCAAGCCCATATGTGGGTTACCTTTCATGAAAAATTAATACACCTCATGTCTGGCCTCCAGGTGTGGTAAAAGGGAATCCCCTCCAAGGACAGTGCCATCATTGATGCTATGAAAAAGGTGTATTTACTAGAATAGAAGCTGGAACATGCATGGGATGAGCTCACTATCGAGGAGCTCTATGTTAAGAAGGGTGTAGTGGAAGATATGCTTCTGGATCAAGAGCGTATGGCACGTGATTCTTCGAGAATTAAATGGCTCAGAGAAGGTGACAAGAATACAGTGTTTTTTCCACGCCTGTATCGAGGATTGAAAGAGGCCTATCAAGCCTAATTTTCTGATGGATGATGGAACATTTTCTGATGAAAGAGACATTGTGGGAACCCAGGCTTTCGATTCTTTCAAGAACCTGTTGATTGAGCCTTATTCCCGGATGCCAAAAGGCTATTCAAGAAGGGATAATGTGATCCTCGAGGTGATACCTAGAATTATTTCAGATCAGAATAATGAGAAGATGATCTCCATACTTGATGAAAAGGAGGACTTTAACGACATGATGAATCTTCATCCGGATAGTGCCCCGGTCCCAGATGGGTTCTCAGGCTCATTCCATCGGGCTTCATGAGAGGTGGTGAAAGCGGACATTGTCTCGGTAATTCATGATTTTTTTATGGGAGGTAATATTCCATGGGTGGCTTGTGCTAAAAAAATGGTGCCCCTTCCAAAAAACAAGAATCTATCCCTGATGTCGCATTACATACCTGTGGTTCTATGTTATTTTTTATATAAAATCCTCGTAAGCATCATCAAAACCAAACTGCCCGCTCATCATTCAAAGTGGATCTCCATGGAGCAGCACATGTTTGTGAAGGGATAGTCCATTCAAGGGGGCATCGATCTTTCTCATGAAATGCAAAAAGATATCCATCACAGTTCTCGTTGATCCAATATCATAATCATGTTGGACATGAGTAAATCATACGACCGTATGGAGTGGAGTTTCATTAATAAGGTGATGGCAGACATGGATTTCTCCTCTTGGAATGTTGACCTGTTCTTTTGATGTTTCATCTCAGCATGGATGTCAATATTTTTCATGGGAAAGTCTTACGGTTTTTTCAAGACCACCTGTGGCCTGAGACATGGCGACTGGATCACTCCAATCATTTTTTCCTTATCCCAAACGTCCTCAACCACCTCATACACAGGACATGAGAAGAGGAGAGACTCAAGCATTTTGAAGGAGTATGAGAGTTCAACATATTTCACACCATATATTCCCTGATGACACCATAATTTTCAGAAACGCTAGCAGTTCCTCGATTAGAAACTTGAATTTGATGATGGAGGATTACTGATACTGGAGTTGACAAGTGGTCAATATGGAAAGGAGTCTATGCTACATCTCAAAACATTGCATGTCCAGGAAGGGTCAGGAGATTGAATTCACCCTCTCGATGAGATGCAAAGGATTCCCTATAGAATATCTAGGGGCTACCATCTCTCCCTGTAGACTCCTTATTCAGGATTTTGATTCTCTTAGTAAGAAAATTAAAGACCGCATCTTTAACTGGAAAAACATGTATCTTTCTTTTGGTGACCGTATTGCGCTCATTAATAGCATTCTGTTGGAAACTCAGGTCCACACTATATCGTTTGTTAACCCTTCGAATGGGGTCGTTACTAACATTTAAAAGATCCTGGCCAGCTTCCTCTAGGATCCCCTCATAGAGGGAAAACGACATTGGGCTTCATGGCAGAGGATGGCTAAGTCCACGAAGGATGGAGGTAGTAATGTGCACTGTATTGAAAACACCATCATAGGCATGAATTATAAACTTTCATGGGAAGTAGTGGAGTAGGGTACGCTGTGGGGAAGAACCATGCATGCTCAGTACGGGTCTCAACCCATGATGGAGAGTCGTCGCTCGACGTTATGGATTAAAATTTCCCGCATTACTGCAGAGTTATATCAGCATTCTCAATAGATTATTGGGAGAGGAGATGTCCCCTTTTGGAACAACAACTAGATAGGGTGGGTGCTTGGGTTCCCGGGTTATCCAGGCACTACCCTCATGTTCAGCAAAGATATCATGCATTCGAACATCATCAAGGTGGTTACGGACAAGGAGAAACATGAAACATTTAACCTCATTGATATCTCATCGGATCCTGATTGTTGTGTGTTCACCCTCTCCTCTTCAAGGGATTTTAATTCTCAGGAATACCGAAATTTGTGGGAGGCTATAGCTCCTAGTGATTGCTCCGATGAGATTTTATGGTGTAATCCAATCCCTTCGAAATTCAACTTTCTGCTTTAGAGAATTAGGAATAAGGTCATTCCAACTAATGATAATATCAGATGTTGTGAGATCCCTAAAGTGTCTCGTTGCACATGTTGTTTTGCTAGCAATGAGTAGAGTTCAGAACACCTATTCTTTAGAGGCGAATGGGAAGGTGCTGTTTGGAGCTACTTCGAGGAGTATACCATCCTTCTAGTTCAGAGAATGGAAGATGATCCTTTCCGGGATAGGTGGTATCATTGCTCAGGGGACAATGGGATGGAGAAGTCAGCTCAATCCTTGATCCTGCATGCAAGGTCTTGGTCTATCTAGCAGGTGAGAAATAAGATTCCTCATGAAGGGTTTATATCCCCTTGCCAGCACATCATTCTCAAAACAAAGAGTCTCCTCATCGACCTAGACCGTCTCTTTAGCAAATGGAGAGAGGCTCCCTCTCTACGGTGTATGAACAAGTGGAATCAAGCTTCCCAACCTATCAGTAGTAGTTCTCATGGAATTTGGATCCATTGGAACCCTCCCTCCAGGGGCCTGAAACTTAATACTGATGGGTCTTGTGTGGAGGGGTCCTACGCAGCGGTGTGGCGGTCCGTGATTCTCATGTTTCAGTGATTTTGGACTTCTCATCTCGTCTTAGCTATTTCTCTTCTCTTCAATCTGATGCTAGGGCTATGATGAAATGTTTAATCATATGAAAACAATAGGGTATTGTGATTTCAAAAGTGGAAAAAGACTCCAAAAATCCTCCATGATGCTCTGAATGATCTTTGCCCAACTCCGTGGGCTATATCTTACATTATTAGGAAATAAAGGAGCATGATCAACAATGATACCTATGTTAAACACTCATGGAGAGAGTGGAATCATATTTCAGATTATCTTTCTTTGCATGAGGTCATTGGACCTGATCCGGTTTTCTTTCACAATGTTCACACTTTAAAGCCCAAGGGGGTTAACTTCATTATAGGGGATGCCCTCGGCCTTCACTATTTTATACCTCCTTAGGTGCAATCCCTTGCATTGGGTCATGTGGTCATGGGGGCATGTAGACATGTGGGTAGTGGTCATGTGGTCGTGTGGTCAAGTGGTCAGGTCAGTTTCTTGCTTTGCCTCTTATTGAATAAAAATTGAAATGATGATAAAATTAGAAATCATAGAGTCATATATCACATTCATTTGTGTACTAGTTTGACACCATATAAAAATAAACACACGAATAAAAATGTAGATGACAATTTAATACTATTTCTCAACCTCACCTCATCACATCCTATAAAATCCCTCTGATGAATATTTCACAAGGTTATAACATAGGGGATCTTCATAAAATGAAATATCTAATAGTAAAGTATACTTGTGTACCCAAAAGACAAGGATATATGAGTAGGGTGTGAGTAAAACGTAGAAGGGAATCACCAAATGGGTCCCAAACATAATAAAATATAGTTTATGCACATGTTATATACTTAAATAGATAACAAAATAACAGAAACCAAATAATATTACCCACCATCGATCATTGGGTTCTAATGAGACACCCATTATCGACAAAACCATCTTAGATCAATGTCAGATGTCTATTAGCATAACACTATATTCAGTAGTAACACAATAATGTTTTAACAAAATTCATAAAAAAAGTAACCACATTAGGATCCTTTTTTATGTCAATCACCACCCATAAAACATATCATATAAAAATATATGGGCACACCAGTACCATAGTGGGAAAGATTTTTCCTCCTCTCAAAAACCTAGTGGGATACACATACCTCACCATAAAACAAGTTCAATCATTTGGATAATCAAAGACATGTTTTTTACCTACCAAAAAACAAGTACCAGGTCATCCAAAAACTATACAGTAGACTCTCCACAGGTGGATAGACATATAGATCATCTACAAGCATAGAAGTATACTCACACCTTGTCATGAAACTTGTATCATCTTCCAGAAAATTAGGTTGTGGCTCGAACCATACCAAGAAATATTCTCCACTATATAAAAACATATCAGTGTTCTTTTACCCTTCCCAAAAACAAATGAAATTTACAAACCAAGTGAATCCTCTCACCATGGCCCCATTACACTACCCCTATATATATGGAATAATATTCCATCAAAAACAACACTTTATTATCAACTAGGTGATAGCCACTTGGTAATATCCCCATATCTTGAGGTATGCCTATATATTCTTCTATTCAATCAATGAAAAACATAATATCATCATAGTGACAATTCATTATGATATTAAAATCATCAATGTCCCCCTCTCATCTATAATGGTGTCCATTATTTTCTTATCAATACATTATATACATTCACATTGGAAAAAACTATAACCAATATTTTTTGGTGCTACCTAATATTGTAGGACATATTCAAACCAGGACTTCAGGGGGTCATCCATTGTATCCCCAAATTCCTACATCACAATCAATCTCACTACCATGATATTGTCCATGTTATCTTGAGAAAAACTTCTTTTTCAATAGTGAGAAATATTATTGTATCACCTATTATAATATAGACTGATATTCTCATAATAACCTCATTATCTCTAGGAACTCATCGATCAATTCACATCTCTTCCCAGCAATGAGTACAGTACTAACCCCCTCATAACCAAATTAGCACAAATCCCCAGGGTGAAATAATTATTGGGGTGATCATATTCCGAATACTTCACAACACCCACACCAAATGCATGATGAAAAAACCAATGTAAGTTTATCACAAAAATCCAACCCATATAAATCAACTTAAAACCATTAGGTCGAATGAGTAAATTTATATTCATCTAATCTAAATCACTAGACCATCATTGACTGAGGAATCAATCTGATGCCAAATGTCCCATCATGTCCCATTGAAACTCTATTTATTTTAAGAAATTAATTGGAAACAATTGATTTCATATTTCATTTTAGAATACTCACAAGTTGTAAGACATCATATCACATTCTCATAGTCAAAATGAATTTACATTAGTGAATTTATCATAGGACCACCAACATAATATGGTGTAATTCCATTAATAAAAATAAAACCATTATAGCCCAATATCATCAAATCCTCATACAATCACCCAAGATCATATGTCAGGATATAATATCCAAATTAATGAATATTAACAATTTATAATTCAATTTTAATAAAGAACATACATAAGAAAAACATAAATCTCAATTTAAACACCCATTTCAATGACTAATTTACAAATAATTTCACTAAAATCCCTTCAATATTATAAGGGTAGCATACATCCATTTGAATGGTGATATGAAATGTAAAATTATCCTTCCAATATATCATTTTTACACTCCAACTAAAATACCCGTTATATTTAATAATTTATAAAATTTTAAGTGGGAAAATATAGTCATAAAACTATGTTAAATACCACTAAAATCTGGAGAATCAATAGAAATAGTTAATTAGTGTAAAACCAGGTTATATTAAATTATATTTCCTATGAAACAAAATAAAACTCATCCCATTCCATTAGAAAAAACATACAAATAGAGACTGGAGAGGATGAACAAAATATATTCCTTTCAACATCCAAAGCCCAGAGAATAAGACCAAAAAACAAAAAAGATAGTTCTTCTCTTTTGTAAGAAAACACCAAATCGTTGATAGTGTTATGACACTGGGGGTGCATCAGTACATTCTCATTTTCTTGGAAAATTTGTAGTGAGGCCCTCAATTTCAACACAACTCTCGTTAGGGAGAGGGTCTTGTCCTTGGCCAGGATTCTTAATAGAATTATGTTAGAGACAAAACACTACCATATATTATCTATGAAAATCAAATAAAAAATTATAATAGGCCCCCAACCACTTAATAAGAGTCATTATAACGATTTAGTTTCTCCCTTCATCGTGCGACCACATAATTAGAGTACATCCAATTTCCATAAATCAATAAACTCATATTTCTTTAAATCGTTTATCTATGTGTGTCCAACCTATTTATGATGATTATTATCATAAATAGTGTCACTTCATAGTGAGACTCATAGATCATGGAATCAGAAGTTTATTGATGATATATTTTAGAATGGAGGGACACACCATCAACATTATATCATCTACCTCATCACCTGATGCACCATCCAAGATCTAAATCATAAACAAATTATTTAGATGTTATGACAATAATAATCTCAATCTAAAACAAAATTCATATAATAAACCTATATTTAGAGATAAATATCCTATGTTACCTGAAATTTCCCATCCCATAATAGCACATGGTTTTGAAACCACCCCACTATACCATTTCGCTTCCCCATGAAGTATTGGTTTTCATTCATTCATCAATATATACCATATCATTTCATTAATGCTTGATCTAATCATCACACTATATCATGGAATAAAAATTGATCCTTCAAAAAATAGTTTCATCACGAGGCACATTAGTCATCAAATCTAGAGATACCATATTATCACCATCACCGATACTAATATAAAATATAATGAGACACATCAATAATGCGACACTACAACTTAACCAACTGAAAATCATCATGATCATGATGATAGACCCCATGAAGATCTTTTATAAATAGTGAATTCTAGGACATTCCACTCCCAATAATTTTAATTTGGTTCTAAAATACATTTACAACCATCCTGTTAATCACTTGGTGAAACATTTTTCTCAACACATCTAGTTCCACACAAAACCAGAAGTCATTTCTCCTATTGAAGATTATTCACTAAAACACTTGTTCATATATACCAAAAAAATATTTTATCATCATATCATGATTCCCAAATCCTCATTGTTACCAGAAGATTTTCTAAACACTAACACTAATGTCTAAACCAGAATATTAATGTAATTCGATTGTTGTGTCCTTAACTAACCAAATATTTTGTTATACTCTCACCCTAAGAACTAGAACACAATGAATCTAAATATTCATAAAATAACAACAAATTTTTCTTTAGCATGATTCAATACTCGAAGTACATTCAATACATTATCTATATCATAAATTATATATTTAAAACTGAACCACATAAAATCAATTACTTCTGTACATTGGTTTAAAAATTCCACCGTGAGCTTGAAATAATTGGTCTCAAGACACCCAAAAATCTAACCACATGATTGTAATTCCTCCATATAATATTTTAATATCATAACCAAATGATTATATCTATCATTGATCTACTAAATGAAAATTATATTCAACATATAGCACTCTTTATCCATTAATATGTGAAATAACAATACATGGTCAACTCGGATGGAAAAATGAGAAGAGTAGTGAAAGTGACAGAGTTTAACACTGATGTCCAAGATGGATCTTATCACCTACTACTAGGTGTAGATTTAATGAATAATTTATTACAATATGGAGAAAAGGAATACATACAAGAAGTGAAATGAAAACATACTGAACAAATCAGTGTAGGTTTATAAATTTGTTATAAAAAATATCAAATATATATTTGGCTCAATATAAATCACATAAGTTTTAGTTATGATTATTCTATCACGCAAGTGTATGGTTAATCCTCAATTACTATAACAACATATAATGAATATTTTTCAAGTGGATTATTTTGGTATTGAATTATTTTACAACAATGGTAAGGACTAGCTTCTCTTTATATGTAGAGAACCTTGTAAACTCTAGTGTTTCTACAGAATGTGATTATTTACTTTTGTTATAAAACATATAAATCTTTCATAGGAGGAAATTATTGTAACCTAAAATAGAAATTGTATGAAGAGAAGAAAAATAATTAATGTACTCCCCCACACATTGATCACCTAGATCAGATTGGCATTCTTATTCATCTCATTATAGACAGACATTTACCCTCTCATCCAAAACTCAAGAAACCATACCCATAAGTGTTTTATAAAAGTCACTAATCAAGATCCTATAAAAAGAATCTCACTAATATATAATTTATATAGGAATCATGTATACTTAATCACACTCACTCGCATGAATCAGTTCTTTCCTTAAAAGTATATATAAACACCAACCCTCATTTTATGATGTAGAATGACACACAAAAAGTCCATCTCCCATGTTATGATTCAATAACCTTCATTATCTCATAAAAACCCCACAGGTTTATACTCCCATATGACTTAATCACATAATAAATCTTTTTCTCCCATGAGTCACACAACATAAAATCTAGGATCATATGGCTGTAACAAAAATAATGCACAACTGGATGTTTGAATACCAATTAAATATTTTATTCATAGTTAATCACAAGAAAAAAGAAAATGAGAAAAACATTTATGGTTTATGGATGTGTTGTAATCCAAGATAATCCCCTGGATAATATTTATATAATAATATGTAATCAATCCTGAGCATGAAAAAATATCCACTCTCTCCACCTCATTTCCTATATAAACATAATATCCACCAACATATTACCCTCCCTTTGAGTTTGAATAATTTACTAATTAAGATCAATAGATTTTCTATAGGTTTTGATAGAATTAAAAATCTTCGATGGATTCATAGAGTTATCCACTCATGCATTGACCTCCATGGATGATTCAGATTCAACAAATATGAGGAAAACATTGTTTTACCTCTAAGATAATGAATAATGTAATGATAATAAATTTTATTTTGAATATAATATGTATGACCATATAAGTTCATCAATTCCAAAATGATAGAACCCCAACCGTCACAAACAATGTTACTTTTTCACATAATACCTGGCACATTATATTCTTCAACATACAATTTGAAACCATGAACATGGTGTATCTAGAAAACCAATATGACATGACGTCCATATTTTTATTATTTAATAGACATGTATTTAGACCCAAATGTGATATAGCAGCCTCGTATTTTTTTTTTATAGTTATCCAAGGTTTCCAATGGATGTCAAAATCACATATCAAAATCACTACGGTACATTATATCCAAAAGGGAATAAAAATTAGTCATTATTGTAAAATATATTACACATCTATTTTCTATGATATCTTTATTTTTCATAAATTTGAAATGTTCAATATCTATGCATAAATTGAAATCCAACTTTAAATGAAATTAGATATTTCATTAAATTATAAAAATTTATGTAATAATTATCGCCTATACATTTCATTGGAGGATATGTATAGGTTTAACTAAATTATTAAAAAATATTTTTTAAACATGTATAAAATGTATTCATATATTATTAATTATATAAATATTAATATAAAATCATTTTAATGTTCAAACGTGTTGTTTCATTGAAAAAAAATGATATCTTTCATGGAATGTGTTTTAATTTTAATGAATTAAATTTATAAAAATTTCAAATATTCCATTATCTTTTAAAGATTATATTTGACAATTAATTTCCTCATTATTTTTAGGTATTTTTATTAATTTTTGTGAAGGATATATTTTTTAGAGAAAATTACATAATGATGAGGTTGTATGTTTGTTTTCTGTTAATGGAATCTATGTATAAATGTGTCAACATGAGTTAATTGTGGTGTATGGCTTATGAGAAAGAGTGTCCGAGATTCACTATGGACCATATCACCCCTAAATAATAAATATTATGGCTAGTTTGTACGGATACTTCCTATTTCAGTATAGTTAAATAATTTAGGGAATATTTCATTAAGGATTTCTAGTTAGTGAATTTCAGTGCAACTAACTATTTAGGAATTGTTAGGGTGTGGATATATAGTGGAATCATGGTTTTCCGATTGGGAAAGATGAAGAGATATTTACTATTTTGTAATAACATCAGTTTTTTGATTTTGATTCACAATGGACTTAATAAGGGTGAAGTATATTTTGATGTTGTTTAAAGTGTGTTTTCATGGGGGAATTGACTTGGAGGCACTGAAATATGGTCAAGGGTTGTTGCATTGTGGACTACCTATTTTCAACATTTTGGTGAATTGTACATATGTCTTATAGAATGGTCCTTTTTTTACCATCATTATTGTTTTATGCCCCACATATTATATCTTTTATCATTCTTCTATAGAATTCAGTCAAATTAATCATGAAGTCTCCTAATAGGTTATTTCACTTCTCTAAACTCAATTATTTTTGGATAAATGTTCCAGTGGCAGTGTTTAATTCCTCTTAGTTAAGTGAACTCCCATCATTTTATAATACCCACATCACAATTATTCTCCCATTTAAGAGCGATTAATATACATTATAGTAGTGTATTGGATTAATTTTTTTCCTTGGATACTTTTTATGGGGATTTCATATTAATCTTACATTCCACCCACTCTCCATTGACATTTTTATTTCATATTTTTTTCCATTAGATCAGTAATTAAAGATAGGTGGTTCTATATTTTCAAATCTACACTATTAGTTCATTGTTTTTATGATTTATTTCATGTTCATTAAAAGCTATATTTCTATTCATTCAATTAATTTTGATTTGATGTATTATTTCAAAGTCATGTATTAAGAAATAATACCCCATTTTTGGTCATTTGGAGACATGGACTTATTTGAGAAAGTTATTTCTTGTGACGGAAGGAATTTGGTAAAAATATATTACATGAATACATAAAATGGATTTAAAATAAAAATGAATTTAAAAGGGAATGAATTTTATGTTAATAAATGAGTTGGTTTTAAATAAGGCATGTTGAAAAATGAATGTGGTCAATTGTTTTCTAACATATCTGATATGATTGAATGATTTTTTGAATGAAGAACATGTGATTATAGCTAATTAGAAGTAATTAGAACATAAACTCTAGGATATCACCCCTAACATTGAATTGATGATGATAAAACTGAACTAATCATAGCGTGGAATAAATTATTCGCCAATTAGCTCTTGATTCACAATGAAATTAGATGCAGGAAGTGTTCACATATGGATATATGATCAATGATTGAGTAGTTCGAGGATTATATTACCATAAAACAACATTTTAAAGGGATTGATTTATGGTGTTAAGATATACCTGATTTGATGAACACATGGCACTGATTTACTGAATTTTATTTTTAATGATAATTTATTTCTTTTAATTAATTGATATAAAAATTCCATTTAAACCTATTTTGATATTCCTTCAATCCTATTTGATTTTAATTTTTTTTAAACATACAAACATCATTTGATTTATTTTTTATATATATTGAAATAAATTTTTTATAATTGTATAAGATTGATTATGGAGTACTTTGTGAGACCCTATGGGCGTTATAGATCACACCAAACTTATTCCTTCAGTTATTTGATGATATTATTATGCTTGGATCGAGAAGTGGAATATAAACACAAAGATGTGCTAGAGTTTCATGATTATTGGGACCGTGAGTGATTGTGGTGACCAATGAAGATGTGATCAAAATGTTTCAATGGATAATATTTGAGTTTTATTGTGGATGACATGGTGATTTGATGAAGTATTTTTTGGATATGTTTTTACATATTTTTAAGGTATTTTTTAATTTGAAAATTTGATAATACTAACCTGTATTCATTCTCTTCTATTACTTATGGATGAAATTATGCCCTCAAGATTCTTTTATGATTATAGGTTATAGCCACTAGCTAGTGGGGATCTAGAATTTCATTTAGGATATATCAGTGTCAAGTCTGGTATATAAGTACGAGGGTATACATATTGGTTTGTGATAATTTTGTATCAAATATTTTGGTTGTTAATAATTATATAAGGATAATATAATGTGGGATACCCCAATTTAAGATATTTAGTTTCTTACAGGGATGTGTCGGTAGATACAAAATGTTTTGTATATGTATCTCATCATAATGATCCTTAGTAACATTGAATTTCAAAAAAAATTCCATAAGGAATGTTATGATTATGTTCTTTTCATTTCCATGATTTTATTCAGATTATGAAGAAACCCCCACTCATAGAACTGCGTGATGGACATTATTTGATATGGACTGTATTTGATATGTTGATATGTAGATCCTTGATGATTTATTCAATATTTCTTATTTCTCTTATGTGGTATCAAGTCTTAGAAAAGATGTTTTAATATTCTAAAAGAGGAATATATTGGTGAACCAAGAACTCGAATCTTTTGGTACACATGAATCTTGTTGAGATAGTGGTGTGTGATGCCCATGATTTGGGATGTTCAACAACACAAATTCCCATTCAAGCTCTATTAGTGTAACCCCTAAGGGATGAATCTTTATATCATGATCAATATTTTATTCTAAAAAAGCCGCAATATTTTTATGGTTCGAATGATTAATTGGATGATGAGTATTGGTTAAATAAGAATAATTGAATTTTGAGTTCCTGAAATCTCTAGTATATATAACTGTAATGTGTGTAAACATAAATCCTGAGGGGCCGAGTAAGATATTGTGGAAAATGATGGTGATTGAAACATGAATTTATTTAGTGAAAGGACATTAGGTATTTATTCATTGCTCAATCCAATCCATAGTCGATTTTCTTTGTAGTATTCATGGATTTTCTCAAACCCCAACATGGTTATAAGACTATTCTGAATTATGAGAACTATTTTGATGAGATTATTCAATTTTAACGTGAGGTGGTGAGTAATGAGAATCCAAATTCATATAAATTACTTATGGGTATTTATTATGATTTTTTTCCAATTATTTTCAAGTAAATATCACTTTTTATATTGATATACTTGAGAGAGCATTGATAGTTGAACTTGACATTTCTAGTAAGATGTGGTTGATATGAGTTCTTTTTCCTCCCTATGGTTGTTCATAGAGTTCATTTCAAGGAAGGAGAACTAATGATTAATTTCATGTTAATTATAGATTAAAGGTGTCTTCCAGACCTTCTTTAGTACCAATCAGTGGCCCTTTAACTTGCTTCTAGCACGGAAAGGTTCTGTATTTTATATTTTTTTACTATGTAAACAATGATCTATAGTTAATGTGGTTACTCATAAAACATGAATAAGTTGTTCCAATTTTTTCACTCGATGGAAAGGCATGGTAAAATCAGCCCCAAAACGTATTGTGGTGAAAATAGATTCCTCAAGAACAAGATTTATCTAGCCATAGAAATCCAGAAAAAATATTTGTAACGTAATGGGAGAGTCTAGAGAGGAATGTGATGTGGTTCCTATGATGGTGAGATGTAATATAACTATATATTTATCTTTATAGACTTCTTTATTTGATAATGGTGTGGGTCACTAATTTTTATCAACTAATATTGTGTATTTTCTATGTCTTCATATAGGTCATTTTTCTTATGTGATGGATATTACTAAACCCCACATAATGAAGAGAGATTTAGGTCTTTGGTGTCTTGATTGTGTATTATATTTATCTGATACTAAGATAACCAATTATTTTCATTTTGTTGATTGGATAACTCATGATTTTATATTCTGGGTAGATTGTATTTTTTTACTCTAGGGGATTAATTTACTATTGTTATTGATGTGTCTCCACTAATGTATGTGATATGATGTTCCATGTCATTCCTGTAGAATGTGAATAGAATTTGAGTAAAGGGAAAAATTATTTCCCATAGTTTGATAGGGTAATATTGATATTTTATATTTACATAGATTAAAAATATTCATGTTTATATATCTATATAGTGATCATTAATTTTTATATCAATTTTCTTTTTGAATTATATGGTGTTCCATTGGTATGAGTGGTGGATTTTTCAATTCATTTTGAATCGAGTACTCAGTGAGTGTAGATTCATTCTTACTATATGGAACCATATTAGCTGAAGGAGTTGAAAAATTAATTGGATTGTTTAATAAATATTGGTTTTAAAAACCATGTTGTGTCACATAAGGAAATTCCAGTTTTCCTAGAAATGAATGACAATACGATGTGTCACCTATGTGTTGATTAACAAAACATCATTTGAGTTATTGTTAAGAAGAAGTATCTATTACATGGGGTCTATGATCTATTTGATCATTTCATGGGGTAAATACAGTTCTCAAAATGTTGTATTTAGTCTAGTAATCACCAGTTTAGAATAATGTTTTCTGATATTTGAAAGATAGTCTTCAAGAATAGGTATGGTCGTTATATGTTTCTTATTATTCCATTTGGTTTTAGAAATTATCCTTTATTTTTTATGGACTTTATGAACATCATTTATCATGAGGACCATGAATCATTAATGGTGATATTTTTAGAGGAAATGAGAGTTTACTCAAAACCCATGGATGACCAGGTGTATCATTATAGAGCAGTTTCAGAAACATTGATAAATTATTGAAATAAAATTTAGATAATAGATAATTCAGGTTCAAGGGACATGTGGTCTCATAATAAGGTATTATAGTTTATTTTATAAAGTTATAATCCATTTTGACATATTAAAAAACTATTCAATGCCTTTAGTATAAGAATCTTCTTTGGTTTTGTGATATATTACAACAAATTCATCATTTATTTTCCATATTTGGCTTCTCCAATGATCGCTCTCACTAAAATAGAGTGATGTTCATTTGTTATGAATAATAAAATATTTTTATTGTTGATATGAATTTTATTTTCAATTATAATATAGTTTTACTCATCTATGGGATGGGAAACCCTATGTGGCCTTCAATAAGGTATTAGGTTTAGGGTTTGGTTGTCTAATATAGGGTAACCTGCTGTTGCCTTTAGATTTTGTTATCTTAGGAAACAATACAAGAATAATTTTACATATTCCTCTAAATTCATAAATATTATTCATTCAATCAAGAGATGGTGGAATTACCATTTTAGTGAACTATCATCCAATTAATTTGACCACAGAAACATGATGAATAATTTCTCTAAAAATATTTCAATATTTAAAAGAGGCATTGTGCAGAGTATCTACAATATTTTTATTTTTACATTTCCATTACCCATGGTAATGGTAATATCATTTATGATGAATTTAGTGATAATTATATAACCTATAAATTAAATAATCATCTACAGAGTGTATTCAATGTTCCTTCATTTCATAGTTGTATTTATATTTTGGAAAAATGGGTTTGAGGTTTTTTTGGAATGTATATCATTTACTTCCAATCATAGGGAGATGATCCTTTTGTGGAATAAGTATTATGATGCGTTATATTAAATTAGATACACTCTTTGTGGTGTGGGGACCATTAGTGAATGAAAATTCCCTCCCAAGAGAATAATATCTTTTGAAACAAAGATATTGTTTCTATTCATGTGAGAATGGTTGTAATGGGGGGTTAACAAATTTCATAATGGTTTATGCACCATGGTTCCAAAAATATGTTCTATGACCTCCAAATTTATTATAGTGTCCATGAATGATAAGTTAAATCACAAATTTATTTTCCATTGTTATTATTACCAATCGTTCACAGCCTATCACCAATGACCTTTGGGTTTTCTTCAGCATCATCGAATGTCAAATTAAATATGAGAAGTGGTTTTTATGGACTTTGTGATTTGGTAGTCATGTACCACTTCAATAAAGAATGTGATTTGGGTCATAATTGATGGAATAACCAATTAATTGCACTTTATACCCATGTGATATATGACCATAGTTATGGATATCAAACATTTCTATTTGTATGGGAGTATTTGATTGGTGTAGTTCCATCTGATATAGTCTATAATACGGATCCCAATTTCACATCTCACTTCTGGAGAGGCCTCCAAGAGGCTATTGGATCCTATTTGTGTTTGATCATGTAATCACATCTATAGGAGGATTTCAAGATACCACAGTATATATCGATTCTTGAGGACAAGCTACTGGATTTCAATATAAACTTTAGTGGACTGTGGGATTACTCTTTGGAATGGGCTGTGTTCACCCAAAATAATAATTACTAGTTTTCTATGAGGATGGATCCTTTTGAAGAATTTTATGTCCAGTTTAGCATGTCACCAATGTGCTGGTCAGTAGTTGGTGAAATATCTTGGTCAGACTAAATATGGTCCAAGAGATGATGAAGAGGGTCCAATTTTATATTATATAATATTAATAGTATAGATCTAATATAAATCAAATGGTGACTTTGATTGACAACCATTTAAGTTTTTGGAAGGTGACATAGTATTTTTGAGAGTTTCAACTCATTTGGGCTACCATTGTCTAGAAAACATGAAAATATTGAACTAATATGTTTAGATCATTTCTTAATTATTGAGATTTGGGGAAAGTTTCCAACAATTTAGTACATCAACTAATATTTACATAGATCTCAAAATTATTTCACATATAAAATCATTAGAGGTATATTTAAAATCTATATCAGGGGTTAATCTTGGAATATCTTGATGTTTATTTTGATTTATCCACGACAAAGAATCTTTTCTGAATTTTTAACTCTAAGAAAAAAAACCAATCTATTTGAGGAAATTACCTCAGTTTGTGTTCTACTGAAGTATGTATTATTCACATGAGACATGGGAAAGTGATTAACTGATAGAAGATAAGTACCCCAATATAAATAAAATTAAATCCTCATGGTAAGAATTTTGGGGATGGAATTTTTTTTGGTGGGAAGGATTTAACATTATATTAAATTCATAGATGCTCATCATGGCTATTGTGTTGATTTCTCAGTTTATTTTGATGAATTTAATTCATTATTAGAATACATAGATATTTTTAGGAAGACAGACTACTTTTTACTGATTAATATTTTTTTGGAGTTAGGGGGTATAGGTATTATTGTTTTAATAGGATTTATTCAATGGTGTATGGGAAATGGCGGGTTGAGTCTATCCTATATTATGGAAAATTTTGTTATAGTTTAGAGTATGCTGAAGCTAGTCTTCAAGGATATTGAAAATTTCAGAATAGCTACACCATTGATGTATTTTTATTTTATGGAACCTTGGTAGGTATTTTTCATTACAACTACATGTTCCTACGTAGGTGTATTGGGGTATTTATGTTTCATTGTGGATGCATGAGTGATCGATTTATAGAGTTACTACTTATTTGGTAATAGTTACAATGATGTTTATCAGCTATGTCATGGAAATTATCTAGGTGATGCATATCTATGAATGATATGTGACATGTTTTTAGTAATTCATTTGACAGGGACGTGCTGAGGTGTGGTCTGGGGTGGGTTTTTCAGGGTCTGATAGTTTTCATCCTTTCAACTCCATTGCCATGGGTGATGTAACATGGGATATGTTTTAAAATAAATATATATCCTAATAACCACACAGTTTTTATTTTATTTATATTTAATACCATTTTAAATGTTCTCTCTTGAAGGCCCCATAGATTCATTTCAACTCCTCCAAACTCAATTTATCTTGGGTCGATTCTCTAGAGGATGCATTTTCAACCTATCCGGTAAGTGATCTATCATAATATTGGATTTTCCACATTTATCCACTTCTCTTATTTAAGGGTGATGAATCATCATGTTGATGATGGGTTGGATCTGTGTTTTTATGGTTGGAATTTATTGATATTTCCACATGAAATTCATCACCTTTTACCGTCTCATTGAATTCCCATTTCAATTCATTTAGCATTAGATATAAAATTATAGGTAGGTAGTTCCATAATTCCACTTGCACTCATTTGAATCAATAATTTCTTGATTTATTAAAATTGAATTAAAATGAATATCCAATTTTTTTAATTTTTATTTTTGGATGATTTAAAACTCATGTGAATTTCAATAAAAAACTATTTTGGGAGGTTTTGAGATATGTATTCATTTGAGAAAAAATATTTATTGTTATTGAAATAAATCACTGATATTTTTTCATGATTTGAGAAAAATGTATTTAAGTGAAATATTATTTTAAAAGCACTAGAATTTGATGGAAAACAATGAATTATTTTTCTAATTTGAATGGAATGATGAACAATTAATATGGGAAATTGTAATAAATGATTAAAAATGGAGAATTTTTAATGATCAATTGATTTATTTTGGAATAATGAATTGATTGATTGACTGAAGTAAAAGTAATATATAACATGTGAAATCCCATCAGAGAGTCTCAACGAAGGAGATGTAGATTCCACAATGGTTGAACCCATGAGAACAAGAAAAAAACCCATTTAGAAAATCCTTATCTTTCATTGATGTTATTGTCGAATGACCATACAAGTCACTTATGCCCAGTGTGAATGTTCTCATAGATAACGATTCTTGCATCAGTCCAAAGGACATTCATCATAGAGGACATCCAATTATCACCTTCTCTTAAAATGAGGTAACCCTTCTCTCCTCATATCTGTGCTTCATTCTCATTAGGAATTTTACCATGTGTAGGGAATCATTAAATTTCATGTAGAAATTCCTTTATGTAATTGGATTCTCTAGCTTCAATATCGATTTATTGAATTTTACCAGTGTCGTTCTTTTTCATTCCATAGAAGATGATTATTATATACATTATGTGATATTTTCGTGGTCCATTGTGGGGTTTTCCATGAAAATTATTAAATGGACATCATGAATCGAACACTGTATCGAGTCCCCTATTCCCCAGGTCTAGATTTTCTTTTTTGGTCTACCGCTTAACCTCTTCAAATATGTTTCCCTGTTTCCAATCACTATTCTTATTAGAAACCCCCTTAAATTGGACTATGTGACAAGGAACCTATCAAGATCTTTCGTTTGTAGGTTTGTGTACAGATTGGTGTTTCCCAAGCCATTCCATCCCTGATTTAGATCCAAAACAAAAGTTCCCATTTTTTAGAAGTGATTTACGAAAATATCATGGGTTTTTACAATATTTTATCCATGTTTGGCCACTCCAAAATGGAATTTGGAATTAAAGGTGATCCCTCGCCGCCTCATTAAATGAAATGGGTTGTGATGGGAAAAAATTGACCTTGAAGAGTTCTTTGAAACAACTGTTACTAAACCTTCTAGGGTTCAGTCTTCTTTTTTGGGGCATAAAATTGTTGTTGAGAATCCTTATGAGGATATAAATTATGTTTTGGAAATTATCTCGAAATGAAAATCTACGAGTCACTCACCTAAGGTTAGAGATCATACTGAATTTCTGTATGATGTTCATGTTTTTCCCGGTGACACCACTAATTCTCTCACCATGGTAAAAAATGGTGTGGATACTAGGAAATCCCATCATATTTTCCCTATATAGGACTATAATAATTCACAATCTGATTTTATGGAGATATCACACGATTCTTGTGATAATGCCTTCCAGATTATAGAGTATTACATTAAATCTTTCCCTGGGAAAGGCAAAAACCAAATGATTGACCAGACAGTCTTACCACCCCTAATCCCAAGAATACTCAGAAATTCATGGAGTACTATAATATTGACATAAAAATCATTATTAGAGCTGAAGAAGGATCTAGAAATATGAATACTTCTCTCCCTCCTTATTAGTAAGTTGATTAAAATTCTTCTTCATCCTATAGTGAAGATACTTTGAGTGTCACAAGTGATTATGATGTCTTTGATCTGGATGTGAGAGATTCTTAACAATTTGAAAAGGATGTATAAGATAGTATAGGATTTTGGATTGATGAAAAACACACAATAGTATTCAAAATATAAAATAATGTTTAAATTACTACGGAGGTCTACCTTCAAATCATAAAAAATGTTCATCAAATTGGTAGAGTAATTTAAACTTAATCCCCACGTTAATTCCAGAAACATTCCATTTAAATGACTCTATATTTTCCCAAATTAGATGATTTAATAATTTTATTTCAATTTTATTTAAAGGACCTTCATTTTGGAAATTTTATTTTCTTCAGTCTTATAATGTTTTTTCACTATCTTATTCTACCTATTTTGAGAGAGGATTCTATTTGAAAATTACTATTGTTGAATGTTTTCCCTCTATCTTCCACCCATGATAATGATAGATATTTTTGTATAGGCTATATACTCACATCAAGTATATGTATCACCAATATGTAATGTTTATTCTTCTAAAAACGTTCTGTTCATGAATCATTGTTGATGATTGCACATTATCATATGCTGGATCCATTTTAAAATGAGGAGTGGGGCTTGTCACTCTTTTTTGATAAAGTCATAAACTAATAAATATGGATCTTCATGGATATTTTCTACACAAATAGTGATTCAATTAAAACTTTGTTGTATGTTTTTATGTCAAGTTTTATTTTCCTTTAACATATGGATGGTGCATGCTCATTGCGCCAAGTGTATTCACTGTATTTTGAACCTTCGTTAATAAATTATTTTGGGATATGTGTTTGGAAACCAACTCTTATCTCTTTCTCCTAAAAAATTTACTAAATCACAAGTGATCCAAGTAAGATAGTTGTAAGTAGTGAAATCATTCAAGGATATGGCCTGTAAATATAGATTTATGATAAAGAAACCAATGTAAACATGCTAGAACATTATTTTTACCGTGATGGATAGTAGATTCCTACCAACAAGAGATGTAGGATTTTGGAACACATTGAGTCAATATCACTGATTGAGTAGTGTGAGGATCAATATTCCAAAAATATAATGTACCATAGGGTATAATAAATGGTTATACGATATTATTAATTTAATGATTACATTCCATACATATACTGAACTATTATATTAATGCAATTGATTTCTATAAAATGTTTTATATAAAATTGATATTTAATCAAATTTTTATATTTATAAAATCTCCCTTGATATGGAATGGATTTTTTTGTTAAATATTGGTTAATCCAATTCCATAATTTTTTAATATATATTGAATTTATTATTTGTTTTATTATAGTGTAATTTATTATATAACAATTATTTTGACCAAATGGGCATTAAATATAACTCTATATATTTAACATTGGGAGTTTTATACTTTCTTCTGTTAGGTATGAGAAAAAATAAATATAACCATGTAATGGTGGGGGATTTTCATGATCCTTGGGATTTATAGTGACTGAGGTGACTGGTGGATATTTGATCCACTTATTTAATGTGTTTATCTTGGAGTTTAATATATGATGAAATGGTTTCTTTGGATAATTTATCATTTGGGTATTATTTTGAATATTTTTTCATATAAATGCTTCGTTTGTAGAGTTTATCATAACAATTGTTATTATTTATCTTCACCTTGTTTATGGAACAAATCACTACTGCATGATTCTTGTATGATCCCTAGTGCGAGATTCCAACATGTGGGGATCAGGAACCACTTTTTGGATATGTGAGTTTCAGCTTTAGTATTAGGGTACCTGGATATTTTGAATGGTTCATGAAACAATGATTCCAATAGTGGAGTGGTGATCAGAAGGACAATGATTCCAATAGCTTTTCGGCGTGAGTAAGGGGCACCTAGTGTGTCTGGAATTTTCATTAGTCAGGTAATAGAACTAGGAGGAAAATATGGGCAGTCTAATAAAATTAATTCTCACGAGAGGATTACATGTATGGATGAGGTGCCAATAGTTAGGGGTGAGCTAATAAACTCTCAAGGGGAGGTGTTAAGCCCTACCAACAAACAGGAAAAAAAGAGAATAGAAAAGGTATGTCCTAATGTACAACCATAAGTAGAGGGGACATAAGTGCATCTTGGAAAGGATGTCCCATATTCCAAGGAAGACAATGGTTGGATATTAGTGAGATCCAAAAAGAAGATGATGCAAGTTGGAGGTGTTAAATTAAGTCAGGTGATGGATAATATTTCTTCTCCTTGAATGTTTTTTATTAATGGTAGAGAGATTGATGAAGTTAATACTTCGACTTCTAATTGGGAAGCAGATGTCCTTGTTGAAGGTTTTTTTTCACTCAGGCAGGCATAAAGGGAAAAAACTCTCTCGGGATAATGGGGACTTTCCATCACCTGAAAATAAGAAGACCAAGAAAAGGAAAGACTATTCCTACCTTCATAAACCATTGTTGACTAAAGAAGCGAGAAGGAAGGGAATTTCTCTAGGGGCCACGAGACAATGTTTTGAGGGAAATATTACATTAGAATCTCTCTTAGACTCCATCCCCTCATAGGTGGGTGCATCTTTGGGTGATCAGAAGGGAGATACTGTGAGACCCATTGTACTTAATGGCAAGATAATAGCAGCGTTCAGTAAATTCAGGAAGGCTATAAAAGAAGAGATCAATAGGTCAAGACATGGGAATGATGCCTTGACAATGGAGGATTGGGAGAGACTCGAGCATGGGAGTTTTCCATAGAATCTCAGCCTAGAACAGATGGTGTGGTACACATCTCAACTTGATGTCTTGTTCTGGGATTTTGTTTCTCTGGTTGATATGGAATCATTCCGGGAGTTGATAGATTTTTTTGCAATCCAGTTAGAGGGGTTTGTCACCTCACACCGAGATACCGACATCAAAGAATTAGCATGGAAGTACTGGGCTGATCTTTCTAGTCAACCAATCCAGTGAGGTATGCATTTCTATTGGTCTTCTGTTTTTTTGCTGTAGTGGCTTGTTTATTTTGATAGGTATAACGATTTACCCTAAGTGGGATCTTTTTTAAATGAAATAAAAATTAAATTTTTAGATTAATTAAAATGACCTAAAAACATGTATAAATCCAATTTATGGCCATATATAGACCTTATGTCATCTAATATTCAAATTGGACTCATTTTGGTGCCATTTGTATTGAATAAAAAATTTATATACATTAATATTTTGATAAATTCCAATTTTTTGTCCCCCTCCCTTATAAAAGAACATCATAACTCTTCTTTTATTCACATTTAAAGAACAGATTATATCCACAAATAACTACAAAAAGACAGTCCTAAAATTCATCCATATGATATAATAATATTTATCATATCAAAAATACATCCTTGTAAAAATTAAGGTGTAATACAAATGATGTTATCCAATAAAAAGTTATAACTATTGACTGATTTCATTCATTTTATTTCAACTTATACCTCATTGCATTCTATTTTAACTATAATGATATAAAATAATTGGAATATAAATTAAATTTACATGTTATGATTTCAATAGATTATAATTTATTCATATTCTTCGATGTCAAATTTGAAATACAATCATAATTTTTTCATATGTGAAGACTACCACCACATGAAGCGATGTATTGATTTTTACATAAAAACCATTAATGGATATTTACTATGATAGATATAATGATTTTATATGATATTTATGAATGATTTATTTATCTGAAATTATATATTAAAATAAAAAGTCAAACCATTCAGTCCATTAGAAAATAATTAAATTGTTGTTTTGTGTGTGTGGACTACCACATCCACAAAGTGGTAAAATTCATTTTTTATTTCCAGATTATGTGGAAAGAAGTAGGGATAAATTTAATGAAAATATATGATATTTATTATATTATAAGGATTTTTTAAAAGAAAATTATTATTTAACATTCATTGGATCCATCCATCGAAATGTCGAAACATCACTCATGCATACGTACAGACTACCCTCTCAACAATGTGATGTAAAACAATTTTCTACCCCTCTTTATATGAACAATTATTAATTTCCATATTATGAATTAATAATATTCTTTTGTAATTATTAATATTCTATAGATGAGTAAACCATGACCTTGGTGAAAATACTACAACCATCAAACCGAAAAATGCATAGGAAATTGACCAGCTTTCACATGAATGTATATTTTAAAGAAGAATTATTCATAATAGGATAATTTGAAATTATAAAGGAATAGTAAATATTATGTTATAAACGAATATGGTTATTTCATAAATTTATAATTAATATAATTTTATTATTCTTGATATTTTCTTTTGTATATTGAAATATGATACATGATATAAGAGTTTATGGGACAATATCATTTATTTTGGGGTATTTATAGGAAACATTTATATTAAGAGAAATTCTATGGTTCTTAATAAATAAAACTAAATATTTTTATCATCCAATTTTTTTACTTCGTTATGAGTTACTGGTAATATTTTTCTTACATTGGGTACATAAAATTATTGAGAAGATGTTTTTTAATGAAAATGACATTTTCTTCCTATCTAGTCATCAATAAATTTTTACATATACATGCTCTTAAAAAAATTAAATTTTTACCTATACATTAAATGATTTAAAAAATACATTGAGAATAAATTTTATTTTATATATATTGTTTTAAATAGTATAATTTTGTGGGAAAATTTCTAAAATAAGTTTTTTTTTTATTTTATAATTGTGAAATAAATGTTCACTGTTAATGTATAAATATGAATATATTTTACCTCTTTCATAAACATTTATTTCATTGAGGATTCATTTAATTGTTTCATTGGTTATTTTTCATTAAAATAATTTTTTCAGTATTATACGAATTTTAAGGTCAAACATTATCAAAATAAATCGATTTTTTTTAGAATTTTTTAAATGTTATTTTAAAGGTCTTTTAGATCTCTGTCAACGTAATATAATTATTATTATACATAATTAGGGATATAATCACAGGATACCATCAAAATTCATTTTATTAATATATCTTGATACTAATAATTTAATTTTGATTATATGAGATCTTTTACTATCCCACATATTAATTATGCTATAATGTATTCATTATGAAACTAATTTATTTTCCATAGATTATTATATGATGAAAAAATGAAATATTTATGAAACCCATTTCGGTTACATGGGATATTATATTATTATATGATGAATGTTTTATGATATTGTGGAAAACATTAGCATGATTTTCATTTTGTGACCGGTGTACCTAAAAATATATAGACATCCAATGTATTATTTAATGATGGATATATCATGATATAATAAGGACTATAATGATGATTGAAATTAGTTTAGTAGGCTAATTTATACAATATGGCAGTCTTGCTAGCAATCCTTGAGTAAGGAAATGATTTAATGGAGAGTGATCCCAATCCTCTATGATAGACTTTGTCGGGATCCACGACTAACGAAATAATTTTTAATTCATATGTGAATAACAAAAAACTATGTATTATGCTTATGATATGTCCTCATTGATCATGATGGATTATTTATCATTCCAAACACTTATGAATTATGAATTTTGTTATGAAAAATCTGTATTCCAGGATTCAGGACTAATGATATTTATCTGATAGGGTGTGAATTTTTATAGTTATAATTGTTTTCTCATACCAATATTCTTATCTTCTTCTCACTTATGATTGTGGATTTATATGGAATAAATATTACTGTTTCTCATGCTTTCGCTGGGGCGCGTATATGTCCCGTTTGAAGGAGGATGTGTCGTTGTTACCCCGCATTCCCACTTTCTAAACGCGGGAGGCATCCATCGCTTATTCATGGACATTTTATACGTGATAAAATCTGGATGAGGAGATATTTGTTCCTCTTTCCATGGATTCCTCCTTAGAAGTCGTTACCTAGTCCGGGTCTCCCTCATCGATTAAGACGTTGTTTGTGAAGCACTTCCCAGTGCCTTGTCTTTATGGGATAGTTAATTATGCTTCTACTTTCCGGACATTCCATGGGGTCCGGTGAGGGAAAAATCAATCAGTCAGAGGGAGTAGTAAAATTAAAAAAAACACCGATGTGTTGTGATGCTAGAACATTGATGAATCTGGGTTTCTTCCCCTTATGATAGGGCTTCTTGAGGGTGCGAAGGCCCGAGGTGTCCCACGTCGAGTTCAGGTAATTATATTCCATGTTCATGCATCCTAGGTTTTCTTCATCTTCCAATGTTTAACACAAGGAATTCCGCAGTTTTAACATCTAAATGACATGGATCGTACATATCAAAACACTGACTTGAGTGGATATGATGGGTGCAACCCCAGTTGGGAATGCTGATGTTGGGGATAACACATGGTTAGTATCCCAATTCACTCCTGGAAAATAGACCTATCCGCATGGGTTTCCCCAAAAACATGGGGATAGATACCCCTATACCCACAGTTTTCGAAAAGCATGGGTATAGGTGACTTTTCAAGACCTATACCCACAGTTTTCCAAAACTGTAGGTATATGGTGGTTTATCCCCATGGTTTTGGAAAACCATGGGGATTGGTCCTGAAAAGTGACCTAAACACACATTTTTCAAAAAACGTGGTTATAGGGGTCCCTATCCCCATGGTTTTTGGGAAAACTGTGGGGATAGGTCTGGGATAAAATACCTACACCCACAGTTATGAAAAACCGTGGGTATAGGTTTCCCGTGTGTGCGCGGGAAAGTTTTTTTTCCATGGGAAGGAATTTTTTTTTGCGGGAATCCAATACCCACAGTTCTTGCCTCTATACCCAATGTTTTTATAACTATATTTATCTTAATATATATATATATACATATAAGTGATGTTAGGGTAGTGGTTAGACGCAGTGTTTGTAGCGAAGAGGTTGCCGGATCGAAACGCGGTGCCGACATTATTTTAGGACATATACCAACGGTTTTGAAACCGTGGGTAAAATCCATTGACACCGTGGAAATTGGCTATGTTTCAGTGACACGGTGGATGGACACCTATACCCACTGTTTTGGAAAACCGTGGGTATAGGCTGGGGACCTATACTGACGTTGTTCCAGCCCACGGTTCCCAAAACCGTGGGTATAGGCTATACCCATGGTTTTGGGGGCTATACACACAATTTTGAATAGTGGGTATAGGTCGTTAGTCCATTAGTGATCACTTCTAGGAGCAGTGGGAATGTGGGTGGAATAACCTTAATTGAATGTGGAAGCCTGGGTAATAATAAGGATGGAAACAGATTATTGAGACTAGATGGAGAGTGAGATAGAACCGATGAGAGGGAGATGGTAAGGTCGGACTTGAGCGTCAAATAGACCTCCTATATATCCCAGTGGAAGGAAATCAATGTGCTCATAGTTTGATGAGGCGATGGGAAACCTGATAGGTGTCCCATGAGAATGGACGCAAAGATGGGACCAAGAGGAAGATGAAACTCTTGGTTGGGACATGACCTTCCCAAAACACATAGGCTCAAGGGAGAAACTAGTATCAGACATGGGTGATGAGACTGAACACTAGGGAGGCTTCTTACATAACTTTCCTTAGTATAGATAAAAGTATATGTACTTCAGATTGGGGGGAATAGAATCAGGGTGTACAAAGAGGACAATGACTCGATGATATATTGGGGATTATGCGTGGTTAGAAACACTGTTTGGTATGATGCTCGAGTGGTGGAATAGATATGTGGGTCCCAATAATGGGGACTATGACGACTTACTATCAATTGCAGACTATAACGGCTTACCGCTAGATGGGGCCAAAACAATAGCTTACAATCGATTTGGTAACAACAGCTTACCATCGAAAAGGGGCATAAAATTTAACATCGTGATGGATGAGGGTGGACCAACATGAAGTGGTCATAACTGATGAAGTTGTTGGGGTTGAACCACAGGGAGGCTTTCTATGTACCTTTCATTGGTAAGTATCAAAGTCTATGTATTTTAGAATGGGGAGTGGTCGAGACTGATGGTTGTTGGGCATGAACTTTAGAAAGGCTTCTTATGTAACCTATGTTGGAATGGTTCAAAGTCATCATAGTTTGGATGGTTTGGATAACCAATGTGAAATGGGTCAAAACAACTTCTTGTATTGGGATTGAACCTCGGGGAGGAATCATATGTACCATCCCTTGCCAAGGATCCACGTCTACATAGTTCCAGAATGGGGTTGGTGAACCGATGTGAAGTGGTCGGGACGAGTAGGTGTTTGGATTTAACCTTAGGAAGGATTCTTACATACCATGCCTTGGCAAGGATCAAAGTCTGCATAGTTCTGGAATGGTTGGGGATTAAATGCTAAGGCGGACCAAAGAGGATGTCATGGTCAATGCTAACTCTAATCCCAATCTAGTAATGCTTGGTGTGAGATACGAGAGGCAATGAAGACCTGACGATCACGTCCCGAAAGGTGCGTCTGTGGGAAGTGGAGTGGGGAATACACATGGGTAATGTCCCAAAGAGGAAACAAGGTCTTACTCATGGTTAGTGACCCAAGGAGATGGATATTGTGACATACTCCAAGATAGAGGCCTGATGGGGATGAACCATAGAGGGAGAAGGGATGAGATGACGAAGGTCCATGTGCCCATTTCTCTTCATTCTGATCGGTACCGAATAAGAAAGAGGAGTAGGGGTATTATCTACTGTGAGAAATGCTAGGGGCTTACACCAAGGTGGTTTCCATTTCCTGTAGGTAGGTTCCACTCTAGCAAAGAAGATCTCATTGCATGTGAGGAAGATATCACTCCGGTGGAGGTGATCGGTCATAGAGATTGTCTGATATGGGCACCCCAGGTATGATACATGGGGAGAAAATACAATATAACATCATGTGTTGTGGATGTTGGTGCTTGTAATTTTATCATCATGTAGTTCTGATGAGGTAGGTTCACTCCACACCCCTAGGACATACATAAATGATACCTGCCCACCCATGGGGAAGGGAAGGTATCAGAAATTCCGTGGTGAGGTGGTGTCATGTAGTGATCCCCTGAGGGGTTCACGTAAGTGTGGCTAAGATAAGAAGCAATATTCATTAACGTGCATATGCGAAGAAGCACAAGGCTGAGCAACACAATCTGGGGAAACACACAAGATATTTCAAAATCAACTCGTACGATCCTATAGGGTCATACGAAAAAGGGGATTGCGGAGTAAAGGGGCTCATAAGAAGAGGCCTCGTGAAGCTCTAGTGCTCTATGTAGTGGAGGGGCTTCATGAAGGGGAATTCTTATCAATGTGAGCTATCCTTCTCTAGACATAGGGTAGTTTCTCATAGGGATGGTGCTTCGCGAAGTAGAAAGGCTTTCGCGGAGCAGAGCTTCCAGAAGAATGGGTTCCCTATGAGGCATAGAACTATGAAGAAATGTGATTTGTGAAGCATAGTGACCCAGTATTAGCATAGGATGTACAGGTTCATAAAGGGTACTTCATAAAAAATGATTTCTCTATGAATACATGAGTCCCCTTGGTTATCCTCTTTCTTCGTGATGGCCTATGGGCTCCGCCATGTCCATTATTTTTGAAAAGGGGTTTAATTTAATCCATGGGAATGGAACTTCACAATACTAAAGTACCTTAAAGACCTCATTTTTCTCAGAGTAGATATGGCTTTGAAATTTGGGATCTAAGAAGGATAAAGGTCATAAGATTAGTCCTTTGGGATTTAGGGGATCTCGATATTTATAGTCAAAGGGCGACATGAAGCAGCGATTACTCAACGCAATTCTACATGGCGCTTTGTCATAACCAAAGGGCCTCCCGCCTCCTCACTCCAAAGAGACTTTGAAATCGTCTTCCAGATCGTGGAGCCCCAAACTTGTTTTCACCGTGGAATCATTGCAAACTTCTTTCGGATCATAGATCCTACTGCCTATTTCCTCCACAGAGGCTCCACAAACGTCTTTCCGATCACGGAGCTTCCTTCCTCTTTTCTTCATGGACGCTTCGCAAACATCATGTGGATTATAGAGCCCCCTAACATTATCCTCCGTGTAGGATTCACAATCATGGCGGCTCGACACTAGTTTTGGTGCTGTGGGGATCTATAAATTGGCTTCGTGAGGCAGCCTCTTCTGGGTTAGTTTTTCTTTGTGCTTTCATTTTTCCACTTCACAAATTTTGGCACCAATATATTCCCCCTCTAATATTTGTATCCAAAGTGAAAATGAGGGTTTTTTTCTGATGGTCAATCACCAAAATTTTTAGGCCCGTCACCAAAGTAGGCTCGTGAAGAAGGGTATCGATGCAAAGAGGTCACGTGCGGGGTTGAGAGAGCCGTGAATCTCACCATGGCTGGATGCGCTGTGAAACATAAGGGGTCAAAGCCTATAAATAGGGGATGCTGACCTCCCTTTTTTTATTTCTGACTTCTATGTTTTGTTGATTCTGCTCTTGATTTGCGAAGCTCTATGTTCTTTGCAATTGCTATACATGAATTTGGCCTTTTTTCTTCATAGCGCAAAGAGAGTCCTTCGACTCCGTTAGTGTGCGATTTGTAGCATGCGTCTACGAAGTCCATAGAAGATATATTTGATCCCTCTATACAATCGAGCATCATAATTAATGGATTAAGATCATGCTTCACGGTCCAAGAGAAAATTTTCAAAAACCCTAGACTAAATGGATCATCAGGAAGCTTCCAAGTGGGACCATGCAGATACATCCCATAGATAGGAGATGTAATATATCTTGGGTACCATGTAAGTCATTGGAATCTATTCAATTCATGATTTTCTTGTGGAACTGATATCAGAGAGCGATAAGAACGAACCACTCTTCAAAATACTACCTTTGTATGGATTTTGTCTGATGGATGATGTCCTCATCCAGAAAGCAAGGTGGGACGGACCAGGTAACTAACTCAGGAGCACTCCATGCCAGCACCAGTGGTTTAGGGTGGCTGATAGGCACACTTGGGACTACTTCAATTCAGTTAATTTTGGATGCCAATACAACCATGCGAATGACGCTGATGGGAGGGTGATGAAGCCAGAGACGTATCCTCCATTATACCACACTATCCTGAAGGTGACCTTAGGGAACATGGATAAGGGATGGTAAAATGAGTGGGATCTTCACCAAGGTGGAAATTTTACAGATGATTGGGACTGGGCCTACCGGGTAGGAGCCTCATGCGACAAGATCGGGGCATAGATGGGGCCAGTGGACCTGTACGAGGCAGCATGTGCCTACCAATTCCATATCTACCTGCCAAAACAATTGATGCTAGAGCTACTAAGAAGATGGTTTTCAACGACCAACAATATCCATTTACACCATAGAGAGGTCGACATCAGTCCTTAGGACCTACATCAGATCTCGGGGCTCCTGATATTGGGGGCGATATATGATGATTTTCTCCCCGTTGTTATTTCATGGGAGGACCTGGAGAAAATGCCACCACTAGAAAGGGAATTGATGGCCCTGGTTCCGAGGGAGGAAAAACAGTCAGTGAGGGGTGTCAATTTCAAATGGTGGTTCAAGCAGTTTCTGAATTTCCTTGAAAATGGGAATTTCCTTGTGATTCCTCGGACTTTCCCAAAGGGGGGACAACGAGGAAAGGAGAACTCATACTAGCGGCTCTTGGAGGACAGCTAGTGGAAAACATGGAGATTCAGTGTCAGCAAAAAGCACTGACCAGTGGATAGGTTGGCTGCATTCATATATATGCTTATCTGTGTTTCGATCTAACCGATGAGGAACACAAACATGGGCTTGCGACTGAGCACATTTATCATAGTTTCCATGTTGGAGATAGGTAGATGGGTCAACCTTGAGATCCTGATGCTCTCCAAGTTGTAGAATATGTTTTGGAACATCACTGAGGGGAATAAGCCACAGAGGACATGCAGGCAGTTCTACCTTATATACGGTTGGATACCAGAGCATGTCAGGAATATCTACGAATATCCAAACCCCATTTCCCCTCTAGAATAAAATTTTTCCCATCAATTTTGGACGTTGTAGGGAGTTTTTCGACCAAGATATCCCCGTAGTTGTTGCTGAACCGGGTCTAGAAGGCAAATGAGTTCAATTTCTTCCAATTCTCATAGAAAATAGGACTCTTCACTTATGATTGTTGGGGAATGGAAGAGCATTAGTCCTACCTCTTGGCATTTCATGGTGGATTCTTGGTGGCACGGTTTGACCATGAGTCCCTCGGTGATTAGTACACCCCACACCGTTTTGCGAGGTAATTTCAGTACACACAGCAGCTAACCCCACCTGTCTATTTGGGGGTGAGCAATGAGGATTCATGCGTGTGATGATGAATATGTGGCTCATGTTCACATGGAAATATGGGAATATTTTGAATGAGTTTCCTCTGAACACAACCATCATCGGTCAGGTGAAGGAATATGACAAGAGTTGTGATATGACATACCTGGGGGAGATGCTGATGTAGCAGACCATCCAGGCCAGTTAGGGGTTGCCTCCCCAACCTTGGGTTTGAGGCTGAAAGGCGACGGGGACATCTCGTGGTGGAGGGGATGTTATTGTGGTGAGACATGCACCGATCGAGCAGTCGGAGGCAGCAGCAGACATGATGATTTTGAAATAATAGAGCCATCCTGAGGGGAGGCTGCCCAGGGTGTTCTGCAGGATAGCCACCTAAGCTCCGGGAAAGCGGTTGTGACACCAAGACATGCTGGATAATGATGTCTTACTGGATTCCTGGTGAATATGGTGTGTTAACCGAAAATTCACAATCCATCTAAGAAGTGGAAACACCTTATCTAACTATGAATGGATTTTCTACAGATCAGTCATGTCATGGCCTGATTTGCAGTATCCCAAGCAGAGGGGGAGCAATACCTGGCCGAGATGGAGGACTTTGTGCACTCCTGGGGTGCTCCATTTCCAATGATAGATCGTGTTAAATTATTGTTGGATCGATTGAACCCTCTGTAGTTTTTGGTTGTTGAATTAAGGGACTGCTTCCCTCTGTCGAAAGAATCTGATGAGTCCTACTGGGGGGAGGAGGCCGGTAGAGGGAGCCCTCTGGGGGAGGGCGAGGTCGGCGATTCAGACCCAGAGTTAAAAGAGATTGTAGAGGACCTTGAAGTAAAATCCTAAATGAATTCCATGGAGTCTTCATCCAGGTCGTCTAAAACTTTTCAACTAATATTTGAATTGTGAAGGAGGTCCTTATATGCAAAACTCACTCCCGCCCAGTAGTAGATGCAACTGCGGGGCCATCAGAATCTATATCCATGGCTCTGGTGATAACTGCATTTAGCGGGGCTGGGACACCCAGGTTGGTAATTCCAGACTTTTTGGACATCCCAACAATATATGTATGGTCTCACCATAGGGACCCAACAACAACAACCTAGGAAAGAGACTGATTATTTGTTCTCTATAAGTCTCTTTTATGGAATTCACGACTTTCACCCATTGATCAATTTTACTAACGTCTGTGCACTTTTTCTATGAATAGTTATTCAAATTTCATGGGTTTCCTTGGAAAGGTGGGAAGGAACTCCTAGTTGTGCCTTTCCCAGGGGAACGTCGGTTGTTTTGAAGTCGGATACCCAAACTGACAAAGCTATGGCACTCCTGATCACTGGTGGGACCATTATCAAGAAATATCTCTAGATCATTGAGGTGGGATCTGATGATGAGGATTCGTCAAACAACACAGGTCATAACATCCCCGATCAGACAACAGATGAAGACCCTACTAACGAGTTCTTGGGGGCATTTCCCACATACAAACCTACTAACCCCGCGGATCTGGATGAGATGAACTCTAAGGAGGAGGATAGAAAATTTTCCCATCACCAGTCAGGGATGTTGATTAAGTACATCATCAATGAGACTCCTCAAGTAATATAGATAGACCAGATGGGGAGGCATCAGTCCCAGATGCGTGAAATTTTTGTTCGGGGAGTGGATTCCCAGAGTCCTCACATGCTCATTCTAGATCTTATGTAAGAGAAGATTCGGGAATATAACTATGGCCTTGGTGTGGGTTGGATGCAGATAAAAGCGGTGAACATCATGTGGCTCGATGATTCTGAAATGAGATTCAATGGCTGCAGGTCTAGGTAGATGAGCATCTTTATTTCTTCAATGTAAAATCATATCCTATATCGCGGATTAAGGCCCAGCTGGTAGAGGTCGAAGAATGGATGAAGCAAGCCTCCAACAAGATGGCTATCATCTAGAGCGATGAGGAGTGTTCCTAGATTTCGGCTGATGAAATACGCCCCATTTCCACCGAAGATGAGTGGGAACTTAACATGATACAATTAATTCTAGACGACACAAGCCAGAGAGTGGTTGATTTGCAACGCTCTATTGAAGTGGTCAACTCGTCTGTTGGAGGGGTCGATACTTGGGTGTTGTAATGAAAGTAACTTTTAAACGTACATTCATGATTTGATTATTTAGGTTTTATGCATGCATGAGTTCCATTATTCGTTTTAGCCTACTAAATATCCATCACATTAATGAAATATTTGGTGATCTATCCCTAAGCTCAGGTGGGTCGGGCCCGACGGGAGAAATAAGGGATAACCACATTGATATTCCACCCGAATGAGAGAGTGTTGACCAAGATTTGGACATCCAGGGCTTGAATAACCGTTCCTAATATCCGATAAGAAAGAGAAGGGCCTGACTAGAGAATGAATGTCTCTAAACAGTCGAATTTCAATTTTCCTAATGTGCTCTATTGCACGAGTGGGGTAACTCAAAGGGCATTAGAATTAATCCAAATAGAGTGGAGTGGAAAATTTGATTCACGATGCCAAAAATTTGGAACACTATAGGGACGATGTGATAATTAAAGTTAACTATTGACCATGTTAAAAAAATGGTATCCTTATCATGGTATCCTAAAAATTGGTATAACAAATGAGGGTCATCCGCTGACCATGTTCGAAACACAGAGCCCGACTCAAAATTTAATTCATAAGTCATTCAAAATGTTATCCTGGGATAGTAGGACAACCATAGACCAAGCATACATATTGTTAGGGGGATTTTTTAGACACTAAAGAGGAAGGGGGTCCAAATAAGGGCACGTAATGTGTTGAAGGTGAAGTGATGGGTTGTTCGAACGGAGTCCAACAATCTTGAAATTATGACACTGTGGTGATAACATAATAGTTGGGTGCATCAGTCATATCCAATATCAAACAACCTGTATGACCTCTCTAGTGAGGACCAATAATTCCTTCTGATTTTATTTCATACAAAAGAGTATGATAGACTTTTAGTTCAACAACATACAGTGTGGATGATGCACATAAATTCAAGGTTAAAATGCCCATACCATGATTAGTGCCTAGGGTCAAGAAGGGTTAATGACCCTTTGGCTAGGCTTGAGGTGAGGGGCCTGAACGTTTCTACATATCCCATATAGATTAGAATCAATCAAAACGTAGTTCTTACGCACGGTTTGGTATATGGCCAATGTTGGAAAGGAGAATCCTCTCTGGCGAGGAAGTCGACGCATCCCATACCTAGACTGGGGAATCCTAAATTTGTTTAGTGTATGATCACAGTATAATATCATGAATTGAAGACAAAATTATCCAACAAGGAAATATGTGGTGCAGTACATATCCCGACGTGAATGAGGGACATAAGGGTCCACACCACACCACATAATCTCGGGGGAGATCTTAAGTCAAGATACCGAAGGTGACTGTTGGACTTATCCCGAGACGATTTGTCTCTGCAATCCTATGTATCTCATGATGATGGTAATCAATCCACACATAGTTCCAGAACTGGAAAAGTGATGCACCATTTACCAGGATGAAAATATTGTGCGGTCTGGTCCACACAACAAAATAAGTCGGATTTGATAGAACATGTTTTTCATTTAGAATTGATGTGTGTGTTTTTTGTGAAGCGATAAACCTAGGACCAAGAATCCTAGTATTACTACAGGAATCAAGCCACATGTAGGCATTGAAAAATGGCATGGTGTATTTACAATACACAACATGATTCCACCTCAAGGGAGGACATTACAATGTTGTGCCGTTTTTTGTCATGCATATAGGATGATAATGTCATATTTTATTGTCGATTGATAAGACCATCCCCTATATAGGTGGGGGGAATACTATACATGGCATGGTAAATAATACCCAACATGATTGAGGTTGAGTTCCACATCACAACATGAAGGATTCTAGGGATGAAACCTCAGGCCGAGGGGCCAGAAGTGTTAATGACTCTTAGGCTAGGCCTGAGGTGAAATTCCTAGGCATCACTACATATCTCATACAGATGATAATCAAGCCAAACATAGTTATGAGGGTGTAGTTTAACATATTTCGAGATGAAAGGCATGAGAGACTAGCTACAAAAAGGGAAGTACATGGTGTATCTATTGCAGCCCCAATGTGAATAAGGATGTAAGTCCTTACGCCACAACACACAATTCGATGAAATCCAGGGCCACAAGGCCGAACAAAAGTGGTTATTAGTAGAACCTGAGATGGACCCAAAGACGAAATTTTTAGGCTTTCCAACATATCCTAAGATCATGGGAATTAAGATATATGTATTTTCGTGCTATGATTCTTACGATGTACAGAATGGATGTAGAAGGAGATCTTAGTTTAAGGTCTTAGAGCTCAGACCCTAGAGAAGTGGAACTGTTCCAAGTGAGTGCAGACCTTGATCTGATCCCTAATCCCATATGCGTTAAAATCAGTGTGGGAAACAAGGGTGGAATGTTCATTGAAACATATTGATTACACATGAAGGGGAAATCAATGTGGAGCCCCAAATGACACCTTACCATGGCTTTTCCATAATAACGGGAAAATGCGCATTGAGGGATAACACCCACAGCGTCGAAATTCCCCTTGGACATGATGGAGTAAAAAATTATGTGAATCATGTAAAAGAAATTTAGGGATAATGGGGTTGGTGTGATGATGGAGGATAACTATTGACCATGTTTGAAAACAGTATCCATATCATGTGACCTGATATGGGATCAACAAAAGAGCATCAACTGATGACCATATTCACTACATGGGACTTTTATCAGTTTCTCATTTGAAACCCCCATGGACATTGTCTTGAAATGGTTGGAGATCCTTTGGTCTAAGAATCCTTTCCTTCTGGGGGTCCTTTAATATGTGAACAATGATGAAAGCCAAAATTAAGGGGAACACGAATCCTGAATAATGGGCAAGATCATGTCTATATGGAGTCTGACACTCTATGTACTAAACTAGTGTACTCTTGGTCCCACTAGTGAAATTCCAAATAGATTAAAGGGACCCAACCAAGAAGAAGATGACTCTAAAAGGGGCGAAAATGGCTCTCAGAAGAAATAGGTACATGGCATGACTGTTACAAACCCAACGTGAATGAGGACATAAGCCCATACCACACATTATACCCTTCCCCTAGAAGGACTCGGGCCAAGGGGCACGGATGATTAGGAGGTTCCTATGAGATTGGGATGGACCCGAACACTAAATTTTTGGGTTGTCCTATGTATCCCATAAGAATGGAAATCAAGCCACGCGTTGTTCTGGAGAATGTTGTGCAGTTTTACATAATGCGGCAAGGACACAGATAAGGGAAAGGTATCTCAATGGGAGATGTGTATGGAATAATGATTAACTGGATTTAAATGAGAACATAAGCATATAAAACATCATACTATCTCGAATGTGAACTTGGACCAGGGGGAGAAAGGGGGTGAGGGACTTGAGATTGGATGTTCTGGCCAGTTTGTAGTTTAACGTCTTGCAATGAAGACAATTGAGATCTTGGTATATGGTCATAGAGGTCGGACCTTAAACACGTAACCCTGCATGCCGGTAATGCGTTCAAAAATTCTTAATCCCACATGAGTAATGCTCGGTGTGGGAAAAAAGGAATTGGACTTTTCTATCCCAAACATATAGGGCTATGACAGGTGGACTCACACTCTTAGCTGAAGCAGACTGGCGTTTGAATAGATATCGTGAAATAATGAACCACAACACCCCAAATTATTTGGGACATATGGGGGTGGTGAAAACGATGAAGGATTGCTTTTGACCACATTCAAAAAACTACATCCATATCATGTGACCTGAAATGGGAACAAAAAATGTGTATCGACGACTGACCATATTTGCAACACGAGACTCATATTAATTTATCATTTGAGGTCCTCAAGGGAGTTGGCCTGAAATGATAGGAGATCCCTTAGGCTAATTATTTGTACAGTTTAGGGGACCTTTTGGATTTGAATGATGATGATCTCCCATGTTAAGGGAGTGTGTGAAGCATAAATGTGCTTGTGCAATTTAATGTCATGCAGGATGGTGAAAGTGGTGGATATCTCTAGGGAGAGGGAAGTATGGTGAGGTCATGAAGAACCCGACGCAAAAGATGGAAAAAGCCAAAATCACACAATATTTTCTGACCCAAGAGAAGATCTTGATGTTGGGGGGGGGGTCGATAGAAAAAATGTATGGGCATTCCTATGTATCCTAATAGGATGTGAATCAATCCATACATAGTTCTTAAAGGCCTTGCAATTTAGCGGTGTGAATAAGGACGTGGGAGAATAGATGAATGAGGAAATGCACATGGTGCGATCATCATAACCCCGACACGTGTGGGTCCAAACAAGCCTACAAATCACTATATGGGATTCTCCATGAGAACTAAAACTAGGGGAATAGTCAAAGCGATTCTGAGGGTTGGACTCAAGACAAGGGCTCTGAGAATTCCTACTTATCCAATTAGGATGGAAATCAAGCCATGCATAGTTCTTGAAATGATGTTTAATGTATTGCGGGATGACATGCAGTTTAATTTCATGTTGGACATAATAGTTTATGGTCATGTAGTACCAGATACAGTTTAACATCATGCAGGATGACATACAGTTTAATGTCATGCGGGACAACACTGTTTAAGGTCATGTGGGACCAGATATTGTTTAACGTCCTATGAGACAACCTACAGTTTAATGTCATATAGTACATAACATTTTCAGGTCATGTAGGAACCGATATAGTTTAATGTCCCACTGGATGACATATTGTTTAATTTCATGTGGGACATAATAGTTTATGGTCATGTAGGACCCGATACAGTTTAACATCCTGCGTGACGACATACAGTTAAATGTCATGAAGGACATAACAATTTAATTTCATGTAGGACCCCATATAGTTTAATGTCATGTGGGATGAAATTTAGTTTAATTTCATGCAAGAAATAATATTTTATTGTCATGTGGAACCCCATATAGTTTAATGTCTTTCTGAACAACATAGATTTTAATGTCTTGCGAGACAAAACAGTTTAAGGTCATGTAGGACCCGATACGGTTTAACGTCCTGCGGGACGACATACAGTTTATTGTCACGTGAGACATAACAGTTTATGGTCATGTAGAACCCCATTTTCTCATGAAAATTATTTCTTGAGTAACATGGCATTGGTTGGAGGAGTTATACGCTCACCATCCATGGTAACTAGGGAGTTTAAAACATTAGGGTAATCCTTGTGAATAATGTATGGTCCTTCCCATTTGGGCTCTAGTTTTAGTGAGTTCCGTCCTGGTATCATCGATGTTATTAGAGATAAAAACATGTAAACTTTTAAGAAAGAGTGGAGGAAAACATTCTTATAGAATGATCTAGCTATTTGGTTTTGATGCCTTTCTAGATTGTGCAGGAACCGACATGAACCTCATTCATGACTTGAGAAATCTCAGCTCCTTGAATGAAATGGAGGAGAACCCCATCAATCCTGCCCTTGTTGGGGATTTTCTCAAGAAGAGGACCACTCTGTAGGGTAAACTACAGTGTGTGGCATCAAATTCACTTCTGCTCGTCTCAATCTGCTGGAAGATAACATTTTTGGAGGTACTCGACAGAGGCGGTTTTCCAGTAAGAATCTACCTAAATCACTGAATCTGGGGGACCTGGATTTCCTGATGTGGAGGTGTCGGCAATAAGGTGGCCTACATGTGGTATTTCATCATCATCTGGGGTGTCATGGGTGATGACTCTCTGGTGTACCATATGGATAATCAAATCATCATGTCCAGGATTGGCAAGTGATTCAACAAGGATGGAAAAGGCCTAAACTCAACCATTCTAGGATTGAGGGACTTGAGTAACATCTGGACGAGATGGGAAATGGGCCATCAAGTTGAGGGTTCATTACAATAGTGGTATGAGCTCTGGAATTCTGACAACATAGTCTTAATTGACCTACTTGATGACTAGTTCGATGTCCCCTTTCACATGAAAGAGGGAAACATCAATCTCAAGGGCCATATCAAGGCCAGCGATGAAAGCCTAGTATCCTTCCTCATTTTTGGTATATCCATATGACAACAAGAAAGAATATGGCAGAACAGCTTGTGCTGGAGTGATGAAGATGATAACCAGGCCTACTTTGTTGAGCCTGGGTTCATTGAACCTTCTGTTGGTAGGGCTCTAAGAAGCACCATCAAAGTGAATTTTCCAACATGGAATGGCTTGGTCTATCGAGACGATTTCCTCATCTGGAAAATAAAGGTCCGTAGACTGGTTTGTAGAAGCTGTATGGGTAGCAATGATATCTACCAATGCATTCCCCTTAATAGCCTTCTTAGGTACAAACCTGATGTCACACTGCTGAAGGATTACTGTCCACCAAGCTAAATATTCAATCAGCATGGGGTTGTTCAGGATGTACTTCGGTGGATCCACTCAGAACACTAGTTTTTCTTTTTTATTATACATGTGATGCCGTAATTTCTATACTGAAAATATCAGTGCAAAGTAGCTATTCTCGATATGCGAGTATCTAGTCTCTCTATCGAGGAGCATGCGACTGAGATAGTATAAACTATTCACTATTCTCTCGTAGTTCTTCTCTGTGAGAAGGGAGCCTATAGATTATTCCAGGGAGGTCAAATAAAGGACTAGTGACTTTTTGGAGACAAGAAGGGTGTTAATTTATAACCTATAAGGTGTGAATTTTAATAGTTATAGTCATTTTATCATTCCATTATTCTTATATTATTCTCCCTTATGATCATTGATTTATATAGATTATATATTACTATTTCCCACACTTTCATCGGGGCATGCATCTGTCCCTTTCAGAGGATGATCCACAACTGTTCCCCCGCATTCCTGTTTTCAAAAGGCAGGTGATATCTATCGTTTATTAAGGGAAGTTTTCTCCATGATAGAAGTAAGAAGTTGGGATGTCAGTTACTCCTTCCATGTTTTCATCCTTAGAGATTTTTACATTTTCTGGGACTCCCTCATAGATTGAGACATTTTTATTGATTATCTTTGTAGTGCCATGTCTTCATGGATGCTGGTTAATTATGTTGCTTCTATCATGAGATTCCAAGGGGTCTGTTTAGGGCAGCAAACTTCCTTTAGGGAAGTAGTTAGGTTGGAAATCATCGGCGTGTCTGGACACTGCAACACTATTGCATTTGGGTTTGTTCCCCTTATGGTAGGTCTTCCAGAGGTTGCGGAGGTCCGAGGAATCCCATGTCGAGTGTGGGGAATTATATGCCTTGGTAATGTCTCTGGGGGACAAGAGATGTGGGTCCCAATAAAAGGGAATATGATGGCTTATTATCAATGGTAGACTACAATTTCTTACCACTGGATGGAGCCAAAACAACACCTTTTTGTCGATTGGGGAACAACATCTTACCATCGAAATGAGGAATACAATTTAATGCCATATGAGACAAGGGTGGACCGATGGGAAGTGTTCGGGACTGATGAAGGTGTTGGCCTTGATCCTTAGGGAGGATTTTTATGCTCCTTGTCTTAGCAAGGATCATTTTCTTTGTAGTTCAGAATGGGGAATGGTCGGGACTGATGGTTTTTGGGCTTGATCCTTAGAGAGGCCTCCAACGTACCTTTCCATAGAAAGGATCAACATTAGTGTAGTTCAGATAGTGTGGTGAAATGACATGATGGGGGTCAGAACTACTGGTAGTGTTGGGATTGAACCTCGGGGAGGCTTCTTATGTACCTTTCCATGGCAAAGATCAATGTTCGTGTAGTTCGGGAATAGGGCCGGTGAACGGATGTGAAGTGGTCGAGACCAATAGGTGTTGGGAATGAATCTCATTGAGGATTCCTATGCAGGTTGTGTTGTCAAGGATCAAAGTCTGTGTAGTTTTGCAATAATTGGGGCCTATATGCTACGGTGGCCAAGAGAGGATGTGATGGTTGATGCTTACTCTAAGCCCATGTGAGTCATGCTCAGTGTGAGAAACAAGAGGCAGCAATGTCACGATTATCATGTCGTGAAAGGTGCATCTATGGGAAGTGGAGTGTGGATTACACTTGGTTAGCAGCCCAAATAAAAAATAGGGGCTTACATGTGGTTTTCAGCCCTGTGAGATGGAGATTGGGACTTACTCTAAGATGGAGGCACGATGGTGAAAAAGCTTAAAGGGAGAGGGATTGGATAAATAAGGTCCATGTTCTCATCTAACCCCTTATTCGTTGGAACAAAATAAGAAAGGAGGAGTAGGGGTACTATCTCCTGCAAGAAATGCTAGGGGATTACATGAAGGTGGTTTTCCTTCCCAGTGGACAGGCATCGCTCAAGAAAAGATTATCTCATTCCACGCGAGGAAGATCTCACTCCCATGGAGATGAGTGGATGTAAAGAATGTTCTAGATGAGGCACCCTGTGTATAATTCCTGGGGCAAGGTTACAATTTAACATCATGTTATGAGGAAGATGGTGCTTGTATGTTTAACGTCATGCAGCATGGAAGAGGTGGTTCACTCCACACCCCTAGGACTTACATAATTGATACCCACCCACCCATAGGGAAGAGAAGGCATTGCAATTCCATGGTGAGGGGGTTTGATGGTGTGATCCATTGAGGGGTCCACGTTTGGGAGCTTGTGTGAAGAAGAAATTTTCATTATCATGACCATGAAAAGAAGTATAAGACTATGCAATGAAACATGGGTAACCACCCCAGGGACATTGAAATCACAACATACGAACCTAGAGCATAATTTGGAAAAGGGGAGGCAGAGAAAAAGGCCCACAGGAAGAGGCTTTCTGATGATCTGGTTCTCCATGTAGTAGAGGGGCTTCATGAAGGGGTAGGATTCGCGATGTGAGGTGGCCTAGCTTAGGCATAAGGAAGAGGTTCATATGGATGGTGATTTGTGATGTAGAAAGGATTTCACATAGTATGGATTAATGAAGCAAGGGTGCCCTGTGAGTTATAGCAATGCGAAGCAATGTGCTTCACGAAGCATGGTGTCCCTCCCATAGCATTGGGTGTACATGTTCATAGAGGGTACATCACGAAGAATGAGTGCTCTGCGAAGACCTGAGTCCCCTTGGGGATCCCATTCCTTCATAGAGGCCCGTGGGCTCCATGAAGGGAATCCCTATTCATAGAGGGGTTTAATTTAAGCTAATGGAAAGGCACTTCGCAATGATCAAGTACATTGAAGAGAAAATTTTTTACTGAGTAGAAATTGTTTTGTGATTTTAGAGCTAAGAAGGCGGAAGGACGGATGATATTTCCTTTGGGCTTGAGGGGAGCCCGATATTTATAGGAAAAAGGCAACATGAAGTTGGGATTTATTAACAAGAATATACAAGGATTATTGTCATAACTGTGGATCGTCCTACATCCTTAATCTGTGGGGGCTTCACAAATATATTTTGGATTGTGGTGCCTCCCACCACTTTGCTATGTGGCGGCTTCCCAAAAATCTTTCAGATCATAGATCCTCCCGCCTCTTTGCTCCACGTTGGCTTCGCATAGATCAGGCTGATCGCAGAGCCTCCCTCCTTTCTGCTCCATTACATATTCACAATCACGGAGGCTCCACGCCGGCCATGGTGTTGCGGGGCTCTGTGAGCTAGCTTCTCCAGGCAGCCTCTCTGGGGTTATTTTCCTCTTTTTGTATTCCTTTTCCTCTTCACATATTTTGGCTCCAATAATTATCATTTTTAAAATTTCATGTAAAACTATCTTAAGATTCCTATCCCAAATTTATAAAAAAATGGTTTTAGGTAGGGTATGAATGATAATTTCAGTATATTGGATGAAAAATTTGGGAGATATTGAGGATCATTCATGAAGTAATATGATTTTCTAGCTAGTCTCCAAAGAAACTAAACTATTATATTCATTAGGAATTTATTATTACGAGATGTATTAAAAATTAAACTAAAATTATGAAATAATTGTGTTCAATATTATTGGGTCACCTCACACACCACTCAATCACCCACCACCGTGGGCATCATTCAAAAAAAATTGAATCATCTTACCATGATCTCACTTAAGCATAGAAATAATATCTAGAATCAATGGGGTTAATAATTATAATGAAAAATCCTTCAAACCCAAATTTCAATACCAATGGAAAATAATTTCATGACACCATGAAATCTCATGGAATCACTACACACATAACACATACATTGTATCTCCTCTCAGGCACCAATCCCATAAGTCAAAGTGGCACCCTTGATTCTCATTTCTAGAAAATTTAAAATACTAAGAAAATCCATCTCTAGAGTTATACTTTATATATAAATTTATTCAACAGTAATGTAAGCCTAATAGAGAATCTATCGGCTCTAATAAAACGAAATCAATTCATGTCTCTTAGAAGTTATAACTCTTTGGGAAAAATCCCTTCTCCAATATTAGATACCATATAGAAATTCACATTCAAAAACACCACACTAATTTTATCATAAATTTATATTTATTTGGAATCAAATTCTATATAATCATCCCACTCTTAAAACTAATATTCATAGACCATCTACATATACGGATACCCAATCATGGAAAATAATCATTTCCACACATATATATAATTTTTTATCCCATAATGATATGTGTAGAGTAATCCAAAGTCATAATGTCGGTTTATATCTAAAGCCTTGATGATATGTTTCAAAAAATAACTTATAGGATGTTGTTGGAACATTATGTAATGATTCCCTCATCACAACCACCGTAAAGGGGTTTATTTGGAATGAATCAAATTATAATTTCATCATAAAATGGTTCATTATACATCCCATACATAGAGGGAACATATATTAATTATCAAGGGGACTCCCATGATGGGTTACACATGAAATTTGATCATTTAGAATATATTATGATTCAACTGAGTAGAATATTAACCAAAAATTATTTTTGGAAAACATGATAAAATATCTTGTTGAAAAATTATGTAATTGAACCTTCTTCACCAATGATATCTATCACACAAAAAACACATGAATTTTATGTGGGACATACATGCCAAACATTATTCAAATATAAATGAATATTTCCAATGGGACCATAAAAAATTCATAAATAGCAATCTAAAATAATAACATCATATTTTAATAAATATATTAGCTTTAACATCCAAAAAATAAGAAGAATAATCCATCATATCTGGTAACAATATATTCTCATAAAAAATAATGTCAAAAAATTGAAGCCTATGGTCTATAAAAGGATAAAAAATTTCATTATTTAATGAATAATATATCAATAAATATTTCGAAAAATAAAAAGATACAATGAAACCACATTTATTGGCCCCAACACTAAACAACATTATAATGCTTGTGCCGATGGAATCATAAGGACCTCATGCATGAATAACCATACTATATGGTCTTTCATATATAAATCATGGTTTGAGGTGTTACCATGAAGAGAATTTAATATCATATTAGAGTAAATAAAAATTTATAAAATAACCAAGGATCATAAATAATAATAAAAAAGGTTATTGTATACGGATGGAGAAAATCATATCAATTCTATATGAAAATGTAAATGAAGAAGCATATAGTCACACATCTGGTCCAGTCACCCAAAAGTCCAATCTCATACAAATAAAATGAATAAAAATGTAGAAGGGTATTTTGGGCCATCATAGAGCCTCTCCTCATTCCTATATCTGGACTCAATTAGTGTAACACCACTCAACCATGAAACACTATGAATCCTACCTACAAGATCCTTTAAAATGTTTCGAATACATGGGTTGAAAAGTTCCATGGACTCCCTAGCTGGGGGTGAGTACAACTCACTATGGATCCACAAATGGGGTCCCAAAAATTACGAGTAAATACAATTTATTCCTGATTTATATGATCATGTCGATAAATAATACATGGATAGAAAATAATATAACCCACTCTCAATGAGTAGGTTATAATGTGACACAGAAGATCCAACATACCTAATTTAGATAATGTTATATGTCACTGATCATAATATCAAAATTATTAACAACTAAAGTGAATACTTAAAAACATCCTAGAAAAAATTATCCTTATATGTAACTTGGTGGTAGACACTATTAGAAAGGAACCATAAAATCTAAAAACTCAAGGATGCACCCAAAACCTACCATAAACAAAAATATCTATAGGGTAATTAGGAGGGTGTACCCAAAAAACTTATAGAAAACAAGTACAATCATCTAAAAACTCATTTTATGATCTCACAACCAACTAGGATACATGTAATTGGTCATCCAAAAAACATAGGCTGTAGACTCTCCCCTAGATGAAAACATACAAATCATCATTAACATAATTGGTGTTTCCAAACACTATTTGGAAGCCTGTGTCATTATCTTATATGATAGAGTCTTTACCACACCGGTTCAATAAATAGATATCATCATCTTTGAAATCAAGGAAAAGAATACAACCTACCAAGAAACACATTTAATTTACACATTATCGGTTCCCTCCTTCCCTAGGACTATCACAAAACATATTCACATCAAGAATAAAATCCCATATCTAAAATAAATAAATTATTACCTAGGTGAGAGACACTTAATCCTTGAACTATATATCTTTACATGACTCTACATCCTCATATCCTTTTAGAAAAACCCTCTACACCATCCTTGTCACACAATCATTTCACGTTGAAACAATCAATATGCTCCCATAACCCATTAACGAGTCCTCTAGGGTTCACCCAATGCATCCAATCCATTCAAAAATATAAAGAGTCACATCCATTACCATTATATGTTATATCAATCAAATTTTACTATCTAACTCACACCTCAATAATCTCATCAAAATCCACACCATATTCATATATCATAATTGGTCTCAATCATTTATGATTATCTAAGTTATCTAACTATAAATCCCTTGTCATAAATGAGATATACGTCCATCTCACGTGTTATAATGAGGACTAATGAACTTACTCTGAAAAAACAAGATCTATAACAGTCACTGGTCTATTCACATCTCATCATGTTTTTTATTAAAACAAAAATCCTCAATTAAACCAATGGAAACCCATACACATATGAGACACAATCATCTAGTGATCATATTCCCACATCACTATTCATCATGCTGATAAACTTAGTGTATCTATAACATCTGAATCCATGATCCTTATGAATTCTCATATAATTCAATTAATACCATTCTTGTAACACATCAATCTTCCCTGGTACGTCTCCCTTTCAGTAATGCAATAGCTTAAATTTTACTCAACTTCGAGATTCTAACACACCGTGACCAATCAAACTAGCTGTTATGAATAGTAATACCTAGTTTTTTAAATTTTATAAATTTTATTTTCCCTAAAGGACTTCAATTTTGAATTTGGAAAATCAAAATTAACTTAGGTTGACTTTTTTGGTATTTTTCTGAAAACTTTCAATTTCTGAGGAATAGTGAAAAACACTACGTTATTGGTTAAAACTGACTTTTATATAAATAATTATTTATTTAATTTAAATTTATTTTATGGAAAAATAGATACATAATACCTATATAAGTTTAATATAATTCATTGGAATCATTTTATAATAAGTTTAGATATATAAATATTTTATAAAACTTTTTTCTGTCTTTTACCCACCATCTAGGAGCATTTGAAAAATTGCATAAAACATAATTTTACTGCTTTTTTGAGTTGAATTTAAAAACACTTAGAGACACAGTTAATATTAGTAAGTAAAATGTGGTTCAATAAGATGAAAATAGTTATTGGTGAATAATAACTTATGAATTTTATTTACCATGGTTAAATGTAATAGGATAATTAAGGGGGAAAACGATATCATAATTACACTAACACATGTTCTAATTCTATTGGATAGGTATAATTAGAACAATAACATCCTTAGGAATAAAATATGATCCTCTTTGGTTCACATTGTTTAGATTAGGACATTTATTATTTTTTTAATGAAGAGTGGAAAGAGTTAAATTCAATGTTTAATAACTAAACCATTTTTAATATAGGATTATACATAAGATAAATTCAACTATAAATATTCATTAAAAATATAAAAATATTTACAAAATAATGGTATATTATTTACAACATTCATACCTTAAATAATTTAATTTATTTATGACACAATGATGATGCAGTAATTACCTTATTAATGAAATATTAAAATAAATGAATTTATAGATATCCATATAAATGTAAAATAAAACTTATAATGAATTTCACTAATTTTCATGGTAAATATGACATGTTACTGTTGGATAAATAAATTTTATTCAATGTAATTATGTTTTTGCGGTTTTAAAAAAATCAAATACTAAATTGTGTGAAAATAGACATAATTGAGTTTGAAAAACAAATAATAAATTATTAATTGATATAATATTCATAAAAATCATGGTATCATCAAAAATAATTAGATAAGGTTATATATATTAATAATGAATCACATGGGGTTCTCCTAGATTGTTATAGTTTGTTTATTATCCATTTAATAGTAAAATACAAAGAGACATGGTAAATGTCAAACAATTTAAATAAGAGTGAAATCTAAAAGATAAGGATAATATGATGATCTAAAACAATATTAAATCTATTGAATGATATTTTTTCGACTCATACCCACCTTAGACTCGAAATAATTAATTTTTGGGCCATTAGAAACCGAAAATTATTTTATTATAAAATAATATTTCAATCATTTCCTAAAGTAACTCTCACCTCTCTTATAAAAGGACACTTCCCCTTATATTAATTTCACACAAACAAATCATTTTAGATCGGCCAAAACCTACCAAAATATCCTCCCAACATTCCACCCTTCATCCCAGAGGCCTTATATTGGTCAGAAACCCAACCTAAGGTGCCCTTTGTATCAAATAAAGAGGAAGAACCTGAAAAAGAGGTAAATATTTCATCACCTATTTCATGTTCTTTTCTTCATCCACTTCCTCTTTATTTGTTTTTTCCATTTTAAAATAATAACTCAAAAATATTCTATATACTGTGATATTATTATAAAAATGGTACAACCATATTTATTATTCTATCCATTATATGAATGACAATGTCACCATACTTGCGTACTTACGGCTTACCGTCTCCATGTCGTGGTGTAGTTTGTTATTCAAACTCATCATTATTTCGCTGGGTATAATAATTTGTATAACTAATTTAAATAATATATATAACATGTAAATGATTCCATATAATTTATATACCATCCAAATACCTACGATTTCACCAGATATATAATGATATTGTCGCTCGTGCGTACGTACGGATTAACGTCTCCACGAACGCGATGAGATTCATTCCCCATCGTAATCATTCAAGAATAATTTTTAGTTAATGATTAAAAATAATATCTAGTAACCTAATATAATTTTTATATAAATAAAATAAATCCAATTCATAATAAACATGGCTTACATAACTGAGCATATAGTGGAAAACAGATCAGTTAACTCCCGAAATGATGATACTACTAAAATATTATTAAAAATAAAATATTAGAGGATCGTATATGATATAATATTTATGTATACAGTTCTTTTATAATTTAATAACAATCATTTAAATCTTATACTGAAATTTAATATACCCTCGACTAAGAAATTGTTCAAGTTAAGGTTTAATTTCACAATCTCTTTATTATTCGAGGTTGTTTTTACATAAGTATCTACTGGGACCTATTTATAATCCACATCCATGTGTTCTTAAAAATTTCACTCAATTTTTTTAATACTTACTATAATTTGAGTTAAATTCAATTGTACCCTTATTTTACCATATATGTTTTTAAAGGAATCTTTTTGTCATTTTCTAAACAAGGTACATTATGAACTTTTCAACAAATTTATAGTTAGAATGTCTTTTTTTAACTTATACTACGGGTGTGGGTATTTTCCTCCATTATATAATCATCGAAGCATTCCATAAGATATTATAAGAATATTTTAAAAATAAATGTTTTCTTTTATAATTATATGACGTTTATATGATTTCAAAATAGATAGAGATATTTCTCTAATTTTTTTTTGATTTCATCTATTCCATCATCCTTTGATGGATTTTAAGCTTGTTTGAAGTTGATTTATTAGGATTCAAAATTTTCATATTGTATTGATGGTTTTGTGATTTTTTTGACTATGGATGTGTGATTTCTACACCATTCACAGTTTATGGATAAAGTATTGACATTTCGTATGCTAGATTTAATACCAATGTATATGTTATGTTTAAACCTTTTCATATGAAGAATGCATTGGACTTAATAAGTTTCGAGTGGAGCCCGCTACAGCTCCATGATGCATATGTAGGTCTCATGAGACAAACTAGTTTCATGGAACAATTATTTGACTAAATATTATTTATAGTCTAAGAATAAGGCCTTGACTATGTTGTTTTGATGTCTGGAATTATGCATTCTATCATTATGAAAGTGTCTATTGATATTGATTATTAAAATAGTAGAATATCCATGTGAATAAGTAAATGAAATTATTTTATTTTCTATTTTCTATGTTATGTAGAAGACTATATTTTAAAGGCTTTTGATTGATTCTTATACACTTCCTTAAAAGTTTATGATTATTTATGACAGTTTCCACTATATTGTTATCCTTAGTTAGCATCTGAGCTCACCCCTTTCTATGTTTTATTTTTTCTATGATGTGAAGAAGTATATTATTGTATACCTACAGTGATAGGATAAGGATACAAGTGTGTTCAAATGTGAACAAAATTTTGTCGATTTTTTTTATTTCATGATGTAATGTAAAACTTATGAATGTATATAGTACTTCAAACGTAACTAAACTGATCGGTATTTCGCAAAATGATTCCTTGTATCTTTCCAATGTTATGTAATAATGCACCAACATTGGGTAACTGTTGTCGGGGTGTTATAGTTGGTTTCAGGGAAAGTTTAGTACAATTCATGTAAACTATATTTAGAAAAACTCTGATTAGGGAACACAACCCTACGATAGACATTGAGGATTAGTATAGAATAACTTCCTAGAATTTTGGTACTAAAGATATTTTTTTAGTTTTACAAGAAATACATCCATGTATGGATACAAGCAGGTAGAGGAGGATGTAGAACAGATGTGCCTAGGTGTAAAACCCAAAAACACTGGTTTGAGCTAGACTCGAATGGGAACTAGTGCATTACAACGAGCCTTGTTGTACCCTTGGATACGACACTCTCGAGGGATATGCTTAGAATAATTATCATTTTCATTACAAACTGTTATTAAGAATTTATGAGTATATACCTTATGAATGAATATATTTTTATGATTGTGGATTATATCAATAAAATGATCAATTTATGTTAAGTGGTTTACATGTTTGTAATTACGTATTGCGATTCATAAACTAATATATTGTATTCCATTGTTTAGAAATTGTGCCTAGTGGAAGGTATGGAAACTGTATCAATTCACATAATCCATGTATGGTTTTCACTCTTACTTAAGAAAATTATGGTGGTGCTAGTGAGACAACTGGTGCTAATCTTCTTATCACCATACTAGGACAACTCCCTCAGATTATGAATAATAAACATAATTGTGTAGGGAACCCTGATCCACAACACAAAGGATTAATGTTATACCGCTTCATGAGGAAAAAACCACCAATATTCAATTGGAGTAAAAATCCATTAGTAGTGGAGGAATGGATAAGTTCCCTATAGAAAATAATTCATGCACTAGGGAGTAGTGAAAGGGAAAAAGTTATAATGGCAGTTTATCGCCTCACGGGAGATGCAGATCTATGGCGGTCATTGATTCCAAACAAAAATGAATATGAAGATATATAAAACATGTAATGGAGGGAGTTTAAAGATGTTATCTTAGAAAAATAATTTCCTCGTGACCATCGAGAAAATATGGAAAGACAATTTCTATGTCTGATGCAAAATGAGGATGAAGATGTCACAAAGTTTGAGTCTATCTTTTCAAAGGTAGAATGTAATGCTGCATATTATATAAATATCCCAAGGAGTAAGATTTTTAAATTCTTTGATGGGTTAGAACCATTTCTTTGGTGAGCATTAGTCTCAGGATCCTTCTTATCATATGTAGATATTTTCTAATGTGCTATCAAGACATGAAAATAACTCTCAAAGTCTAACGAATTTAAATAAATGAAGGAGAAGAAGTGATATTTTGAACACTCTTGAAATGGAAATAAGGGGAATAAGGGAAAATTTGAATATCCATACTGTGGTAAATGTGGGAAGAAACACCCCGGTATATTCCTAAAGGAAATGGGAGTCTGTTAGAAGTGTGGTGAAAATTTTCACCAAGCTCTTGATAGTAATGGGAAGGAGAAGCATGTAAATGTTGATTTCTACAATTTTAGAGAATATGGGTATTATGAAAATGAAGTTCCTATGTGCCAAGTAAAATAACCTCAGAAAAGGCTAAGGGAGGAAGGACAATCTTATGCGATCACTAATACTGAGTTTGAAGCTCCAAAAAATGTTTTGGATAGTAATTTAATGGTTTCCTCCATTTTAGCCAATGAATTATTTGATTTTTTATAATCTAATTGTTTCATATCTTCCAATTTCTCTAAGAAAATTAGATATTTACAATTTGATTTAACAAAGGAGTTGTCTGTCAAAACTCCTAAGGGATGTATCATTACAACAATGTTTTGTGAATCAGTTCCCATTAGGGCATATAAATGTTCTTTATCCACTTATGTCATCAACATACCCTTGATTTATTTTGATATAATCCTTGATATGGATTGGATTTTGATCAATGTTGTGAAAATTTATTTTAAGAAGAAGGTGTTTCTAATTATCGATGATGATAAAGGGTAGCTTATATTTAGAGCTGAAACATCACAATAAAATTCTTATCTAGATCCACCACCACTAGATCTACAAAATTAAATTGTTGGGGAGGATATGAATGAAATAATTATAGGTGATTAAATGATTTTTAGAATATATTACGTACCAATTGTGAAAGAATTTTATGATGGGTTTCAAGAGGATTTACCTGGACATCCTCTAGAATGAGAAATTGTGTTTTCCATTGATTTAATTCCTTGTTCAAGGACTATATAGAAGACCACTTATATAATGGCCATTGTGGAATTAGTGGAACTAATGAAACAACTAGAGGAAATGATTAATTAGTGATTTATTTCCCCTAGTGTTTCTCCATGTTAAGCCCTTGTCTATTTAGTTTAGAAGAAACACAGATCAATTAGGTTGTGCATTGACTACAGGGAGATCAATGCTATAACAATAAAGAACAAGTATCCCCTACCTCACATTTATTATTCTATTTACCAACATCATGGAGCTAAATATTTTTCAAAGAGTAAAATTCTATCTCGATATCATCAGTTTTGTGTGAAAAAAGAACACATTTCGACAACAACATTTCGAACTAGGTATGGGCATTACGAGTTTAGAGTAATGCCTTTTGGATTGACTAATTCACCCTCTGTCTGTATGGATCTAATGAATATAGTTTTTAGGGAATATATTGATACATTTTTATTGGTATTTATTGATGATATATTGGTATACTCCAAAACATATGAAGATCATGAAAATCACATAAGCATTATTCTAAAGACTCTTAAGAGAAATTTATTATATGGGATGTTTAGAATGTGTGAATTTGGGCATCAGGAGGTTTCATTTATTGGCCATATTTTCTCTAAGGATGGAATCTCTATCTATCCATCAAAGACCGAGGCAATACAATAATGGTCAGCAAAGATGATTATAATTGAGGTACATAGTATTATTAGTTTAGTAGGTTATTATTGGTGTTTTGTCTCTAATTTTGCCCGATTTTCTAACCCATTAACCAAGATTACTCATAAAGGGGATAAAATTGATTGGAAAAAGTGTGTGAAGATTGTTTTGAAGAACTGAAGAGAAGATTAGTTAATTATCCTATCTTTACACTACCACCTAGAATGATGGGTTTGTTATTTATAGTGATGCTTCAAAGATAGGACTTGGTTGTGTCCTTATGAATAATGATAGAGTTTTTACCTATACATCAAAATAACTATAAATTCAGGAGAAAAACAATTCCACTCATGATCATTTTGAGTTAGCAGCTATAATGTTTACTCTGAAAATATGGAGACACTATCAATATGGTGAGAAATGTGAGATTTATACTGATCACATGAGTTTTAAGTATATTTCTTCTCAAAATGAACTCAACATGATGAAAATATTATGTCTTGAACTACTCATGGATTATGATTTCACAATACACTACCACCAGGGAAAGGAAAATAAGGTTGCAAATGCTTTGAGTGGAAATGATCATTGAGTTTTGAACAAGATAAGAGTTTAAAGAGATCCTAATTTCATGGATCTAGTATAGATTGATATGGGAATAACCATGTATGGTGAAACATCAATTCTTTTTCAAATGGTTTCTAAACCATATTTACTAGAAAGGATAAAAAGTTCTCAGACTGATGATGAGGTATTTCAAAAGAATATTACAACGGTTAATTATGGGAGATTAAGTGACATTATATATAAAGTCTAATTTTGATATTTGGGAAGTGAATATTTGTTGCTAACACACTTGATCTAAAAATGGGATTTTTAGATGATGCTCATAGCTCCAATTTCTCTATAAACCCTGGGAGCACCAAGATTAATAGATATATGAAGGAACATTTTTTGTCAGACAACATGAAGAGGGAGATTGTTTATTTTGAGACAAGATGTATGGTTTTTCAACAAGTGAAAGCTGGAAGGAAACATCCTGGAGTAGACATGAAACCTCTTCCCATACCTGAGTGTAAATGGGATAATATTATAGTGGACTTTTTCATGGGGCTACCAAAGACTCCTAGAAAGAATGATGCAATATGGGTCATTATTGATCATCTTACTATGTCAGAACATTTTCTTACTATAAGGGAACATTTACCAGTTGAATGTTTGGAAATAATATATAATAATGATGTTGTAAGACTCCATGGTATACCCCTATCAATATTTTTTTGATATTGAACCCCATTTTATCTCAAGATTATGGAAATTTATTCAGAAGGCCCTAGATACTGATCTTCATTTGAGCACATCCTACCACCCTCAGACTAGTGGACAATTAGAACGAACTATTCAAACCATAGAACACATTTTGAGATCTTTCTCACTTGACATTAACAGTATGTAGGATAAATATTTACCTATGGTTGAATTTTATTATAACAATAGCTTCCATTAGAGTATAAAGATGGCACCATTTGAAGCGTTATATGGAAAGTGGTGGCACACACCAACGTGTTGGGATGATGTTGGTGAAAGAAAACTCGTAGGCTCTGAACATGTTGAGGGAACAATGGAAAAGGTAAATATTATCCAAACCAACATCAAATCATCTCAAAGTAGTAAAAAGAGCTTTGCCGAAAACTGAAGGAAGGATTTGAAATTTAAGGTTTGAGATCATGTTTTCTTGAAGTTATCTCTATGGAAGGGTGTTATACATTTTGGTATGAAGGGTAAATTGAGTCCCAGGTATATCAGACCATTTGAAATTCTAGAATTAATTGGAGTTGTATCTTATCGTTTGGTAATTCCTCCAAGTCTCTCCAAAATTCATGATGTGTTCAATGTATCACAATTTTGAAAATACATGCCTGACCCAACTCATGTACAAACCTATGAGGAATATGAACTAGAACTTGATCAATCATACTGTGAAGAGCCTATCAAAATTCTTGATATAAGAGAACATGTTCTGAGAAATCGGACGACTCGTTTGGTGGAAGTTCTATAGAGAAACTATAGGATGGAAGAGGAAACGTTGGAACTAGAGGAACACATGATGACGAACAAAAAAAAATCAATTTGTTCTGTAGTATTATATATATTTTGAGGATGAAATTATTTGAATGAGGGAATAATGTAACACCCCAAGCTTCCACGATATGTTTCACTTTGAATAATGATATAGCTTGCATTGTACGAAACTTCGAGACTCTGACACACCGCGACCAATCAAACTAGCCATTATGAATAGTAATTCCCACTATTTGAAATTTTATAAATATTATTTTTCAAAATGGACTTTATTTTTTAATTCTGAATATTGAAATTAGCTTAGGGTTAATTATTGGTATTTTTTTGAAAACATTCAATGTTTGATGAATAGAGAAAAACAAATACATTATTGGTTAAAACTGTCATTTTATTTAATTAATTATTTATATAATTAAAATTTATTTTAGGAAAATATAGATACATAATACATATATATGGTCAATTTAATTCATTGGAATCATATTATAATAAGTTTAGATGTATAAAAGATTTATTGAACTTTTTACCGTCTTTTACCCACCTCTTAGGAAAATTTTGAAATTTGAATAAAACATAAGTTTACTACTTCTGTGAGTTGAATTTAAAAAATTTGAGACACACAGTTAATATCAGTAATTAAAATTTGGCTCAATAAGATTAAAATAATTTCCGTTTAATAGTAACTTTTGACTTTTATTTACCACGGTTAAAAGTAAATAGAGTAATTAAGAGTAAAAATTATATCATAATTCCCCTAACACAAGTCCTAATTTTATTGGATAAGTATAATTCGAACCAAAACAAGATTAGGAATAAAATATGATCCTATTGGGTCCACATGGATTAGATTAGGAAATTTATTATAATTTTATTTAATGAAGAGTTAAAAGAGTTAAATTGAATGTTTAATAACTAAACCATTTTTAATATAAGGTTATACATAAGATAAATTCAACTATAAATATTCATTAGAAAGATAAAAATATTTCATACATAATAGTATTTTTATTTTTAGTTTTTAGACATTAAATAATTTAATTTATTTATGACACAATCATAATGCAGTAATTACCTTATTAATGAAATGTTAAAATAATTGATATTATAAATATCCATATAAATGTAAATTGAAACTTATGATTAATTCCACTAATTTTCTAGGTTAATATGAAATTTTCTGGTTGGTTAAATAAATTTTATTTGAAGTGATAATGTTTCTATGGTTTTCCAAAAACTCAAATACAAAATAGTGTCAAAATTTACATAATTGTGTTTTTAAATCAAATACTATATTATTAATTGATATAATATTCCAAAAAACCCATGATTCAGCCAAAGGTCTTTTAAAAGGTTATATATATTAATAAGGAACCACATGGGGTTCTCTTGGATTGTTATAGTATGTTTATTAACCATATAATATAAAAATACAATGAGACATGATAAATGTCAAACTATTTAACTAAGACATTAATCTATATGATAAGATTAATATGACAACCTAAACCTGTCTAATACCAATTGGTTGAGTGTTTTTGGACCCATTACCACCTTTTATTCAAAATTATTCATTTTTGAGCCATTAGAAACCAAAAATGATTTTATTATAAAATGATATTTCATGCTTTTCCAAAAGTGACACTCGCCTTTCTTATAAAAATCAACTTCCCCTTATCTTAATTTAACTCCTCCATAACCTTTTAGATCAGCCAAAACCTACCCAAATATCCTCAAAATTCTATTACCTTCATCCTAGAGGCCTTCCTTTGGTCCTAAAGGCAACCTAACGATCCTCTCTGATCAAATCAAAATGAAGAACCCGAAGAAGGGGTAAATATTTCATCACCTCTTTCAAGTTCATTTATTTTTCCACTTCCTATTTCATTGTTATTTCCATTATAAAATAATAAATCCAGAATATTCTATATAATGTGATGATATCATTAAAATGTAACAACCATATTCTCTATTCAATCCATCATATGAATGACAATGTCAATATACATGCATATGTATGACTTACCATCTCCACGTCGTGGTGTAGTTTTTTATTCAATAACTTCATAATTTGGATGGGTATAATAATGAATATAACTGATTAAATAATAAATATAACATGTCAATGATTATTTATATATGATATAACATTCAATTATATATGATTTCACCATCAATATAATGATATTGTCGCGCATGCATACATACTGATTATCGTCTCCACGAACGCGATGAGATTCATTCACCATCGTAATCATTCAAGAATAATTTTCATTTTATGATTAAAAATAATGTCTAATATATTCATATAATTCTGGATATGAATAAAATATGTCCTTTACATAACAAACATGGCTTACATAACTGATCATATAAAGGAATAAAGATCAGTTTACACCCGAAACGATGATACTACTTAAATATTTTTAACAAAGTAATATTAGAGGATCATATATGATATCATATTTAAGTATGTAGTTCTTTTATAAGATAATAAATATGATTTTACTTTTTTGAAGGAGGTTAATGTACCCTTGACCAAGGAAAAGTAAAAGTTAAGGGTTAATTTCACAATCACTTTATTATTCAAGGTTGTTTTTACCAAATATCTACTGGGACCTCTTTATCATCCACATATGTGTTTTCATACAAAGGTAATTCAAAACATTTTTACTATTTATTATACTTTTGGTTAAAGTCATTTATTCCATTATTTGACCATATATGTTTTTATTGAAATCATTCCATCATTTTCCAAACAAGGTACATTGTGACCATTTCGACAAAATTAAGGTTTGAATATCTTTTTTAAACTTATACGGTGGGTGTGGATATTTCATACCATTATATCATCCTAGAAGATTCACGTACAATCCTATAAGAATATTTTCTAAACAAATGTTTTCTTTTATAATTATATAACTTTTAAATGATTTCAAAAGAGAAATAGATATTTATATAATTTTTTTTGATTTCATCTATGTCAAAATCAATTGAATGATATTAAGCTTGTTTGAAGTTTATTTATTTTGATAAAAAAATATATATTGAATTGACAGTTTTGTGATATGTTTGGATATGGATGTGTTATTTGTACACCCTTCATAGTTTATAGATAAAATATTGACATTTAGTATGATATTTTTAGTACGAATATTTATATTATGTTTAAAACTTTTCATATGAGGAATGCATTGGACTTAGTAAGTGACTGCTAGAGCCCACTATAGATCCTCGATGCATCGGTAGTTCACAGGTAAAAAAATATTGTCTTGGATCATGGGCTTGAGAAAATATTATTTGTAGTCTTGTAACAAGTCCTTGACTATGTGGTTATGATGTCTGGAATTATGAATTACTTCATTATGAAAGTGGCTATTGATATTTCATGTGATTATTCGACTAGTAGAATATCAATGTGAATAAGTAAATGGAATTATTTTATTTTATCCTTGCCATATTATTCTGAAGTTTATGTCTAAAAGGATTTTGTTTTAGTCATATTCATTACCTTAAATGTTTATTCTTATTTATGAATCTTTCCGCAATATTGTTATCCTTACTAAGAATCCGAGCTCACCCCTTTCTATGTTTTATTTTTCCCATGAAGCGAAGAATAATTTTATAGTCGATCTACATGGATTGGCTAAAAATATTAGTGTGTTAAAAAGGGGACAAAATGTTGTTTCTGTTTTTATTTCATGATGTAATTTAAATCATATGAATTTATCCAGTACTTCCAAGGCTACTAAACAGATCAGTTTTTCAGGACATGATTCTTTGTATCAAGCTGATGTTATATAATAATTCACCGACTATGGGTAACTGGGGTCACAGTTTTACAATTCATGTATCATTTTTCACATAGGATGTTTTAATTATCCATTACATGACCATCGATGTATGAGAAATCAAGCCATTTCTTGATTGTCTATTATGGCCCTTAAGGAATTGTTCATTTCACAAAAATAATTATAAAAAATAAATTTACATTTGATGGTTTACATCAAAGTAGTTGTAGTACTACACATCACATACACATAAATAGTTCATTTACTTTTGTGAGTTGTTCATGGTACCACCAACAACGAACCATGTCGGGATTCTATCCAACCGGACATCTGACCAGTCCAGAGACAAGGTCTGAAGAGAATTCCGAATCCTTGTGAGCTATAAACTAGTCCCATGGAATCAAAAGAGTAAACAATAGAATGATTTCACCCAATAAAATCAAATGAAACAATAAAATTAAATATAGTTTCCCAGAATAAAAAGAAATACTAAACCGAACATCAATTATATAGAAACTACAAATACATAAATTAAATAAAAAAAAGTTCAAAAAACCCCACACTGAACAGGACATCCAAATTATCCCCATGTAACCTCAAGGGTCACTATCAAATCCATGACCAAGAATCACCGACGTTGATCGATCCCAAGATGGAATTTGAAGCCGATAAAAAAAACAAGAATGTACAAGAGGTGTAAGTAACAGAACATGGTAGGAATTATTGATGAAATATATCCCCAATTAACTTCTTTTATAATTAACTAAACATGATAATCAATATGGAATATCAATATAGAAATGAATGATTCATCCACATAGTTTTCCAATTAAAATTAAATCAAAGTCCATTTTCATTTTTCAATTAGTAGCCACTATATTTAAATGAACGAATAATTAGTACATTAAAGAGAAAGGATGAATGAATGTGTTGAGAATTTTATAAAACTTTTTCCATAGATACTAGAAACCCAATTTATCATTTTTTGAAAGAAATCACACTCTTCAAATCAATATGAACAAACATTATTAATAAACAAAAATAGAAAATATCACATAAGAGTTTCCAACCAATCATCCATCACGTATAAATAAGTTATAATGGACATGGGAGGAACCATAGAGCTAATGAATAATACAAAACATACTAATACAAGTTCAATCATCCTTAAAATAATTTCCCAATCAATGAAATCCACTTTACATAACACACTTTTCCACACAACCCATGGTACAGACTGAGGGGCCCAATCCCATTGAAATAATAACAAATTTCCCACTACTATGGGCCACTATCTAGTTCATAACCTAAATATTGCATGAATCATTATTAGAAAATTTAATATCTATACCTAGTTGACTATGTTAATTTTGAAAAGAAGATGAGTCTATCGATTGTAATCAAGGATGCAATCACATATTTTTTCGCGACGAATCAGATAGAGTGGACCGGCCTGCCCGACTGTCGATCTCACGGCTGGCTGAGCTCTGCTCAATCGCCATGGTCGGGTATGTCGGTCTTCCTTTTGGATCTCCCAATGGTTCCATATCCAACAATACATGGACCTGCTTTCCAAAGTCAGGTGTTCACCAAGTGATTTGGTCGGCAATGCTTAAGAACTCACATTGGTCGAGAGGATGAGAAGTCGGGCACATCGCACCCTTTGGGGGGGATTATTGCCTGTTCTGGGACTCTATTATATATTTAAGATGGGTTCATATGTTCACGAATCATTGGTTTATACCCAGGAATAGTATACATGGATTTCTCATGGTTGTCAATGGTCAGGTGAATGCAGGGATTCAGAATCATTTAGGCCCGAGGTTTACGATCCCATTTTGGATTAATGACTCTGAGGACATTGGACTCACTGAGACAGCACTGGTTTGAAGTCTCATAATTGGGTGATCTGGAATTAATTTTCGTCTAGGGGGGATAGATAAGGACATGAGAATTTGGATCAAACACGTAATACAGGTTTCCTACATATCCTCGTGGGAGGAATTAGAATCCACGTAGTTCAGTAGTGATGTTTAACATCATGCAAGACGAAGGATGGAGCGTACACTCTGAGGTGGAAAAAGATGGTGGGGAATGGCACACTGACACGGTGATGGTCAGGGACAATGGTTTGTTAGGATTGACCCTCGTGGAGGTTTCCTACGTACAATGCCTTGTCATGGAATAAAGTCCACGTAATTCCGGATGGATTGGGGATACAGTTTAAAGTCATGATGGATGGGGGTGAACTGACATGAAGGAGGTCGGAACGACCGGGTGGTGTGATTGAACCTCGAGAAGGCTTCCTGCGTACCATTATTGACATGGATCAAAGTCCACATAGTTCGAGATGGATTGGCGATACTGTTTAACATCATGCGGGATGGGGGTGAACCAACATGAAGGAGATCGGAACAACCGGGTGGTGGGATTGAACCTTAGGGTGGAATCCTACATACCATGCCTTGACATGGATCAATTTCCTTTTAGTTCACATGCGTTTGGGTTCAAGGTCAGTGCTTACTCTAATCCCACGTGATTCATGCTCGGTGTGAGAAACAAGAGGTATAAGAGATCTGACGATCACATCGTGAAAGGTGCATCCGTGGGAATTGGTGTGGGGCTTAAGCATGGAGTGGCCTAGAGAATTGGGGATTGAGACATACTCTTGGATGGAGTCCCTATGGAGAACAATCCTTGAGGGAGAGGTAAAGGATACCCCGGTGTTCATCTCCCCTCTTGGTTCTTGGCACTGGGGAAGTATGGAGGTGAATGGGTGCTGCCTCCTACATTAAAGGAAAGGGTATTACTCTAGGATGGCCGCCCGATCACTCCCAGAAGAGGTGAGAAGTGCTCACCATTGGGGTTGAGGGGAAATGGAAGCGGGGTCCCCCAATCTCGTGAGTGGAGAGGCAGAAAGGGGACTCCGTGTTCGGACCATGCATTACCATGGGAATGTGAACCCAGGAACTCTTCGGAAATCCACAGAAGGGTCGGAGAAACCCATTTTCCATTACTAAACATGGGTTTGTAATCTCAAGGTGGCACGCTGATACGCCTAAAGGTTGCATCATACATATCTGGTGGCTTCGGTGGAGTGCTTGGCCAAGGGCCAATAAATTGGCCAATGAGGGGGTTGCGAACGATCGGTCCGGATTGGAAGGATTTTATCTGACATGGGGACTGGGAACACCGAAGGATTTGGCGGGCCACACGGTTGTATGAGGAGTGGCACCCTTTGCGTAGGGGGTTCTACATGGGTGGAGAAGTCGTCTGCATACCATGGTGGTATGTAGGCTGATAGGCACCCCACGTACCAGGGTGGTACCTGGCTTCGGGTTCAACCCGCGTACGAGGTTGGTACGAGGGGGAGTCCATTCTAGCAGCGGCAACCAAGGGCAATGCCAGTTGGGAGTTCATCGGTCGGGGCTTCAACCACGTAAGAGGGTGTTACGTGGTACGTCGGATCGAGAAAGGGGCATAAACTCTTGGTCTACGGGGAGTTCATCCGCGGAGGGGCCATGGTCTGCGGTCTTATTTTTTTGTTATTTTAAGTTTTTGGTTCACCAAATTGTTATGCATTTTTGGTTCCTTATTAATCTTTTTCCATCTTCATTCCTGTTCTGGTTCGTGAATTGGAACTTCGTTGTTAGCGAAATCTTATGCTTCATCCTCCAAATTCCATCCACCAATCTCTGATCAATCTCTGCCTTTTCTCCCCGTCAATTTCCTTTTATATAGGGGAGGAAATGGGTCTATTGTGTTCATGTGGCACCTTTTGCGGTGGCCCATGATAGAAAACCCAGTTTCCGGATGACTCAGCCTACAATATGCAACTCACGGGCGGTGTTTAATGCACCTCACCCATGAACAAAGTCGGTTCGAGCGGTGCTTCGCGGCCATGTGGGCTTCCCACACTATTCCACGAACGACAGCGGATGGGGCATGGGTCAGCTGGCGCGGTTCACGGTTGGGGTGGTTTGCAATGGCAGACCGGCCTAGTGCCCATCCTGCTTCACGCCTGTAGAGGAACCCCACCTCTGTTCCACGAATGAAAGTGGTCCGCGGAGGGGGTCGCTTTGCAGAATCAGCTGCGTATAGTAAATATTGGACCAGTCTGCAGATCGGTTCATCTTGTGCCAACTTCTCCACATTTATTCCCAATCCCATGAGGTAAATTGGGTAGAATACTCTATTGGATTAAAGGGAATTATCATTCTCCTTTGCATATTTTTCAGGACCCTAAAAATCAACCCCATCGGAATGGGGTCCGATCGGAATGAAGAGGAGACTATTCTGATGTAGAGTTATCCTAAAATGTGAATGGTTTGCGGTAGAGGGGTGGACACGGTAGGGGACCATTCCTATAAATTTTTATGACCTTCCCCTTTTTATTTTACTAGATTCCTCGTGAACACAAAGATTTTACCTTTCATATCCATGTGATTGCTCCTTCGCGAAACTCCTCGTCTGCAAACCAGCTTTCATTTCCGTGAACCATTCCACGTTCACTCCTACATTCACTCATGGACCAACCTCCCTGTCGTGACTTAACACTTTTAATCAATTTAATAATTAAGTTACAATTGACAGCGTAGGAACCTGCTAATCGGGTTTGATGGTCCGTGAACTGATGTATTCCGGACATTGAAAATTTCTTAAGTCTTCTGAACAAAAACATTTAAATCTGGGATTGAGATTCCACAGAGCATCCTGGTTCACGGTTTTCTGGCCAATGCTCCGCATGATATAGTACCACTGACTTGTTCTTTGTAGGGTCCGTTCACAGTATGTAGCCGTCCTAAACCCCCTTTTGAGGCATTCTCTCGGACCTCTTCATGAAGGCTCCATGACGAAGTCCTTTACAATATACATGTTATTTTTGTCTAGGGTTTACTATTCCGAACTAACCATTTTCCTGGTTTTTATAATGCAGAAAGAAAAAATGGTTCCTCCTCGACCTTCACCGAGGCCTGCTTCCGAGCCTCTTCCAACTGGTCCGGAGAGACGTCTTGCTATGATTCATAGAGCTGGAAGCATCAAAGAGGACCCCAGCCATCCAATCATACCCGACGATGGTGTTTTGAAGGAATTACTCTGCTATGGACATCGGGGCTATCCACTATTGAATCGTATTCCTCTTTATGGTATTGGCCTTCAAGAAAATTTCCCTATCCACCCTGTCTTCTCAGGTCTTCTATCCCCTTGTTGTAAGTGTTGTCGAAGTACACTCAAGCGAACCATGCCCAGTCAGGATAGATGATTTCTGATTCCGACCCAAAAGATGCTTTCATTTTAAAATGCTCTATTTGGACTCAAAGAGATCAGTACACTCGGGACTTCTCCCAAGAAACCATCCACATGATTTAACCCTCCTTGATCAACCTTACTCGAGTGGATCATGATGCTAGATGGATTCCCAGGTGGGATCTTTTCTCAAGTGGGATTCTCTCAAATGACTGGGCCTCGACCTTCCCAGTCCATTATCATTGCTGAGAATTTCCTGAGTCAGTGGAAGTGGTCAATCTGTACTCTGTAGTGTGGGATTACTAGTTTTCTGTTTACGAACAATCTTTGATCCTTCCTAACTTGCTCAGTTTTTGGTGTTCAGGCACTATCATTTTCCACATTTCCCATGGTGATGTTGGTATTAACGTATGGGACATCTACCAACTGAGAGTGCTTCTGATCATCAGAAAGATGTATGATGAGTTTTTCGCACCCCTGATGCATGGGACGATGCCAAACAGGTGCATTCATTGGTGAGGGATCTACTGGTTATATCGGAGTGGTCACTGGGTCACCCCTCGCAGGCCTGCTCTCTTATTACCTATAGCACCTAGATATGGTTATTTTAGAAAACCACTGGTCCTCTAATGAAGATCAAGCACCCCAGGAATCATCCTTCTCAACAATCATGAACTATCCTCGGTTCCTACTGGACAGTTCTGAAGGCGGGAGACTACCTTTAATGGGGTTATAAGGTACGCCCCGGTGTGCCGCCTATGATCAGGCTAACAGGTCTTTTCATCATGTTTTTGAATGGGTGACTATACCTATCTCGGGATATCATCCTTGGTGTTGGAGTTTTCACCCTAATGATGGCAGCTGAGCTGGCGGGGGGCCACCCGGTGAATCTAGTCATGCCCACTTTGGATCGCCTTTACAAATTACTGAGCCACATGTAGGAGGGCGGGTCACCCTATCTTCGGAGTGGGCCATTTCAATTATTATATGGCTGGGTAGAGGATTGTTGCTACTGTTATGAGTATCTTCATAACACAGTCATCCCTCTTCCTACCTTTCGGCCTACCCTACATGATATAGCTGGAGTTCGTCTGATGTCCCTCGTCTCTGAAGAAGTCATCAAGCTTCTGAGCGACTTTTCCTAGTTTTCTTTCACTCCCTACCCCACTCCTTCTTACACCGTGGTTGATGACTGTAGGGGGAGCTTACCAGAGTGTTCTTACCTAATTTCACTATGGGATGGGTTTTTACCCGCACGAATTGATGTGGTTTCTCTATGTGAGTTATACGTCCCCATATCGTTTTTCTCGACAGTTTGGACGCATGAAACTCCCGGCTTCCCTTCCGCATACTCAGGTCCAAGGGATACATCTAGCCACTCTCCGTCAATGGTGGTTGATGTTGATGTGGGAGGGATCTGTCAGAAGAATTCTCTTGCCTAAAATAGGAGTGACTGCTAGCCTATCCATGGAATATATGAGAATGCGGATAAAGTATTATCCAGATGGGATCATGGGGGAGGCTATCAGACAATTTCCCAAATTGGGGGTTACTGTGGCTGCTATGCCTACCGCACCTTCCTCTTTAGCTTTGAGGGAGGATCGACTGATGGCTCGCAGATCAAAGCGGCTCTAGGGATCATCTTCTTTCAACCCCTCTACGGCCAAATTTCAGACATGTCCAATCCTTTTGGATATAATTGAGGATTTCCCAGTGACTTAGGGGCCCCATGATGTAATTTTTGAAGCTCCACCATTCGATACCGGACTTACCAGCTCAACTACCAAGATCGAACTAGGGATAGATTCTTCTGACCCTCTAGTCCCGGAGCCATCCTCCAGTGCGTACATGTCCGCACTGGAAGCGATGGCAGACTTCATTCTCGTGCTATCTGGTGAGTATACCAAAGATCCTCATGTCATGGTGGACCACCGAGCAGTGCGAATATGGGTCTGGCCCAGGATCTGTGAGATTTTTTCTGAAACTCCTGTGAATGAGATGGTGACTAAAACTAAAGCCCTTGGGAAAATCATCATAGGCTTGTGGTCAGGTGGGTTCAACTATCGACAACTTCATTTTCTCGCCTGCCAGGTCAACATTTCCCATGGAGAGGCTGCCACTAGTGAACATAAATATGATCACCTCGCTGTCTCTCATTTCAGTATCTGAGCCTTTGAGGAAGATTTGATGAAGCTCCATCAACTGATAGCAGTAGAGGTGAGCTCTCAGAATCAGGTGACCACCCTATCTACCGAGCTGCACAAATGAAAAGCTCGAGCGATGGTGTAGAGGGATCAGCTGTCCTATTTGACTGTTAACATTTAAGCTTCCAGGAAAGGGATCAACGATCGCCAAATGACGATGAGGCATACTCATTTGGTGGCTGATGTTGAGGCCAGGGATAAGGCCGCACTAGAGAAAAAATGCAATAAACATCACCACACAGTTTCTGATCTGATGGAGAGAGAGAGTCAGGATCCTTTGTGATCGTCAGAGCTATTTTTGCATTCTGTTTTACCTCTTTTGTTGCGGAGAAGGAGAGAGTCTGGCTTGTGGACGTCCTCCCAATATTTTTCCAAATAGAATACAATCTACTATCGATCTCCCCTCGCTATAAAATTTGATGGTTACCAGAAAAATTGTTGCATAAATTACAACTCACTGAATTATAATTAATCATAATTTCCGAAAATTATAAAAATATAAACGAGCTCTAATTGTTTCCTGGCCCCTGGGATCCAGTGAGCATAGTTTGACTATTTATGGGGTTTTATAAAAAAACCCCAAAAATGTCTTGCCATTTCTGTTAATACACTAATTTTTCATGGGCCCATTCGGTGTGAACCCAACGAGCATGGCTCCGCTTTTTTTAGGTCTCCCTTTTCAGGTTTTTAGCCTAACGGGATTTGCGCCTCTTTTTGTGACCAGTTTAAAGTCCCACCGACAAGACTATCAGTACTGATGTTTTAGGTCGAACAGATTTGACCAAATATGTTGGGGTGAGGGCCCCGATGAGGTTTGGTTTATTAAAAGATGTCTCAATACCTTTCAGAAACACATGGGGGAAACATGTTTAGATTTGAATAACATGCAAGGAATGTCTCAAGGCACGGGAGCCCTATCGGTGTACAGAAGTAGGAAAGCATTACCCAAGGTAGAATTTCCCTTGGTAGATGGTCCAAGGGTGATCAATATGAATATTCGGTGAAGGCATGGTATTCATAGTTGTGCAAAGGTTTCCTTAAGTTAATGACTCTCCATTTCTGATGGCTTGAGGACTTCATGGAAGTTCGGATTATTGAAACCACCATGGGTGGCTTGGAGAATTATAAAAAACCGCCAGGGGTGGTTTGGAAAGGGTTTGTGACTTCTGAAAGGGTTTGGTAACATCTGTACTAATCAGGAGTGTAGTCAGGAGGCCACTTTCTTATGCATTTAGTTAGCGTGAAGGAAAGCTGGCGTTCGACGTAGTTTAAAGTCATGCAACTGGGCCATTCTTCAAAATGGAACAGCTTCTCCTGGTTCTCGGTAATCTCATCAGATACATTCCACCATATTCAGGTAGGGCTGTGAAAGAGGTTGGTAAACTGATGCTCAGAAGGTTTCTGAATCTCAGGATGGATATGGGGCTCAGAGGCCAAGAGGCGTACGAAGAGAGGCATTGCCTATGGAAATCTTGCCTTTGTTAGACGGGTCAGGGGCTATCAATATGCAGAGCCGCTGGGGGCATGGTATGCATAGTCAGGAAAACGTGTCCTTTGGTCAGAGACTGTATTCTCCGGATAGCTGAGAATGTTTAGGGAAGTTGAGATTCAGGACTTCCAGGGGTGTCTTACAAGGGTTCAGATCCTTCTGGGTATAGAGTGCAATTTATGAGGAGAGGGTGCCTGAATACAAGAGAAAAATCTAGGATAATCTTCTCGGGAATAGGTGAAGTCATTCCTTCTGACACTTGTGTGAGATGGTTGTTTTTCAGGCCTATCCCATGCACTGAGTGATAGAGTAAATCCTACATTCCTGACTGAACCTAAGATAGGTTCGACCATGCAATTTAACGTTATGCCGTAAAGATGACGTTAGTGAAGTTTAACGTCCTGTGGTAAATACAAGGATCATTATTAAAAATATTTTGCAGTTTAACATCGTGCAGTGATGAAAGGGGTCATTTTTAAATCCGTGAAAAGGCTTGCAATTGGAGGCATTTCTCTTGATTCTTAATGCTTGGTCCTTGAAGCTTCACACCATGCCGAAAAGACACGCTTCATGTAGTTTTATCCATCATGATGTAAAGATGTAATTGAAAAGGCCACTCATGATCATAATGTAACTGGGCTTGAATATCTCGTCATGTCCAAGATGTGGAGAGGGGTTGATGGTGTAAATCGTGGTTCTAGGGCTTCTTGGATCAGGAATGATGATATGGGGGTTCTGAGGCCGATGGGGGTACGTGGCTAGGAAGAGTATCACCAGAGGAGATCTTTCCTTTGGTAGATAGGCGAGGGGCTATCAATATACAGAGATAATGAGGGAATGGGTATCCATAGTCATGAAAAGGATTCCACTGGTCGATAACTTTCCGCTTCTTATTGCCATGGATGATTAAGAAAATCCGCGATTGTCTGAGCCACAAAGTCTGTCGTTTCGGAAGGAAATATTTTGACATGTCGAGGATGTTTGTCCTCAGTTGCTATTAAAACGTGAAGAGTTCACCGTGCAAATTTATATTGTGCATGGGGTATATCCTTACTCTATGCAGTTTAACGTTGTGCGGAAAGGATGAAGTACTCTTAGTTTAACGGTCATAGAGTTCGGACCATTGGGTGATTATTTCTACAATTACCCAGAAGGAAACTTAGTTAGGAGGCTCTAGTATACTTTGATCAAGTATGATGTAATTGGGTTGTAAACTATAACTCTGGGGTTTCCCAGATCAGGAGTTACCGTATGGGGGCTCTGAGGCCGGTAGGCATACTGGGCTAGGAAGAGTACCACCTGAGGAAATATTGCATTTGCTAGACGAGCCAAGGGAAATCAATATGCAGGGCCACTAAGGGCATGGTATGCATATCCATGAAGAGGTTTCCATGGTTCGATAACATTCCACTTATAACGTCCATGGTTGATAATAAAAATCCATGATTGCTCACAGTATAGAGTTCGACATCTAGGGATAATGGCTTCTAAGCATACATGAAACATCTTTACCACAATTGTCTGTCGTGTCAAAGTAGCTGAGGCCTGTCATGATGTTTGTAAACATAGTTCTTCATGAGAACCACATGTATATACATAGGCTAACCATGTAGGGATACCCTGGAAACATTTGGATGTGAGAGGGGAATAAAATTGTATACCACTAGTCTATAAATTTTTTGGATCGGGAGACATGATATGGGGACTCTGAGGCCGGTATGCATACATAGGTAGGAAGAGTGTCACCTAAGGAAATCATGTCTTTGGTAGACATGCCATGGGCTATCAATATGCAGAGCTACTGAGGGAATGGTATTCATAGTCAGGAAAAGGTGTCCCTGGTTCGTTACCTATCCACTTCTGATAGCCATGGATTGATTATGATGATCCGCAATTATCCGGGTTGTGGAGTCTGATGTATGGAGAGGATTCATCCAAATGAGCAAGAATTATTTCCATCTCGTTTCACCATATATCTTGGGTGGGTCGCGACAATTTCCGTGCAGTTTGAATGTCATGCGGTAAGGAAGAAGTCCGTGCAGTTTAATGTCATGTGGTGAGGCCGAAGGTGAACTGACATGAAAAGGGGATTTCGTGCAGTTTAACGTCATGTGGTAAGGACGAGAGTTATATATACCAGTGTTTTATTTTATCGTTGGATGGGCTATGAAATAAGATCCAGGTGTCGCTATGTATCACACGAGGGCAGGAATCAAGCCACACGTAGTTCTTTTTGGAGTACACCCTGTACAGGTCTGGTACTTACTCAGGGTGAAGGGTGCAAATTTATTTATCTTATCTGTGCTATATAACATCGTGTGGAAAGAACAAGGAACACACCCCATGTAGGGTTGGTTAGTACATGGGGTAAAATGACATTTTTGACTTTATTTGGGGATGGTTGGGCCATGATAGGTGGTCCTGGCGTCACTACGTATCCTGCAAGGGCAGGAATCAAGCTGTACGTAGTTCTCTGAAATGGGTACACCCCGTGTAGGGTTGGTCCATACACAGGGGGGGATTTTTAATCCTTATTATCCATGCTATTTAACATCGTGTAGTACGGAAGAGGAAGACACCCCATGTAGGGTTGGCCTATACACAGGGAAAAGGGAATTTTTAACATTATTTAGGAATGGCTGGGCCCGGATGGGGGGTCATGGCGTCACTATGTATCTGGAAGGGCATGAATCAAGTCTTATGTAGTTCTCTGAAATGGGTACACCCCGTGTAGGGTTGGTCCATACACGGGGATGGGGGGAGGTCATTTTTAATCTTTCTTATCCATGCAGTTTAACGTCGTGCGGTAAGGACGTGGAATACACCTGTGCAGGGTTGGTCCTTAAATGGGAGAAAAGGGAATTTTTAACATTATTTGGTGATGGCTAGGCCAGGATGGGGGTTCCTGGTGTCACTACATATCCTGTAAGGGTAGGAATCAAGCCGTATGTAGTTCTCTAAAAATTTGTGCAGTTTAACATCGTGCGGTGATGATGAAATACTCTTAGTTTAGGGTCTTATAGTTTGGACCATTGGCACTTGGAAGTTAACATCCTGTAGCTCGTACTAAAACTACTTTTTATTATGCGAAATACTTCTTCAGAAATCTCACATTTGTAGGAGCAGTAGTGAACTGCATGTCCATGGAGATCAGGGCATATGTAGTATTGGAGTAGACCTTTTGTATAACATATGGTCCATCCCACATCGGCTCTAGTTTTTGAGGCTTCTTTCCAGGTATCATTTGGGTCCGGAGGACCAACACCAATTCCCCTTCCATGAAAGACAGAAGACGAACCTTTTTACTGAAGTCTCATGCGATCCGGTTCTGATATACATCTAGATGGTGAAAACTGTGCCACCGCTTCTCATCCAGATGTTCCAATTCACCTATTCGTTTTTCTGAATTCTCATCAATGGATAACTGATTACAAATGGAAACACTGAGCGAGGGAAATTGGTGCTCAATTGGCAGGACCGCTTCTTTTCTCTATACTAATGAGTACGGAGTAGCCCGAGTAGTGGTGCAGATTTTTGATCGATAAGCCCACAATGCATGAAGAAGATTATCTGGCCATGAATTCTTGTATTTGTCCACCATTTTATAGAGATCGTTGGAAAATGTCTTGTTGAAAGCCTCTATCTGTCCGTTGGCCGCTACATGGTAGTGGGATGAGTGGTTAGCCTTGATACCATTTTCTTGGTATAGTTTCTCCAATTCATCAGAGTAGAAATTGGTGCCATTATATGTTAGTATGGTATGAGGGACGCCAAATCTGGTGATGATATTGGTTTTCAAAAAGCTGACAATGTTACTTCCCCCAACATCTTTGAGGGGTACAACTTCTGCCCATTTGGAAAAGAAGTCTGATGTTGTGAGGATATACTTCAGTTGTTTGGCCATGGCCGGAGGATATGGTCCCATGATGTCCATTAACCAGATGTAAAATGGCTAAGAGTACTTGGCTTGATGAAGTAACTCCATGGATTGGTGTATGAAGTTGGCCTGAATTTTGGATGAGTGGAATTTTTCGGTAAAGTGCTCGCAATCTTGTTCCATGGTGGGCGAGCAGTACCCAAGCCTTCGAGCCTGATGGGAAAGCATAGACCTTGACAAATGTGCTCCTAATAATCTGACATGCACTTCAGTCATGATGACAGTGGTTTCTTCTCCATCAATGCATCTGAGGAGGACTCTTTCGACGCCTCATTTGTAAAGGACCTCTTGCTAACCCGTTCATCTGTATAGGACAAAGTTGATTTACCTTCTCCATATTTAATCTATTTTGGCCTTGTCTGATCGGAGTTCTCCCCATTGAAGGTAATTTATAATGGGGGGCATCCAGTCGCTGGTAGGAGCATATGTCTCAGGGACATGACTGACTTCATTGATTTCTTTTGTCATAGTCTGAAAAAATTGAAAGACCATTTGATGATGAGAAATACTGATAACAGTTTCATCCCGGTCTGGGCCAGCTATGGATGTGGCCATATTAGCTAATGCATCAGCCTGGCCATTCTAAGAATGGGGAATATAGATCAATATTGCTTCTATGGAGAATTCCGCCATTAACCCTCAGACATTGTCAAACAGGGGAATCAGCTCCTCCTTTTTAATAGCATAGTCACCATTCACTTGCTTGATGACCAGTTCGGAGTCACCTTTTACCCTAAGGTGTTGTACTTGCGCCTGGAGTGAGAGCTCCAGGCCTGCAATGAGGGCTTGATATTCCACTATTTTTTTGTAAATCCTTCTGATAGGAGGATGGAATATGGAAATACTATCTTTTCTGGGAACACAAGTATTTTCCCCAAACCCACCTTGTTAAATTTGGGATCCTCCATCCTTTTCCCTAATGGGATTTAGGATGCACCGTCGAAGTAAATTTCCCATGTGCGGAGATCCTCTTGAACTGAGAATATGTCTTCATCAAGAAATTAGACATCCAGTATGGTGGTCCCTATCGATGGGTGCTCTACTAGAAAATATGTTAACCCCTAGCCTTTGATGGCTTTCTGAGGCTCAAACTGGATGTCAAACTATTGCGAGACGACTGCCCATCATTATAGGCGCCCGGTCAGCATTGAGCAGCTATGGATGTACTTGAGTTGGTTACTACGTGAGACCAAATGGACTTCATAATGCTGTAGATAATGTCGCAATTTTTTAAATACAAATACCATTTCGAAACAACTCTTCTCTATGTTTTTGTATCGAGTTTCAGTGTCAATCATGATTTGACTGAGGTAATACAGACTGTTTTCACTACAGATGTAATTTTTCTGTGGGAGGAAGGCTCCTAGTGACTACTCTAGGGATGTCACATATAGGATTAGAGGTAATCCTTCAACCGGGGGAATGAGCACTAGCTAGCTCAAGAGTCACTTCTTTATGCTGTCGAACGCCTCTTGGTAATCATCTTTCCATTGGTACGTAACCCACTTTTTCATTAATATGGTAAAGGGTAGACATTTTCCCACGTGTTTGGTTATGAACCTCCTAATGTAAGTCAAGTGTCCTTAGAATCCTCTCAACTCAGTGAGATTGTGGGGAAGTGGCAGGCCCAGAATAGCCTTTGACTTTTTAGGGTCGACTTCGATGCCATGATGGCGCACGGCGAAGCCAAGGTATTTCCCTAATTTAACCTCGAATGATAATTTCAAGGGATTCATCTTTAGGCAATGTTGTCGATGTTTTTTGAAGACATTTTTATGGCCTGATAGGTGATCTGAGCTCTGTCTTGATTTGACCACCAAGTCATCCACGAAACATTCGACGAATCTCCCCAAGAATAGTTTAAATATATGATGCATGGTGCGTCGAAATGTGGCGCTAGTGTTCTTGAGACCAAAGGGAATGACCCTATAATAGAATATTCCTTGAGGGGACCTAATGGCAGTGGATTCTTTGTCTTCTCAGGCCATCCTAATTTGATTATACCTAGAATAATTGTCCATGATGGAGAGAGCCTCATACCCAGTCATTGTGTCGATTAATAACTCAGTAATTGGGACTAGTAAATAATCTTTAGATAAGTGCCTATTGAGATCTCTATAATCAATGCAGACGCAGATTTGTCCATTATTTTTCTTGACGAAGACAACGTTGGCCAACCATATGGGGTACTGGATCTCCCGAATAAAGCCATCTTTAATAAGATTATCGACATAAGACTCTATTTTGGTAGCATGTGAGGGGTTAGTTCTTCTGGTGGATTTTTTATAGCCCCGGTGGTCTTCTGGCAGAACTAAGTGGTGGGTTTCCACTCCGGGATCAAGTCTCGACATTTCTGTGTAATTACAGACATAAACATCCTGGTGTTGCTTCAAGAAATAGGTATATAACTCATGCTCTTCAGGAGACATGGTTGTACTAATGAGGGTGGGCCTTGGGTCTTTTTAAATACCCAGGTTTATTTCCCTAAGCCTGTCGACAGTGGTGGAGATACCTTCCTCAAATTTGGGAGGTTCATCACTGGGATCTTCCTCCTCCTCTTCCCCCACATTCTCATCATCTTGATCTGACGGGGGGAGAATTCCCAGCACGAGCTCTTGGGGTCCAGAGGAGAGACATTGTGGGCATCCTCACTCAAGTATACGACCCCAAATTGAGGTTCAGTGGTTGTTTCCGCATTGTCACGCTCGATTATTATAGCTGAAGTCATGAGGACAGCTGAGTGTGTGTCTGGGATTTAACCCCTACTCTCAACATGGTTGATGGGAAGTATGTAGTCTCCGCCAAGCATCCTGAGGGGGTCATTAAGAACCATTTCTAGACCATTTGGAACAGGGATCTAGTCAATACCATTGAGTGAAGGTTTCTTTTTCTTTTTCTCATAAAATACATTGTCAATGTAGTGTGACTCGGAGGGATCGAAAGGGGCCTTGTCAGTGTGAAATGTCCCACTTTGTCCATTGATGCAATAATTGATACACTGGTGGTAGGATGAAGGAATGACCATGTTCTTATAGAGCCATGACCTTCCATGTAGGGCATTGAATGTAGTGTTCTTCTGGACCAACAGGAATATTTAGTTGGCCACAAGGTCGCAAAAATGGGGTTTTACTTTAATTTTTCCCATTAGATTCTGATCACTCTTTTCTTAACCCAACAGAGTTGTGTATGAGAGGATTAGGGCATCTTCACTCTAGACCAACTTGTGGAGTGTTCGCAGGGGAAAGAAGTTAATTGTAGAGGCGTTATCAATAAAGAATTTGAAGATATCAACATAATTAAGTGTTCCTAACACATATAGTGGTTTGATATGTCCTTGCATGATGGAATCTTCATCCAGATTGGTGAAGGAAATCACCGCATTGCATTAAACCGGGCCAGTCTCCATCTAGTAAATCTCAATGGCAGCTACCTTGACTTGAAACTCCTAGGGGCTGAGCAACGATTCAATAAGAGCATCCCTGATATTGGCTGACAAACACAGGGCATCCATGCTTGACAACATGGTAGCTACTGACGCCGGCTGCTTAAGGATATCATATTTTTTTCTCCAACGGCTGAAGCTTCTCTACTGGTGGGAGATTTTTAGCAGGTAGCTTGGGAGAAGGTGTATGTGACGAGGATGGACCGACCACGTGGTTGAAGGTTGATGGTGTTCCCACATTCTGGGGACTAGGCCCGACAGGTCTATTTGGGGCTACTAGGTGGCTAGACACTTATTCCTCCTCTAATAGATACCACAGAATAACAGGTCCAGAGTGGTCTCTTGTGAAGGTGGAGGGATATTCATTCTCCTGTTGAGTCTGTTGAAGGAATCTCCCACGAGATTCCTCGATATTAACAGTTTTGGCCGGGGTAAAACCATAGGGTTGGTTTCGGCAATGACTGCATCTCCCTAGGTATCCCTTACTTCTGTGATTCCTCCTCTCAGCCCCTTACGCCGGGAACTCGAGTTCGTAACCATACCATTTTTCCGGGAATGATTACATTAGATGGATGACATTGATGGAACCAAATATTAGTTCCTCATCTTGTGACAGTTTAACATGGTCAGTTGTCCCTAATGGTGCCATTTGGGGGGTCGGTGCCTGTGGTGCCACGTTTGAGGGCCTAAAATCAGACAGTGTCGGGGCTAACATTGGCCTTGTTGGGGACTATTTCTCTTGCTCTTGTATCCTCATTTTTTGATTACGCCTGGATGACTGGTTTGTTTAGGGTTGTGAGGCTGATTTTGTCTGCTGGGCGGCATTAGGGGTTGTTGGCGGCAACACTGGATGCTGTAATTGAGCTCGGAGTATGCCCTGAGATCGATAGACAGTCATCTGAGTCATACAGCTATCAAATTTCTACCACTTCTTGATGGCGACTTCCTGCCATCCCTCCCCTTTTTCGGATTCGGTGGTAGAAATGTATGTTACACGTGATGGGGGTCGTCCCAGTTCAACCTGACCGGAGTCTACCATCCTTTGCAGGTGGTACTTGAAGAAGAAGCATTCCTGGATACTGTTCCCCAACATTCGATGGTAGGGAAAATAATCTGGCCTGTCATCGCGGCCAAATTTTTCAGGCATCCATGGATCCAGGAGGTGGAGGAAGTTTTAATTCATTCCGGTGATGAAATAGCCACAGACATTATCCTCTCAAAACGAGTATACTTTGTGTCTTCGCTCTTTGAAGTAATTCTTCTTCGATCCTCTCTGATCATCCCACTTGGGCGGGCTGGCAACTGATATAGAGGGGTCCCTTGACGATTTGGTGGAGGCCTAGATAGTGGAGAAGGCACAAGTGCTGGCTTGAACATGGGAAAGGATGCTTCATCTCTAACTATTCACTTTGCAGGAGCCTGTGAGGCTATTCAGGACTTCATATTGGTTCTCTGCAGGGAGTTGTCAATTCTATGGGCAATGGAAGAGATATTGCGGAAGCCAGTGGTGCAATCCACTGGTATGAGCGGTGTTCCCAGCTCATCTCGAAGGTTATCGATGCATATGGCCAGCATCTCATATTGGGGCATTAGCCTGTTCAGAGAGTAGGTCAGACCCTTCCATATGGCGATGAAATCTGATACCCTCTCATTCTCCCTATGTTTTCAATTAATGAGGTCGTTGACGGTTTTCTTATGCAGTGTTGAGCTGAAGTGTAACAAGAAGTGTTGTTAAAGCTTTTTGATGACTGGGATGGCAGATTCGTATACTAGACGAAGGCATATCCTTGCAAGGTCTATACTAAGAATCTGAGTTTGACGGATTCTTTTTGTTTCGGAGTTCCCATCATAGGGTCGCAATAAGACATGTATTGCATCAAGTGTTGTTCCGGATCACCTAAACCATTGAAAATAGGGAATACAGGGCTACCAAAATTGGGTGGAGGAGGCGTATTTCTCACCCAATCTATGTATGGCTTTCTCGTTAGCTGTAATAGATCACGTCGACATTCCATTTCTTCCAATCGAGTTGTCAATGCCTCAATGGTGTGGGCGAGTCCCTGGTTTAAATCATGTTTGGCTTGGTGTTGGGAGGGTGTAGCCCAAGTCATTGCCTGAGTATTAGGCTTCGCTGGCACCAAGGGTGTGTATGGAGTTTTTGACATGTTCAGAGGGTTCAGATGTACTCACTCTGGTTGCTTACATAGTGGAAGGAAGTCTTGGTATTCACCTGAATCCATGTTCAGGTAGTTGGACGGACCGTGCGCCTCATTGGGTGGGGGCCCTGACCATGCTTCATCTGCCAATGAAAACCTTTGTCCGTGAGGTGCACTTCATGGGAGCGCAAGGTGTGCCTCTTCTTGGGAAGTTCTTTCAATGAGATGGTTCTTCCAGAGTAGCTCAGATTTAAGCCGCCTCAATTATTTCATTTCCTCCTCCTGTCTAGCGAATCTCTCATCGATCGTAAGTGGTACATTTTTATCGAGATAAGGATGCAGGTTAAGAGTAACTGGTCCTTTATTATTATCCTTGTTGGATGCTTTAAACGTAAGCAGAGGAGGTTTAGCTGGATGGGCAGCCCTATTTAGGGCGCCCTCTGGTTCTGGGTGTTCACACCTGATGGTTCGTTGTGAGTCACATCCTGACTAGAACCATCGTCTCCTGACCCATCCAGATTTGCATCATCTCTAGTGTCACCCATGGGGATAGCCTCTATGGAGTTTATGGATTCATATTGCAGGATGGAGGATATTTCATCTTCCAAATATGAAGAGGATCTCCCATGCATTTTATTGGACCTCCTATTCCTGTATCTAGATTGATTTCAGACTCCTTGATGAAGGTTGACGCGGAGAGTTCCTTGATGAGACCATATTGTACGCCTCCCTCTTGAAGGAGATAGTGATTCAAAAGGAGGGTTAGGGCATGAACATTCTCTTCTGATTGTCTACCCTAGATGAGAAAATACTGATCCTCGTGGGGGAGGTTATTGTTGAGTTGGTAAAAATGCCCCCAACCCTGAGGGCTTTGGCTGGCTTTATTCCCTGGATGTGGAATATTTTCCCATTTTTATTGGTCTTATAGGGGAATTTGTTGTTAAAAATGCCCCCATCCCTTCAGGCTGGGGTTGACCCTGGATTGCGGCTGCAACTGCTGCTATCAGTACTTGCCTTATCTTGCATGCCCCCATTTGTGGGTGAACTAGATTTGATCCCAAGTTCACTTGTGAATCAATCCCCTCCGGGGAGGCAATAAATGATTGCTTATTGGCCTCTCTCAGGCGAGAGGCCTATTGTGTGCTTTCGGTGGCCTGATTCAAGAGTGTGTGAATGTCTCATTCCCATTAGGTCTGATGCTTCTGGGACTTACTCAAGGCATGTCTCTTCTCGGTGTGTCGCCTTTCCCAAATTGGGAGACCACTCGATCATTGTCTTGACATGATGACGTTGAAAGATATTACGCCGAACGGTTTCTTCTGGGCAGGGAGTGGAGTGAAATGCAGAGCTCCATGTTCTCCCCATCCTCTGATATGGACTCCCGTCGGAGCGTCACAAATGAGGCGACACAACTGGTGAAGTGCATGGAGGCAGGCTAATTCCATGTTTCTGTTATGCCTCATAGGTCACAGTTGTCGTGCCAAAGGAAGAGCTTCCAGGTCGATGTGATGGAGGAGGTCTCCTATTGTCATTATGTGATCTATATACCCGTCGTAGGGCCGGAATCTTGATTTCATCCAGCAGAGGGTTGTCCATATATTGGATTGGATGTCATGCACACATTCTTCTATACACTTTCTGGGTATGTCGAATTGAGAGGTGGCCTTGGGCCAAAACATAACTAGTATATCATCTCTGGCTAGTAATTTCCTCAGGTTCAACATGTCAGAATACCCCTCCTATAGTGATTCGTTTACTTGGTTATCCCAACTAAGGCGCTCACCAATAGTGTGGTCGGAGGCAGTGGGGTCGGTAGGTGTTGAATTATCATGTGGGAAATTTTGAGGTGGTTCAGAAGATTTACGTTTCCCCAGATTGTCTCTTGATTACAGAAGGGTGTCGTTGGTAACTAGAAAGGAATCTAACATGCTTGATCCCATCCTTTGGAGTGCCTCGTCATATGAGGGATTTTCTATGTTTGATTCGGCTGGGCGAGGACCTTCCTGTCGATATGATATGTCAGTGCAGGGAGGACCTTCGCAATGGCAGCCACAATGGCGAGGACTACCATTACAACAATCGTAGGGAGAGAACCTGCGGGGTGCACCCTAGGGAGGGCCTTCAGAATGTACCGCAACATGGGGAAGGCCTTCCCGTTGTCCAGCATCTAATTAGGGAGGTCCTCCACTATATGTGTTATAATGGTGAGGGATTCCATTACTACTTGACGCCTCACTACATAAAGGACTTTGGCAGTGCATGCCCTGGGGAGGACATCCTTGGTGTGTCGCAACGAGGGGAGGACCTTCAGGCTATGTATAATTGTTATTGGGAGGGCCTTCGCAGCAACTACCATCATGGGGAGGATGACCCTCATGTTTTGACGTTTGATGGGTAACCTCGGGAGGAACGTCAAGAAAAACTGTGATAATGGGAGGACCTTATTGTTTCATGGGGCCATTCCGGGGAGGACCTTCAAAATGGCGGCTGTGATGGCGAGGACTACCACCAAACCTTCTGCAGGGAGAATTTCTACGGGGCACACCATGGGGAGGGCCTTCAAAATGTTCCGCAACGAGTGGAGGGCCTCCTCGTTGCTTGACATCTCTATGGGGAGGACCTCTATTATTAGAGTGGTGAGGACTACCACCGTGATCTGATGTCTGGCTGCGCAAAGTGTCGTTGCAATGTAACCCCTAGGGATGACATTTAGGGTAGGCCACGATAAGGGGATGACCTTCTTGTCATGATGAGACGTCACTGCGGGGAGGTCCTCCGCATTTTCGACTATTATAGAGAGGACTTCTATCAAAATTTGTGGTCCCACGGCAGGGAGAGTGTTTCCAATGTATACACCAGGGAGGACCTTCAGGGTGGACCGTATCATGTAGAGAGCCTTCTTGTTGCTCTATCTTCTGGTCATGCGGAGGGCTTCCATGTCTCAAATAAAAAGAGTAGATCTCGTGATCGATCATTATATGCTCGTAGGGGAGGCCCCCACAGGGGCTCTGGGGAGGACCTTCGGTGCTACTGGTATCAACAATGTGGGGAGGACCTTCATAACACTACTTACACTCCCATAATCTGGTAAAGGTCGGGCAGGGTTTCATGCCTTTGATATGTTCTCAACGGCATTGGGAACCCCATTTTCCAGAAGAGCTGAGTCCTAAACCCCACTATTTATTTTCTAGCTTCCTTCAGCGTGTTCGAGGGGCTTTCTTGCGGGTAGTGGGGACCGTATTTTGATGTAAATGGCCTTCAAATTTGGGTCCCTTTTTAATTGGGTCCTGTGATGCTGTTGGGATATGCCGACAAACATCTTGACTTTTAGTGGGATATATGCCTACTCTGGAGCAGCCACAAAGATGGATGGGTGTCCCCCAGTTGGAACGAGTGAAGTTGCTTGATTCGGTTTCCCTTGTGTCGCGGAATATGGCTGACGACCCTTCTGGGTGGAAGTTGGGATGTAGATCTACTTCAAGGCTGCTACCACGTCTCTTAGATGGGTTGCCTAAATTAGGGAGGCGGGCGCATGGGCACGAGTCCTCGCTGTTTCTACTGATGCAATTACATTATGGAAAGTCTTTAAGATAAGATCTGGGATTGATACTAGCTCCTCCATCATTTCCAAGATATGCAGAGGGACATCTTTTGCAGGAACAGGTATGAAGGCCAATTCCAGTAGCGGAGTAGGAATATCCTACTCCGGTACTCCGGTGGTCAGCTGGTACCAACAATTCTCCTGTGTTGGGGCAGTTGAACGAATATGCGCCTATGCCGAGATATGCTTGTTTATCTTTCCATTTTCCACCACATCGGGATGGAGGACTTTACTTGCATCTGTAGGGAGCTGGCCCTTCATATATTGTTTTCCAACCGTATCAAGTCGGTGGCCTTTGTTGGCAGGTAGAAATGTCTGCCTATTAATTGCCTCCACATCTAGATGGCGGTCTTTATTGATCGCCACCTTATCGGGATGGTAGGTGTTAGGAGAATCTGCTAGGATCTGGTCCTATAGGTGCTGGCTCGCCACCACGTCTTGTTGGTAGGATTCACGACCCTAGACAGGGAGAACTTCCTGCCAGATAGGTGCTGTAGTGTGTGAGCGATGATCTTGATGGAGCTCAGATGGGATGCGCGCCTGGTCGTATGGTGCCACCATGTTTGGATGGAGGACTCAAGAGGAGCGGACATGTGTATGTACCTTATCGCGATACGTCTCTGTGACAGGGAAACAAAGCTCCTCCTCAGGGACAAGGGTGATGACATGTCCCTGGTTGTACGTTTTCGGTCCTCATCAGGCGGACCGAGGGGCCGGAGCTCGGGGAGCGTGGGCCTAATTTTTCAGGGCCACGTCATCCTTGGTGTGAGGATATTGAGTTGCGGCGTCACCACAATGACGTCTTCCGGTGGGGGCCTTGGAGCGGAACCCCCATTCAGTGGTGATGAAGTCCATAGTGTTGACCTCATCCGCCCCCCTAAGATAAGGGAGGTGTGCGTTGTCTCTTTCTAGGGATAGGATTCCAAAATGATTTGAGATGGAAACAGGTGCCATCTGGATCTGCTTTCACAGCCACTGTTGGGCAGGCGGCCGACGAGTCTTGGAGGATTTGAGGGTGTGCATGGCTGACTCCACCGTCGGGAGAGTACCGTTCATGTGGAACTCTCGGATCAATGCATATGAGACCCAGCGTTGAAGACGCTAGGTAGGTGATATGGTCCTTCGTTGGTGAGGATGTCCAATCATTTCATTGTTCTAATTATGTGTTTTTGAGTTCCTCTGTGATGTCATTGGATCGATGGGAGTTTTGAGTGGTACCTGTAAAATATTTTAACAAATACAAACAAAAAATCCATCAAAGTAGCATATCGTGATCCTATATGTAATTATTGACCCTGATTTTCCCTAATTGTGAGTATAAGGGGGTACATAGTGGGGTTTGGTTGAATCCTTCATTCTTGGTTAAAGATTCACGTCGGTTTCACCATTTTTGGTTTCATGAAGAATCAGATGGAGTGGACCGGTCCGCCTGACTGTCGATCTCACAGAGGGCTGAGCTCCGCTCAATCGCTAAGGTCATTTATGTTGGTCTTTATATAAAAACTCTCAACAGTTCCATATCAAACAATACGTGGACCTGCTTTCCAAAGTTAGGAGTTTGCCGGGTGATTTGGCCGTTGATTCTTAAGAACTCACATTGGTCGGGAGGATGGGAAGTCGGGATCATCACACCATTTGGGGGGGGGGATTATTTTCTTTTCTGGGACCCTATGATAGATTTAATACATGTTCATATGTTCGAGAATATTTCATTTATACCCAATCATAGTATCAACGGATTACTCCTGGTTGGAAATGGTCAGCTGAATGTAAGGATTCAGAGTCATTTAGGCCCGAGGTTTACGATCCCTTATTGGATTAAGGACTCCGAGGACTTTCGACTCAATGAGACGACACTGGTTTGAAGCCTCATCACTGGGTGCTCTAGATTTTATTGTCTTCTAGGGGGGATAGATAACGACTTGAGCATTCAGATCAAACTCGTAATATGGTCTTCATACATAACCTCATGGGAGGAATCAGAATCCACGTAGTTCGGTTGTGTTTTTTAACGTCATGCAGGACGAAGGATGGGGCTTATACTATGAGGTGTCCCAAGATGGTGGGGCTTGGCACACCGACATGGTGATGGTCAGGGCCAATATTTTGTTGAGCTTGATCCTCGGGGAGGCCTGCTACGTACCATGCCTTGAAATTGAACCAAGTCTTCGTAGTTCGGGATGGATTGGGGATACTTTTTAATGTCATGTGGGACGGGGGTGAACCGATGTGAAAAAATGTCAGATGACCAGGTGGTTGGATTGAACCTTAGGGAGGCTTCAAACAAAGCATGCCTTAAAATGGATCAAAGTCCTCATAGTTTGTGATGAATTGGGGATTTAGTTTAACGTCATGCAAGTTGGGGGTGAACCGACGTGAAAGAGGTCAGAACGACCTGGTGGTAGGCTTGAACCATAGGGAGGCTTCCTACGTACCATGACTTGAAATGGATTAATGTCCTCGTAGTTCACATGAGGTTGGGGTCAGGGTCAGTGCTTACTCTAAGCCCACGTGAGTAATGTTCAGTGTGAGAAATAATAGGAAGTAGAGACCTGATGATCACGTTGAGAAAGGTGCTTCTATGGGAAGAAGAGTGGGTCTTAAGAATGAAGTGGCCTAGAAAAATGGGGATTGGAACATACTCCAGGATGGAGGCCCGATGGTGACAAAGCCCAAGGGGAGAGGTAAAGGGTACCCCTGTGTCCATCTCCCCTCTTGGTTCATGGCATCGGGGAAGTACAGAGGTGCATGAGTGAAACCTCCAGTAAGAAAGGCTAGGGGATTACACTGGGATACCCTCCTGTTCACTCCCAGTAGAGGGGAGAAGTGCTCACTTCTAGAGTTGAAGGGAAATGGAAGCAGGGTCCTCCATTCTGGTGAGTGGAGAGGAAGAAAGGGAAATTCGGGCTCAGACCCTACATTACCGTGGGAATGTGAACCCCAGAATGCTTTGGGAATCTTCTCAAGGGATGAAGCAACCCCCTTTCCCTCGCATTCCATGGGTATATAAACTCAAGGCGGTGTGGTGATGTGCCTGAAGGTTGCATCATACGGGTTTGATGGATTCGGTGGAGGCCTTGTCTTGAGGCCAAAGAATGGGCCAATGAGGGGGTTGTGAAGGATCAGGTACGATTGGAAGGATTTTATCTCACTTGTTGAATGGGAACACCAAAATATATTGTGGTCCACACGGGTGTATGAGGAGTGGCGCCCATAGTGTGGGGGGTGCTACGCGGCTGGAGAGGTCGTCCGCGTATCAGGGTGGTACATAGACTGATAGACACCCCACATACTAGGGCGGTATGCAGCTTCTGGTTCAGCCTGTGTACCAGGTTGGTACGTTGGGGAGTCCATTCGAGCAGTGGCGACCAAGGGCGACGCCGATCAAGGGTTCGTCAGTCAGGGCTTTGCCCGTGTAGAAGGGTGTTACGCGGTACATCAGATCGAGAAAGGGGCATAAACTCCCTGGTCCGCGGGGAGTGCATCCACGTAGGGGCCATGGTCCTCGTTATTCATCTATTTTTGTTATTTTCAGTTCACGGTTCTCCAAATTGTTATGCGTTTTTAGTTCCATATTTATCTGTTTCCAGCTTCAAACCTATTCTGGTTCACGAATTAGAACTTTGCTGTTTGCGAAATCTAAAGCTCCTTCATCCAAAATCCTTCCACCCGTCTCTTATCGATCTCCCCCTTTTCTCCCCTTCGATATCCTATTATGGAGGGGAGAAAAAGGGGTCTATTGTGGTCATGAATCACCTTTTCCAGAGGCCCATGACTGAAAAACCGGTTTATAGATGACACAGTCAACAATCTGTAACTCACGGTGTGTTGAATGCACCTCACATACGAACCAAGTCGGTTCGAGGGGTGATTCGCGGCCACGCAGGGTTCCTCCTCTATTCTGTGAATGACAGCGCATGTGTCTTGGGCCGGCTGGCGCGGTTCATGGATGGGGTGGTTTTCGAAGGTGGGACGCCCTGACGCCCATCCTACTCCGCGCCCGTGGGGGATCCCCACCTCTATTCCATGAACGACAGCGGTCTGTGGATGGGGGCACTTCACGGAACTGGCTGTGTACTGTCAATATTGGAACAGTCTGCTGACCAGTTCATCTTGTTCCAACTTCTCCACATTTTTTCTCAATCCCATGAAATAAATTGGGTGGAATCCTCTCTTGGATTAAAGGGAATTTTAATTCTACTTTGTGGATTTTTCAGGACCCCAAATGTACACATATAAATATTATTTCACTCCATAGAAATTACCTAGTCATCCAAAGGATCAATCTATTTTCATTCAACTCATAGGTCACAAAGCAGTCCATGCTGATGATCTCCCATTCCATACAATGTAAATGGATCATTGGGATTCCATTTAAGGAAATTGCACCCATTAAATATCTCTATAAATAATTAATGATGATTATCTCATTAGAGTTTCCATATCAATCATTTTCACCAACATTACAAAGATACAAAGGGGATAAAAAAATTCATTAAAAACACATCCTTTTCAATGAACTAAATCACCATTATAAATGGATACAAATACAAAATTTCTTATATCCACAAAACATTTTATATAATTCACTTTTACTAATTCATGTCTTATTTCGAATTCAATCAATTTTTATTAAAATGAAAAATAGAACACTAACCATGGCCACGTTCCAGACCAATTTTTAAGATCCAAAAACACAATTCATTTAAATCCAAAACCACTATGAAAACCCATTAAAGGAACAAAAACCACAATTTCACATGTCACTAATATATTTACAAGGACAAACCGTGCATTAAAATCGAAAAAACACTTGTGAATGTGAACATGTCATTTTATCAAACTCTTCGTGTAAAACAATTAATAAAACAATGTCATTAATAATATAAAAGTGGAGAGATAACTACTTTGAAGACAAAACATGCTTATAAATAATCACACAACACTATCAAACATATAAGGTTTTTTAGAAAATCATTAATCCAATGAATCTTAAATTTAAAAAGTAATGTGAAAGGGAAACCTAACTCAATCTCATGATGCTTCAATAATGAACACCCAAAATCACCCCATGAGTGATCAAAATAAAAATATATATGAAGAGGAACCCTAACTATTCAAAACCCCCAACATAAACCAGGATAAACACAAACCCTAGATCAAAATGTACTCTAAAGAAGACAATATTAACAGTAATTTGGGGGAAATAGGAAGAGAGGGAAGATATTATTAGATTTATCACGAAGATAAAGAGAGAGACCTTGAAGAAATCATAGCTCTGCACCATTAAAAAGAGGAGTAATCTTAATGAACTAGGGGGAAACCCCTAGTGTCACAAAAAGTAGAAGGAATCGAATTGGGGAATTTTTGGTTAATACCCCAAATGTTGTAGAGTTAAAATTTCCTTAAAAAAAATATTAGATCTTTTTATATCACAATGGTTGGCGGCACTATTTAACAAACTATATGAAAACTGTGCACCCCTTACTAGACTCAAATAGAAACCTGCACAGTTTGACCACATGGTTCTTAAACCATGTTTCAACCATGAAGAATGGTATTATCCAAATGTTGTGGCAACCCACATGCTTTAATCATATTTGGAAGAACTGTGTGTGGGATGTGTTCCCTTATCCAGAAGCAGTCCAAGGGTTGTGCATTTTTCTGGAACATTCCAAATGATATAACCAATCCATGCAACAAGATAAGGACACCCCGAAACTAAAAATTTAAAACTGTCACACCATTATCTCAAGATCCATACTGAATGAAAAAAGACAAACTAGAACAAAAAATCAATAAATAGAAACATGTGTGTGGCAATTATACAAACCATTTATTCTTTCCACAACCATAAATCCTCAATATCTTATAATTGATCAAAAAAAGTCTAAGGATTTTGAAATTCACATGATAAAACATCTTGAAAAAAAACACCTCAACAACGACAAAATTGAACATACATAGCTTACCAGAAATAAAACAACAACATAGAACCACTTCCTATAATACAATGGGAACTCAAGACAAAAGCACTAATACCTTGCTTCGAATATGGATTTCGGGAACACATCGATGTGATCCCAACATTCAACCAATCTGGAATTAACTCAATATCAACAACATCAAATAATCAACTTCATACTGAACCAAAACCCTAATAAAACCAAATTGAAACCTCAACATGAGAGGTTGGAATGGGTTCTCCACCATAAGAAAACAATTATCACTGATTATGTACAAAATAAACCACAACCAGCCCTATGGTGGGTCTCCCAACCATAAAAAATATACTAACTTAAATTGATGACACGTTCTAAAATAGAAAACTCAACATGAATCAACACTTAACATTTATACACTGACTATATACCCCCACTGAAATTCCCCTACTGAATGAAGATCAAGATACGTGGAAATTAAACCGTAACCATTAAAACTATTCAAATAACCTTAAACTACATCCATTCTCGTACTCAAGAACAAACAAGAGCATAGTCCCTCACACCCTTTTCATTTATAACTACATGTGAGCATCACTCCGAGGCCTATGGCAGGAGCCCAAATGTTTGAAGCATCTCAAACCTCGCTACCAAGAGCCATAAATATATGATCACCAAGACAATAAATCAAAATAAGAACAAAGTAGAAAAATCTAATATATAATGGAAAAATATTCATAAATTCCAAAAGTAATAACACACTTTCATTAAAATAAGAGTACTCAAAAGGTAAACAATAACCCCTTACTACCCAAACATAAGAGAACACCACCAAGAAAAACTGACCTAGAAAAAGTTAAAATTACAATATAAATATACATTAAATAGATTCCAAACATCACAATACTCCTAATAACTATCTCGACATCACTTACATGCTACACACTAATCGTTTCTTCGCATGTGGCATATGCCCCACCAATAATGATAGGTCTTTGGTGCACATGGAAATGATGAAATCATATTATATAGCTTTCCAAACTGAATAAACAACACAATTCCATTCCCATAAATATAAAACAAAATATATTGTGTCCTTTTCAATCCACCAATAGCTCCAACATGTTCTAGATGCTTCCGTGATAATTTTATATAATTCCCTTCACCGATTCTAGGAATTGAAAGTGGAAGGACTACCTCATTCACCCCTACCAGCATTGCTTCAACATGAATATACATCATTACCAATTATTCAAATTAGGATAGATTGAACTCCTACGCGTTCTACCATAGGCAAGGAGTAATCCCAGTCAAAAAACCTTGAGCCCTTGAGGAATCATTGCAAACATAACTCACATCATATGGACATAGTTCCACAAAACAATTATAAAAATCCAACAACTACCCATCATCCTTCTACAAACAGCACAACTCCATTACCTTTCTTACCATCATCATCATGGACAACTATTGATGGATCAACGAAGCCTCAATGAACTCCCATGTAAACTCTTCTAAGGGTTTTTCAGAGAGAATGACTTCCAGAACATCTAGGGTGAGCCTTGACCCATGAAAGTAGAAAGTGTTACCTTCACAAACATAGGAAATAAATAAGGCTAATGATCCTTTTGATATTTTTTATATACTCATCCACTTAAAGAGGATCTTCATTACCATAAAAGAGATATGGATTTATCATTAAATACATGAGAATAAAATCCTTATATAGATCAACTATAAGTCCTACAAATGGTGAATCAGTCATAGTTACACCTCAAATATTCGTATAATCTCTATGGGAAGAAAACTAGTAATCTAGAAATCTATAATCTTGATCCATAACCCAATCATCATGAACATTCTTCTCACTCAAAAAATTGCAATAGAAACCTTCCAGAAATATAGGGAAAACAATCCACACAACTATTATCAATCAAACATAAAAACATTCTACTTAAACACCAATTCAAAAAGGGAACAAACAAGGCGGTATTTTCAAACTCACCAATGGTATTACTCAGAGTCCCACTAACATGTCCATTCTTATGAAACCCTATTAACCATAAAGATAATTATATAAAGGGAACTCATCCATACATATCATCATCCAACCAATTTCCACAAAAATCCATGTATGTGAGCACCCAAGGTGGTAACATATGTCAAAACAAGACACTCCCATTTTTTCAACTCAAAACATTCCACCCATGTTTTCTCAATATCAATCTCAACCCACATCATAGTAAAAAATTTATAAACTATATTAAAATATAACTACCCACTAATAAAAAAATATTTTTAAAATAAATTCATCAATACATTTTATTCCTATCAAAATCTCATATCATTCCATTATATTCATTTTCAGTTGATTACAATCCCCATTCCACAAAAATATTTTTATTAAAAACTGACTCCTTTTCATTTGAAACATGTTCCAAAATAAACAAGCACTTTTTAAGACATTCTTAAAATATAAAATAAAAATACCACTTTATATTTTCCCAATACAAAACTATTTCAACTTAAAAATCTATTTTTCACAATTATAGTGTAGTATATCCCATAAAAAATCCCCAAATCACAAGGAACACAAAAAAAAACTCAAAAATAGAAACTATTGTCAAATGGTGACATAGACATATGGTTGGCACCAATTTTAGAAACACACCACCATTTCAAAAATAATTCTAGGACTATTTCACTGACTGCACATGGCTTTCTAATCCCTAAAAGCTCCCAGAGACTACTGGACCAACTCCCAATTCATTTTCGAAACACCAAAAAATCCAAAATAACTAAATTGATCAAATAAAACCCAAATTTCTATGGAATCAAAATGATATATTTTAAAAAGTGTAGTCTATATAGTCCCCCAAACTCAGACACTATAATCAAACAGTCCTACTCCTTCTACTATGACATCCCCAACAACATTTGGATTATTTAATGTAAGGTCCTCTAAATACTGACCTCCATTGACTCAATTATGTCATGAACCAAGCCAGAATTTCATCCATCCTGACACCAAAATCAACCCGGGAGATGGACCAAAGGGTGTTCTCATTCCCCATGGGCTAGAAACAAGTACCAGTTCATCAATAGAGTATCCAAGGGAAAAAACATTCCAATAAAAAACTAAAAATGTGGATGTAAAAAAATCATCCCAATATAAATACAATTTCAATACCAAACATCTTTTATACATAAACTCATAATTACAAAACAGAACAGAAATTTTTTATTGAAAATTCCAAACTAAAACATACCTCCAAAACATTTATATGTGGCCTTGAGGGTTACTCTCAAATCCATAACCAACTATTTCCCACATCGATTGAACTCAAGCTGTAATTTGTAGTAGAATCTAAAAATAGGAATGAACTATAGGATTGTTAATTAAAAGTCAGTAGGAATTCCCAAAAAAATTTATTTACAATGCCCTCCCTTTATGATAAAATATACAGAAACTTTAAAGTTGATAAAAAATATAGAAAATATAGCTTCTACCAAAAACATTTCGACATAAATTTAAATTACAATTGATTTCCTTTTTTCCATTACAAACCAATACTTATCCATGAAGGAACCATTTGTAATTTAATGAGAAAATATTAAAAAATGTGTAATATGTTTTACAATAAATTTTCCATAAACATTAGTAAACCAAATTTCTATTTTTTTAAATAAGTCACACAATTCAGCAAAATAATAACAATAATTAAACAATATGGGAAATGGAAAATACCACATAAGAGTAGTCGACCAATCATGCAAGTTAATTATCCAACACATATAACTCAGTGTCAATAGAAATGAGTGGAACATTAGAACATATGAATAATATAGAATATACTAACACATCTTGAATGATCTAAAAAATCACGTGTCACTCGATGACATCTAAAAACCCTAACATGATTGACCACACCCCACATGGCACATACCAAGGATCTCAATACCATTGAAATATTTACAAATAACCCCATTTTATGGTCCACTAGATAGTGTGTAAGATAACTAGTGAAATAATCATTCTCTAAAAATTTAATTGATATGATTGATCCTCTCTATCAAGTGTATAAATAGGGTGAGTCAACTGATGCTAGTTGAGCATCCAATCACAAGAACATATAAATATAATTTCACACAAGGGGTATCAACCAGTCACCCCAAGGATCAATCTCTTTCTATGAAACTCATAGCTCACAAATGAGTACATACCGAGGATCTCCCTTTACATACAAATTAAATGGGTTATTATGATTCCATAGTAAGGATATCCCACCCATTTGATATCTATATAAACAAGGAAAGATGATTTTCCAACGAGTGTTTTCACAACATTAATTTTCAGAAACATTACAATGTTCCAAAAATGCCTAAAAAATTCATCATGTAAGAATCTTTTTCAAATAACAAAATCACCATTCCAAACGGATAAAAATAGTCCATTTCACATCTCACAACCATGTTATAAAATCACATTTTTTACATTAATGTCACATTTTTAAGGCAATACATTATTATTAAAATGGAAAATAGCTCATTAACCACCACAACATGCCAAACCAATTTTTATGATCCAGATACACATTTCATTTACATTAAAAACCATATTGATATCCAATTCAAGGAACTGAAAAAATCATATCACACATAAATAATTTAATTATAACTAAAAAGTATGCTTCTATAATCCCAAATAAATATGTGAAAGCAAACTGAGAATTTTATCAAACACTTTGTGTCAATCAATTAATAATAAAATGTCAGTTCTCACATAATAAGGGTAAATAAGTAATTTACACACCATACAAGTATATCAATAATAATACAATGCTATTAAACATATAAATATGGTGAGAAAATAGTGAATCCAATTAATCAAAAATTCTAAAAGGTTAGTGTAAGGGAAACCTACCTCAATCCGACGATGCATCAACAACACACACCTGAAATCACACCATGAGGGTTCCAAAGGACATTATCTATATAGAGGAACACTAAACACAAAAAACTGCAAACAAAAACCATGGGAGAAAAAAAACCAAATATCAACATGGCCAGGGAATAAGAAGATCCCAAGAAGAAACAAAGGGATGTGGAAGAGATAGATTATATTAGGAGATTAACCTTTAAGAAATTGCCTAAAACCTTGATTAAATATCACATATACAATATAGGTTGGAGGAGGAAGCTTGAATAATAAGAGGAGGAACACATTGGGTCACATGGAGTATGGGAGAAATGGGACCTTTAGGGTCAAAATCCAAAAATTTGTAGAGTTAGAATTTCAAATAAAATTGACCTATGAAGCTTGCACGATTTGGCCAGATGGTTTACCAAACTCTGTAACAACTATATGCCCCTTACTGGAAACATGTAGGCACCTCTCCGGTTTGGCCACACAGTATACAAACCACATGTCAACCATGTAGAATGGGTTTATCCCAAGGTACTGGCTTCCTAGAGACATTAAGTACAGTTTGACTAATCTTTTGTGGGACACACACTCTCACATAGAACTCAAAGCCTTATACTATTTCCTACTGCATGCCTGATGGTTTACCCAAACAATTCATTTACAGTGTTCCAAGAAAAAAACCCTAAAATAAAAAATTTAGACCTTTTTCACCTGAAACATGATATCAAAAACCAATTCCAAATGTAAAACTAGAACATATTTCCAAAAATAAAAATTTGAGTGTGACCCCACAAACTAAATATGAATATTTTCCCTTAAAATAACATCTCTTAAACTTTTATACAAATCCATATTATAAAAATTATCTAATCTTAAACAATTATATTAAAATTTAAAATTTAATTTAAATGAGAATAATTCCTAAAAACTCTTGGATTTACATTCACATGCTTAATACTACAGAAATAGGTGGTCAACCATTATATATAGACACTTGTAAATAAGGTAAATGATCTCAATTTACATGAATATTTTAATAAATATTCCAGAAAATGCATGATAAAAACTAGAATGATTTATAGAGTATCATAAAACCAATGAAACATCTAGAAAATTTGTGAATTCAACCTATTATGAAGTTTTATTTCCATGTCTAGTGAAATACCTATCATATACTATAATTTCCACTATTAATTGATGGAAATAAACCTAAAAAAGAAGATCTAAATTTCATTGAAATTTGATTTTATAGTAGTAAAATATGGAAAGAGGTTAAATCAAAATATTTTAACTTTGAATTCCATCTAAATACACAAACAAAACTACCTCATTCCATAATGATGGAATAAGGGATAGGGGATAAGATAGGATAACTGAAATAACCTAGTCCCATATCTAATAGAATAAAAAACATTATACAATAATTGAAGTAATATGAAATCACAATTTCATAAGAAAATACATAAGAATTTTTCATAGTGTGACCATGTGATGTTGGGGAGGGGTTGAAACAATTTTCCCATTTACCGAAAAAAATTTCTACTATTAAAAAATAGAATGCATGAACTTCATGGGAATGAGGAAATGGACCTCAACCCAATTCCATCATTCTACGAACTCAGGAATAAATATGGGTGTTATTTTCTAAATGAGAAAATAAATGGGAAAATAAGAAGATTATATAAACCACTAATTAAATGTCAGTATCATGGACTGACACGTTCAATTAGGTCACAAAAACTTCGTCATAGTTATACCTTTCCCTAACGTGTAGAAAACTCACCATGATGTTAATAACATTTCCAATGTATGACCGAACACTATGTTATAACTGTAGTCTTTTATAAATTCTTATCATAGGATGACCCATAGGCTTTGGTGTGACTTGCTACATGCTGGTAAATTTCATCAACGGGTCCATGCCATATCTAATCGATCATTATTTTGAGCACATAAAACACCACTCAAAATTGATACATATGAAAAAATTCAATGATTTTCAAAGAGTTTGATTATTGATCAGAATCCCAATTCTCAAAACGACCCATTATCAAGATATTAGAATTGAAATTTCCCCGAATTTCATTGCCTATAAAGGCATATGGTTTTATTATTCAAACATTGAACTTTGATAAAACCTATAATGTCACGACCTATTTCTAAATAAATGGTTGAAACCCCCCCCCCACAATAACATAGTCTGGAAAAAAATCAAAATGAAATCATTCTATGAAATCTAGAACATGGAAGAGAAGAACACATAATCCACCAAACCATATTTAAAATCATGTGGATATGATAAATAAATGTCTATTAAATAATTTTTTTAAATAAAATAAAAACATCATAAGAAAAAATAAAATTATGTTATTTATACTTACATCCTAATACATAAGGGGATTCCTTCTTCACTGTTATTTAAAAGGATCATGGATGATTAAAATACCATGCTTCTGAATCTTAGTGTGATAAAACCCTACTAATATAATAGTTCAAATCATATCCTTTGGGTTTCCATTATCATCATATCTTCATAATCATTAATCGAATCATGTTGATCTTCATTGTGAAACTTTGTTGGGGTATAGGCACCCACATCATTTGATAGCTTATTCATTGAAATGTTCTTATATATTGATAATATTGCAAGAAAAATCCAACAATATATTTTACTGAACCACATTCTAATGCGTTAGACTCATGTTGTAACAAATAAATGACATCATTTATTCACACAATGTTTGATCATCAATAATTTGGATACCAAGACATATCACAGCTTCTTCTGAAAACATCTTAAGTCAATATAATAGAAAATATATACAATTTATTTTTTAGTTAGTTCTAATGAAACAGATTGAAAATGGACTACGCCATTGAAACTCAAAAAATATAATAATTAAATTTACATAAAAATATTATTTATAAATAATTTTTTCATTCATCAAATATATAATTTTTTGAATTATTCAACATTCATTATTCATTTAAATGAAAATATATTAAATGACACATATTGAAAAATCCATTTTCACCTAGAAAATGAAGAAAATTATAGATAAAGATTTTCATCAATGAAATAATTTTTCGATGTAAACACTAATGTTACATTAGTGATGAAATGGAATAATTTATAGGTAATACTCCAGTGAAAATACTTTCCTCATACTAACTATTAGAATTATTATCTAAGAAATGTTTTATCACGATATTTTCTCATAAAAAATTATAACATGGCCTAGTGAATATAGAACTAGTGTGAAACATGGTTAATTTTTCTCTTAATGGATGATATTTATTTTACCTATTCCCAATTATTATGTGAAAATTGTGGTTTAAATATGATTCATTAAAGATTGATTTATTTTGAAAAAAAAAATGTAATGGAATCAATATATGAAGAGCATATTTGATTTTTTTCCCAAATTCATAGAAAAAAATATGTTTTATATTAAATACTACATAATAATATGATTATTCTTCAGTCTAAATTTAAAAATATTAATTTCTTCATTATTTATAGAGAATAAAAAAAATCAAATAAGAATTACAAAAGCCACACGACCAATGAGAAACTAAATACATACTGAAATAATGATTTTTTCTATAGAAATTCACAAAAAATGAATATTTATTATTTATTATCATTAGTTTCACAAATAATGATTATATGAAGAATAATTACACAAAAATTTTAATAATTTTAAAAATATATTAAATAAAGTAAAATCATATAATGATTTGGTTAAGAAATTGTTTTCTAGGGTGAAAATACACACATACATTTATATAATTTATATATTCAATATATACTACGAAAATAAAGAATATGATTAATTTTTTTCTATGAAAATCATCATAACAAATAATGTTATAAGAACAAAATAGTTTATCTACTCTACGCATTATAAGAACTAAATAATTACTACTTGAAATGGAGGCCATAATAAATTTTTGTAACCATTAGTAACATGAGTGAAAAAAATAGGAATGTATTATATAAATATTTAGATAATTAGTTATCTATAAATATATATTTTTGAGGTTTTCATAAATGTTTTTACAAAACCATTAGTTAATACCTCTATAATAAATATTGTGAATCCATTGTTATAATTATTGCACATAAAAACACAGTCATGAGTTTTGGACCCAGGACCTCCCTGTTATTATTCAATGAACTAACATCTATCCAACCAGAATTTTAATCCAATATATATAGATATATATATATATATATATATATATATTAAATAATATGTTATATATATTTCCATTTTAAAAAAATTTATAGAAATAATGGTCTATTATATTCCAAGGGTTATATAAAAACAATTTTAATGAAAAATAATAATGTTTCTCTAAAATAATTGTTAGCCTTAACTGTATAATGTAGATATATAAAAATGTTTTATCTAAACTATTCTTATATGTGGTTTATATTCCTATAGTGTATTTTAAAACATTGATTTTTACATTTTTTAAGTAGTTTATTATTAGAGATATTTGATCACCATAATTTAATGTCCTATTTTCAACATTCAGAATTGATTATTTAATTTTAATTCAATACCAAATCCTATAAATAAGAATACGCCATAATTAAATATAAAAATGATATCAAATATTTTTCTTCTCCATTAAAATCACCAAATAGAAATAACCTCTAACTACATTCAATTAGAACACCAATACTTTGAAGCTAATACTTTAATTTATTATTATTTCCATCATTACATATTGATTCTATTAATATTCTTCAGTATATATTAGTAATAATCAACCTCACTATATCCAAGAAAAAAACTCCCTCGAAGTGGAAGAAGAAATTTCTATTTTCAAATCAAAAATTGAATCTATATCGTTCCCAAATTTTTATTCAGTTTATTTTTTTAAATATAATATCACAAAACTATAATATCAAAATCCAAATTCTTTTTTATTTTATTAAACATTTAGTTTATTTATTTAAATTTAAAAAAAGAATACAGACCAACATCTTCATCTCAACCACCACTAATCTCGTGACATTAGTCTCCAAAATATGGAATGTGATGGTCAAGATTCATTAATTAGTGTTATATCTCTTGTTAATAGCCCAAAATTAGCTAGACTTATTACATTTGAGAATATTAAGATACATTAATAATTTTTCTTTTATTTTTACATAGTTATATAATTTTTTCAAATTCCACTCTATCCTTAAATTATTACATGACTCTGTAAAACATTATAATTAAGAAAAAATAATTTTTTTAGAGTCTGAGTATTGGGAAAATAAATGAATATAAAGGGATAGATGTAAAGAAAATCAAATAGTGTATGAGGTCCTTAAATAGGGGAGACTAAGAGATTCTCCAATAATAATATTCTCACCATTAGGGTAAAATAATCTAGTATAGAGAAGCCTAAAATCCATACCCCTTGAGTATTCATAGAATTAAGAAAATCAAATAACTTTTTCCCTTCACTCTGGGTGTGAGATACCTCAATATGGTTGTGGGTGATACTCTTTCACATACTGATTGTGTATAGAATCGGCCACGAGGTGGTGGATCAGCTGGGAAGAGGGTCATATATAATGGAAAAGTCCATTTCATCCACGTGAGGATGACTGTTTTAATAGCTACAAGAGTGAAGTCTTGTTAGCATATTTTTAAATTTTTATATTACTGTAATTACCATTCCATAAATAAGACACGATTTAATGGTTAAATACCACCCAATTTTAGGAACCAATCCACCACCCTCAATTGAAACCATGATGCACAGTCATTATGTGTTCAGATTTTAAAAATAATTATGTGTATTCCATTAATCCCATAATATTTGTGAGCTATATGATGTTGAATTGTGGGAGGACATAGCAGTCAGAAAGAAACAAAGTAGAGAAGCATTTTCCCTGTTCTTGGAATTCCTTATTAGATTAAATTAAGTGGTTATTAGTGCCAAATGTAATAGTTATAAATTATATTGCGTACCATCAAGGGGGGTTCTATTTAAATCTTAAAAAATGCACTAAAAACTTGAAGAAAAAATCAAATATCATTAATTCATGTCATGACCTAAATTACAAAATACATGGATCTATAAATTGAAGATAAAATAACTCAAGAGATTCAAATTTGTTTGACCGATGATGTCTTAGAATGATATCCAAACCAAAAAATCCCAATCTATATAATAAAATAGGTGTTAAGTGTATTCCTCTCAAGGAATGCTTCCACACGAGAACATTGATTCATGATTGATTCTGAGTCGCTTAATGTTATCATTAATGAGTATGGTCTAATTTATAATAAGCCACGTGAGGATGTTTTACAGAGATAGAATATCTAGACACCATGATATCAAGCCCTAGTTTTAATGAATGAACAATTCTATACAAATTCAATAAAAATATTTCATTGAAAATATCACCAATGAGGAGGCTATGAAAAGTCAATTTTTTGTATAAGAATCAATATCAATAAGTTTAAAAATATCATTCCAAACCTCTTACAAAATATCATAGATTAAATCTAGGTACATTCATGCTTTTATGAATATGATTCCATGTACTAGACATCATAGGAATCCATTATTTTTTCCATACCAGTTGTGTTTCTAGAACCTGATATCTCCTCAACCAACAATCTACCAGCTATAGTTGAGAAGGGATGGAATGTTTTACTGAATAAAATGAAAATTTGAAGATGTAATTCATATTTTTTGTTTCCAAAATAATCCCATACTTATCCTTCATAACTTGAACCTAAAGAATATTCCCTTCGATGTCCTCAAAAACCATCTTCACATGTAAACATTTTATATATCATCAAATTCAAATTACATCTATCAGCCTCCATTAATGGCCTTTCCCTCTAGATTTAGGAGGCCCAATGGTTCTTACCATTCATGTGATAATCCGAATTGAATGAATCCATCACATTTTCAATACTATTTTAAACCCATTTCAACATGTTTAGTGTTGAATACACAGACACATGAATGGAGGAAATGATTGTGTTAACTGACAAGATTATGCCAAAAAAACAAAAGTATTGATTTTAACATTTTAATATATAGCTAGTGATCCTATCAAAAACCTTATCAATATAGTGGATAAGAAGGAAGATCGGGAAGATTGAGGTGCCTAGATAATCCATGTAAAATCCTATTATGTGAATATTCGTACTATTCTCTAAGGATTAAAACCCTCATATCTGAGCATTGGTTTGAAATGAAAATACATCTCTTCTAGAGGTTTATATATGGAACACTCTACTTGTAATATTCCTCAAGGATATTTCTTTGGCCTTATTTGGATACATTTCTTTCATTATAAAATATTTTTGTCTCATCAGCAAACATGAGAGGATAGATACCCCTAAATTAATACATACCATGATATAAAATAATTCGACCCATCAAAATGCAATTGTTGATTACCCTGGTGTGAGTGTTTTGGATTAAGACAATGTTTCTTGGGGATAGTAGTTCTCCTTTAATTAGTCGTAAGATATCTTTAAAGAAACCATATTGTTTCCCAATAATAGAAATATACATCCCTAAGGAATTGCAGAAACTGAACATTAGATCAGAAACCAACAAAGAGACGGTCATTCAGGCATAGAAGTTTAGAATTTACATGAATTCATGTCTGTATTATGTTTATCTATAGTCATGTTTTATTTCATTGGTTAAGATGAGAAAATTTAGTAGGATGTCAATAAGAACATCTTTATCCATACCAATATCACCATATATCATTATCCCTTTGATAGTACCACGTTTCTCTTTAGAGAATAAGAAATAAAGTTGAAATTATTTTTTTGATAATGCATTCCATAACCTAGTAAGGTAAATTTCATAAAATAGTTGGTATATGGTGTTTTAGGGATTAAGAATCATTAATTTTTTAAAGGATAAAAATATAAGTGGTAATTTTAATAGGGGGAAGTCCTCCAAAAAAGAATAAGTCCCTCAAAACCTTCACCAACTCATTCATAAGCATATTCCATGAGGCCCTATAAAAAGAGATGTGAAAGTAATTCATACCAGGTGTTCACTCCAGGTTAAGAGTCCACACTATCCCTCAAATGTCCTCTTTACCATGTTTTGATTCAATAAATGCATTATCAGAGTCTCATGCCCTGTTTAGAATAGCGTCCAAGATATAAGAATAACTATTTTTCTATCCACCTTACATGTGGAAATTAGGACCTTCAATGGGAAAACTAAAATTCAATTCATCCATACCTCCATCCACATCCTGATTATCAGTGTATGTAATGTCTTCTATGAGAATATTGGTTCTTCTTGTTTTCATAATTTCCTTAAATAATGCATTAAAGAATGTCATATTCTGATATAATCCCCTGATACATTTGATTCTTGAGTTCTCATGTGAATAAAGTTATTTTTTTAGGATAATTATTGTTAAGGTGTAATATTTTCAACAAGATCACCTATTGTATTTTTATTCGAATAATATTCCATTCTAGCATCCATTTGATCTATCTTCATGACAAACATGTCCAAATACATTAAACAAGTGTTCTTATTACAAATCCTAGATTTGAGATCGCCTTTGAGAGGGTTATGTTTATAGATACATATGCATGATCTCTCTAGTAATGGATTCATCCCATAATGCCTCACCATATAATGAAACCTCATTGTATCAGTCCACAAATAAGAGAAGATGAACATGTCACCTTTCCCATTTCTGGGACATAATTCAAAAAAAGGATCAGAGGGATCATAAATACTACAATCCGGGTGGGTAAAATTAGCATAATTAATGGTTGAGATAGATTACAAGATGGGGAGAGAGACTGATCATGGATGCACCATGATGATCACATTCCTTCCTCATTACAACACCATGTAATGTGATCTCACAACATTACCATATTGAGGAGACCAAATATAGACTTATGGAAACAAACTCCTGACTGTTATTGTGAGTAAAAGGACCTTCCCCCTTATTTTCTCATGGATCCTCCATGGTATTGGACATTCCTCCCATGATCTGTGATGAGTCTCCTATTTTTAAATCCCCTAAAAGACTCAATAAAAATTATCTTCACATGGTGTCTCACATTGTGTAGAAAAAATATATGAACAACCATTGACTACCAGAGTTAGTATATATAGTGAAAATAAAATCCAAAGCATCCAATAGATCCACTGAAAATTCATGTTTTAAAAAATACGTACATGAGAGTCAAGGGGATAATCATACATATAATTACATACCCTTATCCTACCTATAACCTCTATGATATTGGAGGGGAATTCATTTGGAACTAGCACAGAAAATAATGAAAAATTGATCATATGAATATTAGAGGATGTGAATCCTATTTTAACACTTGTTCAAATTCCATGTTCATTCTACAGAATTTAAAAAACCATAGAATGTAACTGTTCATAGTTATGGTCCACAAAGTCGAGGAATATTTTACATAACCAGACGATATTGTATGAATATGTTTGGATAGGGACATACTGTTGACATTAGTGGGAAGAAATGAGAGATCTTCTATAGAAAAATATGATGTATTCTAATCAATAAAACATTCCAATGTTGGTGTGTTACAATGAACATAGAGGGGTGGGCTGAAGGGGGGATTAAATTTAGAAAATGTTACATGGAAATAAGGCACTGATTATGGAGAGTCAGGCAACTAAAGAGGGGAAGCATGCACCATTAAACGTAAATAACTAAAGACTAGGAGGAATAGTTTTTTATCAGCAGATGATAACAGACTACTGTGATATAGAAGATAAAAATAATGAAAATATTATAGATCAGGGTCTTGAGGAAAAATTATTCGAGGTATAAATTGGATGATATATACTTTCATCCCACGATCCAAAGGATTACGAATAAGACCTAGAACACATGGGAAGAGGACAAAGGAGAATTTATTCCTAGAAAACTAGGGAGGATATGAGAGCCTCAACCTTCCCATTAACATTTCATCAGGATAACCCAATGGCATTTAAAGGACCTAGGACAAGAATTTAAATTCCCTAACATCCAATGAAATTCCTTTATGTCACACCTTTTCCTACATGCTTAGAATGGTTTGATATTGGGGGGGAGAAGTTCTCCCTACATTGGAACCTCCAAAACATACCTAGACAGTTAAATGAATCACCAACATGAGGATTTTAGGGACACATAATGATGAAAAGGATTCATTTGATAGTATTCTAATCAAGTCTAATGATGTTTTCTGCAACTGGAATGTCGTGACGATGGATGTTATTGGTTGCACAGAATCATGACACATATGGGTAAAATAGGTTCTGGAACCAATAAGATTGACACTCAATGTGGATACGAAGATAATATTTGATTGGTAATGATGTATACACATCTACATATATCCTAGGTACCAAGGCTTCATCAAGGAATAGGGTGTGATCATTAACACATAAAAAGAACCATAAATGGGCCTTGATGACTTGTAAGATTGATGCATTATAAATAGGAGATGTAATCCTCGGAGATAGATCCAAACAACTACATTAGTTAAAAACATATAGAGATGATTATCCATCAACCAATGATAATGGTAGGAGGTCCACCGACTAAGAAATCGAGATCTTTTGCTCCGCATCTAAAGGAAAATATTTCCTAGAGGCCTTAGGAATGTAGAATATTTTTTGGTTGATGACATGATATTTAGATAGATATCAAAAATTCATGTTCCAAAAAACATATATATTAAGGGAAGTATAATATTTTCATCCCTAAAATGTTTCACCACGGTTCACTTGAGTATATATTACTATTCCTTGAATGCAAAGGTTGATGCTATGCCAATCATACACAACCCCTCAGAAGCATTAGGTAGAGGTTCAACCAAAATTTCAAAAATTAATGGAAAAAAGATCTGAGATATATGGAGGTAATAATATAATATCATTAATATAAGTAGAATAAAATGGTATCGGGTCTAGGGGATGTGTATCTCCATCTTGAGAAGCACTGTGGAGCCCTAATGGAACGAGACTGGAGGTCAGGGATAGGATTCAAAGTCTAGAGAGATAGGAAGAGCTGCCTGAGAGGATTCGACCAGTAGAGGAGAAACAATCGTATAATTTTTAAATGTTGATAGTACATGTAGAAAATTATTAAAATCCATTCTATTTCAAATGGTTAATTCATTTGTATTCATATTTGGTCATTTTGATTCCACTAATTTTACATGTAATTGCGCATACATAGGAAAAATATTTTCTTATCTTTTATAGAAATTTGGAAATAAGAAATGTAGTTAGATAATATTAAACAAAATTCAATCATTCGATGGAAATTTATTCTAAATTTCCAATAAAATATTAAATAATCAGTAATACTGATTTTGTAATATTAAATTAAAATATCAAAAAATTAGAGAATAAAAAACATATAATCTTTTATAATTAAATTATTTACATTAAAAATGTACAAAAAAAATTATCAATTCTATAAATTTAAAAAAACAATCAATACGCCATGAAAATATAATACAATATACATAATATTAATTTAAAATTGAAACAATGAAATATAAAATAATGTTTTTAGCAAATTTGATTAAAGTAAATATAAAATTAAATATTTATTATTAATCCAGAATGTTTAATTTATATATAATATTAACATATGGTTTACTATAACAAATATTGAAAAATATTTATTAAAAAACGAAAAAATATATACATCTTAATTTTTTTAACATAAGAATGAAAACATATAAATTTGAAATGATTTATTATTATCATCACTAAGATTCGGTAGATAATTTAATGAAATAATTCCTTTATAATTATAATTATAATAAGAGTATTAAACATACCAAACTAAAATTAATTATTAAAATAAAAATATAATATACTTATAATTTACATAAAAATATATAAGAACATATATATTTGAAAAATATTTATTAAATTAAAAAATTTATTATATATATATATTAATATTAATATAGAAGACAAATAAAAAAATAGTAATTATCAAATCCAATACACATTAGAGTGGACACTTCCTCATGCTAAAGAGGATTAATAAAATATATAATATCAAATGAATGTAACAATTAAAATAATCAAAACCATAATAATTTCACCCCTCCAAATAATTTTTTTTGAAAAGAACTTTTAAAGGCAGAAGTTGTAATACAATAATGACTAGAATACAAAAATTAATAATAAATCATAATAAATTATAAATTCATTCCAAAAAAAAATTAAAGCGATTAAAATTATTAACCTAAAGATGTTGCCAGTAAATTGTGGTAACCTGTATTTCTAGACTATCTTTAATGAGACTCTCAAAGTGTGAAACCATCTTATCCCATGTTTTCACATGCTCGTTTAGGCTTGGTTTCCCCTCATTAAAGCCATGTACCAATATCATGTTATGTTTTTTAAACCAAGAGGATTGTTCTACATTGAAATTGACTATCAATGGTCTTTCAAACATTCTATGTGCATCATCTATTGATATCATGATCGGGAAATACACATCTAACATTTCCTCGTTCGAGTGAATGATAAGCTCCTGGGAGTTGTTAGCTTTAACATCCTTACCTTAGGAATCCTTCAGCCAGATGTAGATGGTTTCCTTTCCCAATTTTCAGTTTCCTCATCAGCTCATGGCTCCCCATGAATAATATACCCATTTCACATACTCTCTAGGCTTCTTGTAGGTGACTGAAAACATTCTTTGGGGGGGGGAGTTACCTATTCATGTTGACCTGGTAATAGGAGGGAAAGGAAAATTGGAGTAGTCCTTCCATCTCCACAGCCTTCCCATATGATGAAAAATTCAATAGGAGTCCAAAATAGTGTTCTTTCATTTCATGGAAGAGGATCAAAGGTACTCTTCCACAAGCTCTGATTCCCTGGGCTCTAAGGACCATCATTCAGAGGAAAAATCGAGATCCACACCTATTTCATTCATCTTACCATGTGGACGATAATTATCTTCATAACCAACCTCTACACCAATCCCTTATTCATATAGGGAAGAATCACCTTCTCCAAGCACCACAAAACAATTCTAAGATCCATTATAAAAAACACTATCTTCACAAATAACATCTTCAGAGGGAGGCTTTTTGGCCTCATCTATAGCCCATACTTTATGGGGCCTTATTGGGTTTGACTTTTGAATCGGTATCCATCAAGATTCCTATCCCAATAAAAACCCCTTCCATGCATGTTCATAACATCTGACCTGACCTATTTCCTGTAACGTGACCTCTTGAGAAGAATTAAAACCGAATCTCACGACATCTGCAAATGAAGTAGATTTCCTTGGACAACTTCTTGTCACCGCACATACCCCCTCATCCTCTCTTGATAATCATTGGACATGCCTTGAATATGATATTACACCCATGTAATGACTTATACAAGAAAAACATCCTCATCCCTGGTTCAGAAATCAAAAGACTCTCCTCCTTTTGGAAAATTAATGGATTCCCATCATTCATGTTAGGACCAACCTTCCTTGAATCTTGTATGGGAAATTCATCACTCGCTGATATAGGGATCTCTCTAGAATTTCCAATCTTAAACCCATTCACATCCTCCTTGAAAATGGATGCTACCACATTAAATGGATTCATAACCGATGTAGAAATACCTCTACAATGACACCGATGGACAAATTGTACTTGGAGGTATTAGGAGCAACAATAATGGTTACAAAACACATAAAAAATGTGTATTTGAGTCTATATTATCCTTCAATTTCAATTCAAATTAAACCTAGGTGAAGTTTAAAAATGTCAACCCTTATTCATATTTGGGGTTTAATGGGAAGGAAAACATCTTTGGTCCTACAATATAAAACCAAGAAACACCCCAAACTATTTCATATAATCCGAAAGATATAAGCATTTTTGAAGGAGAGTGGAAAACCTGAATGACAAACCCAAATCACCATCGTTTTCGTATCATGATTCAAATTAATATCAAAGGTCCACCAAAGGGGATAGAAATATAAGTTTTTGACCATATGTGAGATATTGGACCATGCGAGGGAGAGATCATCATTAGATGAAATAGAAATCATCATTTCTCGTGAGTCGAGAAAGCCAACCACTTCCTGATGTTGAATGCCCCATTTATTGTTTACTAATCTATCTAAAACATCCACTAAAGGCCATTAATATCCGAATCGAGCAACCATGGTATGGTTATGCTGAGAATATGATTTAGAAAACACCACGTTGGAAACAAAAAGCGACGGGGTTCTGATGGAAAAGACAAGAACATTTAGGGATAGAGAAATACCCTAGAATTTCAATGATATTATAATCTTTGAAACATAAGAAAAACTACATCCTTAATTTTCCAAATACATGATTTATTGAGCTTATATAATAGTGAAAAATTAATTGCAGAAAAATATTTTAAAATATTAATATAACTCATGTATTCAAATAGTGAAAAAAAAAAATAAAATAATGAAGAAAAATAATGATAAAATAATGCCATAAAAAAAGATATGACGTGATGAAAAGGAATTAAATGATTGAATTTGTTTTATAATTAATTAGTTTCATGGTCATTATTTAAATTAATAATCATTATTGATTATTAATGTAATGTTTCATTTATTTCAATATCTCGCTTATATAGTTTGAAATTATTAAATTAGATGAAATTATATATAATTTTTATTCATGGAAAACATTATTTAATTTTATAAATAAATAAAATATTTATTAATTAAAAAAATTTAACCAACAAGAAATAAAAATAATGTAAAAATGGAAGTCATATTGGTAATAAAATGATCACGAGAGGAAAGAATACGGAAAAATGATAAATAAAATATAGAATAAAAATGAATGTTTTTTACAAAATAGAATGTTAAGAACATTAATTGTCAATTAGACTCAAGAATAAGTAAAAAGAAAAAAAAATTTCAACTCAATCCATAAAATATAGTTTACTTTATCCCATATTATTTTGAATTTTTTTGGGTGATGAAAATTACCCTAAAAAAGAGAATTACACCGCCAAACTCCCTAGTCTTTTTTTAAAATGAGAATAATTGGTAAAAATGATATATTTGTATATTTCTCTTAAAAGACATTTCCATAAAATTGTATATTTTATCCATAGTTGAACTTGGCTGAGAAAGACTAAAATATTTTTCTAAATTAATTTTTGGTTTGAATATTAATCAATATAAACTAAAAGAAATTCTCTACCATTACGAAGAAATTATGTTTATATAGCCTTAATTAAGAACCTATTTATTTTATAGATGAGAAACATATAAATGAAAATGATTCAATTATAAAACAGAACTTTATTCATATGAGAAAAGTTATTGAATGAATAATATATTATCTTTTTCTTGGGATATATATGCTATAATATATATCAATGGTACCTAAAATTTAATAGAGAGCTTTCAAAATTGACTCTAAAGAAATCATATAATATGAAATTTTCTTTTTAAAATGAATAATATTTTAAATTTTTTTTTCATTAGTTTTTTTTTCATTAGAGACCTTTTCAAATAAATAATTAAAATGAAATGATACAAAATTAAAAAGACATGTAATTTAATAATTATTTAATGTTCTAAATAAAAAAATAAAAAATTTAATTTGATAACAATATAAATAAACTAAAAATGTAATGGCATAATTAGAAAATATAATTTTCTAAGACCAATATAACAAATCATAGTATACGACTCTCTTTTTATGATAAACTAAAAAAAATTCAAATAACACATGTAATTTTATAACAATATAACGCATTCTTCATAAAAGATATGTTATTTTTTATATTTTAATGAATAATTAAAAAATAATAACTATTAAATGATTAATAGTTGACATAAAATTTTTTACCATAACATGATGATAATAAATTGATATAAATTAATGATTCACTGAAAAAAAATATAATTAAAAACACACGAAACAGTAGTTTACGAATGAATAAATTATATTATCCTTAAGAAAACTACATTCAATAAAACATTAAAAAATTAAAATCAATAACAAAATTCAGTTACTTATATAGAATAAGAGATCGTAAAATTCATTTTATTTTATAAAAACAAGAATAAAATATTCTTAAATTAATAAAAGATTAATTTTATTTCTTAAAATATAATAAAACAAGAATAAAAAAACCAAACCATGAATTTATTCAAAAAAATATGTATTCCTAATAAGTAAATATATTCATGTATGATAACATGACAAAAAATAAATTACATAATTTCATTTTGTATTTAATATGGAGAATTTTATAATTAAAGAATCATGTTTCTAAATAATGATGAAAAATTTATAAAAACGTAATTCTTAAAATTATTGATTGAAGTTAAAGTTAAAATATATTGTTATAATCTTCCCAGTTTAATGTAAAAATATATGATCTTATATCATTTCTACATATTATTAAATCAACATTATTATATAAAGAAATAATTTACTCTTTAAGATTTAATAAAAAATAATAATTGATTTTTTTTATAAATAAAAATAAATCAATAATGAATGCATTAATTGATAAAAACCTACACTTAAGGTTTAATGTATTTTATATTATTTTAATTTTTTTTGATATTTAGATACATGGAGAATGAATTCAATAACTCTTTATTTAAAAGTATTAAATAATATAAAATATCTAAAAAACAAAACAAAATAATATAAAATTTATGTTTATAATTTTTTATTAATTTTTATCGTGTCTAAATATATTCTTTCTGTGTACATTAATGGAAAAAAACAAAAAGAGATATTATAAATAATTTTTTTATATTAAAATATAATAAAAACATCTAATAATTTAAACAGAAATTTAAAATAGAATATATATATATATATATATCCTAAAATAATCACTCATTATAATTAACGGTGACATAGAGTAACAAAACGTAACATTTAAATTTTTTTATATTTATGATTTTTTTAAATTTTTTGATTATCAACATTTAATATATATATATATATATTAACATATTCAAATTTGATTTATTTTATTTTTTTTATTATTTTTTTAGAAATTTAATTTAATTTAATTATATAAAATTATATTTTTATTTTTCATTTATGTTCATTATTTTGTTTTGTAAATATATTTACATGTTCAAAAGTATTTAAAATGATAAAAAAAGAAAAAATTATATTTAATAGGATAATAAATAATTTCATTTATAGTGTACCTATTTTCCATACTCCAATAGAGTAAGATGTAATCTAGGCATATACATGTAATTTTACATTTGATGATTTAGATCCCAATGAAATTAACATAAAACCCAATCTAGAACACCATATAAATGATTAAATTTCATTTATTAATAATGAATAAATACTTTTAAGATTTTTTTGTTAAATATAACATGTTTATCTATTTTACATTCATGATTTTGAATTTTAATTGTAAATAAATATTCCTATTTAAATAAAAATTTTCCATAAATTAAATTTTATTTCCATATATCGTTATTATTATATCAAATTATGTGTTTTCGTCTCTAAATGTATGTCAATGTATATTTGAAATGACATTTATTATGAATCAATAATGATGTTAATAATTAAACACATGACATTATCAAAAATATAAGATTGCAATTATATATCATTTGAAAATACTAGCTAATATTTTAAATTATAACAATTAATAATATAAACATTAATATTAAAAAAATATTGAAATATTGGAAAATGAATTTCAAATAAATTATCTTACCAAACTATGTTAGAATAATTATCATCACTAAAATAAGTATATATAGTTAAACCTATATGTAATTGAATATTTCCATGGACATTGTAATTAATTCATGAATCATTTATCTTGAAAAACAAAAAAAAGCATTACTAGTAGAATGTGTTTATAGTTTAAAAAAAACATATTAATTCAATATCAATATCATAAAATCCAAATAAATTTTTCATGAATGTAATCAAATCTATTAGCATACTATTTATTTTCAAATAGAAAAAATATATTTATTTTGGCATTCAAGATGCTAAATTTTTTTATTTTTGATAGTTCAATTTAGCTGAAAATTGGATAAAAATTAGTAAAACTCGTCAATTGTATCCAATTAAACATGTAATTATATATTCATTATTTTTTTAGAAAACTCATTAAAATTAAATTCTATATTTTATTAACTACCATATTTTATTCTATAATAATCATCATTAATAAAATTAGTATTTTCATAAATAAATATATCCCAAAGAAAATCATCATTTTTTGAATCATTTTTAGAATTATAAATTTAGTATATTCATAAAAGGATTAAGTATTAGTAATAGTAAAATGTGGAAAATTATCAATATAATAAACAAATATAATTCTTTTTCAGCCAAAATATATTTATTAGGGGAATCAAATAATATAAATTCAAGTGCATGTTCATATTATCAATAAACATGATTATATTTGTTACAATCTTATTATTATTTGTGACAATGTATGTCTATTTTATTAAACCATTACTTATTGAGTTCTAGTGTGTTAGTTTAATTTTAATGATGTCAACAGCTGATTAATGAATTATATTTTCCCTATAAAACACTTTGGGTGGAATTAGATTATGTAGTTCATTAGTAGTGACAAATGGAGATGTGAATATGAATATCTAAAGGAAACCCTCTTAGAGAGTGGATTCACAATGTCTATAATAATAAACATTTTGGAAAAAGGATTAATCAATTTAATGTAGTATTCAGTTTTTTTGAAAAATAATTTTGATGAAGGAAAACATGTATGTGACAAAGATCTAGTTTCTAAGATCATGTGAATAATTTTACCTTAAAGTTGAGAACCAAGGAATAGTTTATATGTAAATTGTTATATAATAAATTATAGGAATATTTAGGTAGTGAAAATTACATGAAGTATTTCTTCTATATATTTTTCAAGATGTTTAATATGAACCCATGAATCCAACTAAAATTATGTGTTGTGGATAAAAATCATTCATGGTCATAAGAAAATGATGATAAATCATGTTGAATATTTTTTAGAGTGGAGAATATATTAATTAAATGATTATATAATGGATTTTGATATTATTTAATTTGTTGTAAAATATTTTGAATTCTTTTTCAGAACATTATTTAGTTTCATGGAAAAAATTAATGATTCTTACATAATATGGGAATTTTTTCATGAAAAGAGGACAGATTCAAGAAAGGGAGTCGTGAGACCATTATGATGTTCATAAATAGTGTATCCACATAAAGGGGTAGTGAGTTTATGAAGGATTTATAGAATATATTTTCATGAAGGGTTGATATTTTCATATAAATATATATTCCGTAGTGCATAATATACATATAATAATTGGATGAGGATGTTTCTGAGAGATCTAAATTATTGAATTTTTCTAAAGTAGAAGATTAGTTAAAGGGTTAAAAAGACCAAATTATTCCAGAAATGATGTTTATGGACCACTATTTCTTATGAATATACCATAATTATGAAATATTATATTAATAAAATGATTTTCTTGCGTGAAAAAAGTATTTTAAACATTTTTATTTTTATGGTAGTACGTGGGCATACATACTGGAAGAAAAGTTGGTTGAAAGATACTATTTTACATTCAAATCAGATGAATAATATATAAAGATATATGGAACCCATTAAAGATAAATCCAATGGAAAAAATTTACTCCTACAAGACATATCAATGATCGATATGGAATGTGAATCTTCTTTTAAAGATAATTTTAGATATCATGTGTAAATTAATAGTGTATATAGAACAAAAATCACCATCCAATACATAGTGATAAACTATATAGTACTTATGAGTATTGGTTTAGATGAAATTTTTTTATCCCTCCTTGTGTAGTGAGCCAAGTATATGGGTACGTAAATAAACCCTGTGGTGAGGAGTGAGTAAACTCTAAATCAATGGATCTAGATTAACCCTATGGTGGTACTGAATTTCCCCTAAATCATATAATGGGTTTGAAAAAAGTAATTAGTGGGACATATAATTAATATCAAATTTAATGTTATTTAATATATTATCATACTTTGATTGATTCTAATTGTATACTCTAAGGAATATCCTTGTATAAGTTTAACACGTAATTTTATTTGTATGGTGTGATTGTGTAACATACCTTTTATAAGAAAAAAAACATCATGTGTTGGATATAATATCAATAATAAAAATGGAGAAAGTAAAATGTAAGTGAAATATCAATTAGATCATCTCCGAAAAAAGAAAGTAAGAGTTATCATACTAATAGATTAGTTATAATAATTTAGGAGAGTTTCATTTTGATGATTAAGTGATGATATTAGATTTAGGGTCATAACCTAATTAACCACATCTATGTGTATATATCAGAAATGATCGTTATATGCATGATATGTGGAATCATAGAATAGTTCTTGCATATTGGATTTTTCATTAATTAATCTGTGCGGTTAATGGAGTTTATTTTTTAATTTTACACTAATTTTTTTGATATATGTGAGAGGGTTTGAATTTTAAGAAGAATAAAAGATCCAAGTGATTATATTTAATGAATTTATTTTTCAAAAGTTTATTTATGATGAATTATTAATTTAGTGTTAATAATTTAGTTATTAATGACGTGAATTTTAATTTATTAGTTCATTTATTGATATTTTAGGACATATTGAGGAGTGTCATGTCCCAATTGTTGTTGGAACTAATAAGGATAATTTTATATGAGTATATTCAATGATGGAAGTTATAAATCTTTAAAAGGATCTATATAAGGTAAAATTATATAAAAGATCACTTTGATTAAGGATGAAAAGTCACAAATGTTCCATGTTAGTGGGATAAGCAATAATGTGTAAAAATTGAAATTATTGAATAAAAGACTAATTAAACGGGATAATAATTTAATGAAAAGGAATCATTCTTAAGATGGGGAATATGATTATATTTCATCAGTTTTCATAATAAAAAAAGGTTTCTAAGGAGGCATTACTTGACTCAAATGAATATAAAAAATAATGGCATAGAAAGATGAACCTTCTTCACAGATGGTAAAATTTCTAGAATAAAATAAATAGAGGAATTGAGTAGTGGAAAAATATATGAAATATATTCCAAAAATGGGTTATTCAATGAAATTTAAAATAAATTTACTAGATGAATGTCCAAAAGATATATTTGAACAAATATACATATAGATGGTTCTAAAATCAAAAAATATCACTCTCAAAACAAAATTTTATAATTAGATAAAATCTAGAAAAATATTTTCTTATAGTTTGGATGAAAATTATTCCCATTCAATAGGGAATGATGTGAAGATAACAGAGATATGTGAAATGTTGAAAATTTATAATTTATATAACAATATCCCTCTCATAGATAAATAATCAAGAAATCTCCACAAATATATAAATCAGGAGTCAATGGGTTGGTAGAACATTTTATTTAGATTTGTAAATAAAGTAAATTAATATAAGTTGGATAAAAGTGAAAATCTTGTAGAATCATGGATAATCCAATTTGTAGCTGGTTAGAATCTTGACGAATCAAAAGAGAATGAATGTTGAATACTCCATCACCTCATCCAATGAATTAATATTTGAGGAATACATTTGTTGATATATGTTTATACACACTAAATGAAGAAAATGGATATAAATTATAGTAATATAAGAACTATATGTGATGTAAGGAACTCCTCTAGTCACATAAAAATTTGATTTAATTTCTATACTAAAATAATATATATTACGCATAAAAAAATGTTTACCCCCTTAGTGGAAATGAATGTAACTCGACATGGGGTTCTCCAATCAAAATTAATGGTTTTCCCATAGATCTCCTCATATAATGATCATAATAAATTTAAAGGAAAAGGTATCTATTGAAATATTTTGTGAGTGAGTAAATAAATATCCACTAAGGATAGAAATGTATGAGTTTACTCTGATGGATATCAAATAAGAGAGAAATGATTAATACATAGGTTTTCTCAGAAGTTAATTTATAAGGAAAGGGAATGAATATAATTGGTGGAAATAAGGGTGAAAGGTATATTGTATTCAATAGAATATATATTATTTTGAGATATTGATATCATGGGATTACTAAAGATTATCACTATTCTTATGGTGTTTTGAAGAAGAGTTAAAAAAATGTTTACTAATATAATGGTCTTATATAAGGATAAGAAGAATACATTAAAGAGTTCAAGGAAACTAAAATCTCTTCATATTAAATGAGTATAAAAAAATTTCTTTGTGAATGTTAAAAAACCATGTAGGTAAAATTAATACTAAATTCATAGAAAATATAATTTTTCTCCATAACATGTTATGATAATATTATTGAGATGAAATATAAATGAATAAATGTTTGTGATTCTATATATGATGAAAAAAACCACGTAAGGAAAATAGATGTTGGATTCTATCCAAACCAATTCATATCTAATGTTGTATTTGAAATTTACTCATTAAGGAAAGGAAATAGACTACTTTGACGTTTCAAATTCCTCAACATAAATAAATGGATGGTACCCTCCCCATTGATTGTTAGTTATATAACTAATTTTTATGTGTTATAGACATTAGGAGAGATAATATCCACGTGGAGTTTATATAAAAATATGAAAATGATGTTATTACCTGTTCTAAAGTACTAATAGTTGTTCAAATTGTAAAAATATACTCTTGTTGAATCTGAATTTATAAGTACATGAGTGGAAAATAAGACATAAAATATTAAAAATTAGTAACGCAATTGGTATTATGTTCAAATAAAATATTTGTTTTTAAGATAATATTTGAATTGATTAGTTTCAACATGTTCAGATGTAATATGTCACATTGTTAGAGAATAAATAATAGAATGGGACACCTGGAATTATATTTTGGATCTAACATGTGATATATTCATTTTATTAGTAAGACATAAAAATATATAATATATGTATGAATATCATTCTAAAAAACAATTCAATATATGGTAACAAATATGAGAAATTCAAGTAGTTTTTTGATACAAATATCTAAAATTTACATTCTCCATAAACCATAAAATAACACACAATGAATGAAATTAAAAATATTTATTTTCAATTGGTATGTAATTAGTTCCTTGTGTAGATTATTTAAAAATGAAATATGTAATGTCTAACATAATCAGAAAATCATGGATTATTCACTAATGGTTTAATAAAAGTGTATTTGATATCACCAAATTAATTACATTGTGTATGTTAATGTTCTATGGATACATGATATGCATTGAAGTAATTGAGTTACATTGAAAAAATTGTTACTATTAACATTAGACTCTATTTCGTATATTGAGTTCCCACTCAATACACTTAGAGGATTCTATGATGGAGCCCTGAAAAGTTGTATGTTCATCCACTAGAATAATTGATAATTCCACTATAATAATAAAATTATTTTGAGTTTTATTAGCAAACCAAACCTACATTCAAAGAGAATTAAACAATGTTGGGGAAGAATTTAATTTCAAGCCCTAACAGGCTAGAAGTTTTGTATGAGTTTCATATTATATGGGGATCTTGGTATCTCTAAATCTATTATAAGTGCCCTTTTAAAAATGTGGGAGGATTACCAATATAAGTAATATTCTAAAATGTAAAAATGTTAAATGATACTGTTCATGTTCTATTTGTATGAAAGGATTTTATATTGTATTTTTTGACATAATGAAAGAATGATGTGTAAGATTCTGAATATTGTTTCCTTGTTTGGAAAGGTAATTTTATAAAAATATTGTAATTTAATTACTTTGGTACATGGAATACATGGGATATTTTTTTCAAATGCGGAATATATGTGTGTCATTAATCATATAGGACAAAGGAGAAAATCATAAATAATTATGTATTGTCTCTATGAAATCATATTTAGTGATTCTATTTTTTTGGAATTATTTTCCACATTATCATGGTGGGTCGTGGAGTTTTTAATTTGTTTTTCACTTTATCAACAGTTTATTGAGGCATTTTAGTTCCCACTAGAGGCACAATTGATGTAGAAATTCATTATGAAGTTCATATATAGTTAATTTATGATATGTGACGATGGAAATAAAAAGGGAGATTTCATGGACATGATAGCAATAAAATATTTGTCATAAATTTTATATATAGAAAATTGATGCTGTTATATAGAGGAACTTGTTAATTTGCTTCAATTGTGAAATATGAGATGTCCCAAAAAATTATTTGGCCCTGGAAAACAAATGAACCCTATATTAGTAAAGATGGTTTTCAAGGAAGTGGTACACCATGGGATTATTGTGACACAATTCATAGACCATGAATAACCAATAACATCCATGGAGGATTTTATTTGATTATTCAGGATTATATTTTGAATGTTGCATAAATGATCATAGAAATGTTGAATTATAGCTCAAAGGATTTCATGGACTAACAAAAACATTGAAAATCATGTTGAAATAGATATAGGGTGGAGAGGATCATGATTTTGTAATGAATAAAAGTATTTTTAGGATTTTTTAGTCCATTCAATAACATTTCAATGATATTTATAGAAAATTATGGATTCCTAGACAATATATAAATAATATTTTGTGATGAAAAGTAACTCCTGGAATGGATTTATGATAACAGGGTGAATTTTTCATTTGAAAATATCCATGTAAAAGGGAGGTTTATATATGAAGGGTGTGAAAAATAAGACCTTTTTATAAGACAAATATTTTCCTATATATACATGATCCTTAATGAATAATATTAATGGATAAATTGGTAGTGTATGTTTTTGGAAAATATAAACAATATAATTTCTCAAAATCAAAATCTATTTGAATGACTTATGTGAATCATTGTGTTTTGAAAGTGTCTAATGTAAACCATTGTATTTTATGAACATATTTTTTATCAGAATCATTATATCATAAAATGTATATTCATTTATTAAAAACAGTCCCAATTTATTTATTGTGTTGTGGTCTTATAAGGATATACATACACAAACTGACATCTAACAAAATTAGTATTGTAAAGTCATTCTAATTGAATAAAAATGTGAATTTACACGCATTGAAGATCATAATAATAGAATAATATGTTACATGATAAAATAGTAATGATCTCCAGGGAATCTACATATACTATTATAAATAATTTCACATTTCCTGTGTGAAATAGTTATGTATGAAGCTGAATGTGAACTTACCCACACATGGTGAAATAAATAGACATTAATTTTGTGAATCATCAAGGATGAAAAAGTGTTATTCCTTCTTGAGTAGTGATGTAAGGAGGGGATAAAGTGAGTGACACATTTGAAGGGGATTGATCGAAAAAATAATCATTGTGAAATGACTATGATTAGGGAGTTTTTGGACCATCCCATAGTCTTATAAGCAGAATTACCCCAAGCATTAGAGTGACCAATAATATACTAGAAAATAAAATCCCTTTAGTGGATTCTGGTACAATGTCACATTGTGTTTTTATTCTCCTAGGATTATCTTAGTGTGGGTTAACTATATTAAATTATTATGAATTGTGTTAATTCATTACTTATCTTTAGAAAGTCATAAATCTATGTGTATGGGTTTAGAAATAATTGATGAAACATATTAATAGAAATGATAAATTAAACTTCAATTAGATTGACATTAATACAAAAAAACAAGAGTGAAAAATACAAAAAATGAGGTCAATATCATTTTTTATTGAGTGATTCAATATTAAGTGGTGAAATTGGATTGAGTGTCGAACCATGATTCACTAACTTCACATGGACTCTCTCACTAAAGAATCCTATGGGTTTACATATATTCATCTTGATAAAAAATAAAGTATTTTTTAAAATAAATTTTCATTTTAATCGTATTCAACTATTAATATTATTCCCCAACTTTCCAAATTTCATTCAATGAATTTTTATTATAGTATTGAAAATAAATCACTAAGATTATGTATTGGGTAAAATCTCAAAATTGTAATCAATTTTGGTGGATTTTGTATCTTTTCTGTACATTTTTTCTACAGTAATTTAAAATGATATCATTATAATCAATTGAATAAAAACATATTTATTTTTGAAAAAAATATATCGAGATTTACCATTATAATATTTGGTCATTTTTTATTAAAACAATAATTCTTACCACTCAAGAGCTATTTTATTATATTTAAAATTTAATTATTTATTAAAATAACAATTTTGATTAGTCACTGAAAAATAATTGAATTGTTTTCCAAATCCGAGATTCTATTATTTAGATGATTTTGTATAAAAATGTATTTTTAATTTTACATTTAAACTATTAAATTAACATTGAATGTGAAATCATTATTGGTTGAAAAAACAATTTTATTTTTGAAAATATCTTATCTAAAAGAATTTTGGTTAAATTTTATTCTAATATCTATTAATATTTAATACATGTGTTTGATATCATCGAAATCCAATTGGATTAATAGAATTAGATCCAAAATATAAATTTTACAATTGTAAATATGGATTATAACAACTCAACATAAATAATAATCATATTTATTTACACTATAAATAAAAAAAATATTAAAAATTTATATACTAATAGGAAGCGAAGACAAAAAAGTTATTTGCACATAAATAAATTCCCAATAATGAAAAATAATCTCACTATATATAAAATAATTAGTCAACAATGATTTTCATTGAATCATGATAGAATATTTTAAAAAAATTATCATTTTTATATGTTTATATCCTCCAAAAATATTATTAGTATTTTGACTATTTGAAAATAATATTGATTTTTTTCAAAGTAAAACATTCAATGATATGAAAAATGATATGAATTTGTTATGGTTGTAGGTGGTGGGGTATATCCTTCAATTAGGACACTTAAAAATCGAATGAGGCACCGAGAGTCAAAAACTACTCATCCAATATTTCATTATGAAGTCATTATTAGTGGAAAATATATAGGTCATAATTTAATGTCCATCGTTGTAATTTTTTTGATATTTTAGAATACAATATGAGAACATTAAATGGGGATTGATATCTATTAAAATTCTAGTTTTTAAGATTTATATTTTATTGTATTTTCTTTTTAATTTCATATACGGATTCATTAATATGTTATATTCACATGGATACATCAGGCAATTGAGTATGAACCTAAAAAGTAAATTTTAATGGCCACTAGTAATTTAAATATAATATATTTATATCTAAGGGATACTGTTAGTATAACAACCCATACTTTACATAAATTTATATTACATCATAATTGATGTATATTTATTACAGCATATAACAAAACCATGACCAGACCATATAGGTATCATGTCTTTAGAAACAAGGTAAAATAAACAACTAGTTCATAAAACATCTACATTGTCTCTCGTTTATTTCATCATAACTAGACTCATTTACCCATATCATAATTAAAACATTTATTCATGTTCTGGGGAAAATAAACATATGAAAGGGTGATCTAAAATTTTACACAAGGGTAAAACAAATAAACATCAATTACATATAACATTTGAAAATCGTATCCTACATATAAGGGATCATAATATCATGTCATGGGATAATATATAGAAATAAAATGTAATCCCAATAATCAAAAAATAAAACATGAAACATTTTAGCATACACACATAATCATAGAAAATCATTTCATATTATTCAAGTCTCATTTCCTTACCATCATAGAGGACAAAGTGTATTACTGAATCGAGTTCCCTCCTCATTACAACCCTGTATTGCTGAAATGGATTAATTTTTCAATCCATTCATGTCTATCTCTAGTAATATAAATCATTACCCAATTCATTAGAGGAGATATAGATCCCACCAATATCATAATGAAACAATTCTTATTTGTTCCTCAAAAACATAAATCATTCATCACAGCATAACCCAAGTAATAAAATGGGATTCTTAAACATCATGCCATCATAAAATAATCTATATAAAAAAATGGACATAATAAAAATAATTTCATCATAAACATAATCAATCCAATGTATGAATTTGTATAGAAACATAACCCTATGTCATCTTATATGGAATTTCATTTTGATAAAACACATGAAATTAATTCTTGAGGAAAATATAATTTCTTCTTTAAATTCATTTTCTTCTATAAAAATGTCATGAAATTTTAAAAAAATGAATTTTATTGAAAATATTGTTGTAATTATGTAGTGGATGCATCATGGATGTATGAATTTATGAATATTTAAAAACTCATTCATGCTTATATGTTAAAAAAACATTCTCCTCATACTTTTACTGGAAAAGTCAAAAGTACCTCGTATTGTTAACAAATGAAAGATTCCTTCCATACAATGTGGTAAAATTTAAAAATGGGAAAAAATGACTTCAAACTTACTTGGAAGAATAGTAAACATTTTATCAAAACATTTTATAAAACATTTACATGTAGGATAAATATATCCCCAGTAAAACTTACGAATAAACATTCTAGGATAAAAATGAGGTTGGAAAAGTTATCCATTACATTAGGTCAGATATGATTCATATGTATCTGAACCTACTATATAATGATTTGAATAATGTTACTGATTTATTACAGAATCATAATAATTTTTATAATGACATTTATGATTATATTTTCATCTGTTTCTCAGTAACATTTCATTGTTTCTCTTTATTCGGGCATTAACTACTTTAACTTTTTATGTATGTTTTGCTAGATAAGTTATTATTCCTTTTTTTGTTATAGTTATATCATTTAAAACATGGTATATGTATAATATATATAATATTTATTAATTTTATTCATTTATATAATCATGATTTAATGAAAATTATGTATAACGAATCACATTGCACAATGAAGATGGTAAGTCGTTATTATGCACGAGCGACGATATCATTCCCATAATTGTTGAGTGGTATTGAAATGAATAGTTTATAGTATCTCAAAATTATTATAATGTTATACTAATAATATATAGTTACTATTTCCATAGTTTTACCTATCAGGTATGGTGATGGTGAAAAACTGATTACACCACGTCGTGTAGATGATTAGCCATACGCACGTACAGGGAGTGATTTCTTCTTTCATTGGATGAATAGAAGGTGAAATAGGATTGTTAAATATTTAAAATAACATATCAATGTATTAGTGACACTGATGTTATTAAATTTTAATGAAAAAACAATGTTATAAAATGAAATGAATTGGAAAGAATGGGTAGAAGAGATTACCTCTTCCTCGACATGCAACATTAAAATTACTTTTTGAGGTACTAGAGTTGGTCTTCTGAGGAGACCAGAACCTCTATAATGTAACTATGGTTTTTTATGAGAGAACTTTTCAGTGGTTGGATGAGCTTGAATTCTAAAAATTCACTGAAGAGGATATGGAGGAGGTTCCGTTTTCTCAGATCTCGATAAGATATAATGTAAATTAGTACTCCTTGAAAATTTACCACTACCTTTACATATATCTAGGAAAGGTGATCAATATATAAATCCTCTCAAATAGAAATGAAGTGTCCCGACTTCGTAATTCAAACAACTATAACCTAGATAGAATTATTACCTTTTTATGTTCTGTGAAGTCTGATGAAAAAGTCTATTGTGGTGTTTTCCCATTTCCATTCTTACATGCTTAATGGTTGTAACATCCTCTTAGACATTTGTCCCTCATCCTAAACGTGTTGACCAACCAAGCATCATGTGACATATTCGGCAACATCTATTTTCATTTCCACCCACTAGAAGTACTCTTTTAGTTCCCTATATATCTTTTAGCTTCTAAAGTGAATAGAGAATGATGGACTTTGAGCCTCATCTAATAGATCCTTCTTTAAATCTGGTAGGGGGGATAACAAATCTAGTTCCTAAAACTTATTATTTCATTACAATTATGGATGAAATTAGGAACATTTCTCACCATCATTTGTGTCACTACATCTTCCTTATGTGCCTCTTTAATATTCACTTGAATAAATTGTTGAACATTTATCAGAGAAATATTTGATTTCTCCCCTTTCGTTATAATTTTAATATGCATGTTTTGAAAATCCATAAATATTGGATCCTTTATCATCCTCATCCTGGATAAGCTAGCATGCTCTTATTGACCTATTGCATCTACCACCTTGTTTCCTTCCCCTAGGATATAATGTATTAAGCAGTTGTAATCTTTAATCAGCTCCAACCATATTATTTGGTGCATATTCTACTCCTTTTGTGTGAATATATTCTTTATAATTTTATGATCAGGATAAATATAACACCTTTATCCATAAAGATAATACTTTCATATCATTAATGTAAATATTACCACAATGTACTCTAAATCATGAGTTGGGTAATTGTTATCTTGTATTTTCATCTATAGTCAAGCATAAGCTATCACTATATCATATTTTAGGAGAGCACACCCCAGACCCTTATTGGATGCATCACTAAAGATCATAAAAATTTCTCCACTATAAGGCCGTGTGAGCATATGTTCAATAACTAATATTTTTTTAAGATCGATGAAATTCTCTTCATATTCTTCCATACAAACAAACTTAAGTCCTTTCGGAGACAACTTGGTGAGTGGATTAGATAATCGTGGATAATATTTTACGAAACGTAAATAATATCTAGCCAGACTAAGGAAACATTGGATCTCAGTTACAATTAATGGTCTTGACCATATTTCAATAACTTCTATTTTTTGATGGATCAATATATATCACATCACATGAGATTATGTGACCCAAAAAATGAAACTGTTTGAAACCAAAATTTACACTATGTAAATTTGGAATGAATATTCTCCTTTATCAGGGTCTTAAACACAATTATCAAGTGATATTCATGTTCTTACATGCTCTTTGAGTATACAATAATATTGTATATAAATACTACCAAAAAATTCTCAAGATAGTCTCTAAGGACTCTATACATTAGATCCATGAAGATAGTAGGGGAATTAGTAAGACCAAAAGGCATCACTATAATTTCATAGTGTCCATACATAGTAAAGAATGTCATCTTTGGTATATCCACATTTTTTAAACATAATTGATGATATCCTGAATTAAGATCAATCTTGGAAAATAATTAAGCTTTGTGTAGTAGGTCAAATAAGTCATCAATATGGGGAAGATGTTATTTTTTCTTGATAGTGATCTTGTTATGTTTGAGATAATCAATGTAGAGTTTCAATGATCTATATTTCTTCTTGACAATCAAAATAGGATCTTCCCATGGTGAAACACTAAGGAGTACGAATCCCTTATAAAGATTCTCTTTGTGTTTCTTCTTCAATTCCTACAACTGAATTGGGTCCATTCTATAAGTTGTCTTTGAAATAGGCATAGAACCTAGTATGATTTCACTTGAAAACTCAACTTCACGCTTTGGTGGAAGACCTGGAATTTCCTCTGAAAATACATCATCAAAATTATGTACAATGGGTGTATTCGTAATCATGAGTTTCTCCCCAACCATTTGAGATAACTAACCTTCATTTACTAGAATCAATACCCATGTAATGGAATTAATTTCCTCTGGAATGTTATATTCACCCTTGCACTGATAGATGATCATAGATTGATCTAGAATATGTAATGTGACTTCCCTTATTTAAAAATTGATATGAGCTCCATATAAATAAATCCATTCCATTCCAAGAATCACATAAAAGTCCACTATTGGAAGGATTACATGATTTTTAGGAATCACATTCCCAAAAACATCAATTGGAGAATAATTGTAATCTTTTGATGTGACTGTTGTCCCATTGAGAGTTATCACAACTAGCTCAATGTCTAATTGTTGAGGTAATATGGTGATATAATTATAAAATACATTAGATATAAATGAGTTGATGGATCCAAAATAAAATAAAATATTTTCTACATTATAGTAGAAGGTTAGTGTTCAATTCACCGACTCATTATCTTACTCCATATCCTCGATAGTAATTGCATGTGACATTCCTTTTTCATTGGCCTTAAGTGTTTATTGACGTCGATCATCATTAATAACCATTGTATTAGGGCATTGATTTTCATAATTCCCTATTTCCTTTCACTTCTATCATTGATGTGTCAGGGGTGCATTATGTGCATCCCTTTCATTTTTTGCATCATTAGACATCTTTTTCCCATCACGTCGACATTAAATTTCCCGATGACCTTCTTTTAATTACATAAAACATGTTCTAGTACCTTTCATACAATACCCTCCAGGTTTATTTCCACACATTGAGCATGTGAAAAAACTCATCTTCTTTTTAATGTGGTCTTTAAATTTTTCTTTGAATTCCATTTTCCTCTTCTTATCAAATATATATGAATGATGGGTTACTCCAATCTCCATGTCAATACTGAAAAATCATTGAACAATTTCCTCAAAGATACTAATGTCCCATATGGCTAATTCCCTTTGGATACATGGTTTTAATCCACTAAAGAATAGAATGATCTTACACTAAGATTAGAAAATAATTCCAGAAGTGTACCATGTATGCCTTGTGAAATTTTCTTCGTACGTACCAGTAGATTCATCATCATTTTTCTTCATTTAATGAAACTCTTTCTCTATCATTGTTGAATGAATTTGAGGGATGTACTTATTGAAAAAATATGTTCTTGAACTCGTCCCATTCTATAGACTCAATTTCATTTTTTGTCATATTCTTGATAAGATTCCCCCATTTATCAGCTTCACCATCCAAACAATATACTACTAAGATGAATTTTTCTTGTTTAGAACATTTTAGAACTAAAAATAACATTTTCGTGCTACCTATCCATTTCTCATCCACTAATGAATTAGAAGACCTATAGAATGAAGTTGGACGCTGCCTCATGAAGGATTAAAAAGAATGATGCTCTGTACATTTCTCATTTAGAATCCCTATTTGATTTATATAATGACAATGTTGGGTGAGAATGGATAAAATATTTTTCATTCCAAATCCAATAACATTTGGTTACTTATGGGGACAATCATTGCATTTCCCATCACATTCAGCATTAACATGGTTTCTTCGATATCCGACCATTGACTAAAACGAAGAAGCATAGTGTATGAAACACTAATCAAAACAAGATAACCACATAATCAATAATAACAGTTCAATTTAGGAAACTATATGTTTTATCGTATGTTATTGATGGTCATTTCTAAAACACTTGCATTGTATCAAATACATTGACATATCCTCTGGGTTCTTACTAATGATTTCACATCCTAGTTTCCAAAGGTAAACTATAACTTTACTTGGATACCAACCATAATGTATCATAATTTAAATACATCGATATCTATTCATAATTTATGTATATTTATTTCAAGATATAACAAAACCATGTCAAGACCATATAGGTGTAGTGTCTTTAGATACATGGATAATAAAAAACATGTTAACAAAACATCTACATTGTCTCCCGTTTATATCATAATAACTAGAATCCTTTTGGCATATCATACTTAATACCTTTATTCCTGACCTACGGATAAGAATAATTAGAAAGGTTGAGATAAAATCCTCAGTTAGGATTAACAAAGGAAATATCAATAATATTTAACATTTGAAAATCTTATCCTTTATTTAATAGATCATAATATCAGGTCATGGGATAACTCATATAAGTTAAATTTATTCACAAAAATCATAATTTAAGACAAGAAAGATTGTGAAATACACAAAGTATAATATAAAATTATTTAATATCAGTCATGGTTCATTTCCATGACCATCATAGAAGACAATTTCTATTAGAGAATTGAGTTCACTCTTCCTTCCATCCCTGTATTACTAAACTGGATTTAAATTACATTCCCTCCATGTCTATCTCATGGGATATAAATATTTTACCAATACATTGGGGCGAAATGTCGGTCCAACCCATCTCATAATGAAACCATTCTTATATGTGCCACAAAAACAAAAATCATTCAACATAGCATAACCCATGTAATAAAATGGGATTCTTAAACATCATTCCATTAGAACATAATCTATATAAGATAAATGGAATTTATAAAAACAATTACTCAATAAATTTAATCATATAAAATTAATAATTTGTATAAAAACATAACCTTATTTCATCTTATATGGAATGAAATTTTGATAAAACACTTGAAAATAATTATTGAGTTAAATATCCATTCTTCTTCAAAAATGTTTTATTTTATCAAAATGTATTTTAATTTTAAATAAATTGATTTAATTAAAAATACACTTATAAACGTGTAGTGTAAGATTCATGACAATAAGGCATTATAAATATGTAAAAACTCATTCATTCCGTATATGTTAAAAAAACATTCTCCTTGTACTTTTGCCGAAAAAGTCAAAAGAACCACATATGGTAAAAAAAGAATGATACCTTACATTAATATAGTAAAATTATGAAATGTTTAAAATTTAATTTAAACATACATGTAATAATAGTAAAAAATTTATGAAAACATTCTTCAAAAACATGGTCATGGATGATAAATATATCCCGAGTAAAAGTTAGGAATAAACAATCCTAGATAAAAACGATATTGGAAGAGTTATCCCTTACCTTAGGTCCGATACGCTTTGTAAGTATCTTAACAACTTGTATCATAATTTCAATAATATTTCTTATTTATTATAGATTTATAATCATTTTTATGATAACATTTATGATTATATTTTCATCTGTTTGTGAGTAACATTTCATTCTTACTCTTTATTCATGAATTAAATTCTTTACATTCTTATGTATGTTTTTTCGGATAAGTTCTAATTCCTATTTTTTGGTTATAGTTATATAATTTATAAAATAATATTAGTATATCCTATGTCATATTTATTCATTCAAATAAGTTATATAATCATGATTTAATGAAGATTATGTAGTTTGAATCACATCGCATCGTGGAGATGATAAGCCGTACGCACCCACAAGTTATGATATTGTTCACATAATTGTTGAGTGGTATGGAATTGTATAGATTATAGTATCTCAGAAATTGTAACATGTCATATTAATAATATATAGTTATTATTTCCACCATTATTAACATCCATGTAAGGTGATGGTGTAAAACAGATTGCACGACGGTGTCGAGACGGTAAGCTGTACGTACGCATGCACAGTGATTTTTTATGGGATGTATAGAAGGTGAAATATGGTTGTTTCATATTTAAAATAAAATATTATTATATTAGTGATAACGATTTTATAACTTTACAATGAAAAAACTAATGAAGAGTAAGTAGAATAATAATTAAATTAGAATGAATCGGTAGAAGAGATTACCTCTTTGTCGACGTGCCTCCTTTAGTTTTCCACTTAAAGATCAAGAGATTTTATTTTTAGGAGGATAGAACCTATATAATGTAACTAGGAAAGATTATAAGTGAAATGGTCAGGGGTTAGACTAGATTGATGTCTAAAAATGGAGTGAGGAGGAGAGGGGGAGGTTCCCTTTGATAAGAGAGGAGATGGGCACATTATGAAACTCTAAAAAAATAATTTATAATAAATTCAATTTTGACTAAAATATGCCAAAAACATATTTATTTAAAGATAATATAATATGGGTTTTAGTACCCATCATCCAATAATATTTAGACACGTTTATAATGTTTTTTATCCTAATCCTTTTGGTTTAACCCTTACTGTAAATTTTTTAATTAAACAATGATATCATGTTATTTATACATTGTTGGTTAATATAATTACCATAAAATGTAAAAAGACACATAAAATTATTTATGAAATATTTGGACTTATAATAACCATTTTTCAGAATATTATATTTTTTGAAATTTAATATCATTTAATAAACAATTTTATTTTTTAAGGCTTGAATTGTGTCAATTTTTGGAAACTATTCAGACATAAATTTTTAAAAATTCATAATAAGTTTCTTTATTCAAATATAAGGCATTAAATAAAAGATAATATTTCAATGTAATCATGAAAATTCGTGAGTGACATCAAAATAACAAAAATACATTTTTATAACATTTTTAAATTCATTTATTTAAATCTTTCATTAATGAGGCAATCACTGGATCATATTTTTATCATAAATAATACTAATTATATAATCTCTAAAAATTATAAATAAAATTCCATGATATAGGAAATATTTTTATATTTAGAAATTATATTTATAAGAATAGATATTAGTAACATTACCTTACATTAAAATCTATTTACTAAAAGATATATGTTTACGTTATAATTATCATTACTTCAAATTAATTCTTATAAAATGTCATTTTCAGATCCATGTGAATCCTTGGAGTCCCAAAATCCACCCAAGTATTCCAATGGTGTAAAAATATTTCATCCAATTGGATTATGACACATTTGAGCGTATAATTTTATTATTAAATTATTTTTTACCCTTGTTTTCTAGATTTACCCATTAACCATTGTAAATAAAATAATTAGTTAATATTTTATTCATAATGTCCAAAAATAAAACACACCTATTCATAAAATTTTGGACCTTTTGATTAAAAATATGGAATCCATTTTTTAAAATTCAAAACATATAAGTTTTAGTAATTAATTTAAAAATTAATCTCGTTGTGGAAATGAGAAAACGAGTTTTAAAAGTTAAAATAGTGCAGAATATTGAAGTATTTTTTAACTATGAATTCAATGTAAATTTAATTATAATGATATAAATTATATTAAATGGTAAAAATATATTATATTTGTATTTTAAAACCATTCAGTATTAAAATTTAACAATATAAATTCTCACCGAGAAATTGTTTTTCTAATTATAATTTATCGTATTTTTACTATTCATCAAAACACGAAAGTAATCAGAAAAATATCAAAAATTAATCCAATGTAAACGTTTATATCCTAATTAAAAATAACTTGTTTATTTTTTCATATAGAAATTATTAATGCGTCATATTTTAAATGAAAAATGGGTTCACTATTCAATGGTAAAAAATAACCTTTAAAAAAATAGGTTCTTATATATAAAATAAGGTTTTAATCACACCCTATGTCTAAAATATCAATTAGATGAATATAAAAAATATAATTAATTTTATCACACTTTTATATCTTTTTTATTTCAATACAAAATGTAATTCACCAAAAAATAAAAATATTAAATTGATTGATATCTTTCATAAATAATTAATAGCCAAAGAATTCACAATACATTTTCATATGTTAGTTATAATTATTCCTGTTAACCTATCAACTGGGATATAATGGTAATTTTATATTAAGGGAATCTTGTGGTTCATTTAAACTCATGATTGTATGCAATGTAATCTACTAATGAATTAACATTTTTTAATGAAAACATTAGGGTGTTACAATTTGTGGTGGTGTTGAGTGACCTTATCTATTTTGATGAGATATATGTGGTAGTGGTGTTTACCACTATACCGTGATTTAGAAATAGAATATTTTGGGATTTTGTTATTATTTTGAAAAAAATACTCTATTTTTATAATCTTTTTTTATATATACCATTTTGATATAACGTTAAACATGTATTTCTAAATTTAATATATGTTTTTATATATTTATTTAATTGGTGTTTTATTATAATGGGGATCATTTTAAAATATGAGATAATATTCCCTTCATGTTGTAGATCAATTAATGTCTTGTGGAAGTTAGGTTTAATATGTCACACTCAATATCTTTATTTTCTAAGGTAGAGTTTTGATAGGTTTGTGTCATGGTAATTAAACACAATAGATACATTATAAAATCATTTATAAGATGAAATTAATAAAGTTAATGAATAAAAATATTAAAAATATAATTATCATATTTCATGAATATTTAAATTGTGAATTAAATAAATATGTTATTAATTTATTTTAATCAAGAAATACAATAATTTTAGACATCTGGAAATTATTTTTTTATTACTAAAGATTCCCTAGATTTGATATCGACCCATCCCATGAAGGATTGCATGAAATATAATTTTTATATGACGAGATCACATATAGAGGTATCTACATATTGAATCATATAATATAGGAAATTCCAATATCATTGAATCTTTCAAGTTGATATACATTTAACTACCCCTATAACAAGTATAAAAATATTTCCATATTGAAATAATTTTATAATGACATACTTTAAAAATTTATGATTCATAAGTTGTCATTAACATTTTATTGATAATGTATATATCATTATATAATTTTTTAAAAACTAAACAAGTATTCTTTATTAAATCCTATGTTATTATAATTCCCCATCCCATTTGGTATCAGTGGAATAAGAAAATTATGGATTCTTATACAACATAATCTTATTGAAATTTTAAATTTTATTGTTGAATTTAAAATTCTTATATTTTTGGTATCTCAAGTTAATTTAATTGAGCTTTTAAACAATGTGGGATTAATAAAAATCATTTTTGTGGAAATTTTTTTTATAAGTATTTTTCTTGTCGGTTACTACAGAATCAACCTTGTATCTAGTATTATTTTATATGGTTCATAGTGGAGTGAATGATGGTATTTTTTGATTTTTCTATCTTGGGATACTATAATTGTCTTCCAATAGATCCCTATTGGGCCACAACGTGAATAATTTATGTCTATTAAGAATATTGTGGTACATCATTCCCTTTTAAGAATAAAGAAAAATAAATATTCGGATTTTTAAATTAAAACCAAAATGTGAATTTTTTCTTCTCAAATCATTTGAATGTGAGTCTCATATACTATCCAAAAAAAGAATTAGTTTTTTCCTCCTCAAATATATTAAAATTGAATTGTATTTTTAGTTTTGGTGGGATTTCCTCCCTTTTTCTCCTATTTATATTTACTTTCATTCTATTTTGATTCAGGGATGAATGGTCTTGAAATATTTGATTCAATTTCACTATGACATAGTAAAATCTATTATATATAAACTATAAAAGGATAAGATAATTTTTTCATCATTTATTTTCATCATGAAGTAATCTTAGAGAATTATATTTGGATTTTATTTAGATTTTGGTTGAAATTAATTAATGAAACATGATTATATTTTAGGTTCTTTTCATAGAGGAGGACCATAAGAATGTCACAATCCATCGAGTCTATTTTTAATTGATATTTTTGAATTTTTACATTACATAGTGACTTTTACCTTGATTGTTCCTTTTGTAGAGTTTTTGATATTTTTTTACTAATTTCATCTTTCCCATTTTCGGTGAGTAATTATTATGTGTATTGATGATTGGAATTATAATCATAAATATTATAGAATGTTATAAGGATAATGATCACAATTATTTCACACAAATTATATTCTCATTCACGTGCTTCATGATAATTCAATTTTGTATATCATTGTGGCAGACCTAATTGACAATCAAACAGAGGCCACATAATAATATGAAAATAATTTTTTAAAATAAGGTTTCAAGATGATATTATAAAGTTGTTATATAAAATGTATTTTTTCTATTGAATTATATAAATTTCAAATCATCATTTAAATTTTAAAAATAACCCATGGTGGTCAACGCACATTTAATTATGATCTGAGTGTCCCACTAAGGTATCAGGTGATGAGGTGTGATGATTTAGAATGATGGATGATATAATTTGGGCATAAATACAAGATTTATTGTGAAAACTTATTGGAATTGGGTCCTCCATTGTGGTTAAACAAATATGTTTATCAAGGATAATGTTGAGTTGTATCATGATACCTGACTTTATTATAAAAAGATGTCTAATAAGGTTAGACAGTAAAGATATCTACCTAGTGATTGGTTTAACATTTGAAGAATGTGTATTTTAGATGATAGTGATGATCCATATGATATAAATCATCACATGATAGGATAATTAATAAATAAACATGGAGTTATTATATTTTTAACTCTGTAATATTTCAAAGTATGTTATTTTCATTAAAGTGAATCAATATCATGTGCTACACGCAACACCAAGATTGAGCACACAACGACTTACCAAACTAGCCGTTCTAAAAGAGGTTATGAATATTATTATCTAAATTTTGAATTTTATATAGTTAATATAATTTTAACATCCATATTATCTATTTATTATACATAATATAAGAAAAATTCGTCTTATTAGGTAAAAAAAGTATTTTAAAAAAAATGCAATCTTACACCTTTTAATGGAAAACCATTTTTAAATTCGATATTTGACACATTAATATATTAAATATGATAAAATAAAGTTCTTATTTAGAATAGCGATATAAAATATTTTTTTAGATAAATTTTCGGAGCATTTATGATAACATTCATTTTTTGACGAACAATGAAAAATAATAAATTTTAATTAAAAACAACTTTTTAATAAAAATAATTTAAAGTGTTAAATTATATATTTGAATGGTTATTAGGTATAATTATATTATATTTTTATCATTTAATCCTATTTTGGTCATTACAAATAATTTTACATTTAAATTGGACATAAACACATATCAATCCTTTCATTGTTTTTACTTCTCAAAAACCTGCTTTCTGGTTTTGACAACAGGAATATTTTTTAAAATTAATTAATAAAACATATATTATTATTATTTTCTTAAATAGACATAATTTTTGAATTTAAAATATAAAAATTAGCTTAGTGTGAATTTTTTTTTTTTCTGAAAACATTCAATTTTTTATTAATAGTGAAAAGCACTACATTATTGTTTAAAATCGACTTTTTATTTATTTTTTTAATTATTTTTAGTCTTTATATATAAATAATAAATATATAAATTCAATGTAATGAATTTGAGTCATTATATAATAAGATTAGATGTATAAAATTTTATTGAACTTTTTAACGTCTTTTACCCATTTCTAGGCACATTTGCAAATTTTCATATAATGTAATTTTACCACATATGAATTTTAAATTTTCAAAAAAATATGAGATACATGGTTCACATCAGTAACTAAAATGTGGTTTAATAAGATGAAAATAATTTTTGGGGTAAAATAAATTTTGAATTTTATTTATCTCAGTTAAAAGTAAACAGGGTAATTAATGGTAAAAATGATATTATAATTACACTAATAGAAGTTCTAATTCTATTGGACAAGTTTATTTTGACTAAAATAATCTTTAGGAATAAAATCTGATTATTTTGGTCCACTTGGATTATATTAGGACATTTATTATTATTTTATTTAAAGGAGAGTTAAAAGATTTTAATTCAACATTTAATAACTAATTTTTTTATTATATGGTTATACATAAAATAAATCAGAATATACAAATTAATTAAAAATATAAGAAGATTTAATACTTAATGGTATTTTATTTATAATTTTTAGACATTATATAATAAAATTTATTTATGACATAATGATGATGTAGTAATTACCTTATTAATGAATGATTAAAATAATTGATATTATAAATATCGAAATAAATTTAAATTTAAACTTCATATGAATTCCACTAATTTTCTAGTTTAATATGACATGTTAGGGTTTATTAAATAATTTTTTTGTAGTGATATGGTTTTTATGACATTTACTAAATCAAAATACCAAATAGTGACAAAATTGACATTAATGTGTTTTTTGAAAAAATACTATATTATTAATTGATATAGTCTTCCTAAAATTATAAGGATCGACTAAAAGATATAGATAAAGTTTGATATATCAATAACAGACCACTTGGGGTTTGATTGGATTTTTATTGTATTTTTATTAACCATTTATTATAATAATACAAAAATACATGTTAAAAGATAATATATTTAACAAAGAGTTTAATATAAAAGATAAGGTCAAGATGGTAACCTAAACTTTTGTAAACCTATTGGTTGAGATTTTTTCGACCAATACACACCTTATCCTAGAAATAATTCTTGTTGGAACCATTATGAAACCAATATTAATTTGTAATAAAATAATATTTCAAGCTTTCCCTAAAGTGACTCTCACCTCTCTTATAAAAGGACACTTCCCCTTCTTTTAATTTCACACCACCAAAGCCTTTAGGCTCGGAAAAACCCTTCCAAAATATCCACCCAACTTCTGTCACTACATCCAAGAGGCCTTTTGTTGATCAGAATGTCCTTCTATGGATATCTTTTGATCAAATCAAGAGGAAGCACCCGATGAAGAGGTAATAATTTCATCACCTCTTTCAAAGTTATCTTTTTAATCCACTTCCTATTTCTTCAATTTTTTCATACCAAAATAATAATTCTAGTACCTTATAAGTACTATTATGTTATTATAAATATTGTACAACCATATTCATTATTCTATCCGGCCTATGAATGACAAAGTCATCATACGTGCGTACGTGCGGCTTACCGTCTCCACGTCATAGTGTAGTTGTTATTCAACATTTCATTATATGGATGGGTATAATAATGATATATAATTTATGTAAATATTAAATATAACACGTTAATGATTCAGTATATATGATAAAAAATTCCAATTATATATGTTCTCACATTCAATTTAATGATATTGTCTCCCGTGTGTATGTACAGATTACCGTCTCCACGAACAAGATGAGATTCATTCCCCTTCGTAACCATTCAAGAAGAATTTTCATTTTATGATTCAAAATAATATTAATAAAAAAAAATATTAACAAAAAAACTTGACTTACATAATAAAACATGAAATGAGGATAATAAAACATATAAATGAAAACAAATCAGTTTACATCTAAAACAATGATAATCCTAAAATAATATTAACAAAATAATATTAGAATATAATATATTATATCATATATATGTCTATGGTTTTTGTATAATTTAATAAGAATTATTTAACTATTATACAGGAGGATAATGTTGGAACCACTTTGTGTATAGGTTTGTATTTGTTTTCAATAGTTGTCAATGGAATATCAAAATGAAGGAGATCATGAAGTACTCCGATGAAGTAGAGGAGTGGTGATTCAGACGATTGTTGTACTGATCGGAAGTTCCAAGAACATGTGTCAAAGGTGATACATTGTTTACAACAATGCAGAATGTGAGGTATAATCCATCCAAGGATGATTAAAGAAGAATGAGGTCTTTGGATGAAGTCCATGAAATTACTCATGATTGCATGAGAACCATGCAAGAGACTTCCTGACGAATTGAATCGGTTTGCATGAAGTACATCATACCGGTTGATGAAGAAGACAATGTGAAAAGATTGGACTTCTGAGATAGTCATGAACATCACATTGTCATAGAAGATGATGATTCTAAAGCTGTTCCTTCAAAAACTACATATCACAATTGTGGAGGTTGTGATAAAAGCCATAGAGTTGCTGAAGGATACAGATCACCAAGAAGAAGTGCTGTTGAGGTGATCGTGCTTGTTGACAAAGCAAACAAACGACATAAAAATTTGTTGACAAAGGAGATTCCATGGTGACATGTCGAGTTCAAGAGTTGTGGTCAACGATCTATGTTTGATTCATGAACTTCGACAGAGGAATGGATGATCTGGAGGCGGTACAAAAAGAGCAGATACAAGGTGGCGCTATTTCCCAGTGTTTGCCAAATTTTTGGGCCTCAAAATCGTAAAATGAAGACATGGATTGTCTGCAAAAGGAGGTTCGCACAAAAAGGAAGTGGTGCGCGAAATATAAGAGGCTTGCGCGAAATACTTAAGTTAGGCGCGAAAAACAGCTGGATGCGCGAAATGAGTGGAGCGAAGTTTTTCGCGCAAACAGTGTTTCAGAATCAGAACGTTGTAAAATGGTAAAGGCATGGGCTGCGCGAAAAACTAGAGCTGTGCGCGAAAAACCAGAAATGTGCGCGAAAAATGTTGTGCGCAGAAAAGCTGGGTGAATTTTTCGCGCAATCAGCGTATCGAATCAGAAATACAGAAAATCGGCAAAGGCAAGAGGCGCACGAAAAAATCAGATATGTTCACACCATGTGCGCGGAAAATCGAACTGGTGCGCGTAAAGTTGGTTGTGCGCAAGAAGGGGGGTTTTACGCGCAGGATAAAAAACATCTATAAATATGAGGTGAACCCCTCTCATTCGGAGAGGCTCGACACTTAGACAAATCCTGAGCTCCGGCGCACGGAAAAATTAAGGTACAGAGGGTTGCGCGAAAAAGAGGGCGTTGCGCGAAAAAGGGAAGTTTTGCGCGAAAAAGAAGAGTAGCGCGAAAAGCCTTTTACGTGACAAAAGTTATTTTTACGCGCAAGGTTTGAATTTTATGCGCAAGCCCCCGTGAAGGGTGCGCGGAAAATTTGGGGGTCCCGCAGGCCTTTTGACAGGTGCTTAGCACTCTCAAATCTGCTTTGCGAAGATAAGAAGAACAATCGTGCAACCAAAATCTGATCTGCACAGAGAGAGAAATATATCGATACACTCAGGTGTCAGAATTGGGAATTGAAGGAAGAGAAGGAGATTTAGTGCATTCAGGTATTGCACTGAAGTAGAATATTGATTTCAAAAGAGCATCAACTCAGGACTCTGATGCAAGCAGAGTCTCATGCTGAACAGGAGACAAAGACTTCAATGCATATCTATTGAAGAGACCTTCACGTCTATAAACTGAGTGAGACTTCACCAACGGCAGTGAGCCAGGGGGAGTCAACGGGAGTGACCCGAGGGAAGCAGTGAGCTATCCCTGAACCTTTGTAATGGCAGTGAGCCTGGGACAGAGTGACTGTGCCCGAACAATTGTAATCTACAGCTAGTGAAGCATAGTGGATTTAGGTACGACCGGAAACCTGTCGGCGTATGCTCCTTGGACGTAGCCCTTAGTGGTGAACCAAGTAAAAATTGTTGTGTCATCTCTTTTCATGTGAATGTTTAATTGCTGATCATATCCATCATAAAGGTTTGACTAGTTCCTACCAACGTGGGAACAAGATCCACAACTTTAAGATGAAAAAGTTGACACCCTGATTACCCTTCCCCTCTCAGGGTGTCCCGGGGTCCTACAAGTGGTATCAGAGTCAGGTTAACGTATTTTGGATATTCTCCAGTAATTTTCTTCAGAAGAGGATTTGAGTTTCTTTGCTAAAGTCAACAATGAAGAGCAGTCTTGATGAAGTTTCTGAGCAGACGTCTGCATCTAGCAAGACCATGAAAAACAGGAAAAAGAAAGAGAAAAAGCAGCTGAAGAAGTCCCTCATATCCAAAGAAGATGCAATGTCTTGTTCTCCATGCCAATCCAAAAATAAAGAAACATCAGGCATGGAAAGTATCGAGCCGGTGACTTAGAATTCTTCCAGAGGAAAGGATGACACCCCCAATTCATGCTTTCAAGAAAAACTCAAAACATATCTGCATGATATTCCAAAAGAATGGGTTGTTATTATCTGTAGCCTATTTCAATCTATGCAGGTTGAGATCACTAGAATTGAATGGGAAGAGGACAATATGGAAAAGGGGCTGGAAAGAAAAAATTATGGAAAGTATGAAGCTCACCAAACGGGTGAAAACCCTTGAAGAAAAAGGTGAAGTCAGCAATACTCTAGAAGAACGGATCCATGCACTTGAAGCTGAGCTGAAGAAGAAAAATGAAGTCAAGAATTTTTGTCTGGAAGAAACGTCCATTAAATTCAGGGAACTTGACTCTTTGTTACAAAACAAAGTTAAGATGCATGAAGATGTGGTTGAAAGGTTGAAGAAGAATTGTGAAGAGAAGATGATCACGATTGAAGATCAGAAGATCATCCTCAATATTGTGGTTCAAAAATTGGAAGCTCAATTGACCAAGATTGAGAACACACATATTGAGACTTCACAAAAGAATGAAATGAGTGATGCTTGCACTCAATGTTCGTTGGAGGAGTCTAAAGCTGAAATGCCTCCAACATGTGACAAGAAGATTATGACAACTCTTGATTATCCACATCAAGAATCAGTTGCTGCCGGTACTCAATGATCAATAGAGGATTCTATTGTCAAAAGACCTACAACATGTGATAAGAAGATCATGACTTCGCTCACTGATCTATCACAGGCAACTGAGAAAGTGAAGGTACCATCCAGATCATCTTGTACTCATGTTTCTAAATACACTCCGACAATCAGTGCAGGTGGGAAGAAAAGCTCTAAACAAGCATGGATGAGGAAAGGTGAGAAGAATAAACCTACCACCATGACTAGGGTGGATAGGAAGAAAAAGGAGGAAGCTTCTTCCTCAAATAGAGCACAAACGATTAAGCAGATGGCCCAACAACTTAATACTGAAGAAACAAAGAAGAAAAGATTTGTGGGCCAATGTTGGTGCTGCAATAGATTTGGGCACTGTGAACTGGATTGTTTTTATAATCCCTTTCATGGAAAAGCACAGGGAAAGCCTATATCAAAGGGGAGGAAGGCAGAGAAGAAGAAGCAACATCCACAGGTCCAGAAGCATCTATTTACAGCAAACAGATTTGGAATGCTTGATAACATCTGTGATGTATGCAACGGCAGTGGTCATAAGAATGGTGCATGCCTAGGTCAACAGATATCCAGAGCTGATAAGAACAGAAGACCACACAATCCATCTAAGTATGAAGAAAGTACCTTGGGAAGAAATCAGAAGAATATGGCGAACACATCAATCCCCAAGAAGATATCAAGTAGGCAAGCTGAGAAGACCCAGGATTTTAGATCCATGAAATTTAAGGGCCATTCATCCAAAAGAAACACTAAGTGGGATGAATCTCGGATGAACCCATGTGGAAGACCTAAACCAGCTGCAAAAGTTCCACATGACATATTGGTCATCTGGCCAGAAGATTTGAAAAAAATAAGGAAATTTGAAGATGAGAAGGCCAAGGCTGGTGACAAAGGAAAAGGAAAACATTCACATGATGAAGACACAGTGGAGGAGAGATTGCAAACAAAGAGAAACACACGTGTCAAAGAAGTTCTGTGTGAGAGATGCAAGAAATCTGGTCACATTGCAAAAGGTTGCCTAACCTTAATACCAGAGCAAGAAGCAGTCCTTAAGAGGAGTAAGAATGTATCATTCATGATGGCTTCTAAGCAAAACAATTCTCCACACAAAGCAGAAGAGAATGTGAATAGAGCCATGCCACACCGAAAGATGTCAGAACACATGTTCAAATGTGCAGGCATGAAGACTGGAGTGAACAGAGGAACTTGGTTGAGAAAAGAACCTCAACCAAGCAAGTCTTCTTGATGAAGCAAGAAGGAACCACCTTTTTCCCATAATCATTTGTGTATTGTATTTGTGCTAATAATGCAGGGAATTGAAGGTGAAGCATGCTCTCAGGGGGAGAACCTGAGAAGTAGTGAATACTGTCAACTCTTGATAGCCAAGCTGAAGAAGTTTCCATCCTAAGTAGATTCTTCAATTGATATTCAATGATTATGATGATGAAGGATCACTCTTGATGAAGATGATGAGGAGTGTTTCCCTTGAGGGGGAGAAAAATGAAAAAGCTTCCATAATCACTGTTTCGATCAATATCAACTCCAGCTGGACTCAAAAGCAGTTATTCTATGAATTTCACGCCAATGGAGAAGGTATGACATTTCTTAATCTCTATCCCTTTGTTACTCAAATCAAAGATCATTCTAAAAAGGGGAAGTAACTGAATTGATCAGTGACATAACAAAAAATTGGAAGTTCCCCAAGGTCATTTTTCCTGCCGATTGCACATGAATATTTTTGATCCACATGCTGTTGTGAGTGCAGGAGTTTCAGGTTGGTTTTTCTCTATCACAGTGATTTTTCTTAAGCCTGAAATAAAAGTGGTAAACCCTTGAAGACAAGATACATGAGTTCTCATCTCATGTTGGTATCATGATCTATGGATAATGGACAGCCTTGTTGACTTAATCAAATCCTCTTGTTTTCTACATCGAGCACTGCTCAAGTAGACTTAGAGTGAAATGATTAATGAAACTTTGCTTAAGTGAGGATTGATATCCTCCCTACCATGCGCTTTTTATTTCTTGTCAATAAGGGGGAGAGAAAGTGAAATGCAGAAGATTCTCATTTTGACATTGACGGATTCATTTCAGAAGATGTTTAAGGTATTGAAAAAAAAATACAAAGGGGGAGATTGTTGGAAAAACTTTGTGTATAGGTTTGTATTTGTTGTCAATAGTTGTCAATGGAATATCAAAATGAAGGAGATCATGAAGTACTCCGATGAAGTAGAGGAGTGGTGATTCAGACGATTGTTGTACTGATCGGAAGTTCAAAGAACATGTGTCAAAGGTGATACATTGTTTACAACAATGCAGAATGTGAGGTATAATCCATCCAAGGATGATTAAAGAAGATGTTTAAGGTATTGACAACAAAATACAAAGGGGGAGATTGTTGGAACCACTTTGTGTATAGGTTTGTATTTGTTGTCAATAGTTGTCAATGGAATATCAAAATGAAGGAGATCATGAAGTACTCCGATGAAGTAGAGGAGTGGTGATTCAGACGATTGTTGTACTGATCGGAAGTTCCAAGAACATGTGTCAAAGGTGATACATTGTTTACAACAATGCAGAATGTGAGGTATAATCCATCCAAGGATGATTAAAGAAGAATGAGGTCTTTGGATGAAGTCCATGCAATTACTCATGATTGCATGAGAACCATGCAAGAGACTTCCTGACGAATTGAATCGGTTTGCATGAAGTACATCATACCGGTTGATGAAGACGACAATGTGCAAAGATTGGACTTCTGAGATAGTCATGAACATCACATTGTCATAGAAGATGATGATACTAAAGCTGTTCCTTCAAAGACTACATATCACAATTGTGGAGGTTGTGATAAAAGCCAAAGAGTTGCTGAAGGATACAGATCACCAAGAAGTAGTGCTGTTGAGGTGATCGTGCTTGTTGACAAAGCAAACAAACGACATAAAAATTTGTTGACAAAGGAGATTCCATGGTGTCATGTCGAGTTCAAGAGTTGTGGTCAACGATCTATGTTTGATTCATGAACTTCGACAGAGGAATGGATGATTTGGAGGCGGTACAAAAAGAGCAGATAGAAGGTGGCGCTATTTCCCAGTGTTTGCCAAATTTTTGGGCCTCAAAATCGGAAAATGAAGACATGGATTGTCTACAAAAGGAGGTTCGCACAAAAAGAAAGTGGTGCGCGAAATATAAGAGGCTTGCGCGAAATACATAAGTTAGGCGCGAAAAACAGCGGGATGCACGAAATGAGTGGAGCGAAGTTTTTCGCGCAAACAGTGTTTCAGAATCAGAACGTTGTAAAATGGTAAAGGCATGGGCTGCGCGAAAAACTAGAGCTGTGCGCGAAAAACCAGAAATGTGCGCGAAAAATGTTGTGCGCAGAAAAGCTGGGTGAATTTTTCGCGCAATCAGCGTATCGAATCAGAAATACAGAAAATCGGCAAAGGCAAGAGGCGCGCGAAAAATCAGAGATGTTCGCACCATGTGCGCGGAAAATCGAACTGGTGCGCGTATAGTTGGCTGTGCGCAAGAAGGGGGGTTTTACGCGCAGGATCAAAAACGTCTATAAATATGAGGTGAACCCCTCTCATTCGGAGAGGCTCGACACTTAGACAAATCCTGAGCTCCGGCACGCGGAAAAATTAAGGTACAGAGGGTTGCGCGAAAAAGAAGGCGTTGCGCGAAAAAGGGAAGTTTTGCGCGAAAAAGAAGAGTAGCGCGAAAATCATTTTACGCGACAAAAGTTATTTTTACGCGCAAGGTTTGAATATTACGCACAAGCCCCCGGGAAGGGTGCGCGGAAAATTTGGGGGTCCCGCAGGCCTTTTGACTGGTGCTTAGCACTCTCAAATCTGCTTTGCGAAGAGAAGAAAAACGATCGTGCAACCAAAATCTGATCTGCACAGAGAGAGAAATATATCGATACACTCAGGTGTCAGAATTGGGAATTGAAGGAAGAGAAGGAGATTTAGTGCATTCAGGTATTTCACTGAAGTAGAATATTGATTTCAAAAGAGCATCAACTCAGGACTCTGATGCAAGCAAAGTCTCATGCTGAACAGGAGACAAAGACTTCAATGCATATCTATTGAAGAGACCTTCACGTCTATAAACTGAGTGAGACTTCACCAACAGCAGTGAGCCAGGGGGAGTCAACGGGAGTGACCCGAGGGAAGCAGTGAGCTATCCCTGAACCTTTGTAAAGGCAGTGAGCCTGGGACAGAGTGACTGTGCCCGAACAATTGTAATCTACAGCTAGTGAAGCATAGTGGATTTAGGTACGACCGGCAACCTGTCGGCGTATGCTCCTTGGACGTAGCCCTTAGTGGTGAACCAAGTAAAAATTGTTGTGTCATCTCTTTTCAAGTGAATGTTTCATTGCTGATCATATCCATCATACAGGTTTGACTAGCTCCTACCAACGTGGGAACAAGATCCACAACTTTAAGAAGAAAAAGTTGACACCCTGATTCACCCCTCCCCTCTCAGGGTGTCCCGGGGTCCTACAGATAAAGTACTCTCGACTAAGGAAAAGCCCATGATAAGGGTTTTTCAAATCACTGTTTATTCCCATGAGATTCATGCTATATTGCCAATATTTACTTTTGTGTGTTGAATATAATTCCCATGTTTATATTACTCATGTAATATAATTTAATTTAAGGGTATTTAAATTTTCATTGTATGATATTTATTTCATGGGGTTTATGATTAGTAATTTACCAAATCGGTAAGGGAATTTCTAATTTCAATTTCCACGCATTGAGTTTTACTCAAACATCATTGATTAATATGCTCCAAGATTATGTGTGAAATAAATATTTATTTATTAATGTAGTAATTTCCAATCCCCTTTGTGTGTACATACTTTTGATACACATAATAACTCCATTGATAAATTCTCAATTGATCAATATGAACATGATAAGAGTAATCTTAACTTGATTTCCATTCATAGAGTTATACTTCCTTGTCATTGGTGTTGGTGTTAAAAGAATATGTTTGAATGCCATATGATTGATTTACACTGAATATCCAATTATATTGAGGGTATTTATATTTTTAACTCATAATTATGTCATTTATTTATCCTTAAACAAAGGATATGGCCTTATAATGGATTTTATCTCAATTTTAATTCTATTGACATTTCTTTGTTGTTATACACCAATTCACTTTTATATAGTGTGCATACTATAATTTTAATAGTATATCATGAATCCCTTTTCTATCATAATATTATAAATTTTTTATCACCTCAGTTATTTGTATTCAACCATCTATCAATTGGTTATGACCTCTAACTAAAATATCATTTTAGATGTTTTAAATATTTTTTCTTCTAAATCTTTCCCATGAATGTCCATGTTTTAAAAATGGTTTTATGGATTAACTAATATGGAAATTAATGTTTTAAAATTAAAATTCCTTTTAATAGTTTTAAATTTTTATGGGACACATTGACTTAAAAATCTAATTTTAATAGCTTCTTGATAAATAGTGTGACTTTTAAATGTTTTCATTTAAAAAGGGGTATTTCTCTTAAATATTTTTACTAATTATTTTAATCTATGGAAATATCATTAATTATTATTGTTTAAGGTAGATCTATTATAATAAAATCTCCCATATTGTATTGAATATGTTATGTCTATTTATTGATGTTCTATTTTTATACCATTCGTGGTTTTTAGTTAAAATATAAAAATTTTGTATGCTAGTTCTAATACGAGTGTTTAGATTATGTTTTGACTTTTCCATAATAGTAATTCATTGGACTTAGTAAGTGATGGGTGTAGCCCACTATAGCTCATTGATTCATTGGTAGGTCTCGTGATACCAACTTGTGTCTTAACACATGACCTTGAAAAATCTTATTTGTAGTCTTGGCACGAGGCCTTGACTATCTAGTTATGATGTCCAATATTATGTATTCCATAATAATGCAATTAGATATTGATATTACATCTGATTATTCGACTTGTAGAATATCCATGTGAATATATAAATGGAATTATTCGATTTATATTTTCTATATTATACTGCAATTTATTTTGAAAGGTCATGTGTTTTAATCATATACATTTCCATAAATGTATATGATTTTTTATTATAATTTCAACTATATTGTTATCCTTAGGGATCATATGAGCTCACCCCTTTATTATGTTTTATTTTTCCCTGGACGTGAAAAGTATATTAGGACTGAATTGCATTAATATACTAAGGGATATAAGAGTATTCACAGGAGACCCAATATTATTGTTTTTCAGTTGATAATGTATTGTAAATAAAATCAATCAATCTAGTAATTCCAAGGCTACTAAACTAATAGGTCTTTCAAGACATGATCTACTTTGATCATTCCATTGTTATGTAATAATGCTCCGACTCTGTGTAACTAGGATTGAGGCGTTATAGATGTTATTATAGAATTTTTAGCACAAACCTTGGAAATGATTTTGAAAAACTATGATTAGAAAAAATTACCTCTAATATAGACATTGATAATTAGATTAGAAGATCATCCATGAATTTTTTTAATGTAAATATTATGTGTGTTTTCTAATGAATACATCCCTTTCTGGAAAAAATCAAGTAGAGGAAACTCTGGAATAGATGTACCTAAGAGTGAAAACTCCAACAATGAGTTTTGGACATAACATGGGGTATCCTGGTACCCGAAAACGGGCCTTGCTACACTCTTGGTTATGACACTCCTGGAGGATATTCTTAGGATAATTCACATTTTCATTATAAAATGATTTGATGGATTTTAATATAAGATGAGATTAAATAACCTTGGTTAATCATAAGGTGTTTTAGATTAAAAATAAGGTGTCATGATATTCTTTATATTATTTTATGACTCAAATTATTATACTTTGTGTTAGACAATGGATGGATTCCAAGGAAGTCATAGTAAAATTGAACATGATGTACAAGGTGGGAATGATTATGGAAATGGGAAACTAAATGGAATGTTGATAAGCGTAAAAGATATTTTTTTCATGACAACTCAGGTTTCCAAAATTATGATAAAAAATATATATATTAACAAACTCCCAAACTAAACCATGAAAAGAAAGGGGGAGAGTGATAAAAGCTTCAGTAGTGGAAACTACAGAGAAAAGAAAGCTCAATTTCTATCATGTGAGAAATGTGGATAGAGACACCCAGGAATGTGTCTCAATGGAACAAAGAAATTATTTATTTTTGGTAATAAAGGAAATAATGTAATGAATTTCAAAATAAAAATGAAGGGTACTATAATAAAAATGATCCTAAGAATCCATTCACAGTCATTTCCCTTAAATGTAAGGGACCTTGGCATTAACCGAGTCAATGCCATACTCTATAGGATAACCTAAAAGTAAAGAAATGACCTATGTTGAAATAAATGGATGGAGATATGATTAAAAGTATGGGATTACTTTGTAAGATTATTGTTTTGTATGTTTAATCGCACAGTTTGTTTTGTGAAAATGCTATTTAAGGAAGAATTATCATTCCTTTGGTCGATATAGTTATAATGAACCATTTGGGTTTATACAATCCTTGAATTTAATATAATTAAAAGTTATTAATTTTTCAGATGAAAATGTGATGTATGAGATAACATTTGTTTTAAATTATGTTACAGTTATTTTGAGGAATTTATCACATTTTGGATATGTTTTAAAATATATTTTTTGAAAAAGGAAAACACATTAACCGTGTGACAACCTGTCGCATCGGAAAAATATTTGAGAATCGAACCTACAACTAGAGTGTGATTGGGATTTATCAACAACCACTGTTTTATGTAAAGTACCTTATTAGTGTGACCAATTTATTTTATTTAAATGATTTTATAGTTCAATTATAAGTTGATTTGGGATATTATGTCTTATCAAAAGGATATACTTAGTATATGAATATGATTTGGTGATTAAGTGATAAATAATATTTTGGAATACGTACACTCTATTGGGAATACTATATGCTTAAAAAAATAGAATACTATGGAATTTCAATTGAGGGGTAATGGTGTATTTTTTTTATTTTGGAAGAATCAATGTTTTTTATAGATATTCAGGTTATTAATTAAAATGATTAACCTATCGTAGAGAATATGTGAGTTATTTAATTACACTCATGTTTGAGGGTTTTTTTGTAGTTGATGTTATTTTCAGATAAATGTTAACATTTACTATGAAATATTTTGTAATTAAATTCTTTTGAGTTTTGGGTTTCAATCATAGTTTGGATAATGTTGAAGGAATTTATGGAAAATTGTATATTGAATGGTCTTTATTGAAATTTGGGTATTGTTTATTCTATTTGGGAAATTAAGATTACTATTTATTTCTAAAATGGATTCTCCATTTTGGGGATCATCTAATCTTGTATTAACCATTTGGTTTTGTTTAATATCTAAGGGCATGGTAAATATATAGTTAAACCTTTGTTGATTATGTGATTCTATATAATTTTATTCTATCTCTTTAGGTGTGACCAAGTAATCTTAAATATTCATCATTTGAAGAAAAGATGAGTTAGTGATAGTAATTTATTAAAAAATGATTTCATACATAAAAAGTATGTATATATATATATTTTTATAATCAATCTCATAAATATATACATCATCTTTTGAAATGGAACAGAAAACAAAATATGTTGTCCGTTTAATTTTTTCACTAGAAAACTAATGACTATTTAACCAATAACATGTTCGTGGTTTTCTTGTTGTTAAATTTATCTTGATCATGTTTTCTTTCGCTATTCATTAAAACATGACACTTATTTTCTCTTATATATCCATGTTTTCCTAAATGGAATCCTAGTATGGGTTGTCTTGGGTGACATTTTTACTTCTCTTTCTTTCTTTTAAAGTGATAGTTTTGTCGACTCTTTTCTATTATGGGACTATCAATAAAGTTTTCAAGCCCTATTTTAAAACTGCAAGGTTGAAATTTCCAAAATGGTGGAAGAATGCAACACCCCATTATTTCATAGTGTGTAATTTTCCTTAAAATAAATCAATAGCATGCACTACACACAACACCGAGTTTGAGCACACCATGACTTATCAATCTAGCCATTAAAAAAGTTTTTATGAATAGTAATTTCTGAATTTTGAATTTTATATACTCCATATAGTTTTAACATTCATATTATGTGTTCTTCAGACATAATATAAGAACAAATTAAATTCTTTAGATAAAAGAAGTATTTTTCAAAAAATGAAATTTTACAGTCTTTTAATGGAGAACCATTTTTAAATATACTATTTTACAATTTTATATATTAAATTTTATAAAATAAACCCCTTCTTTAGAATAGGGACATAAAAAATTTAGTATGGATACATTTTCGGTTCTTTTCAGATATCTATAATATTTTGATGAATAGTGAAAAGTGCTAAATTTTAATTAAAAAAACTATTTTAATCAAAATAATTTAGACGGTTAAATTTTATATTTTAATGGTCTTGAGGTATAATTATATTTTATTTTTATCATTTAATCCAGGTTTGGTCATTGGAAATAATTTTACATTTAAATCGGACATAAACACATATCAAACTTTTGATAGTTTTTACTTCTCAAAAACCCTCTTTCTGGTTTTGACAGTGGAAATATTTTTTAAAATTTATTTAAAAAAATTATATGTTTTTAAATTGTTGAAATTGACATCATTTTTGAATTTTAAATAACATAATTAGCTTAAAGTGAATTTTGGTTATTTTTCTCAAAACCTTCGATTTTGAATGAATAGTGAAAAACACCACGTAATTGTTTAAAATTGACTTTTTAATTAAATAATTATTTATTTTATTAAAATTTTTTAAGACAAAATAGATACATAATACCTATATAAATTAAATTTAATTAAATGGAGTCATTTTATAATATGTTTAGATGTATACAATTTTATTGAACTTTTCACTGACTTTTACCCACCATCTAGGCACATTTACAAATTTGCATAAAACTTAATTTTTCTGCTTTTTTGGATTAAATTTAAAAAATCTGAGGGACACTATTTAAATCATTAAGTAATATTTCTTTCAATAAGATGAAAATAAATTTAGTTGAATAGTAGCTTTTGAATTTTATTTACCATAGTTAAAGGTAAATTAGGTAATTAATGGTAAAAATTATATTTTAATTACCCTAACATGTGTCATAATTCTATTGTATAAGTGTATTTTGTCCAAAATAATCCATTGTAATAAAATATAATTGTAACGCCCCGACCCCAGTTACCCAGAGTCGGTGCATTATTACATAACATTGGCATGATCACAAGAAAGATCAAATCTCGAAAGACCGATTGGTTTAGTAGCCTTGGAAACACTAGATATATTCATAAGTTTTACATTACATCATAAAATGAAAAACTACTACAACAACATAATGTTTCCACAATCCACACTATTAACCCCTCATAAAATCCCTGCAGGTCATTCATAACTTACTTCTTCACATCCTGGGAAAAATAAAACCTAGAAAAGGGGTGAGCTCAAATGCCCAGTAAGGATAACAATATAGCGGAAACTTTCATAAATAAGAATAAACATTTAAGGCAATGTATAACTAAAACAAAAGCCTTTTAAATATGAACTTTCAACAAGGTATGGCATAAATAAAATGAAATAATGCCATTTACTTATTCACATGGATATTCTACTAATCGAATAATCACATGTAAAATCAATAACCACTTTCATAATGATGGAATGCATAATGCCAGACTATCATAACCACATAGCCAAGGCCTCGTGCCAAGACTACAAAAAAGATTTTGTCAAGGCCTTGTTCCAAGACACTAGTTTGTCCCATTAGTCCTACCGATGCATCGAGGAGCTATAGCGGGCTCCACCCGTCACATATTAAGTCCAATGCATTCCCATATGAAAAGGTTTAAACATAACATAAACATTCGTATTAAAACTAGCATACGAAATGTCAATACTTTCACCATAAACTATGAATGGTATAAAAATAGCACATCCATAGTCAAACATATCACAAAACCTTCAATACAATATAGAATTTTTGTATCATAATAAATCAACTTCAAATAAGCTTAAAATCCATCAAAGGATGTTGACATAGATGAAATCAAAACTATTTGAGAGAAATATCTCCTTTTTTGAAATCATTTAAAAGTCACACATTTATAAAGGAATTAATGAAAAAGAGATTTTTGAATCAAAGTGTCCCATACCACTTTGAAACATTTGAAAGGAATTAAAATTTTTAAAAACATTCATGTCCATATAAATAAATCCTTAAAAACCATTTTGAAGACATTAATTAAAAAGATTTATAAAGATAAATCTTTAAAACATTTAAAATTCTGATTTTGATAAAGAGTACCTTTATGAAATTCTTAAATTATTCATTTTGAAATCATTTAAAAGTCACATAATTATAAAATAAAACATTTACTTTGAAAATATCCTTGTAAGCTTGTAAGGGAAGCTTTGACGATTTTATAACGGTGGTAAATAGCTGCACCTGCCGTATAAGTTTAAAAAAAACATTTTTACCTTAAATTGTCGAAAGGTAAAAAGTGCCTTGTTTGAAAAATGATGGAAATATTCCTTTAAAAACACATAAGGGTATAAATGAATTTAACCCATATTCTTTTTAAATAGTAAAAATGTTTTGAAATACATTTCGAAGTAACATGGATGTGGATGATAAAGAAATCCTAGTAGATTATTACGTATAAACAACCTCGAATAAAGAAGAGATTGCGAAATAAACCCTTACATTGTACTTTTCCTTGGTTGGGGTAGGTTAACCTCCTGTATAATGGTGAAATAGTTGTTATTAAATTATAAAATAATCCTATATAATAATATGATATCATATATGATCTTTTAACATTGATTTGTTAATAATATCTTAGAATTATCGTCGTTTCGGGAGTTAACTTACTCATTTTTTTTATATGTTTTGTTACATAAGCCATGGTTGTTGTATCTTATTCATATCCAGAATTATATCTAGTCCTTAAACATCATTTTTAAATCATCAAATGATAATTATACTTGAATGGATACGAAGGAGAATGAATCTCATCGCGTTCGTGGAGACGGTAGTCCGTACGTACGCACGAGCGACAATATCATTCTTTTGATATTAAAATAATATATAAATGGATGGTATATCATATATAAAGAATTATTAACATGTTATATTTATTATTTACATGAGTTACACATCATTATTATACCCATCCAAATAATATTATATTGAATAACAATTACACCACGACGTGGAGACGGTAGTCCGTACGTACGCACGTATGGTGACATGTTATTCAAAGGGTGGATAGAATACTGAATATGGTTGTACCATATTTATAATAACATCACAGTATATGTGAGATACTGGAGTTATTATTTTAGAATGGTAAGAACAAAGGAAGAAGAAGTGGAAGAAGAAATGAACTTGGAGAAGGGTGGTGAAATCATTACCTCTTCTTCGGGTTCTTCCTTTTGATTTGATCAAAAGGTCTCTTTAGGTTGGCTTTCTGATCAAAATAAGGCCTCTAGGTTGTAGTGAGGGATGTTGGGAGAGTATTTGGGCAGAGTTTGGCCGAACCAAAAGGCTTTGAAGGTGTGAAGAAATGAGAAGGAGGAGTGCCCTTTTTTAAGAGGGGTGAGGGGCACCTTTGGAAAAGCTAGAAATATTAATTTATAATAAATTCATATTCGGTTTCTAATGGCTCCAAAGCTTATTATTCAAAGGTTGAGGTGGGGATAGGTCTAAAACCACTCAACAAATAGAATTTAGACAGGTTTGGGTACTTATATTAACCTTATCTTTAAGTATTAACTCTAAGTTAATTAGTTTCACTTTTACAATGTCTCTTTGTATTTTTATATAATATGGTTAATAAACTTACTATATACATCCAAGAGACCCCCAAGTGGTACATTAATGATGAACCTATCATGATATACGTCTCTTGGCCGAACCTTAGATTTTTAGGAATTTAATATCAATTAATAATATAATATTTGTTTTAAGAACTCTTTTATGTCAATTTTGACACTATTCAATAGTTGATTTTTTTGAAACTCATAACAGATTGATTACTTCGAAAAAAGTCGATTAAATCAATCCTAATATATCATATTATCCTAGAAAATTAGTTTAATTCATTAAAAGTTTCATATTATATTTATTTGGGTATTTATAATATCAATTATTTTAATTTTTCACTATTATAGTAATTACTGCATCATCATTGTATCATAAATAAAATAAATTATTTAATGTCTAAAAATTATAAATAAAATATAATTATGTAGGAAATCGTCGTATCTTTCTAATGAATATTTATAATCTAAAATCCAACATATATAACCAAATGTAACAATTGTATTTCTAAAAGATATATGCTTGTGTCATTTTTGTATTCATTTTAACTTAATTAAAATAAAGTGTCATTATCACTTACAAGTGGATCCATGGGGTCCCAAAATAGACCCAAAGATTCCCATGGTCGACCATGTATCAAACAATATGGTTAAGACACGTTTTAGGGTAATTTAGTATTATTATAATATTATTTTATAACCCTTATTTACCAGATTTACCCTTAACCATGGTAAATAAAATATTTACCGCAGTAATTATTCAAAATGTCTAAAAACAAAAGTTACCTATTTACACAATTTGAACATCCTGATTCCAAATATGGAATCCATTTTCCTATATTCAAAACACAGAAGTGGCAGAAATTAATTTAAAATTAATTCCCGCTGTCAAAACAAAAAGCGTGTTTTTAAGAGATAATAACTATCAAAAGATTGACACTCGTTTATGTTCGGTTTAATTGTAAAATTATGTCCAATGACCAAAATTTTATTAAATGGTAAAAATATATTCTAAATATACTTTAAAACCACTCAAATGCATAATTTATCACTATTAATTATTTTGATTAAAAAAGTTGTTTTTAATTAAAATTTAGTAATTTTCACTATTCATCAAAATATAAAAGTTATCCGAAAAGTACCAAAATTTTACCCAAGGCTAATTTCAATATTCCGAATCCAAAAATGAATTCCATTTTGAAATATAAAATATATATGATTTCAAAAATTAGGTATTACTATTCACAACGTCTAGTTTAATTAGTTGTTAGAACTCGGTGTTGCGTACAACACACGCTATCACATTATTCAAAGAGAAGCGTACCGTAGAAGCTTGGGATGTTTCATTTTAAATTTTTGATGTCCCCATTTAGTCAAAAATTTTAAAATATAGTATTTAAAAAGGGTTCACTATTAAAGTTGATAAAAGTGCAATACTGAAAATGAATTTGTTCTTGCATTATATCTAAGAAACTCATAATATGGATTCTAAAATTATAAGGATTATATAAACATTAAAATTTATCTAATACTATTCATAAACTCTTTTGAACGGCTTGTTTGGTAAGTCATGGTGTGCTTGAACTTGGTGTTGCATGTAGTGAAAGTTATTGAATTATTTTGAAGAACTAACACACTATGAAATCTTGGGGTGTTACATTCTCCCCTCCTTTAATAAATTGCGTCCTCGCAATTTGAAATTGTTCTTCGAAAATAAAAGGTTGAAAATAGATAATATATTTGTGGGAAACCCCACATCGGAAATTGGGTTACTAAAATTTAGTCTTAATATGAGGAAAAGAGAAATGAAAGGGTCACCACCAAATTATGATCTCGATTAGGAGAACATTGGTGGCAATTTGAGACATATAATTAGAGGAAAAACGTAAATATTTATAGGTAGTGATTGAGGTCATCAATCACAAACAAGTATAAAATTGAGGTCCTTAAATTCATCAATCTATGATGATTTGAAATACCATCAGTTCAACAAAACATAGGGTATTAGGATAACACATTTTTGACGTTTCAAAATATCTTAGTTGAAATCCCAAATCGAAAAATGAATTAATGAGGCCTCTATTTAAAATAAAGAGTCGAAAGTATGAAGATTACCGAAAATAACACATACTAGGGTTCCATGTAGTAAAATATGGATATGGAAGAAAAATCTAACCATCAATTACCTGATGGAGAGTGGTAGAGAACATGGCTACGAAAAGGCCAACAATCCCAAAGCCATAAATTAGTGATGATTTAAGGTACCATCTAGGAAAACATTTTTGTTCTAATTTGCTTTTCTTAATTTTGAGGAATTTATTTATGAGATTGGCTAAGATCATATAGAGATATACTTACTTTATAATTAGAGTTTTATCCATTAATAAATTTCTATCACATACTCATCTTTCACTCTAAAAGATAATAGAATGTAAAAAAAATCTATTTACACTATTCGTATAGGGTTCAAAAATAAACGAATTTATAATTCATCTAAAAGATCTTTTAATAAAAACTACATTATTTAATCCAGGACATCTCGTGGGCCAGTGGTAGGTGATACACCCTTGTCGCCCTTCGGTTGCGGGTTCAAGTCTTGCAGCCTTGCCGGACGCGACGGGTTGCCGCCCGACCTCCGGGTTGTCCTTTTATGGAAATCCAAAATAATCCAAACTAGAACTATCCAAAATACTTCTATCCAAACTCACAGTCCATCATTTATAAGGAAGGTAAACATAATATAGATCCTTTTTACCCCGTAATAGCATATGAATACCTTCATCATGTATTACCGTATTCCTTATTGATTACATTCATGTTCCTTTATTCCATATAGAATGCTGGATATACTTCATTAATACAAAAATGTTTTAAACCCCAACAATGATGGAATATAAAAATCATTAATCAGCTTCAAGGTAGTCAATAATGTCCAATATAATTTATCCAAATCAATCATGTATTATTCTAAAATCACCACCTCGGTATCTGAACCATATTATGATTTATCTTTCTCTCAACCATATATTTTCCAAACATTTAACCTGCTACTGAGTCACTTTTCTTTGTTCCACACCATCTCAAGTCCTTAATGAAATAGTACTGCAGTACAATCCTTATATACTCCATAATTATTATAACAAGTACATTGTTGATACAACACTCAGTTGATATAATCAACATAATAACTCTAATCATTCCTCTTAATCTGTGGTAGTATCATAACTTGATTATTATCCAATAGCATCATTTGCGGCATAGTCTGATGACTGGGACATAGGTTCGCGTAGTGTCCAAACTCCTTGCAAATGAAGCATTGTACATTTGAAACCATTTTCTTAACCTTGCAGTCATGTACTTTGTGCCCTTTTCCTCCACACTTATAACAAACTCCCATTCCTTTCAGGCAATATCCAGGGTGTTTCTTTCCATAGTTACCACATATGGGAAAATTCTTCTTTTCCCTCTTCCCTTTATCCATCTTTCTCTCTTCTATCCTTTTCTTCTCTTGCTTCCCTTCAAAGCCATATGACTCAATAAACTCTTTACTTATCTTATCAACACATGATATTATTTCTTCATATGTTGATAATACATGGGAGACTATTTCTCTTATAAATTCTAGCTTAAGACCATGAAAGATACGATCCTTCCTTCTCTTTGGATCATGTGCATTTCTGGAGTTTTCATTCCTTCTACTGGGCGCCATTTCTAAACAATGGAATACACTAGATCAGTTTATGAATCAAAATACATAATCCCATACTTATAAAACACTTAACATAAATTGAACTATTTATGGATATAATCCATAATCATAAAAATGTCTCATTTGAGGATGTATATACTCATAAACCCTTCATAATGGTTTGTAAAGAAAATGAGAATTATCCTGAGCATATCCCCCGGGAGTGTCGTAACCAAGAGTGCAGCAAGGCCCGTTGTTGTGCACCAGTTCCCGTTCGATTCTAGCTCAAAGCGGTGTTTTCGGGTTTTACCCCTGGGTACATCTGTGCCAGAGCCGCCTCTACCTGCTCGTATCCAGACAGGGATGTATTTCTCGGAAAACTCACAAAATCTCTACAATACCAAAATTCTAGGAAGTTCTTCTATACTAATCCTCAAAGTTCATCTTAGGTCTACGTGCTCTAATCAGAGTTTATCTAAATCTAGCTTCCAAGGTTTGTACTAAACTTCCTCTGATACCAACTGTAACGCCCCGACCCCAGATACCCAGAGTCGGTGCATTATTACATAACATTGGCATGATCACAAGAAAGATCAAATCTCGAAAGACCGATTGGTTTAGTAGCCTTGGAAACACTAGATATATTCATAAGTTTTACATTACATCATAAAATGAAAAACTACTACAACAACATAATGTTTGCATAATCCACACTATTAACCCCTCATAAAATCCCTGCAGGTCATTCATAACTTACTTCTTCACATCCTGGGAAAAATAAAACATAGAAAAGGGGTGAGCTAAAATGCCCAGTAAGGATAACAATATAGCGGAAACTTTCATAAATAAGAATAAACATTTAAGGCAATGTATAACTAAAACAAAATCCTTTTAAATATGAACTTTCAACATGGTATGGCATAAATAAAATGAAATAATGCCATTTACTTATTCACATGGATATTCTACTAATCGAATAATCACATGTAAAATCAATAACCACTTTCATAATGATGGAATGCATAATGCCAGACTATCATAACCACATAGCCAAGGCCTCGTGCCAAGACTACAAATAAGATTTTGTCAAGGCCTTGTGCCAAGACACTAGTTTGTCCCATGAGACCTACCAATGCATCGAGGAGCTATAGCGGGCTCCACCCATCACATATTAGGTCCAATGCATTCCCATATGAAAAGGTTTAAACATAACATAAACATTCGTATTAAAACTAGCATACGAAATGTCAATACTTTCACCATAAACTATGAATGGTATAAAAATAGCAAATCCATAGTCAAACATATCACAAAACCTTCAATACAATATAGAAGTTTTGTATCATAATAAATCAACTTCATATAAGCTTAAAATCCATCAAAGGGTGTTCACATAGATGAAATCAAAACTATTTGAGAGAAATATCTCCTTTTTTGAAATCATTTAAAAGTCACACATTTATAAAGGAAGTAATTAAAAAGAGATTTTTGAATCAAAGTGTCCCATACCACTTTGAAACTTTTGAAAGGAATTAAAATTTTTAAAAACATTCATGTCCATATAAATAAATCCTTAAAAACCATTTTGAAGACATTAATTAAAAAGATTTATAAAGATAAATATTTAAAACATTTAAAATTATGATTTTGATAAAGAGTACCTTTATGAAATTCTTAAATTATTCATTTTGAAATCATTTAAAAGTCACATAATTATAAAATAAAACATTTACTTTGAAAATATCCTTGTAAGCTTGTAAGGGGAGCTTTGACGATTTTATAACGGTGGTAAATAGCTGCACCTGCCGTATAAGTTTTAAAAAAACATTTTTACCTTAAATTGTCGAAAGGTAAAAAGTGCCTTGTTTGAAAAATGATGGAAATATTCCTTTAAAAACACATAAGGGTATAAATGAATTTAACCCATATTCTTTTTAAATAGTAAAAATGTTTTGAAATACATTTCGAAGTAACATGGATGTGGATGATAAAGAAATCCTAGTAGATTATTACGTATAAACAACCTCGAATAATGAAGAGATTGCGAAGTAAACCCTTACCTTGTACTTTTCCTTGGTTGGGGTAGGTTAACCTCCTGTATAATGGTGAAATAGTTGTTATTAAATTATACAAGAATCATATATAATAATATGATATCATATATGATCTTTTAACATTGATTTGTTAATAATATCATAGAATTATCATCGTTTCGGGAGTTAACTTACTCATTTTTTTATATGTTTTGTTACATAAGCCATGGTTGTTGTATCTTATTCATATCCAGAATGATATCTAGTCCTTAAACATCATTTTTAAATCATCAAATGATAATTATACTTGAATGGATACGATGGAGAATGAATCTCATCGCGTTCGTGGAGACGGTAGTCCGTACGTACGCACGAGCGACAATATCATTATTTTGATATTAAAATAATATATAAATGGATGGTATATCATATATACAGAATCATTAACATGTTATATTTATTATTTACATGAGTTACACATCATTATTATACCCATCCAAATAATATTATACTAAATAACAATTACACCCCGACGTGGAGACGGTAGTCCGTACGTACGCACGTATGGTGACATGTTATTCAAAGGGTAGATAGAATACTGAATATGGTTGTACCATATTTATAATAACATCACAGTATATGTGAGATACTGGAGTTATTATTTTATAATGGTAAGAACAAAGGAAGAAGAAGTGGAAGAAGAAATGAACTTGGAGAAGGGTGGTGAAATCATTACCTCTTCTTCGGGTTCTTCCTTTTGATTTGATCAAAAGGGCTCCTTAGGTTGGCTTTCTGATCAAACTAAGGCCTCTAGGTTGTATTGAGGGATGTTGGGAGAGTATTTGGGCAGAGTTTGGCCAAACCAAAAGGCTTTGAAGGTGTTAAGAAATGAGAAGGAGAAGTGCCCTTTTATAAGAGGGGTGAGGGGCACCTTTGGAAAAGCTAGAAATATTAATTTATAATAAATTCATATTCGGTTTCTAATGGATCCAAAGCTTATTATTCAAAGGTTAAGGTGGGGATAGGTCGAAAACCACTCAACCAATATAATTTAGACAGGTTTGGGTACTTATATTAACCTTATGTTTAAGTATTAACTCTAAGTTAATTAGTTTCACTTTTACAATGTCTCTTTGTATTTTTATATAACATGGTTAATAAACTTACTATATACAACCAAGCGACCCCCCAAGTGGTACATTAATGATGAAAATATCATGATATAAGTCTCTTGGCCGAACCTTAGATTTTTAGGAATTTAATATCAATTAATAATATAATATTTGTTTTAAGAACTCTTTTATGTCAATTTTGACACTATTCAATAGTTGATTTTTGTGAAACTCATAACAGATTTATTACTTCGAACAAAGTCAATTAAATCAATACTAATATATCATATTATCCTAGAAAATTAGTTTAATTCATTAAAAGTTTCATATTATATTTATTTGGGTATTTATAATATCAATTATTTTAATTTTTCACTATTATAGTAATTACTGCATCATCATTGTGTCATAAATAAAATAAATTATTTAATGTCTAAAAATTATAAATAAAATATAATTATGTAGGAAATCTTTTTAGCTTTCTAATATATATTTATAATCTAAAATCCAACATATATAACCCTATGTAACAATTGTTTTTCTAAAAGATATATGCTTGTGTCATTTTTGTATTCATTTTAACTTAATTAAAATAAAGTGTCATTATCACTTACAAGTGGATCCATGGGGTCCCAAAATAGACCCAAAGATTCCCATGGTCGACCATGTATCAACCAATAGGGTTAATACACGTTTTAGGGTAATTTAGTATTATTATAATATTATTTTTTAACCCTTATTTACCGGATTTAACCTTAACCATGGTAAATAAAATATTTACCGCAGTAATTATTCAAAATGTCTAAAAACAAAAGTTACCTATTTACACAATTTGAACATCCTGATTCCAAATATGGAATCCATTTTCCTAAATTCAAAACACATAAGTGGCAGAAATTAATTTAAAATTAATTCCCGCTGTCAAAACAAAAAGCGTGTTTTTAAGAGATAATAACTATCAAAAGATTGACACTCGTTTATGTTCGGTTTAATTGTAAAATTATGTCCAATGACCAACATTTTATTAAATGGTAAAAATATATTCTAAATATACTTTAAAACCACTCAAATTCATAATTTATCACTATTAATTATTTTGATTAAAAAAGTTGTTTTTAATTAAAATTTAGTAATTTTCACTATTCATCAAAATATAAAAGTTATCCGAAAAGTACCAAAATTTCACCCAAGGCTAATTTCAATATTCCGAATCCAAAAATGAAGTCCATTTTGAAATATAAAATATATATGATTTCAAAAAGTAGGTATTACTATTCACAACGGCTAGTTTAATTAGTTGTTAGAACTCGGTGTTGCGTACAACACACGCTATCACATTATTCAAAGAGAAGCGTACCGTAGAAGCTTGGGATGTTTCATTTTAAATTTTTGATGTCCCCATTTAGTAAAAAAGTTTAAAATATAGTATTTATAAAGGGTTCACTATTAAAGTTGATAAAAGTGCAATACTAAAAATGAATTTGTTCTTGCATTATATCTAAGAAACTCATAATATGGATTCTAAAATTATAAGGATTATATAAACATTAAAATTTATCCAATACTATTCATAACCTCTTTTGAACGGCTTGTTTGGTAAGTCATGGTGTGCTTGAACTTGGTGTTTCATGTAGTGAAAGTTATTGATTTATTTTGAAGAACTAACACACTATGAAATCTTGGGGTGTTACATTCTCCCCTCCTTCAATAAATTGCGTCCTCGCAATTTGAAATTGTTCTTCGAAAATAAAAGGTTGAAAATAGATAATATATTTGTGGGAAACCCCACATCAAAAATTGGGTTACTAAAATTTAGTCTTAATATGAGGAAAAGAGAAATGAAAGGGTCACCACCAAATTATGATCTCGATTAGGAGAACATTGGTGGCAATTTGAGACATATAATTGGAGGAAAAACGTAAATATTTATAGGTAGTGATTGAGGTCATCAATCACAAAAAAGTATAAAATTGAGGTCCTTAAATTCATCAATCTATGATGATTTGAAATACCATCGGTTCAACAAAACATAGGGTATTAGGATAACACATTTTTGACGTTTCAAAATATCTTAGTTGAAATCCCACATCGAAAAATGAATTAATGAGGCCTCTATTTAAAATAAAGAGTCGAAAGTATGAAGATTACCGAAAATAACACATACTAGGGTTCCATGTAGTAAAATATGGATATGGAAGAAAAATCTAACCATCAATTACCTGATGGAGAGTGGTAGAGAACATGGCTATGAAAAGGCCAACAATCCCAAAGCCATAAATTAGTGATGATTTAAGGTACCATCTAGGAAAACATTTTTGTTCTAATTTGCTTTTCTTAATATTGAGGAATTTTTTTATGAGATTGGCTAAGATCATATAGAGATATACTTACTTTATAATTAGAGTTTTATCCATTAATAAATTTCTACCACATACTCATCTTTCACTCTAAAAGATAATAGAATGTAAAAAAAATTCTGTTTACACTATTCGTATAGGGTTCCAAAATAAACGAATTTATAATTCATCTAAAAGATCTTTTAATAAAAACTACATTATTTAATCCAGGACATCTCGTGGGCCAGTGGTAGGTGATACACCCTTGTCGCCCTTCGATTGCGGGTTCAAGTCTCGCAGCCTTGCCGGACGCGACGGGTTGCCGCCCGACCTCCGGGTTGTCCTTTTATGGAAATCCAAAATAATCCAAACTAGAACTATCCAAAATACTTCTATCCAAACTCACAGTCCAACATTTATAAGGAAGGTAAACATAATATAGATCCTTTTTACCCCGTAATAGCATATGAATACCTTCATCATGTATTAACGTATTCCTTATTGATTACATTCATGTTCCTTTATTCCATATAGAATGCTGGATATACTTCATTAATCCAAAAATGTTTTAAACCCCAACAATGATGGAATATACAAATCATTAATTAGCTTCAAGGTAGTCAATAATATCCAATATAATTTATCCAAATCAATCATGTATTATTCTAAAATCACCACCTCGGTATCGGAACCATATTATGGTTTATCTTTCTCTCAACCATATATTTTCCAAACATTTAACCTGCTACTGAGTCACTTTTCTTTGTTCCACACCATCTCAAGTCCTTAATGAAATAGTACTGCAGTACTATCCTTATATACTCCATAATTATTATAACAAGTACATTGTTGATACAACACTCAATTGATATAATCAACATAATAACTCTAATCATTCCTCTTAATCTTTGGTTGTATCATAACTTGATTATTATCCAATAGCATCATTTGCGGCATAGTCTGATGACTGGGACATAGGTTCGCGTAGTGTCCAAACTCCTTGAAAATGAAGCATTGTACATTTGAAACCATTTTCTTAACCTTACAGTCATGTACTTTGTGCCCTTTTCCTCCACACTTATAACAAACTCCCATTCCTTTCAGGCAAGATCCAGGGTGTTTCTTTCCACAGTTACCACATATGGGAAAATTCTTCTTTTCCCTCTTCCCTTTATCCATCTTTCTCTCTTCTATCCTTTTCTTCTCTTGCTTCCCTTCAAAGCCATAGGACTCAGTAAACTCTTTACTTATCTTATCAACACATGATATTATTTCTTCATATGTTGATAATACATGGGAGACTATTTCTCTTATAAATTCTAGCTTAAGACCATGAAAGATACGATCCTTCCTTCTCTTTGGATCATGTGCATTTCTGGAGTTTTCATTCCTTCTACTGGGCGCCATTTCTAAACAATGGAATACACTAGATCAGATTATGAATCAAAATACATAATCCCATACTTATAAAACACTTAACATAAATTGAACTATTTATGGATATAATCCATAATCATAAAAATGTCTCATTTGAGGATGTATATACTCATAAACCCTTCATAATGGTTTGTAAAGAAAATGAGAATTATCCTGAGCATATCCCCCGGGAGTGTCGTAACCAAGAGTGCAGCAAGGCCCGTTGTCGTGCACCAGTTCCCGTTCGAGTCTAGCTCAAAGCGGTGTTTTCGGGTTTTACCCCTCGGTACATCTGTGCCAGAGCCGCCTCTACCTGCTCGTATCCAGACAGGGATGTATTGCTCGGAAAACTCACAAAATCTCTACAATACCAAAATTCTAGGAAGTTCTTCTATACTAATCCTCAAAGTTCATCTTAGGTCTACGTGCTCTAATCAGAGTTTATCTAAATCTAGCTTCCAAGGTTTGTACTAAACTTCCTCTGATACCAACTGTAACGCCCCGACCCCAGTTACCCAGAGTCGGTGCATTATTACATAACATTGGCATGATCATAAGAAAGATCAAATCTCGAAAGACCGATTGGTTTAGTAGCCTTGGAAACACTAGATATATTCATAAGTTTTACATTACATCATAAAATGAAAAACTACTACAACAACATAATGTTTCTACAATCCACACTATTAACCCCTCATAAAATCCCTGCAGGTCATTCATAACTTACTTCTTCACATCCTGGGAAAAATAAAACATAGAAAAGGGGTGAGCTCAAATGCCCAGTAAGGATAACAATATAGCGGAAACTTTCATAAATAAGAATAAACATTTAAGGCAATGTATAACTAAAACAAAAGCCTTTTAAATATGAACTTTCAACATGGTATGGAATAAATAAAATGAAATAATGCCATTTACTTATTCACATGGATATTCTACTAATCGAATAATCACATGTAAAATCAATAACCACTTTCATAATGATGGAATGCATAATGCCAGACTATCATAACCACATAGCCAAGGCCTCGTGCCAAGACTACAAATAAGATTTTGTCAAGGCCTTGTGCCAAGACACTAGTTTGTCCCATGAGACCTACCAATGTATCGAGGAGCTATAGCGGGCTCCACCCGTCACATATTAAGTCCAATGCATTCCCATATGAAAAGGTTTAAACATAACATAAACATTCGTATTAAAACTAGCATACGAAATGTCAATACTTTCACCATAAACTATGAATGGTATAAAAATAGCACATCCATAGTCAAACATATCACAAAACCTTCAATAAAATATAGAAGTTTTGTATCATAATAAATCAACTTCAAATAAGCTTAAAATCTATCAAAGGATTTTCACATAGATGAAATCAAAACTATTTGAGAGAAATATCTCCTTTTTTGAAATCATTTAAAAGTCACACATTTATAAAGGAAGTAATTAAAAAGAGATTTTTGAATCAAAGTGTCCCATACCACTTTGAAACTTTTGAAAGGAATTAAAATTTTTAAAAACATTCATGTCCATATAAATAAATCCTTAAAAACCATTTTGAAGGCATTAATTAAAAAGATTTATAAAGATAAATCTTTAAAACATTTAAAATTCTGATTTTGATAAAGAGTACCTTTATGAAATTCTTAAATTATTCATTTTGAAATCATTTAAAAGTCACATAATTATAAAATAAAACATTTACTTTGAAAATATCCTTGTATGCTTGTAAGGGAAGCTTTGACGATTTTATAACGGTGGTAAATAGCTGCACCTGCCGTATAAGTTTAAAAAAACATATTTACCTTAAATTGTCGAAAGGTAAAAAGTGACTTGTTTGAAAAATGATGGAAATATTCCTTTAAAAACACATAAGGGTATAAATGAATTTAACCCATATTATTTTTAAATAGTAAAAATGTTTTGAAATACATTTCGAAGTAACATGGATGTGGATGATAAAGAAATCCTAGTAGATTATTACGTATAAACAACCTCGAATAATGAAGAGATTGCGAAATAAACCCTTACCTTGTACTTTTCCTTGGTTGGGGTAGGTTAACCTCCTGTATAATGGTGAAATAGTTGTTATTAAATTATACAAGAATCATATATAATAATATGATATCATATATGATCTTTTAACATTGATTTGTTAATAATATCTTAGAATTATCGTCGTTTCGGGAGTTAACTTACTCATTTTTTTTATATGTTTTGTTACATAAGCCATGGTTGTTGTATCTTATTCATATCCAGAATGATATCTAGTCCTTAAACATCATTTTTAAATCATCAAATGATAATTATACTTGAATTGATACGATGGAGAATGAATCTCATCGCGTTCGTGGAGACGGTAGTCCGTACGTACGCACGAGCGACAATATCATTCTTTTGATATTAAAATAATATATAAATGGATGGTATATCATATATACAGAATCATTAACATGTTATATTTATTATTTACATGAGTTACACATCATTATTATACCCATCCAAATAATATTATATTGAATAACAATTACACCACGACGTGGAGACGGTAGTCCGTACGTACGCACGTATGGTGACATGTTATTCAAAGGGTGGATAGAATACTGAATATGGTTGTACCATATTTATAATAACATCACAGTATATGTGAGATACTGGAGTTATTATTTTAGAATGGTAAGAACAAAGGAAGAAGAAGTGGAAGAAGAAATGAACTTGGAGAAGGGTGGTGAAATCATTACCTCTTCTTCGGGTTCTTCCTTTTGATTTGATCAAAAGGGATCCATAGGTTGGCTTTCTGATCAAACTAAGGCCTCTAGGTTGTAGTGAGGGATGTTGGGAGAGTATTTGGGCAGAGTTTGGCCGAACAAAAAGGCTTTGAATGTGTGAAGAAATGAGAAGGAGGAGTGCCCTTTTATAAGAGGGGTGAGGGGCACCTTTGGAAAAGCTAGAAATATTAATTTATAATAAATTCATATTCGGTTTATAATGGCTCCAAAGCTTATTATTCAAAGGTTAAGGTGGGTATAGGTCTAAAACCACTCAACCAATAGAATTTAGACAGGTTTGGGTACTTATATTAACCTTATGTTTAAGTATTAACTCTAAGTTAATTAGTTTCACTTTTACAATGTCTCTTTGTATTTTTATATAATATGGTTAATAAACATACTATATACATCCAAGCGACCCCCAAGTGGTACATTAATGATGAAACTATCATGATATAAGTCTCTTGGACGAACCTTAGATTTTTAGGAATTTAATATCAATTAATAATATAATATTTGTTTTAAGAACTCTTTTATGTCAATTTTGACACTATTCAATAGTTGATTTTTGTGAAACTCATAACAGATTGATTACTTAGAAAAAAGTCAATTAAATCAATTCTAATATATCATATTATCCTAGAAAATTAGTTTAATTCATTAAAAGTTTCATATTATATTTATTAGGGTATTTATAATATCAATTATTTTAATTTTTCACTATTATAGTAATTACTGCATCATCATTGTGTCATAAATAAAATAAATTATTTAATGTCTAAAAATTATAAATAAAATATAATTATGTAGGAAATCTTTTTAGCTTTCTAATGAATATTTATAATCTAAAATCCAACATATATAACCCTATGTAACAGTTGTTGTTCTAAAGGATATATGCTTGTGTCATTTTTGTATTCATTTTAACTTAATTAAAATAAAGTGTCATTATCACTTACAAGTGGATCCATGGGGTCCCAAAATAGACCCAAAGATTCCCATGGTCGACCATGTATCAACCAATAGGGTTAAGACACGTTTTAGGGTAATTTAGTATTATTATAATATTATTTTTTAACCCTTATTTACCGGATTTACCCTTAACCATGGTAAATAAAATATTTACCGCAGTAATTATTCAAAATGTCTAAAAACAAAAGTTACCTATTTACACAATTTGAACATCCTGATTCCAAATATGGAATCCATTTTCCTAAATTCAAAACACAGAAGTGGCAGAAATTAATTTAAAATTAATTCCCGCTGTCAAAACAAAAAGCGTGTTTTTAAGAGATAATAACTATCAAAAGATTGACACTCGTTTATGTTCGGTTTAATTGTAAAATTATGTCCAATGACCAACATTTTATTAAATGTTAAAAATATATTCTAAATATACTTTAAAACCACTCAAATTCATAATTTATCACTATTAATTATTTTGATTAAAAAAGTTGTTTTTAATTAAAATTTAGTAATTTTCACTATTCATCAAAATATAAAAGTTATCCGAAAAGTACCAAAATTTCACCCAAGGCTAATTTCAATATTCCGAATCCAAAAATGAAGTCCATTTTGAAATATAAAATATATATGATTTCAAAAAGTAGGTATTACTATTCACAACGGCTAGTTTAATTAGTTGTTAGAACTCGGTGTTGCGTACAACACACGCTATCACATTATTCAAAGAGAAGCATACCGTAGAAGCTTGGGATGTTTCATTTTAAATTTTTGATGTCCCCATTTAGTCAAAAAGTTTAAAATATAGTATTTAAAAAGGGTTCACTATTAAAGTTGATAAAATTGCAATACTGAAAATGAATTTGTTCTTGCATTATATCTAAGAAACTCATAATATGGATTCTAAAATTATAAGGATTATATAAACATTAAAATTTATCTAATACTATTCATAACCTCTTTTGAACGGCTTGTTTGGTAAGTCATGGTGTGCATGAACTTGGTGTTGCATGTAGTGAAAGTTATTGAATTATTTTGAAGAACTAACACACTATGAAATCTTGGGGTGTTACAATAATCCTTTGGTTCTACTATTATTAGATTAGGAAATTTATTATTATTTTATTTAAAGAAGAGTTTAAAGAGTTATATTAAATGTTTAATAACTAAAACATTTTTAATATAGGGTAATGAATAAGATAAATTAAACTATAAATATTCATTGGATAGATAAACACATTTCCTACCTAATGTTATTTTATTTATAATTTTTTGTCATTAAATAATGTAACTTATTTATGACAAAATAATGATGGTGTAATTACATTATTAATGAATGATTAAAATAAATGATATTTTAAATATCTAAATATACATTTATTGATAATTATGATTAATTACAATAATTTTCTAGGTTAATATTACATGTTAGATTTTATTAAATTAATTTTTTTGATGTGATAATGTTTTTTATTACTTTTACAAAAAAAAAACCATATAATGTCAAAATTGCAATAAATGAGTTTTTAAAACAAATATTGTATTATTAATTGATATAATATTCCTAAAAATCTACGATTCAGATATATAACTTATATATGGTTAGTTATAACAATAATGAACCACTTGGGGTTCTCTTATCTTATATAGTAAGTTTATTAACCATTTATTATAAAAATACATGAATACATGGTAAAAGTTAAATTATTTAACTAAGAGTTAAATCTAAATGATAAGGTTGATAATGTGACCTAAATCTATATAAAACCTATTTCTTGAGAAAATTTCAACCCTTTACCACATTATCCTCTAATTAACTCTATTTGGAGTCATTAGAAACCAAAAATTATTTTATAATAAAATAATATTTCCAGATTTTCCTAAAGTGACATTCACCTCTATTATATATGGGCACTTCCCCTTCTCTTAATTTCACAGCTCCAAAGACATTTGTCATGGCCAAACTGTACCCAAATATACTCCCAACTACCATCACTACATCCTGTATTCCTTATTTTGATCATAAAGCCAACCTAATGAGCTTTTTTGAACAAATCAAAATGATGAACTTGAAGAAGAGGTAATAATTTCATCACCTCTTTCTATGTTATCTTCTTCTTCCACACCCTACTTCTTTGTTGTTTCAAAACCAAAATAATAACTACATTTAATTCTACAGACTTTGATGTGATTATAAATATAGTACAACAATATTCACTATCTTATCCATCCAAGGAATAAAAAAGTCACCATTTGTGTGTACGTACAATATACCGTCTCCGCATCCTGGTCAAGTTGTTATTCAAAACATCATTATCTGGATGGGTATTATAATGATGTATAATTGATGTAAATAATAATTATATAATTTCTATTATTCTGTATATATGATATAAAATCCAATTCTATACGATATCAATGTCAATTAAATGATATTGTCGGTCGTGCGTACATATGGATTACCGTATCAACGAACGCGATGACATTCATTCCCCATCATAACCATTCAAGAATAATTTACATTTTATGACTAAATATAATTTTTAAGAACTTAATATAATTATTTATATGAATCAAATACATTCTATCCATAACAAACAGTAAATACGTAAAAAACATATAAATGGAAACGAATCAACTAACACAGGAAATAATGACACTACTAAAATATTTTTGACAAGTCCATATTAGAATATCATATATGATATCATATTTATGTATGTTGTTCATGTATAATTTAATAAAAATAATTTATCTATTATAATTTAGGTTAATTTACCCTTGACTAATGGAAAGTTCAAAGTAAGATGTTTTCAACTCACTTCTTAATCCCGTGAGATTCATGCTATATTTCTACAATTTCCTTTTATGTGGTGTAAGTACTGCCCGTGATTATATTACTTGTGTTATATATTTTAATATATGGGTATTTAAATCTTCATAGTATGATCCTTATTTCATTTGGTTTATGTTTTTTATGTTACCATGTTGGTAAGGTAATTTATAATTTTGGTTTCCACTCATTGAGTTTTACGCAAACATCATTGATTATTTTCCTCCAACAATATGTATGAAATCACTATTTATTTATTTATGTAGAACATTCCACTACCATTTTTGTGTATATACTTTTTATACCCATAATCACTCCATTTATGAATTCTCAAATAATCAATATGAACTTGATAAGAGTAATATTTACTCAATTTCCATTCATTGAGTTAAACATCCAAGTCATTGATGTTGTTGTTACAAGAATATGTATGAATTACCTATGATTTATTTACAATAAATATACAATAATATTTAATTTATTTATAATTTTCACCCATAATTATGTCATTTATTAATCTTTAACCGATAGATACATCTTTTATAAGGGATTTAATCTCAATTTACATTCTATTGAGACATATTTGTTATTATATACCAATTCACTCATATATGGTGTGTATGATGTAATTTGACATAGTTTATCATGAATACCTTTATTCTCTTGATATTATAATGTTTTTATCACCTCAATTTTTTGTATTCAAATCTCTCTAATTTTGTTAGTACCTCTAACTAAAATATCATTTTAGATGACTTAAAAATTTATTCATCTAAATATTTATCATTAATTTCCATATATTAAAAATGGTTTTAAGAATTTATTTGTATGGAAAAGAATGTTTTAAAATTAATATTCCTTTAAAAGTTTTCCAAGTTGTATGAGACACTTCAAAAATCAATTTTTAACAGATTCCTGATAAATAGTGATACATTAAATGTTTTCAAGAAAAAAGGGATATTTATCTCAAATAATATTATTGATTATTTTCGTCTATGACAATATCATTCATTATTCTTGATTTAATTTGACTCATTAAAATAAAATATTCCACATTTTATTGAATGAGTTATGTTTGACTATTGATGTGCTATTTTTATACCATTTATGGTTTGTGGTTAAAACATTTACATTTCGTATCATGGTTCTAATATAAATGTTTGGATTAAATTTTAACATATTCATATAAATAATGCATTAGACATTATATGTCATCGGTGGAGCCTGGTATAGCTCCTCGATGCATGGGTAGGTCTCATGAGACAAAGTAGTGTCTTGGCACAAGGCCATAACAAAATCATATTTATAGTATTGTCACACGGCCTTGACTATGTGTTTATGATATCTGACGTTATGCATTCAATCATTATGAAATTAGCTATTTATATTACATGTGATTATTCATCTAGTAGAATATCTATGTGAATATGTAAATGGAGTCATTTTATTTATATTTTCCATATTATTATGAAGATTACGTAAAAAAAATTTATTCATTAGTCTTATACATTCCCTTAACGTTTATGATTATTTATGACAGTTTCTACTATACTGTTCTCCTTACTGAGCATCTGAGATATCCCCTTGATTATGGTTTATTTTTCCTAGGATGTGAATATGTATATTATGACTGAAATGCAGGAATAGGCTAAGGGATATAATAGAGTTCAAAGGAGACACAATATTTTTGTTTTTCATTTGATAATGTAATGTAAAACTTATGTATGTATCTAGTAATTCCAAAGATACTAGACTAATCATTCTTTCGAGAGTTGAACTATTATGATCATGCCAATGTTATGTAATAATTCCCCTTCTTTGGGTAACTACAGTCATGGAGGTACAATATTAAGTAATGTATATCTCATATTATTATTAGAGTTTTCCTTTAGAGGGTTTATTATCGTGTTGATTATTTTGTGAAAACATTATATACTGACTTAGAGTGTTTAATGATGATTTAAAACTAGACGGATCATTTTCACTAGATATATGAAGTAATGAGTTTGAATACACCTACTATGGTTTGAACCCTAATTATGGGGTATTAAGGTATAATATGAATGTGATGTGATATTTCTTAATAGTTGATCACTATGATATCAATATGTTTAGGTACAAAATAAATTGGTTAGTGATTGGTTATTAGTGAAGGTCTAGGGAATTAGAAACATAGTATATTTAAGAAATTATTATCCTTATATTTCTAATTGATATGTGATGTAAAAATTAATATGAGTGATGTATAGGAAAATTTGAAGCCTATATTTTAGTGACGATGGAAGTATTGGATAATGTTATACCACCTATGGAACTGAGGCTACACTAATATTGGTTTCTCTTCCAACTAGTTATCCATATTAGGGATATTCAAGTTAGGTGATCTTCAATCATGTGACTGAGATATAGTATTAATAGGATTAGTACATTTCAATGCTATGATTTTAATATAGTGTCTATATATTTTATAGTACTTTAACTTATTATTTAGATATCATGTATCTAGGTTAAGAGAGTTTACAATATTAAATTTTGAAAGAATATGTCCATGTTGGGAACTATAAAAATATATTATTGGAATGTGTATTTACATGCTTATTAAAAAATTAATGACCTAAATATAGTCTCTATTTATGAATTATCTACTATACTACCCTAAGATAATCCCTAAATCCCCAATAACTGGTGACTGGTGTCATGGATATCTGTTAATTATTCATGAATTCTTTACCCACTTTTATAGATTTAATACATTATGAAAGCCATTTCGTGAGGAAATAACATGTAAAATCAATATGTTGTATGAATATAAGATATATTAAATAATATGTCCCACCAAATTGATAATAATAATAATAAAATACCTCTACATGATTATTAGTCCAACCAAATTAGAATATATATATATATATATGAAACATAATGTGAAAAAATATATAACTATAATGACCCAACTTATTCAAGTATTGAAGGTGATGTGTTGACATTCCTCCTTCCAAAGTTGGCCTCATGGACCAATACCTCATATAGACTGAATAAACGATTAAAAAACATTATACAGCTACCCAATGTACAATTAATGATCTACCTTAACACATATTTAAATTATTATATATTAAGTGAAGTGGAACATCCACAATGTTGTGTGTATAGGATGTAATCATATTCATACTTTATAGGTAACCACCAATGTCACTCAACACCAGAGTGATTAATTATTTTTATCCATGAACATGACTACTAATTTACATAGATTAAAAATTTAACAATTTCATAGATAGTCAATGTTCATGACCCTAAGGATATATGAAAGAATTAGATATCAAAACAATTACAGGTTACAAAATTTAAATCCCTATACCAATAGGGTCAATTTAAAGAATACATACTTACTACATTGCAATCAAAATAAAAAACTACATTAATTGGGATACCACGATGCCCATCCTAGTGTATAACAAGATATAGGGTCTAAAAGCCATCCATTTGAAAGGGAAAATTATACAGAAGATTTGTGGAACTGTAGTATTGTATAATGGATAGGGGGACTGGATAAATATAACTCATCTAAATAAACCCTATACACTATTTAACAACATAGCATAATATTCTTTATTCGATAAAAACATATACGTATCCCATATATATTATTCTCACATATATAAAACGAAAATCTATACGCAAGAAAAATGTAATTATTAAAATTATTATACTCATTATCCAATGGAAGAAGTGTAAATGATCTAATATCAATCATTAAAAATTATACCTGCATAACAGGATTGAAATTTACATAAAATCATGAAATAAAGGTTAATTTGATCAATATATGAAAATTTAAAATAACATTTAAACATATAATCCTTAATAAAAATGTTATAGATTATGATATAATATGTTAATCATGAAACTATAGTGTAAAATCGTATCAATTCTCTGATACCATGCGACTGCCGATTTATGTATCACCAGGATCCTAAGAGAACAATTTTTAAATTATTTCCTGGATATAATCGGGTCTGAAGAAATCAAAATATATGTACTATATTAAATATAGTAATGTTTATAAACAATTATTACTTCTTAAAACACATGTTTGAGTATGAAAAGAAAAAATATTTGAATAAAGGATTTAATTTTATATTAAGGTTATTTTTTATATAGAATAAATTTCTCACATTGTAATTTTATTCAAGGAATTCTATATCAACAATGAAAATCAGAAATAATTAAAAATTATTTCTACTGAAAACATTTACTATTCTGAAGGAACACATTAAATTTTATGTATATTTTATGTTTTGTGTACATTGAAAACTAATTACCAATAATGTGAATGAATTTCTTTTTTCAATTTAAAATGTTTTTTTATAAAATTTTATTTTTAGTAAAACAATTGAACACCTTCAAAATAAGTTCTTTTCTACTTTTAATGTAAATGGTTTATTATTTATGATAATGTGGGTTTACATATTGAACACCTCATTTTTAAAAGTTAAATATGTTTAAAATTACATAATTTCATTACCTAACATAATCAAAACAATTTTCTCACCATCGAGTTAACTTTTTTCCAAATATAAATTATGATCGTGAAATTATAACTGATTAAAGATTTTTTTTAAAATAAATGATAACTTTTGGTAAAATTAAAAATTTAGTATAAATAAAATACTATGATAATATTATCATATGTTATATGATTTATTTATTAGGGTCATCTCCTGTATTTATAAATAAATTGTAGGAGCCATAATTTTATGACATTATTTTTTGGTCTACCAACTACATAACATATTTTAAAATTTATAGGTGTGAACTCATTATAAGAAACCCTAAAATTAACTATCCAACCAAGGAATGTACCTATGTACAAGAAATATCAAAAAGTAGGAAATATAAAACTCATAGAAAACATGTATAGGGTTTCAAATACAACACTTAATTGAAAAAAAATGATTCTTACACAAGAAAAACATTTTATTAAAATCAGTTTCCACAATTTCGTAATCATTAGTTTAAATGTATGGATTGAAAACCATAATTTCAAAAAATTATAAAATCCCATTCTAATTATTATCTGATTTATGAAAAAGTAACATCATGAAAATAATTTATTTATATTTCCAAAAATATTATACAAGATATATTTTTACCTTTGTAATAACATGAAACAAGATTCTTTCCAAAATAGATTTTAAATTTACTCAAATAGTTGAGACCCACTACCTTATCCAAAATATATATTTCTAATATAATGTTATCTGAATAAAATTCTAAAAATAATTATAATTTCCAAAATATGATTATCAAATTATTTATTATAAATAACTCCCAATAAATCAAATATAAAAACCAAATCCAAATAAACATTGAGAAAACCAAAGAAAATGATTCTAATGATACACAAATATTGTGATCAAAATATGTGACAAATTAAAAACTATATACCTTCATATTTAAATCTAGAAACATGATACCCCTATATATATTCAAATAACAATCACTAATCATAAATGAAATGATATATCAGTGGTAATTAACTCTTCAGATATCACTTATGAAAAACGAATAGGAATCCCTAATCCATGATATTATTTTCCCATGGCTTGGTGAAATCATATCTCCAAAATCCAAACCAATGCATTACAAAATTAGGATAGAATGTGGAGATGGAATGATGAAGTGAAGAGATATTTATAACCAAAAATTTGGATTAAAATCACTAATTGAGTCAACCTCTATGTTAGTGTGAAAAGAAGGAAGATAAGGGGACATTAGAATACTATTTGCAGGTCTCTCGTAAGGATATGTAGAATAGAGTTTGAAGGATATAGGAAAGGGTAAATGTTATTGAGGTAGAATGAATAAAATAGAATATTTTATAAGCCATGATATTAGCCAACTTGGTATCCAATCTGGGGCCATTGAGTACCTAGTGTAATCCTAAGAGTTCTCCCACTAATAACACGGCCATCGAGAACATATTTCCACCCACTTCAACATGTGATTCTATTATTATTTGTTCCATCAACTAATTCCTCATCCAAATTATTAATTTACACATAAACAATAAAAACCCATCTTGAATCTCTAATAATTCTATACCTAAATATAAATATTTAATTATGATTTCAAATATGAAAAAATACCCCTCAATCAAAAACATAACTCCTTATATTTAGTGTTCCCTTTTTTAAACCCAAAAAAATCAAAATTTCCTTTAACATAGACTACTGAGGACACATATCATTAAAAAATACACACTATATATCATCTCATCCCTAATAAGACTGAGGTTGTTTCCACCGAAAGACTCACTACATCACATGAACCATTATCCATAATTAACTTATCAATACATTTATTAAGAACAAATAACCATCACTACTGGAATCTAGTGTTTTCCAACGGTAATATAATAATGTTTCGAAGAAATCAATGCTATAGTGTAAATGAAGAAACATTTTCCAACGGTTTTATTAAACATTTGGTAATGTTTATATATTCCAAAGATTTCCCAATAGTTTTCCAAAACCATTTGGAAATAACTATTTTCTCTAAGGTATACTAATGGTTTATTAAAACAACTCTAAAAAATAACCTTTCCCAATAGTTTTTAAAAATCATTGGGAATTTTTTCCCTAAAATACCTAGCACCCCAGCTCTGAGTCGGCCTGATTACATACCTATCCCAGACATCCTCCCGTAGTCTTCTCGGCCGCGAAAACCCTTCCAGCTGAAGATCTATCTTCAATAAAAAAAAATTTATTTATACAGTTCTAATTAGTATGTTTTACCTTAGTTTTAGTGTTCTTCCTCTTTTTGTTTTATGTTTATTGTTTTTAATTCTTCTATGTTAGATTTATTATGGTTGGAGTACCAAATATTTTGGTTTTTTTTATGTTTTTTTGTTCTACACATCATACATGGTAAAGGGTTTGTTTACTGGGGTTTTTTTAGTGCAGGGGGTAAAGGGTTTGTTTTATGTTTTTTAGTGGAGTAAAGGGTTTGTTTTGTGTATGTTTTATTTTTTTAGTGGGGTTTTATGTTTTATGTTCGTTGGGGTTTTATGTTTTATGTTTAGTGAAATGTATAATTCATGATAGGTCAGATTTCGTAATGAAGAATATGATTTTAAAAAAAATACCATACGGGGGCTGCAGGAGGGGTAAATAAAACTACTATGAAAACGCTAAAGGGAAGCACCAACTTATATCAGCGCTATGAAAAAACTGATGATAAAGAAACCCTTTATGAGTGCTAAAAATTTAGCACCGCTATAGGGCATATTTATCAGCTCTTTTCTTGGATTGATAAAGTTCCCTGTATCGGTGCTAAAAATTTAGCGCTGATACAAGGTAACCTTTATATGTGCTAAAAAAGTGCTGACAAAGAGACCACTTACCAGTTCTAGAAAAGCACTGATAAATAAGGCATGTATCAACACTAAAACTTTACCGCTCATACATGATGGATTTATCAGTGCTTTTAGAACTTATAAAACTGTAGTCCCATATTTTATAAAATTGGTCGCACAGTGTCCTCAGTTTATCGTGACCTAGAGCTCTCATGGTACTTTAACTCTACGACTCCCCTCCGCCACACCCGATCTTTTCATTGTCGGACCTCCACCACCCCCGATCTTCGCGTTTTCAGACCTCCACCGCTAGACCTTATCCTAATACTCCCCCTCAAACCCCTTCAGTGGATCCTCCTCCCCACAAACCCTACATCTCCTCCTCTTCGCTTGACCCTTCGCCCTGTGAACCCTACTCCTCCATTTCTCTCCAGTTGGCGGATCCTATCATGTATCTCCACCTCTAGATGTTTTGAAGTTTGTGGTAAGTGATTCATTTCTTTTAAATTATTAGATTCTTTTGATATTCTTTCTTATTTTCATGAATTTGTTCTATGGATTACTTTTTTGGTTCAAAATATGTTTTGGAAAGGTTTTTGATATCCACATGAATTTGAAAGGGGGTATTCACATGGAAATTTTTGGATTACATATGTGTTCTCCTTTTTGTGTTTCCAAATGTGTTTCATAAATTTTGAAAGTGGTGTGAAATGTGTTTTCAAATGGTTTTAGTGTGCAAGTAAAATGGAAAGTTAATTTTTGTGTAAAATAGTGGTATTGGTGTGTGATTTCGATATTTAGATCCATGTGAAAATGTGAAAATGTGAATGTGATGATATCCTTATGTGCTTCCTATGCTTGGAATGTGTATGAGAAATTGGTGATATAGTTATTATTAAGCTAAATGGGTTCTTAGATTGAAAATAATTTAAGAACATTTTTACGGAGTAATTATATCTAGATTCTATGGTATCGGGTAAGTCCATTGAGTTTGGGATCCTCATCTAAGGTTATTAGGTATTGAGTCAATATACTAATTGTGGTCACTGTATTTTATAGAAAACATTCTCTATATCATCTGTAGTCTCTATTAAATTCCAAATGACATTTTCCAATGTGGAAATATTGATCACTCAAAGAATTGTTTCATGGAAGCATTGAATATTTAAATCTCATATAGACATTAAACCAACATGAAGAGGGTTTTACATATTATTACTACCCTGTTTAGTGGAATGAAATCATAAAAATTGAGAGGCAACAAATCATTTTAATATTATTCAATAACAATGGGATCCTAGAAATGTGTTTTAGGAATGAAACAACTTCATGTAGTTGATTAATCTCCAGTAGAAACTGATGTGGGTCATGCGATAGTTAGACGAACCAATTCCATTTATTTTTAATTAGTGTATGTTTTATTTGATATTGGTTCCCATAATTATTTATATCAAACCTCAATATAGATCTATTGAAACTTATAATAGATCTCATGGCATATGTGATAGAGATTGTAACATCTCTCTGGATAAAGAGGGAGTAAGGTCTCTGATTCCCCTCTTATGCTTTCTCTTTTTCAGAGATTTAGATCATATGATATTTTTTTGTTCTTAAAATGATTCTCCTATATGTTATTCTCAGAATGGACTGGCTAGTTTCTAATAAATCATGGATTTACTATTATCATCGGTGGGTGTCCTTCACTGCCCCTGATGTGGAATTCCATGTTTTCTAGAGAGAATTAGACCTGAGGTCTAACCGAGCTAGACCTCTTCTTCCAGAGTTGAGTGGGATGATATCTTTTTATGCTATTGAACTAGGGTAGGAAGCCTATTATAGTGAATATCACAACTTATCTATTGAATTTCCAAAAGTTATCCCTTTAGTATTTTTTGGTCTACCACTAGAGAGTGTGGTGGAGTTTACTATCAATTTGGTGATTGGCACCAAACCAATATCGATTCTATCATACCATATAGAACTAGTTAAATTGAAGGAACTAAATAATCACTGGGATGAATTGGTTTCGAAATTCATTATTTAACCTACTGTGTTTCCTTGGGAAGAACATGTTCTTTTCACTAAGAAGTTCATTGGGACCCTTCACTTGTGGGGTGATAACCAGAATATCAATCAGGTTATGATCAATAAAAAGTATTTGTTGACCTATATTTATGATTTATTATATCTTCTAAAGGGTGGGTGGTTCTTTAAGATCGGTATTTAGTTTTTTTAACACCAACTCATGATCAAGGAGTTTGATATTCCAAAGACCTCATTTACGAGTAGGTATAGCCACTATGAGTATTTTTTTTACGCAATTCGGATGAACCAACACTTCATATATATTTATGGTGATGATGAATAGAATATTACACTAGTATCTCAACTATTTTGTCATGTTATTTATGTATGAAATCGTGGTTTATTCTAAAACTATGGATGATCATATACCAAATTTGACAATAGTTTTGCACATCTTGAGGAATCAACAATCTTATTCCATGTTGTCAAAGTTCCAATTCTAGATGCGAGAGGTGAATTTATTTGGTCATGTTGTCTCAGAACATGGTATCTCTATTGATCTGAAAAGGATAATGTGACCATGTCATGGGAGGAGCCATATGGTTTCATTGAGATTTAGTACTTCTTGGGTTTATTGGATTATTAAGACCAATTTGAGATTTATGTCTGACTGTATACTTATTATATTTTCTTATTATTTCTTACACACTACCACTTGAGTCGAGTAACCCAATTGAAATCCATATGGGTACATTGGTTCTGATGTGGATATGGTTTTTATGTGTTTGTGACATTTGTATGCGTGGATATATGGGTATCTAGGCATGATGATATTGAATATAGGGAATAGACCTAGGGGTGGTAGATGTATCATTCTTGATTATACCTGTGTTTGGACTGGGGTGATTTGAGGAAACAATAATGAATCTAAAGTAATTATATTTAATAAATTCCATATTTTAGAGATTATGAGAATCCTTTCTTTACTTATAGTGTTGGCTACTAGTTTTCATCCATATTTATTTTAGGTTGTTGAGGTATAAATGGATGGTCTAGTTTAACATAGAAGGGTTGAACCGATAGAGGAGGATGATTCTGTGTGATTTTTACCATCTATGACATAAATAATTATCCCTGTGAACCCCTTTGTGTTTCGAAACTATGTTGATTTTTATGGGGGGTCTATCCTGGTTCAGTTGATTTCCAAATCATTATTGAAAATGGTTAGCCTATATTAATCTCTATTTTTATAAGGAAGTGGTTCTCTTCTACTATATTTGGATGTCTTGTTTTGTGTACTTAATCTTTAAAAACTAATATTTGAGATTCAAATAGGATGGAGATTAATAATAATTGGATGGATGCTAATTATTTGACAATATAGTATGATAATGGAGTGAATGATTTCCTCATGTTTTCAAAGGGTCACGCAAAGGATCTTTCTTAAATCCTTTGTCAGTGTTTACGTTGTTTTTATTCTAGACTGCTTACTCTAGCATACTTGGAAGAACATTTTATATGTCAAATAATAGATCGATGTTATAAATGATGTAATAAACATGGAGAAAAGGAGAATGTAGAAACTGGCTGGGATAAAATTGTGTTTTATGGATCATCAAATTTGAATAGAAATATGGGTAATGAAGAAGACTGTATGGAGGATGTGATTACAGATGTCAATGATGATGAAGATCGTATTGAGGAAATGAAAAAAGAAAATTGAATATGAACTCTGTGATGGCCCAAAATTGATTAAGAGTTTAAATAGTTTTCCAAATATGCCATTGTATGCTGGTTGCACTAAATATATAAGATTTCCAGTTTTACTAAAGTTGTATAAATTGAAAGAAGGCAACGGATGGAGTGATGTCATTTTTACGGAACTACTTGATCTCTTGAATGACATGCTCCAAGAAGATAATGAGCTCCCATGCTGGAAATATGAAGATAAATGAATGTTACACTCGATGGGTATGATTTTTGAAAGAATACATTCCTTCCTATAAGACGGTATATTGTTTCTCAAGGAGAAAAAATCACTTACAGAATGCGCAAAGTGTGGTGCTTCTAGATACATGAAAGATAAATCCAATCATACGAATGTTGTATTGTACATTCCAATCATTCCAAGGGTTAGGAGTCTACATGTAAGTGAAGAAACTGAAACAATATTTTCATGGCATGGAGATAAAATAAATAAAGATTGTAAATTAAGTCATCCGGACGACTATCCTTAATGGAAGAAAATTGATCATGAGTATCCTGAATTTGGAAAAGTGCTGAGAAAACTTTGTCTTGAGTTATCTAAAGATGGATTGAATCCTTTTGGTTTTCAAATTAGAACTCATAGAATATGTCCTGTTATGTTGGTAAATTATAACTTTCCACCCTGGTTATGCATGAAGTGGAAATTCATCAGGTCATCTATGCTTATATCAGGACCAAAACAACTAGGTAATGATAATGATGCTTATTTGGCTCCTTAGATCATGGATTTAATGTTATTTTGGGATTAAGGTGTTATGTTTTATGATGCTTTTAAAACTAAATATTTCACATTGAGAGCGATGTTGTATGGGACAATAAATGATTTCCCTGCTTATGGAAATTTTTCAGGCTATAGCATTAAAGGAACTCAAGGTTGTCTCATGCACAAAGAAGAAACACAATCAATTTAGATGAAACATTCATCGAAATATATGTTTCTAGGACATCGTAGATTTCTACCACGTAAGCATAAGTACTGATCTTAGACATCATCATTCAATGGAAGTTCAGAACAATGCGCAACACCGTCTCCACTAACAGGTGATCAGCTGTTTGAGAAAGTAAAAGATGTGAACACTATTTTTGGTAAACCATTTTCGAAAAACCTTATAAATATCGGTTGGAAAAAGAGATCAGTTTTCTTTTAATTACTATACTAGAAATGTTTGTACGTCAGACATTTTCTTGATATGATGCATGTGGAAAAAAATGTATGTGACAGTGTTATCAGAACGTTGCTAAATGCCCCTGAAAAAACAAACGATGGTATTAATTCAAGGTTAGACATGGTTGACATGTGAATATGAGAATAGTTGGCTCCTGTGAAGGGTGGAAATCAAATTTTTCTTCCTCCAGCTACTTATACTTTTTCTAAGGAGGAGAGATATTAGTTTTGTATCTTCTTTAATGATATAAAGGTTCTATAGGGGTATTCATCAAATATCAAGAACATTGTGTTAATGAATGATTTATCTTTAAATGGTTTGATATCACATGACTTCCATGATTTGATGCAAGATATAATTCATATAGCTTTACATTTCATTTTCCCAATAATGTTCATCACACATTAACCAAACATTGTTTCTCTTTCAATGCTATATGTTGCAATGTTTTAGACCCGGTGAAACTTCCATCTATGGAAAAATAAATTGTCATCATATTATGTGAATTAAAAATATTTTTCCCACCAAATATTTTTTATATGATAGTTCATTTGATGATTCACTTGGTGAGAGAGATTTGACTTTGTGATCCTGTGCACTATAAATGGATGTATCATGTTGAAAGATACATGAATATTTTGAAAGGGTATGTCAAAAATAAAAGTCGGGCATAGGTTTGTATAGTAGAGAGATATATTATTGTGGAAACCAGTGAATTTTCTATCAAATACCTATCTGATGTGGAAAGCATTGGTCTCCCAAAATCTCATCGCACTGGATGCATTGAGGGTGAGGGAATTTCTAGAAGAGATTTTGTGAAAATTAGTATTATAGATCGGGATCATGCCCTTTTTTATGTTTTCCAAATCAGTTGGGTGTTTTCTCTATATATAGAAAATCACCAAGAAATTCTTAGGCAGTTGAATCTGTAATGGTCCGACCCCAGTTACCTGGAGTCGGTGCATTATTTTAATACATTGGCATGATTAAAATGAATCTAGACCCTAAGGACTGATCAGTTTAGCAGTCTTGGAAATTAGATTACATACATTAACATTAGATTAAAATTTCAAACATAAAAAACAGTGTAAATAGTTCTTTGAGAATGCCATTATAACCTTTAGCTCCACCCTATATATCAATCATAAAACACTCCATGGAATCCTGGGAAAAATAAAACATTGAAAGGGGTGAGCTCAAATGCTCATCAAGGGTAAGTAATATAGTGGAAATGACATTATTATTAAGCATGGTAAATAATTGAAACCACATGCATTTCCCAATAATAAACATGAATAATTTAATGGAAAGAATATGAGATGATTAAATAATGACATAATAAAACATAATCATGTGTATTCTAGTAGTTGAATTACCACATGAACCATTAATATTATTTCCACAATGAGGGAATGTATAATTCTAGACATTCTAAAAAATTGTGTCAAGGCCTCAGAGAAGACGTATAAAATTGATTAAGGCCTCAGCCAAAACCATAAATCAAATTGGGAAAGGTTCTCTACCAATTCCACGTCTAGTTGCTTCATGAGACCAACCGATGCATCGAGGAGTTATAGAGGGCTCCACCCGTCACTTATTAAGTCCAATACATTCCTCATATGAAAAGGATTAAACCAATCATAAACATTCATATTAAAACTAGCATACGAAATGTCAATACTTCTACCATAAACCATGAATGGTATAAAAATATCACATCCACAGTCAAACATATCACAAAAACTTCATTATAATATGGATGTTTTGTATCATAATAAATCAACTTCAAATAAACAGAAAATCCATCAAAGGATATTGACATAGATGAAATCAAAACTATTTGAGAGAAATATATCATTTTTTTAAATCATTTAAAGGTCACATAATTATAAAATAAAACATTTACTTTTAATATATTTTTATAATCTTGTAAGGGAAGCTTTTATGATGTTATAACGGCGGAAAAAATCCTCACCCGCCGTATAAGTTAAAAAACATTCTTACCTTAAATTCGTCGAAAATGACAAAAAGTACCGTTTTTGGAAATCAAATGAAATATTCCTTTCAAAACACATAAGGGTATAAATGACTTTAACCCATTTTCCAGTAATTTGTAAATTTTTTTAAAATATATTTTTATGAAACATGGATGTGGATGATAAAGAGGTCTCAGTAGATAATTTTGTATAATTAACCTCTGATAATGAAGAGATTGTGAAATAAACCCTTACCTTGTACTTTTCCTTAGTCGATGGTATGTTAAACTCCCATATAATAGTCAAAACATTTCTATTAAATTATACAGGAACCATATACATAATTATGATATCATATATGATCTTCTAATAATTCTTTGTTAATAATATGATAGAATTATCGTGGTTTTGGGTGTTAACTTACTCGTTTTCTTTTAAATGTTTTGTTACATATGTCATATTTGTTATGGATAGGTTGTATCTTAATCATATCTAGAATGATATAATGTTCTTAAACATTACTTTTAATCATCAAATGAGAATTATTCTTGAATTGATACGATGGGGAATGAATCTCATCGCGTTAGTGGATACGGCAGTCCCTACGTACGCTCGAGCGACAATATCATTCTTTTTATATTAAAATAATATATAATTGGATTTTATATAATATATAAAGAATAATAATCATGTTATATTTATTATTTACATGAATTACACATCATTATTATACCCATCCAAATAATAATATATTGAATAACAATTACACCATGACGTGGAGACGGTAAGCCGTACGTACGCACGTATGGTGACATGTAATTAAAAGGATGGATATAATACTGAATATGGTTGTAAAATATTTATAATAACATTAATTTATATAGGATATACTAGATTTATTATTTTAGAATGGGAATAACAAAGAAAGAATAAGTTGAAGGAGAAATGAACTTGAAAAAGTGTGGTGAAAACATTACCTCTTCTTCGGGTTCTTCCTTTTGATTTGATCGAAAAGTATCCATAGGATGGATTTATGATCAAACTAATTCCCCTAGGTTGAATTTAGGGATGTTGAGAGAGTATTTGAGTAGGGTTTGGCCGAACCAAAAGGCTTTGAATGTGCAAATTAGTTATAAGGGGGAGTGCCCATTTATAAGAGGGGTGAGGGGAACCTTTGGAAAAGAAAGAAATATTATTTTATAATAAATTAATATTCGGTTTCTAATAGATCCAAAGTGGATAATTTCATGGTTAATGTGGGGATATGTCTAAAACCACTCAATTAATAGATTTTTGATAGGATTTAGTCATTATATTAACCATATCTTTTAGTTTAAACTCTAAGTTAATTAGATAGGCATTTACCATGTTACTTTGTATTTTTATATTATATAGTTCATAAACATACCATATACATCCAAGAGATCAACAAGCGGTCCATTTATGATAAAACTATCATGATATAAGTCTCTTGGACAAACCTTAGATTTTTAGGAATTGAATATCAATTAATAATATAATATTTCTTTTAAAAACTCTTTAATGTCAATTTTGACACTATTCAATAATTGATTTTTGTTAAAGTACTAACATCTTTATTAATTCAAACCAAACTCATTTAAGAAATACTAACCTGTAATATTAACCAATTAAATTCTTATATGTCATAAAATCTTTAAAATTATATTTATTTTAACATTTATAATACCAATAATTTGATACTTTCATTAATAAGGAAAATATTACATCTTTATTGTGTCATAAATAAATTTAATTATTAAATGTCTAAAACTTATAAATAAAATATGATTATGTAGGAAATATTTTTATATTTCTAATTAATATTTATATTCGAAAATCCAACATATATAACCCTATGTAAAATTTGTTTTCTAAAAGATATATGGTTATGTCATTTTTGTATTTATTTTAACATAATTAATATAATGTGTCCTTATCACCTACAAGTGGCTCCAAGGGGTCCCAAAATTTTCCAAAATATGACCAAGGTCATACATGTATCAACCAATAAGGTTAGGACACGTTTTAGGGTAATTTATTATTATTATAATATTATTTTTTACCCTTATTTACCGGATTTACCCTTTAACCATGATAAATAAAATATTTACCGAAATAATTATTCAAAATGTCTAAAAATAAAATATACATATTTACACAATTTTTAAATCTTGATTCAAAATATGGAATCCATTTTTTACAAATTCAAAACACAGAAGTGGAAGAATATAATTTAAAATTAATTTCCATCGTTAAAACAAAAAGCGTGTTTTTAAGAGGTAATAACTATCATTAGATTGACACTTGTTTATGTCCGGTTTAATTGTGAAATTATGTCCAATAAACAACATATTATTAAATGGTTAAAATATATTCTAAATATAATTTAAAACCACTCAAATTAATAATTTATCAATGTTAATTATTTTGAATAAACAAGTAGTTTTTAATTAAAATTTAGTAATTTTCATTATTCATCAAATTATAAAAGTTATCCGAAAAGTACCAAAATTTCACCGTAGGATAATTTCAATATTACAAATCCAAAAATAAATTACATTTTGAGAGATAAAAATTATGAAATTTCTATAACTGAGTATTACTATTCATAACGGCTACTTTGATTGGTCGTAGTGTGTTAGAATCTCGAAGTTGCATACAACACATACTACTGTATAATTCAAAGAGAAGCGTACCATAGAATCTTGGGGTGTTACATTCTCCCCTCCTTAAATAAATTTCTTTCTCGAAATTTGAAAAAAAATTCGAAAATAAAAGGTTGAAAATAGAGAATATCATTGTGGGAAAACCCACATCGGAAATTGGGATAATAAAATTTAGTCTTAATAAGAGGAAAAAGAAATGAAAGGGTCACCACAAAATTATGATCTAGATTTCGAACAAATTGGTGGAAATTAGAAAAATATAATTGGAGGAAAATTGTAAATATTTATAGGTAGTGATTGAGGTCATCAATCACAAACAAGTGTAAAACTGAGGTCCTTAAAATCATCAATCTATGATGATTTAAAATAACATCAGTTAAACAAAACAAAAGGTATTAGGATAACACATTTTTTGTTTTAAGATCCCTTCAATAATGTATAAGAATAAATTTCTTCATAGAATATGATAAATATATATATATAAATATATATATACTAACAAGAAGTGTTTCATCCTTAAATTAATTTCTACCACAAACTCATCTTTCACTCTAAAAGATAATAGAACTCAAAAATATTATATTTATCCTAATCGTATAAGGATCCAAACATTAATTTATAATTCATCTATCCGAACTTAAATAAACTGCATTATATATTCCGGGGACTTCACGTAGTCCAGTGGTAGGTGATAAATCCAAATCGCACTATGGTTGTGGGTTCGATTCTCATAGCTTTGTCCGACGTGACGGGTTGCCACATGATCTGAGTGTTGTCCTTTTTTTAAATGTCAATAAATAATAATAAACTAGAATTATCCAAAATACTTCTATCCTTGTCCAAAATTTATAATGAAGGTAAACACAATGAAGATCCTTTTTTCTGCGTAATAACATGTGAACACCTTCATCGTTTATTCTTTTAAAACACTGAAACATCCTGAATTACGATAAAACCTTATTGATTACATTCATGCTCTCTTTTTTCTTATAGAATACTAGATATACTTCATCTATCCAATAATGCTTTAAACTCCAACAATGAAGGAATATACAAATATTTAATCAGTTTCAAGGCAGTCAAGAATATCTAATATAATTTACCCAAATAAACCATATCTTATTCCAAAATCATTACCTCAATATTAGGACCACATTATGCTTTATCTTTCTTTAAACCATTTAATTCCCAAAAAATTTACCTCGTTGTAGAGTCACTTTTCTTAGTACCATAAAATCTCAAATCCTCAATGAAATATTACTGCAGTATAATCCTTATTTATTTCCTGTACATAATTGATACAACACCTCAATTAAATAATTACAAAAAAAACATAATAACACTAGTCATTCCTCTTTATCTGTAGTATTATCATAACTTTATTATTATCCAATAACATCATTTGCGGCATAGTCTGATGACTGGGACATTGGTTCATGTAGTGTACAAACTCCTTGTAGATGAAGCATTGTACATTTGAAACCTTTTTCTTACCCTTGCAGTCATGTACTTGGTGTGCTTTTTCTCCACACTTATAACATACTCACATTCCCTTCAAGAAATTTCCAGGGTGTTTCTTCTCACAGTTATAACATATGGAAAAATCCATCTTTACCATCTTCCCTTTATCTGTTCTTATCTATACCATCCTTTTCATATCTGGAATCCCTTCTAATCCATAGGAATCTGATAATTCTTTACTTATCTTATCAACACACGATACTATTTCTTCATATGATGATAATTGTGGGAGACTATTTCCCTTCTAAATTCTTGCTTAAGGCCATGAAAGATAGGATCCTTCATACTCTTTGGATCATGTGTATTGCTGGACTTCTCATTCCTTCTACTGGGCCCAATTTCTAAACTATAGCATACACTAGGTCAGTTTTTAAATTTCAATGAATAACTCCAAACTTGTAAAATACCTAACATAAATTGAAAAGTTTATGGATATAATCTCTAATCATAAAAATTTTATCTTTGATGAATTATATACTCATAAACCCTTCATAATTGTTTGTAAATAAAATGATAATTAACATAAGAATATCCCCCGGGAGTGTCGTAACCAAGAGTGCAGCAAGGCCCATTGTCGTTCACCAGTTCCCGTTCGAGTCTAGTTCAAAGCAGTGTTTTCGAGTTTTACCCCTAGGTACATCTGTACCAGAGCCACCTCTACCTGCTCGTATCTAGATAGAGATGTATTACTTAGAAAACTCAGAAAATCTCTACATTACCAAAATTCTTGGAAGTTCTTCTATTCTGATCCTCAAATAATATCTTAGGATATATGCTCTAATCAGAGTTTTTCTAAATCTAGTTTCCAAGGTTATTACTAAACATCCTATGATACCAACTGTAATGCCCCAAACCCAGTTACCAGGAGTCGGTTCATTATTTTAATAAATTGCCATGATGACACAGAATGATGTCTCGAAGACCGATCGGTATAGAATTCTTGAAAAATAGATTACATACATTAACATTACATTACAATTTCAAACATAAAACACAGCGTAAATAGTTCTTTGAGAACGCCATTATTCCGTTTATCATAACCCTTCTTATCAATCACAATACACTTCTTGGAATCCTGGGAAAAATAAAACATTGAAATGGGTGAGCTAAACCGCTCCAGTAAGGGTAAGTAATATAGTGGAAAAAGACATAAATATTAAGAATAGTAAATAATTGAAACCACATGCCTTTACCAATAATAAACATGAATACTTTTATGGAAAGAATATGAGATGAGTAAATAATGCCATAATAAAACATAATCATGGGTATTCTACTAGTCGAATTACCACATGAACCACTAATATTATTTCCATAATGATGGAATGTATAATGCTAGACATTCTGAAACATTTTGTCAAGGCCTTAGCCAAGACGTCTAAAAATGATTAAGGACTCTGCCAAAACCATAAATCAGATTGGGAAAGGGCCACGGCGAATTCCATGTCTAGTTGTCTCAAGAGACTTACAGATACATTGAGGAGCTATAGCGGGCTCCACCCGTCACTTACTAAGTCCAATACATTCCTCATATGAAAATGTTTAAACATATCATAAATATTCGTATTAAAACTATCTTAAGAAATGTCAATAATTTATCCATAAACCATGAATGTCAAAAAAATATCACATCCACAGTCAAACATATCACAAAAAAGTCATTATAATATGGATGTTTTGTATCATAATAAACCAATGTCAAATAAACTAAAAATACATTAAAGGATGTTGACATAGATGAAATAAAAACTATTTGAGAGAAATATATCTTTTTCTAAAATCATTGAAAGGTCACATAATTATAAAATAAAACATTTACTTTGAAAATATCTTTATAAGCTTGTAACGGAAGATTTGATGATGTTATAACGGTGGAAAATAGCCTCACCCGCCGTATAAGGTAAAAAAAACTTTCTTACCTTAAATTCGTCGAAATGGTCAAAAAGTACCTTGTTTGGAAAACAATGGAACAATTCCTTTAAAACCCCATAAGGGTATAAATGACTTTAACCCATCCTCTACTAAATAGTAAAAAAAATTGAAATATATTTTTATGAAACATGGATGTGGATGATAAAGATGTTCTAGTAGATAATTTCGTATAAACAACCTTGGACAATGAAAAGATTGTGAAATAAACACTTACCTTGTAATTTTCCTTATTAAATTGTATGTTAACCACCTGTATAATAGTTAAAAAATTGTTATTAAATTATACTAGAACCATACACATAATTATGAAATCATATATGATCTTCTAATATTTCTTTGTTAATAATATTTTAGTATTATCATCGTTTTGTGTGTTAACTTACTTGTTTTATTTTATATGTTTTGTTACATAAGTCATGCTTGTTATCAATAGGGTGTATCTTACTTATATACATAATGATATAAAGTTATTAAACATTACTTGTAATCATCATATGAGAATTAGTCTTGAATGGTTACGATGAGGAATGAATCTCATCACGTTTGTGGAGACGGTAGTCCGTACGTACGCACGAGCGATAATATCATTCTTTTGATATTAAAATAATATAAAATTGGATGGTATATCATATATAAAGAATAATTATAATTTTATATATATTATTTACATGAATTACACGTCATTATTATACACATTCAAATAATAATATATTGAATAACAATTACACCACGACGTGGAGACTGTAAGTCGTACGTATGCATGTATGGTGACATGTCATTCAAAGGATGAATAGAATACTGAATATGGATGTACCGTATTTATAATAACATCAATGTATATAGGAGATACTGGAGATATTGTTTTAGTATGGGAATATCAAAGAAAGAAGAAGTTGAGGAAAAATGAACTTGAAAAAGGGTGGTGAAAACATTACATCTTCTTCGGGTTTTTCCTTTTGATTTGATCAAAAGGGATTACTAGGATGGCTTTCGGATCAACTATGGCCTCTATGGTGAAGTTAGGTAAGTTGAGAGAGTATTTGGGCAGGTTTTGGCCGAACCAAAAGGCTTTAAATGTATGAATCAGTGAGAATGGGACTGCACTTTTATAAGAGGGGTGAGGGGCACCTTTGGAAAAGCTAAAAATATTATTTTATAATAAATTAATATTCAGTTTATAATTGCTCAAAAGTGGATTATTTAAATTTTATGTTTTGGATAGGTCAAAAACCACTCAACCAATATATTTTAGAAATGTTTTGGTCACTATATTAACCTTATCTTTTAGTATAAACTCTTAGTTAATTTGATTGACATTTACCATGTCACATTGTATTTTTATATTATATAGTTAATAAACATACCATATACATCCAAGAGACGCCCAAGTGGTCCATTAATGATATAACTATAATGATATAAGTTTCTTGGCCGAACCTTAGATATTTAGTAATTGAATATCAATTAATTATATAATATTTGTTTTAAAAAATCTTTTATGTCAATTTTGACACTATTTAATAATTTATTTTTTCTAAAGTCCTAAAAACTTTATTAATTCAAAACAAATTCATTTAATAAATCCTAACATGTCATGTTAACCAATAAAATTCGTTGATGTCAACAAAACTTTTGTATTATATTTATTCTAACATTTATAATAACAATTATTTAATTCGTTCATTGAAAAGGAAAATACTACATCTTTAATGTGTCCTAAATAAATTTAATTATTAAATTTCTAAAAAAATATAAATAAAATACCATTATGTAGGAAATATTTTTATATTTCTAATGAATATTTATAGTTTAAAATAAAACAATTATAACCCAATGTAATAAATTTTTTTCTAAAAGATATATGCTTTTTCCATTTTTGTATTTATTTTAACTTAATTAATATAATGTGTCCTTATCACCTACAAGTGGCTCCCTAGGGTCCCAAAATTGACCCAAATATGCCCAAGGTCGGACCTATATCAACCAATAAGGTTATGACATTTTTTGGGTAATTTATTAATATTATAATATTATTTTGTTTACCCTTATTTAACTGATTTACCGTTTAACCATGGTAAATAAAATATTTACCGAAATAATTATTCAAAATGTCTAAAAATAAAAGTTACATATTTACACAATTTACACATCATGATTCCAAATATGGAATCCATTTTTACAAATTCAAAACACAGAAGTAGCAGAAATTAATTTAAAATTAATTCTCGTCATTAAAACAAAAAGCATGTTTTTAAGAGGTAATAACTATCAAAATATTGACACTTTTTTATGTCTGGATTAATTTTGAAATTATGTTAAATGACCAAAATCGCATTAAATGGTAAAAATATATTCTAAATATACTTTAAAACCACTCAGATTCATAATTTTACAATGTTAACTATTTTGATTAAAAAAGATGTTTTTAATTAAAATTTATTAATTTTCACTATTCATCAAAATATCAAAGTTATCCGAAAAGTACCAAAATTTCACCCTATGATAATTTTGATATTAAGAATCCAAAAATGAATTCCATTTTATGAGTTAAAATTTAAAAAATTTCAAAAAGTGGGTGTTACTATTCATAACGGCTACTTTGATTGGTCGCAGTGTGTTAGAATCTCGAAATCACATACAACACATGCTAATGTATTATTCAAAGAGAAGCATACTGTAGAAGAATGGGGTGTTACATAATCCATCAAAGGATGAAAAAGTTTCATCAAATACACATAATTACTATTTTATAGGATGGTTTCAAGACCATATTTCTAAGTAGTTGGATGAAAATCAAAATTTGATTTCAGAACGACTTTGATATCTAGCTGCTAGACCAAGTGTGTATGTATTATCTTACAGTGGTTTAGTAATTAATGGTTATACATTCTATACAGATGAACATGATGAAGATAGTACCATGAAAAATAGTGGAGTTACACTAGTGGCTGAAGCGATGCATGTTTCTGGTAGTAAGGATAGAAATCCAATTTATGAAAATATGTCAAACATTGGCATTATCAAACTAATATGGGAGTAAGATTATAAGACACTCCAATTGATGATTTTTCAATGCAAATGGATTCATAACAACATTGGTGTTAAAATAGATGAATGGGTATATGTGAAAGTTGATTATAGTAAATAAGGGTACAAATAAAAACAATTTATATTGGAATCACAATCGGTACATGTTTTTTATGATCCATATCCCACAAACCAAATGTGGATGATTGTTCTGTTATTGTCCAAAAATACTAAAGGTCCTGATGAAAATTCAATTGAGGATGATCCTTTTAGTGGCATGTTATAATATTTTCGTAGCAGTCCCAATGTAGATGATGTTTTGTATGCTAGAGGATACCATAGTGAAGGGATTTGTATAATCTATAGAGGTGTAAAATCCATTCAGCTGTTGAAACAAAGAAGGAGAGTTCCATAAACAGGTTATGTTTTGTTTTTAATAAAGATCTTGTTATCTCATGTTATTATCTTATCATTAATGAATTTATGTAATCTAAATTAACTGTTCAACCCCTTTTTTAGATAATGACTTCTGCATGTTTTGGTGCTCCAAACCCAGAGGCTGAACAAGTCTCTCATACTGCTTCTGCGGCTGCTCACAGTGCATAGCAACAATAAGTTTCTGAACATATTTTTCTACAAGTGTTGAGGTCCAACAACCATCATCAGATGCCATTTCTACTATTTCAGATAAACTTATATATGATGTTGATATCAATGAAATGCTCTGGAAGGAAGGACCAACATCACCGAAAACACAGGTGTGTCATTGTATGATGATGTTAGCCAATGTTATTAATGCGAAAAGCAAAGGAATGAAATTTGATGTCGAATGGAATGCATGAGGCCAACATGAGAATCCCAACAAGGATCTGTATAGTAGTTACATTGGAGTTTTTACTCAGAAATGTGTGCTTATTAACATAGATTAATGGCACCACGTTGTTTTCGGGATGAAGGCTATGATCTGGGATGAAATTACGGTAACATCATGAATTTATTTCATTAATTTACTACAATGTAAAATAATGAAAAAATATCTTACTCTTCTTATATTCTCTCAGAGTACATTTATAGTAGATGATTCACACAAGGATTTTGTACTCAGTCATGCAGGAAGGATTCATCACAGTTTTGAAACTATTTTAACAAGATTTCACCTCAAATATTCCACTGGAAAAATAAACCCACACCCACCCATTGTCTATGCTCACCTGATATCCCAAGAAGCATGGGATTCATTTATTGGCCGACATGGGGATGAGAAGTTTCGTGTACATTGTGGGTGATAATACATTGTTTGAGGATACGTGTATTCATCACATTGATTGTCAATATTTCATTTATGAAACAACAACTTTTTACTGAAAATACAGAAAGTGCATCAAAACCAACATACCCCGATCGTAAAGCAAGGATGGGGTATGCTTAACTAGAAAAGAAAATGGTACGTATTTTAAATTTACAATAATATTGTTAGGTGACAATAAACAACATAATAATTATCTTTATATATTTATATGTAGATTCATGAGTCTAAAACAAAAGACACTTCCATCTCACATCATGTTCTATTTAAGGAGGAACATGTGAATAAGGAAGGGAAGCTAGTAGATCAAACACAAAAAGTGTGGGAAATATGTGTAAGTATTACACGATGAGAAAAGTATTTGATTTAAATTGCTATTAAATAAATATAATTAGTTATTTTCATATATCTGGTAGTCACAGGAATCAGCTACTCATATAGCAGATACAGACCTATTATCAATGGCTTTGAAGCAGCCAGAAAAATACGGTCTTGTTAGAGGTGCGGGTTTTGGGGTGACACCCTAAGTATATTTTTGAGAAAAAAAATGATGATAGATATGAAATATTGAAACCAATGAGCAAAAAACTAGAAACCCTAGGAGAATTATTGAAATGGAAGGGAGATTTTCTTGCATCATTTATGGTTTGAAAGCAACGAGAAGACACAACTCAGGAACAAATAGTGCGTGAAGACCCCACCCCACCCCCACCAACTTTGAGGCGAGCCATTCCCTTAAAGATATGTCTTATCCATGCTAATCAATAGTCTTAATAATTCTTCCCATAAAATGTGAATCAGACAATCAAAGATACTTTTCTTATACTAATGTTCTACAAGGTGATAATGATTGTGATTTATATCTGTCAACACCCACCTATCACCATGTAGTGAGGGCTATAATGTTCAACATTACAGATGGCACGCTGTATAATAGAGCACTTTCAAAAGATCATCTGAATGTGATGATTACTATAGCTCATGAGCCAAATGCAGAGGTACCAATTCCACTTTATGATGATGACATTCATACTATGGAAATGGATATTGGGAAAATAATTGACTGGCCATCACAACTTGTAAGAGTACAAGCGGACAAATAGGTATTTCTTTCATTTGATTTAATGTAATCATTTAACAATGAATGAATAAAGGGTTTGAACCAATGAATGTTATTATAGATGGATAAAGGGGAGGGGGTGATAAACTTCGGCTTGAAACCATATAAAGGATCGACCAACAGATCCCAAAAAGATACTGAAAGCACAATAACACCACCAGTTCTCTATCTACATATAATAGAATTGAAGATTCATGTGGATACAAAGCTAAGAGGTGGTAGTAGTCATATAGTGGTTTTCAAAAAGAATATATACGGAGAGGAATGTCAAGATTTCGTTGCTGTTGAAAATGTAAATTAGATCCTTGAAAATGGTTGGTTGGGCGTCATAGTTGTAAATATATATATATGTGGTATGTTTTCTGGAATTTATTTTCTAAAAGATGATCTAATGTAAAAATTGTGACTAACGTCATTTTATATTATGGACAGACATATATATTAAAAGCAATTGAAGGAATTTTCCCATGAACCAAAATTCTGACTCATTAGTCCTCATACCACATCAATATATCTATCAAAATTACAGATGAATGACCATCCCTAATACCGACCAAGCAGGGACAAAAATCTATGATTAAAGCATATCAATTATATTTTCACTTATTTTATTACATATTCCTTTTTTGATTCTAGGAAACATTTGATGCTAATTGTGGTGAACATGGTTACTCCAATGATTTATTTTCTGGATTCAATGTAAGTATATCCATCAAACCGACCATACATGATGGAGTGTGTGAATCTTTATGACACTACATCCTTCTTTTTAGGTCTAAAAATCAAGTAATATAATTTATATTATCTTTTATAGAGGATTCTGTTATGATAGGGTGGTGTATCATTATCATTTAAAAGAGGAATGAGGATTGGGGCTAAGCATAAGGTGGCGAGAAAGTACCACATCTGGACAAATATCAGGGTATATATAATAAAATTTCACTATCAAAACACATCTCAACACAAGTTACTTATTATCCTAATGATAATTTTTTTGCAGTGTAAAAAACAAAAAAACGATAATGATTTCAGTTATTATATTTGTAAATTTCTGAAATAGATCGTTTTTATCAATAAACTAGCACACCTAAAGAGGTATTTTCAAAAACAGGTACACGTTCTTTTAATTTATTTATTAATTTTTTTTATATTTTTCAGTACTAATCCGACTACCGAAAACAATCAAGTTCACAAGACGATATAGATGTGTTCTGAAACAATTGGTCCGCATTCCTGATGGAATATTGTAAACAAATAGCATGAAGATCTGATTTGGGGATGTGTATAATTGGCAGTCATTTTTGAGAGGGGTTACGAGGATCAAAAGATGAAACATTGTTGTATGAAAATGTTCGTAGGAAAATTGTAATTGTTATTAAATAAAAAATACTTTCTCTAATGAGTCTTTTTCCCATTTTAACAGAATATATTCACCAACAACATGAAATAACGATGAACCGCTTAAAGGGTCTCTCTTTTGATTAAAATGGACACAATTTTAATTGAAAACAAAAATTACCTATGCAAATCCAACCAAAAACATTAGGATTGGGTTTATCCATTAGTATAATGATCCATGGGTCCTTTTTGACGTGTTCGAGTAAACTTGGCCTCAATCTGAGGCCCGATGTGGCCGATATCACTAAAAGTGTCTGTCTTTTGTTAAAAATGGACACAATTTCAAGTGAAACCAAAAACTGACCTATGGAAATCCAACCAAACACAATATGATTGTGTTTATCCTTTTTGAGAATGATCCATGAGTCCTATTTTCTGTGTACGAGTTAACCCCACCTCAAAGTATGGAACGGTGTGGCCGGTATCACTCAAAGTGTCTATCTTTTTTTTAAAATGGACAGATTTTTAAGTGAAAACAACCACTGACCTACGTAAATCTTAACAAATGCATTCGGATTGTGTTGATCATTTAGGAGAACGATACATGGGACATTTTTTACATGTACGAGTCAACCCAGACTCAATACAAGTCCCGGTGTTCCCGGTATCACTCAAAGGGACTCTCTTTTGTTTAAAATTGACACAATTTTAACTGAAACCAACAACTGATGCACGGAAATCCGAACAAAATGCATTATGATTGTCTTGTTCCTATAGTATAATGATACATGGGTATTTTTTGATGTGTACGAGTCAACCCCGCCTCAATATGAGTCACGGTGTGGCCGGTATCACTCAAAGTGTTTGTCTTTTGTTTAAAATAGACATAATTTTAAGTGAAACCAACAACGGACCTACCGAAATCTGAGAAAACACATTCGGATTGTGTTGAACCTTTAGGAGAATCATCCATTGACCATTTTTGGAATGTAAAACTCAGCCTATCCTCCATCTGAGGCCTAGTGTGGCTAGTATCACTCAAAAGGTCTCACTTTTGTTTAAAATGGACACAATTTTAAGTGAAAACAACAACTGACGTATGGAAATCCAAAAAAATGAATTCATATTTTCTTTATCCTACAGGAGAATGATCCATGGGTCCTTTTTGATGTGTATGAGTCAACCACGCCTCAATCTGAGGCACAGTGTTGCAAGTATCAGTCAAAGGGTATCCCTTTTGTTTAAAATGGACACAATTTTTTAAGTGAAAACAACAACTGACCTACGGAAATATGACCAAACGAATTATGATTGTATTGGTCTTTTATGAGAACGATCCATGGATCCTTTTGGACATGTAAGAATAAACCCTGCCTCAATTTGAGTCACAGTGTGTCCGGTAACACTCAAAGGGTCTCTTTTTTGTTTCAAATGGACACAATTTTAAGTGAAAACAACAACTTACGTATAGAAATCTGACCAAAAATATTTAGATTGTGTTGATCTTTTAGGATAAAGATACATGGGTCATTTTTGATGTGTCAAAGCCATGTTGGCCTCAATCTGAGGCCCGGTGTGGCTGGTATCACTCAAAGTGTTTTTCTTTTGTTTAAAATGGACAAACTTTTAAGCGAAACCAACAATTGGCCTACGAAAATCCAACCAAACAGATTCATATTGTGTTGTTATTTTAACATAATTATACATGGGTATTTTATGATTTGTAAAAGTCAACCCTGCTTCAATATGAGGCATGGTGTGGCCGATATCACTCAAAGTGTCTCTCTTTTGTTTAAAATGGACAGGTTTTTAGGTGAAAACAACAACTGACCTACGGAAATCTAAAAAAACGAATTCTTATTGTGTTGATCCTTTATTAGAACGATCCATGGGACCTTTGTGACATTTAAAAGTCAATCTTGCCTCAATCTATGGCCTTATGTGGCTGGTATCACTCAAATGGTCTCTCTTTTGTTTAAAATGGACACAATTTTAAGTGAGAACAACAATTGACGTAAAGAAATTTGATCGAAACACATTCGTATTGTCTTGATACTATAGGAGAACGATCCATGGGTCTATTTTAATGTGTAAGAGTGAACCTTGCCTCAATCCAAGTCATGGTGTGGCTGGTATCACTCAATGTGTATGACTTTTGTTTAAAATGAACACAATTTTAAGTGAAACAAATTACTGACCAACTGAAATCCAAACAAACACATTTGAGTTGTGTTTATATTTTAGAAAAACAATACATGGGTTCTTTTTGATGTTTATGAGTCAACCCCGCCTTAGTCCGAGGCACGGTGTAGCTGGAATTACTCAATGTTTTTGTCTTTTGTTTAAAATGGACACAATTTTAATTGAATCCAACAACCGACCTTCAGGAATCCAAAACAATGTATTTAGATTGTGTTAATCATTTAGTAGAAATATCCATGGGGTTTTTTTTGACATGTAAGAGTCAACCTCACCTCAATCCATGGTACGATGTGGCATGTATCACTAAAAGTGTCGCTCTTTTGTTTAAAATGGACAGATTTTTATGTGAAAACAACAACTAACCTGCATAATTCCGAACAAACACATTCAGATTGTGTTGATCCATTAGGAGAACGACCCATGGGTCCTTTGTGATGTTTACAAGTCAACCCAGCCTCAATCCGAGGCCCGGTTTGGTCTTTATCACTCAAATGGTCTCTCTTTTGTTTAAAATGGACAGAATTTTAAGAGAAAAAAACAACTAACGTACAAAAATCCGAACAAAACACATTTGGATTGTCTTAATCCAATAGGAGAATGAGCCATGGTTCCTTTTTGACATTTACGAGTCCACCCCTCCCCAATCCATGGCACGGTGTGGCCGATATTATTCAAAGTGTATGTATTTTGTTTAAAATGTACACAATTTTAAGTAAAACCAACAACTAACCTATGGAAATATTTCCAAACACATTTTGATTGTGTTTATCCTTTAGTAAAACGATCCATGGGTCATTTTTTATGTGCATGAGTCATCTCCGCCTCAATCCGAGGCACGATGTTGCGGGTATCACTCAAAGTGTCGCTCTTTTGTTTAAAATGGACAGATTTTTAAGTGAAAAAAACAACTAACATAGTGAAATCCAAGAAACTACATTCGGATTGTGCTGATCCTTTAGGATAACAGTCCATGGGTCCATTGTGATAATTAAGAGTCAACCTAGCCTCAACCTAAGGCCCGGTGTGGCTGATATCACTCAGAGGTTATCTCTCTTGTTTAAAAAGGACAAAATTTTAAGTGAAAACTACAACTGACGTACTAAAATCCGATCAAAATGAATTCTGATTGTCTTGATCCTATATTATAACGATCTTTGGGTCCTTTTTTATGTGTATGAGTCATCCCCTCCTCAATCAAAGGCATTATGTGGCTGGTATCACTCAAAAGGTCTGTCTTGTGTTTAAAATGGACACAATTTTAAGTGAAACCAACAACTGACCAATAGAAATCTGACCAGATGCATTTGTATTGTGTTTTTATTTTAGGAGAAAAATACATTGGTATTTTGTGACATGTACGATTCAACCTCGCCTCAATCCGAGGCACGGTGTGGCCGTTATCAATCAAAGTGTATCTCTTCTGTTTAAAATGGACTTGTATTTAAGTGAAAACAACAACTGACCTAGGAAATCCAACTATACACATTCTTATTGTGCTTATCCTTTAGGAGAACAGTCCATGGGTACTTTTTGACGTGTATGAGTCATCCTGGCCTCATTCTAAGGCCCGGTGTGGCCGGTATCACTCAAAGGGTCTCTCTTTTGTTTAAAATCGACACAATTTTATGTGAAAACAACAAATGACATATAAAAATATGAAGAAAACTCATTCATATTGTCTTGATCCTATACAAGAATGATCCATGGGTCCTTTTTGACATGTACGAGTCAACCCCGCCTCAATCCAAGGCACGGTGTGGTCATTATCACTCCAAGGGTCTCTCTTTTGTTTAAAATGGACACAATTTTAAGTGAAAACAAGAACTAGCCTACGGAAATCCAACCAAACACATTTGTATTGTCTTGATACTTTTTGAGAAAGATGTATGGGTCCATTGTGATGTGTATGAGTCAACCCCGCCTCAATCTGAGGCATGGTGTCACCGGTATCACTCAAAGGGTCTCTCTTTTGTTTAAAATGTTCACAATTTTAAGTGAAAACAACAACTGACCAATGGAAATCTGACAAAACACATTTTTATTGTGTGGATACATTAGGAAAACGATCCACGAGACCTTTTCAATATGTAAGTGTCAACCCAGCCATAATACGAGGCCCGGTGTGGCCAGTATCACTCAAAGTGTTAGTCTTTTGTTTAAAATTGACACAATTTTTAAGTGAAACCAACAACTGACCTATGGAAATCAGAACACACGCATTCTTATTGTGTTGATACTTTATTATAATGGTCCATGGGTACTTTTTCACATGTAAGAGTTAACCCCGCCTCAATTTGAGCCACGGTTTGGCCGGTATCACTCAAAGTGTCTCTCTTTTGTTTAAAATGGACAGATTTTTAAGTGAAAGAAACAAATGACATACAGAAGTCCAAACAAACACATTCAGATTCTGTTGATACTTTAGGAGAAGGATAAATGGGTCCATTTTTACATTTAAAAGTCATACCGACCTCAATCCGAGGACCGGTGTTGCTGGTATCACTCAAAGGGTCTCTTTTTTGTTTAAAATGGACCTAATTTTAAGTGGAAACAACAACTGACATTCATAAATCTGAACAAAACACATTATGATAGTCTTGATCTTATAGGAGAACGATCCATGGGTCTTTTTTCATTTGTGCGAGTCAACCTTGCCTCAATCTAAGGCACGGTGTGTCCGGTATCACTAAAAGTTTCTGTCTTTTGTTTAAAATGGAGACGTTTTTAAGTTAAACCAACAAATGACCTTTGGAAATCCATCCAAACGCATTCAAATTATGTTGATATTTTCGTATAATGATCCATGGGTCATTTTTGATGTGTAAGAGTCAACCCCGCCTCAATAAGAGGCATGGTGTGGACGGTATCACTCGAAATGTCTACCTTTTGTTTAAAATGGACAGATTTTTAAGTGAAAACAACAACTAACCAACATAAATCCAAAAAAATGCATTTGGATTGTGTTTCTCCTTTAGTAGAATGATCCATGGGTCATTTTGGACGTGTACGAGCCATCCCGACCTCAATCTGAGGCCTGGTGTGGTCGGTATCACTCAAAGGGTGTCTGTTTTGTTTAAAATGGACACAATTTTAAGTGAAAAAACAACGGACATACGGAAATCCAAACAAAAGACATTTTTATTGTCTTGGTCCTAAAGTAGAATTATCCATGCATCCTCTTTAATGTGTACGAGTCAACCCACCACAATCTAAGGAACGGTGTGGCCAGTATCACCTAAACTGTCTGTCTTTTGTTTAAAATGGACACAATTTTATGTGAAACCAACAACTGACCTACAGGAATATGAAAAAACGCATTCGGATTGTGTTTATCATTTGGTAGAATGATCCATGTGTCCTTTTTGATGTGTATGAGTCAACCCCGCCTAAATCCACAACACGGTGTGGACGATATCATTCAAAGTATCTCTCTTTTGTTTAAAATGGACAGATTTTTAAGTGAAAACAACAACTTACATACCCAAATCCGAACAAACGCATTTGGATTGTGTTGAGCCTCTAGAATAATGATCCATAGGACCTTTTTGACGTTTATGAGTCATCCCAGCCTCAATCTGGGGCCCGATGTGGCAGGTATCACTCAAAGGGGCTCTCTTTGTTTAAAATGGACATAATATTATTTGAAAACAACTAATGATGTACGAAAATCTGAAAACACACACTTATATTGTCTTGATACAATAGGAAAATGATCCATGGGTCCTTTGTGACGTGTACGAGTCAACCCCTCCTCATCCTGAGGGACGGTGTGGCCGGTTCCACTAAAAGGGTCTCTCTTTTGATTAAAATTGACATAATTTTAAGTGAAAACAACAACTAATCTATTGAAATCTGACCAAACACATTCGGATTGTCTTGATCCATTATGAGAACAATCCATGCGTGCTTTCTGACATGTATGAGTCAACCCCACCAACCCCCTAGACCGCGCCCCAACCCCATGGACACCAATGCACCCCCTGGACACCCCCACCCCTCCAGACACCCCACCCCCTGGAAAGCCCCCTCAACCCCCTGGACACCCCACCCCCTATACACGCCCATGGATAGCCCCCCCGACCCCCTGGACAACCATCCCCCCTAGACGGCACCCCCACCCATCCTTGACACCACCCCACAACCTGGATACCCCCTGGACACCCCCACCCATGGACGCCCACCCCCACCCTCTCGAATGCCATCCCACCACCCATGAATAGCCACACCAACCCCTGGACCCCCCCAGGAACCCCCCTGGAAAGCCCCCCGACACCCTGGACTCCAGCCCACCCCCTGGACACCCCATAGACAGCCCCCCGCCACATGGACACCCCCCTCCTTGGACTACCCCCAACCTCCAGGACCGCCCCAGCCCCATGCACACCCTCATCCCTAGACACCCCCAGCCCTTGGAAATCCCTATCCCCCTGTACACCCACACCCCACCCTCCTGGACACCACCACACCCCCCGTGGATGGCCCCACCGACCCCCCAGACTGCCCCCACCCCCCAGACACCACTACCCCTGGAAATCCCCCCCGACATCCTGGACACCAGCCCACCCCCTGGACACCCCCATGGACACCCCCCCACCGAGACCCCTTTCTTATACACCACCCCAACACCTAGAAACCCCCACCCCCCTGGACACCCATTTCCCCCGGACACCCCCATCCCCCAGACACCCACTACCCCCCCCCCCCCCCCCCCGACAGCCACCCCAAACCCCTGAACAGCCCCACCAACCCCTAAATTCAAAATTGAATTATTTATGTATTTAAATAACTTATGAATTATGTGTTAATAGTGTATGGGCATACTTGATGTATGGGTATACATGGTGTAATTAGATTATGATTTATGTGTTAATTTTGAATGGGTATACTTATTGAGATGCCAAATTTTTTACAGGTGTTGTTTGGGTGTGCTGCTGTATAATTTTTTGTTGCAGCAGACATGGAATTTGGGAAATCATTTTTAGCACTGATAAAGGAAACCTTTCTTTGTTCTAAAAAATCACTGGTGAAATCCACCTTTAATAGCCCCTGTTTAGTGATGATAAAGGTGGATTAATCAGAGGTTTTTTAGCACTGAAAAGTACCCCATTACCAGCGCTAAAAAATAACCGATCAAGGGGACCCCCCCCCCCTTTATCAATGCTGAGCTTTATAGCGATTTTTTAGCACTGATAAAGCCCATTTGAGCGCTGATAAAGCCCGTTTTTGTAGTAGTGGGGGTTGTCCAGTTATGGGGGTCTGTCTAGGTGGAAGGTAGGTTGTCTAGGGGGGTAGAGGCTGCAGGGGGTAGGGTGGACATAGGGGTGTGGGAGATGGGGGGTATGGGCTACCTTCATGAGGGGTGTGGGCGGTCTAGGGGGGTCAGGGTGGGGTGTCCATGTGGGGGAAGGGGTGTAGGCTTTCCAGGGAGGGGGTGGGCTATCCATGTGTGGGGGGGGGGGTGTCCAGGTGGGGGGTGGGGGATGACCAAGTGGGGGGTGGTTGTCAAGGTGGGGGGGGGGGAGGATGTCCCGGTGGGGGAGGGTGTATGGGCTATCCAGGGGGGTTGTCCAGTTGAGGGTGGGGTGTGGGATGTCCAGGTGGGTGGCGGGGGGGGGGGGGGCTTTCCCGGGGGTTGTTGGGGGGGGGGGCTGTAGAGGAGGGCGTGTGGGGTGTCCAGGAAGTTGTGTGATGTCCAGGGGTGGTGGTGGGTGGGCTTTCCAGGTGGGGGATGGGGTGTGGGCAGTCAAGGGGGTTGGGCTGTCCAAGGGGGGTGGGGACGTCCAGGTGGGTGGGTCGGCTATCCGGGTGGGGGTATAGCGGGGTAGGGGGGCTAGAGGGGTGTGGGGGGGGGGGGGTGTGGGCTGTCTAGGGAGGGGTTGGGTGGTCCACTCTATTACTCTACAATAAAATTGGAATCAAATATACCCAATGAATAGTTTCATTCACACGTTGATACTTTTCTTGAAGTTCCATACCAACAATCACTCTTACCCTTCCAAGATGAAGTGATCTCTATAATGAAATCTCACTCAGGTTCTTATCCACAATCCAAATTGATCTCATACAAATTTAACATTTGTATAACCCCATATCACCTAGTGATATAACAAGGATCATACTTATATGAGTAATGTCCCCTCAAAACATGGCTCATAAAATCCGATCAACGTATGATATTTCTTGGTGTGTTAACAGTTGGGTGTGTTGTGATTTATATGTATGATATTCATGGTTTACACCTACAGTCGTCTCGGTCTTCTATAATAGGCTTGAAATCATGATACAATTAGATAAAGATTGGATTTTATGACCCCTCTTTGGGGGTGGACACACCCACACCCTTGGATATCCCCCACCTATGAACACCTTCCACCCCCTGGATAGCCCTCCCACCCCCGTGGACAGCCCTACCACCCCCATGGACAGCCCACCCACCCCAAGTTCACTGCCTGCCCACCCCCAAGACACCATGAACCCCCTGGACATCCCCTCCACCCCTGTCAACAGCCCTCCCATCCACCCTATACCAGCCCAGGACAACCCCGCCACCCCCTGGATAGCCCCCCCCCCCCCCAAGACACCTCATACCCCTAAATATCCCCCCAACCTTAGAAAGCCCCCACACCGGACCCCGAACCCCTAGAGAGCCCAACCAACCCCATGTACATCCCGCCCATCCCATGGACACCCCATACCCCCAAGACAGCCCCCTCCCCCCTCCCCCGTGGACATCCCACCCCCTGAACACCCAGTACCCCCATCGACAGCCCCCCCCCACCCCATCGACAGCTCGTTCGCCCACACCGTACCCCACTAAACAGCCCCGCCACCCCTGTGGACCGCCAACCCTCCCACCTCGTACCCCCTGGATAGCCCCTCCATCCTCGTGGGAAACCCACCCACCCACCCTGTACCCCCTCGACACCCCCTCTCCACGTGAAATTCCCCCCCACATTCATGGACAGAATACCCACTCCATGGACACTCTCCCACCAACCCTTGGTCAACCCCCCACCAAAAAACCCCCCACCCCCATGAAATCCCCCACCCCCTAGACACCCCAACCCCACTGGATAGCCCCACCACCCTTGTGGACAGCCCGACCACCCCCCTTGGATAGCCCGCCCACCACCCCCGGACACCTCGTACCGCCCTGGACAGCCCCTCCACCCCCACCACCCTCTGGACTGCCCACGCACCCCTAGACACCTTGTACCCTTGGACAACCCCTACCCCTTAGAAATCCCCCCCCCCCACACCCCCTAGACACCCTCGACCGCCCTGGAAAGACTATCCACCCCCGTAGACTACGTGCCAACCCCCTTGGAAAGCTCATAACGACTGGACAACCCCTACCCCCGTGGACATCCCCCCCTCCGGACACCCGCCCACCCGACCACCCCCCAGACACACCAACCACCTGGATGCCCCAACCCCTTGGAAATCCCCCCCGACTCCCCCAACCCAACTGGACAGCTCCACCACCCCCGTGAACAGCCTGACCACCCCCCATGACAGCTCACCCACCACACATGGACAGCCCGCCCACCCCCTAGACACCCCGTACCCCCCTGGACAGCCTCGCATCCACAATGGACATCCCACCATCCCCTGGATACCCTGTACCCCCTGGCCAGCCCCTCCCACCCCTTGGACACCACACTCACTGCCATAGATAGCCCACCCACCCCCCTACCCTCAGGATAGCTTGACCACACCCGTGGAAAACCCTCCCACATAGACAACCCAACCCCCCTAGACATCCCCCCACACCCTGGACACCCCCTACCACCCTGGATAGCCCAACCACCCCCATGGACAACCCAGCCACCAGGACAGCACTTCCAGCTCTTGGACACCCCGCACCCCTCGGACACCCCCTCCCCCTTGGGAAATGTATGTGATCACTCAAATTATCTAATAAAATTTAAAATTTCTCCTATCTAACATTTAGTTTACTCTTCAATAATTCTCCTCCACATGTTTACATGATCTTGCACACTCATAAATAGTTCATCAAAGATATTTTGTTTTAAATATTGTATTTTGTTGTCTTTTATATTATGATTCTCATATAGGGTAGTGTGTAAATTGTGGTTTCATATAAGGTGAACAATTATCATTTACTTAAATATATTTTCGATGAAACTTTAATCTTATTGAATTTCTTTGGACAAAATGACTTATAAATTTTTTTTTATAGAATGGATTGAAGTTGGATGTGTGAAACCAATAGGATCCTAGGCAATTTTCAACTCAATTTGGAGAGATTTTTAGATATTGCATTTCACAATGTTTCAAATAGTGGTTGAATACATAGCTCATGTTCCAATTTTGTTGGTAGACCTTGGGTGAACCGTGAAGAAGTCAGCTACCGCACAACCAAATATGATTTTCAAGAAAACTACTATGTGTGGTATCACAATGGGGAGAAAATGAAATATCAAATTGTTGATGATCTAAATGAGAGGATTGGATTGGATAATTTATTATATGAATAGTTTCCGTTTATTCTTCAACATAAAAAATAAAGGATTTAGACCCACGAAGACTTTGATATGAACACATATGACATGACTAATGAAAATGATGATGTTTTTAGGGTGAGGAAATTTATTGATGTTTCCACGACTCCGGTATATTGATAATGCGATAAAATGAAAAAGCTGTAATTTTTAATCTGATTGTTTCATGGGAAAACTATGTTTGGGATTTCTAATACAGCAATCAATTACATTCTTACCTTCTTGAAGGATTTACTTCTAGATGATGTAGATAATCCCTCGAAGCACTATATGGCATGGAAGTTAGTTAAGGAACCAGGATTTTCAAGAAAAAAAATTCATGCTTGATCGAAAGATTGTAGTTTATTCTGATAGGAAACCACTGAACAAAATGATTATATAAAATGTGGCACATACCGATGGATGTCAAAATCTGATGGAACACTATCCTGCTTGCCATATAATGTAATGTGGAACATTCCATTGATCCCTAGAATCCAGATTATTTTTATGTATGATGAAAAATCAATAAAAATGAGATGACATGATATAGAGAGAAAGAATACTAATGATGATTCGCTTTACCCTGCATATGGATTTTCATGATAGAGATTTGATGCTCGATATCGTAATTTTGTAGAAGACGTGAATAATGTGAGGTTGGGTCTTTCCTATGATAGTTTTAATCTGTTTGGGAATATTCTTACATCGCACAACACATGGAATGTTTTTATACAAATTTATAATAAAAATCTATTTTGGTTTTGTATGAAAAACCCATTCACATTCATGACTATACTCATATATATCCCTTATTATCTCGACATTGATATTGATGTATACATGAAACCTTTAATAAAAGAGATCAAACATCATTGGAATGTGGGTGTGCACATATACGCTTCATATTCGAAAGACATATTTCATATACATGTTGCACTTATGTGGACGATCAATTATTTTCTGACTTATTCAATGATTTCTGGATGGAGCATGATGTTAAATTCATCATATCCTATTTTTAGGAAGAATACATGATCCAGAAGACTGAAACATTGTTGTAGTTTCAATTTTATGGCACATCCATGATTCTTGCCAATGGACCATCCATATAGAAATAATCGTTGAATATTTGATAAAACTATAGAGACCGATGAACCACCACGGCATATGTTGGGAACTGATGTTCTTAATGAATTAAAAGATTTTAGTTTTTCATTTGGGAAGGGTCATATAAAATCTGGGAATGGAAATAATGTTTCCACTAAAACCTATTACAAATGGAGGAAGAGGAGTATCTTTTCTGATTTTCCTTATTGGTCAACCTATTTTTTTATGACATTTCTTATAAAAAATTCACATTGAAACAAATATATTTCAAATTTTTATCTTAACACTTCTAAATGTTAAGAGAAATAAAAAAGATGATTTATGGTCTTGGCGTGACATGGTGAATTGGGGAATCAGACCAGAATTGCATCATGTACGCATTAGTGAAAATAAATGGCAACTTCCATGTGCTTCTTTGGTGGTCACACCTACGAGAAAAAACAATTTCAGGATGTAGTAGATACTATTAGAATTCCTGATGGCTATTCTTGCAACATATCAAAATGGGTCTATAGAAGAGAGTTGAAGAAAAAATATATGAATACTCATGATTGTCATATTATTATGAATTAGTTGATTCCAATAATAATCTGTCATATTTTTTCCAATAATTAAATGGTGACTATTATTCCGTTGTGCCATTTGTTTATAGATCTTTGTGATAAGTGGTTTTCCAAGTCTTTCTTGCACAAAATGTTGATAGATTCCCCATTAATTTTTTTTGGAGTTGGAGAAAATATTTCCTCAATCATTTTTAACATGCATGCTGCATCTAACTGTCCATATTCCCACTAAAATACATCTTAGAGGACCTATTTATTTCTATTGGATGTATCAAACTGAATGAATTATGTACAAATTAAATTATTATTTCCGAAACAGGAATCATCTTGAATGTTCTATCATGAACGGTTACTTGACTCAAGAATGTATGGATTTATGCTCTATATATTTTTCTGATTTTACTACAAGAATGAACATTCCAATGAGAAATGATGAAATATTTTATGTGAAAATTGAACCCAGTTTTTCATCACTTCCTCAAACCGGAGGAATTCCTAGATCGTATACATAGAAGATATTAAGCCATGAAGAGCGGGTGATGTCACATCGCACAGTTTTGTTCAACTGTGATTTGTTCGATGGCTAAATCAGATAACTAAATTGAATATTTATATCTTACATATATATTCATTATAATATTCATATTTCTTATCTATAGGGAACATAAAACAATTACAAATAGGAAGCATTGTTCATTATCTTTGAGAAAAGAGTTAGAATTTTTTTAGCAATAAGTATTCTGCTTGGTTAAAATTGATGGTATAAATATTACTGTTTATGATAATTAAATCAATATTTAATTAATTTTAATATTAATTAATATTGCAGGTATTGATTTTTTCTGCTAACACTATCTCTATGTAAATAAGAACTTTGAATTTTGGTCCAAATACCATGGTTCGAAACTGTAAATCAATTGTTATCAATATGTTCAAATTTATTTTCAATAAAAGAGAAAATAATATGAGAACACAACATCATGGTGTTAAGATTACATCCACAATAGATTATTATTCTAGTGAATCAGATAATAGACAACAATTTGAAAATGTGGGTCATTATGGAGTCATTGAAAAAATAATAATATTAGATTATTACTCTCATTGATGAGTCACGATGATGAAATGCCATTGGTTTGATTTAATGAAGATACATGGAACATTTATTGATGATTTCAGATTTTGATTAATTAATATGACTCACACTCTTGCTACTGAAGAACCATATGTATTGACATCAGTGGATAAACATGTTTTTTATGTCAAAGACTAAAATCAACCAGAATTTGGTGTCATAGTTGAAGTAATTTGAAGAAATATATTTTATGATGGTGATGATGGTGATGATGGAATTTACACTTTCCAAACTGCAATTGGAACAAATCAATTTATTTCTTTTGATGACTCTAATAGCTCAATAGTCGGAGTTGATTATGAACATGATGTTGTAGTGGGAAATATATAGAATCATCTATCCTTGTTCTCAATTCTTTTGGTTTATGTCGAGTTGGGTAGTTAAGGTTGGTACTATTAAAATTGATTTAATATTGATTACAAATATGTTGTATCTCACTTGACAGTTATGTGAATTTTAAATGTTTATTGGTTGGAATTTTTATTTGAAATTCATTTATTAATTTGGAATTGAACTGTATTTAAAGCTACGAAACCAACATTTCTAACATGGTGAACATTTAAAAGCTTCAACTGTGATTTGTATAAAATTTGTATGACTCTAAGACCTCTCTTTAACATTTTACAAGGAAATGAACATGGTATTTTGTATTCTTCTACAAAACACGTGTGGAAACCTACATGATCTGCCTGAGCTAAAAATAATAATTTTCTCCTTAATTTTTACAACTGCTTTACCACTTATGAATCTTGTAGAATCAATGTTCCGTGATTTTAATAGACTGATGACACTGTAAATAATTGTCCTACTAAAAATTAAATTTCATTATTATATCTTGTACGATAGATTGACATTATTATATATTTCTTCAAGGTCACCTAAAACAATGGTTAGTTAAATTAAACATGAATCCCCATATTTCGTCTCATTTATTTTGTTTTTTGGGTTACACATTAGTTATCCTTTTCTATTATTTCCATATTTTTTTCTAATGCAGGAAATGATACCAATTGAATTGAGGCAACATAAACAAATTATGGACAATAATCGTCGCATGGCCGAACTGGGTATTCCACCACTAGTGCCTGTTGTGAGTATTTTATTTCAAATATATTTATTTAAATAATATATAAGGTCATTTGGTTAATTTTTTTAAACATTTTTTTAGGATCCATCTATTAGGAGACATTTAATTTATGAGTAGCCTAGTAGTGGTCCAAGAACTTGGGGTGTTTTTATGAGGGGGGGGGGTGGTATAGGATCTAGGCGATCTGGTCGGCGTACCCGATTAGACCATGCTCCTTCCACTGACATACCATCCATCCCACAGTCTTATCCCAGTGTGTTGTTAGGGACACATGAGATATTTTGGCCTCCCATTTTTTACCACCATTTACATCTGAGCCTTATCACCCATCTATACCATATCTGATGATGATTCCCACTCCCCATCCAGCATTTGGCCAGCCATTTCTGTCATCTACTTTTACTTCTTCTTCCTTCTCTCTAGGCTTTTATATTCAATATTCTTCGACTCCTACTCTTCCAATGTCTAACCCTATGGAGCATACATGGGGACCCACTCCATCTATACATGGTGTTCATTCAGTTTTTGTTGATCCAGCGATTCCCATTGATCAGAATACCTAAGATATACTTATACAAACCTAAAATATTCTGACACCATTATTTATTTTCATTATATCATTTATTGATAAAATATTTTCTTTTCTTTCATAACAGATACATCTTCTAATATGAGGTCGGGGAGGGGGTGTACATGCAACCATGCAGTGTGGAACTGTTGCATGTAGTTGTTGGTGGACTATAATGAAGATATTCAGATGATTGAAAAATCAGTGCAGCAATGTCAAAGTTTCTTGGTGATGCTTCCCAAATACTCCAACATTAATCCTGTCAGCCCGCTCTCATGGAGACAGCTTCCAAATGATGTCAAAGATAAATCCTAGGTAGAGATGTGGAGAAAAAATCTATTTCATTTAATGCAATATATAAATTTTTTTATTTATATGAATTAATATTTTGGTTTCATCTGTGGTTTAATTTCCCCGATGGTGGGGGTGCACAGCCAACCCATCTAAAGGATTTAAGCGAGTTTTGGAGATCTTATAAGAATGAGTTGTACATTGGATGAAATGATAGAGTGGGAACAATGTTAGAGGCTGTCCCTATGGTGGATTATTTTCCATTAGAAATGTACCGACAGATGATTACTCATCAGACGACTAGCCAATTTACGATATTAATTGAATTAGTGGTATTTAAATGAAGATTTTATTTTATTTCGTTAATACTAATTATTGATTTTTATTTAGGATGTATCTAGATGAAATAAAAAACATTAATTCTAAGAAATACGTCCAAACATTGGAACATATTAAAATTCCAGATCATGAGAGATAGCAGGTGTGACAGTTTATAAGCTTTCTTTACGAATTGAAATTTCAATTGAATCTTCCCAAATTTATTAGATTTCTAATGTTCTTATATAATTTTAGTTATTAAATTAATATTTTTTTGTATCCTATTATTAATTATATTTTCATACATTCAATGTCATTTTAGATTCATATATTGAATATAGAAGGACATGTTTCTTGGGAAAAACTATTTTGATCGAGTAGAAAGAATAAAGATGGAAGTGTGGTTAATGAAAAGAATCAGAAGCATATTTCATTCTTTACATTATAGATTTAAAATTTTACTCACTATTTTGTAACTTAATAATATATTTATATTTTTAATAGTCTAGTTTAGAGGACCTTGATTCCTAGGAACCCTACAATATTAGGCCAAATGATCACTTACATCATGTGTTGGGAGATGAGAACCCAAGTAGAGTACACAGCTGACCTAGGATGAGTATCTTTCTGACGAGGTATTGGCCCTCCTTAGGTACAAGTTGTAGTGCCACTATGTTCTAGTAGGCTAATTCATTTTCAGAACAGACTGAAAATGGGACATAGAGATTGCATAATAGTCTGCTAGGGAAAACACTTCATTTATGAAAACGGATTGAAGTTTTACATCCAACACATCTACCATAGGCTATCACTACGCGTGATTAATATATGTCCTTGGTACGTTCTATATATGGCGAACCAGGTGGCAGTTCTAGTGGTGGTCATGATGATGGCGAGTAGGAGGTTGATTTTGAGGAAGAGGAGGCCAAGGCGGAGGCCGAGGTGGAGGAAACGTCCGATGAGGAGGCCAAGTATGAGTACGAGGGTGAGGAGGAGGCCGAGGGTGATGATGGGGAAGATGATGAGGATGAGGGTGAGGATGATGAAGATGGTGATGATAGTGATGGTGATGAGGTACATATTTATCTGTTACATTTTTGACTGATATTATTGACCTTTGAATTTTATTGATTTGTTGGGCCTAAATATATGTGTGATTAGGTATGTCACGTTATCTTTGTTTTTTTATCTATAAATAAAATAACTTGACTTGATGATTTCATGTGACTGATTCACCCCTCCCCTAGACATCCCCCACCCCTAGACACCCCCACCTCCCTGGACTACTCGTACCCCCTTGGACAGCCCCACCACCCCCATGGATAGCCCTCCCACCCCCCTGGATAGCCCCCTACCCTATGTTCATGGGTCGACCAGTTGTGGGTGTTGATTTGAACATTGATAATACATCAGGGATTCCATAATATTTTTCTCCATAAATAAAACCTTAAATTTAATTTTTGATAGGAAATGATATTCTAAATGATTTAAATGATTATTTATATATTATGAGTTTTTTATTTTTAAAAAACATGGAAGTTGTGAAATCCCCCTTTTTAATGAAATTGTAAATTTTTAGCGGAATTTAGAAAATTGGTGATCTGATTAGAAGTTTATATATTGAAATTTTTTTATACATGAAATAATTTTCTTATAAAATATATAAATACCGTCCCACGAACCTGAGATAGCCCCCGGATAGCATACCAGACCTCCCCCCCCCCACACACTCCTCCCTGGACCCCGGACAACCTCCCCACCCTCCTTATTGGTCCTCGGACAACCCCTTGGATAGCCCCCGGGAACCCCCCCCCCCCCCCCACCTTCCACCTAGACCCCAGACAGTCCCCTAGAAAGCCTCCCAGACTTCCCCCACCTTCCATCCTGGACCCCGGACAACCCCACAGACAGCCCTCCGAAAATGCTCCCAGATAGCCTCTTGGACAGCCCCCCCCCACCCTCCTCCTTGGACCTCAGACAGCCACCCGGACAGTCCCCACCCACCTCCCTAGACCTCGGACAGTCCCCTCCCCTCTCTCTATATATATTTTTTTTTAAAGCAATTAAAAGTGTTTTTTTGTGGTGTTTGATGTATGTTTTTAAATGTTTTTTGTGTAGTTTTTTATGGTGTATGCAGTTAGGTGTATATAGTGTATTATGTAGTGTGTTATGTAATTTGTTATGCGGTGTATCTATTTTTTGTGCTCTTTTTATGTGTGTTTTTAGGCAGGTGTGTGGAGTGTATTATGTAGGTTGGTCTGTTTATATGTGTCTATTTTTTATTCGAGGATATTTTTATGTATCTGTTTTTATACATGTGTATCTTGAGGATATTTTTAATGTTTTGTGTGTTTGGGAACTCCCTGGATAGCCCCCTTTTTCCTGGACCTTGGACAGCCCCCTCTTCCTTCGACCCTAGACCCTGGACACAAGATATCCCCTCAACCCGACACCCCAACATTGGGTGAGTGGTGATTCAGAAAATATAAAACATCACAACAATTCACGAAAGACTTAGGACCGCCTACCTAGATTTTGGAGATAATCACACTCTTTATTCTATATATTGGATCCCAATATAATCTCTCTTCATGATTTTCCCTAAATCCCAATGGAAGATATGGTTTTATAGATTTAGAAGAAGATGATAGAAGAGTGAAAACCCTAATCAAAAAGAGGAATCATGTAGGGGATTAGACTAACCGGGATCATCAATCTGCACTTGATGAATCATAAAATGCCCAAGGATCGAAGGAGATACACCATTAAGAGCTCCTGTGAGATTTGGATTGTGTTGATTCTTTATCATAAGGATCCATGGGAAATTTGGTATGTGTACGAGTGAACGCAGCCTCAAATTGATGCACAATATGGCCGGTACAACTCAAAGTGTCTCACTTTTATTTGAAATGGACAAAATTTTAAGTTAAAAAAACTGGCATACAAAAACCAACCAAAAACATTCGGATTCTATTTTTTACTTTAGTAAAACAATCCATGGGTCATTTGTGATGTGAATGAGTCAACTCTGCATCAATATGAGGAACATTGTGGTCGGTACCACACAAATAGTACCACTATTATTTGAAATGGACATGATTTTAACTGAAAACCAAAACATGCATATGGAAAAACAATCAAACACTTTTTGATAGTATTGATACTTCATGACAACGATAGACTGTTCATTTGTGATGTGTACGAGTCAAACTTTGATCAATATGAGGCACAGTGTGGCCGGTATCACTCAAATTGTATCTCTTTTGTAAAAAGTTATCATTTATTATGTAAAACCAACAGACATATGGAAAACCAAACAAATATATTTTGATTGTGTTGATACTTTAGAACAGTGATCCATAAGTCATTTGTGACGTGTACAAGTCATCCCCGGCTCAATCCGAGGAATGGTGTGGCCTGTACCACCCATAGTGTCTCACCTTTATTTGAAATGGACAACATTTTTAATGAAAACAACCACTGGAAAACAGAAAATATACCAAATGAACTAGGATTGGGTTAATACAGAAGGAAAATGCTTCACGGGTCATATGTGACATTCACAAGTCAACCTTGTTTCAATCCAAGGCACGGTGTGGCATGTGTCACTTGATGTGTCTTTATTTATTTTTTAAATGGACACCCTTTTAAGTAAAAACAAATAGGTTATGAAAAACCAACCAAACCAATTCATATTCTATTTCTTCATTATCACAAGGATCCATAGTCTATTTTCGACGTGTATGAGTCAACCCTTCCTCAATCGGAGGCATGTTGTTGCCAGTACAACTCAAATTCTCTCACTCTTATTTGAAATGGACAACATTTTAAGTGAAAACAACAACTGGAATACAGAAAACCACCAAACTCTTTCGTATTCTGTGGATACATTAAGAAACCTATACATGGGTAATTTTTGACATGTACGAGTCAACCCCACCTCAATACAAGGCACGGTGTGGCTAGTATCACTCATACTGTCCTTCATTGGTTTAAAATGGACACTCTTTTAAGTACAAAAATGGAATATGGAAAACTTACCAAACACATTCAGAATGTGTTGATACTTTATCACAAGGATCCATGGGTGATTTTGGATGTGTATGAGTCAACGTCGAGTCAATCTGAGGCACAATGTTGTTGGTATCACTTGATGTGTCTGTCTTTTGTTTAAAGTGGACATTATTTTATGTAAAAACAATTGGCATCCAATAAACCAAGAACAAATAGTCATATTGTGTTTATACTTTAGCACAAGGATCAATGAGTAATTTTTGATGTGTACGAGTCAACCTCTCCTCAATACGAGGCATGGTGGGGATAGTACTACTCTAAGTGTATAACTTTTATTTGAAATGGACATCATTTTAAGTGAAAACAACAACTAGAATATAGAAAACTGAACAAACGCATTAAGATTGTGTTGATAATTTCGAAAAATGATCCACAAGTCATATGTGATGAGTATGAGTCTACCCCTCCTCAATATGAGGTACAGTGTGGCTGGTTTCACTTGAAGTGTATTTCTTTTGTTTAAAATGGACACTGTTTTACGTATAAACTACTGGCATATGAAAAACTGTCCAAATTTATTCATATTGTGTTTATACTTTAGCACAAGGATCGAAGGATCATTTTTTGATGTGTAAGAGTCAACCACTCCTCAATCCAAGGAATGGTGTGGTAGTAACCACTCAAAGTGTCTCACTTTAATTCAAAATTGAGAAAAATTTTTGTGAAAAAAACAACTGGCATACGAAAAAATGACCAAACGCATTCATATTCTATTGATACGTTAGGAAAATGATCCATTGTTCCTTGGGGGTGTGTACGAGTCATCCTCGCCACAATACAAGGAATAGTGTGGCCGGTACCACTCAAATTGTCTAGTTTTTATTCGTAATGTATAGGATTTTAAGTGAAACCAAAATCTTGCATATGGAAAACTGACCAAATGCATACATATTGAATTGATACTTCAAGACAACGATTAATTAGTAATTTGTGACGTGTACAAGTCAATGCGGGCTCAATATGAGGCTTGGTGTGCCTGGTATCACTCAAAGTGTATCTCTTTTATTTAAAATGGACATCATTTTATGTAAAACCAACTAGAAAACGGAAAACCAACCAAACATATTTTGATTGTGTTTATACTTTAGAAAAATGATCCATGGGTCATTTGTGACGTTTATGAGTCAACCCCGTATCAATCTGAGGCATGGTGTGGTCGGTATTACTCAAAGTGTCTCACTTTTATTTTAAATGGACAACATTTTAATTGAAAACAACAACTTTATTACAGAAAACCAACCAAACACATTTAGATTGAGTGGATACTTTAGGAAAATGATCCATGGTTCATATGTGACATGTTCGAGTCAACCCTACCTCAATCCAAGGCATGGTGTGGCTGGTATCACTCGAAGTGTCTGTACTTTGTTAAAAATGGTCATCATTTTATGTAAAAACAAATGGAATACGGAAAACCTACTATACATATTCGGATTTTGTTGATACATTAGCACAAGAATCCATGGTCTAGCCTCACACAATCCACTTCTCATGTGAGGAAATCTTTCCCCTATTCATAAACACATGACTTTTAATATTCCATAGATAACTATGTTCCCCAAGTCATAAAAGTTATTTGATACACAACCATTATCATCGTCACTATGTACAAAGACACACGCCCCAAACCATGTGATATTATATTTTTGTTTGGATGAATTCATATATCCATTTCCTTATTTTGGGGTTATTAGCTTCTAATTATGGAATTCAATCGTGTTTGTGTTATAAGAAAATCCCTTTTAAATTTATTCTTAATTCTGTATAGCACATATAATTACGTATTCAGTTTTTTATTTATTGTATTCATAATTGATAATTAAATTATTTATGTATTCAATTCAGTATTCAATTATGAATTGAATTACTGGATTCACATGTAATTGTCATCTCAATACTGAAATGAATTCTAAATCAATTATGTTTGTTTATAATTACCTTATTAATTATGTTTAAATTTTTTGTGTGTATAGTTTTAGGGTGCATTATGTGTAAAATATATATGAATTAATTGTTTATATGTATGTTTTATAATTGGTTATTGCAGTTAATTGGAGTTGGGGAAGCTAGAAATGCAGAAAGGGGAGCCTGCTAGTGGAAATCATAGAGCAGCAGGCTGCTGCCTGAATTGTACAGTAATGACTATGCCAACTATTTACAACTGTTGGTAAAAACAATTTCAAAACGGTTTACAAACCATTGGGATAGAGGTGAAATGTTGAGATATAGGAATAGTTTGAGTAAAGTTTTGGTAAAAATCTTTACAAAACTATATTCCAACAATTTGAAACCATTTGAATAGTATGTTTACCAATTGTTTCAAACTGTTGGTGAAAAGTTATACCAACGGTTTCACATAACCATTAGTATAATGTCGATTTCCTATCATATACCAACGGTTTTCCAGAAACTGTTTCCATATGTTATTCCCTACGACTTAATTCCCTACGGTTTCGATAACCATTGGTATATATAATACCAACAGTTATCTAGCCTTCACCAACTGTTTGGAACCATTGGTAAAGGGTTCATTTCCAGTAGTTCGTTATCATTCAGCAGTCCAAAATATAACACAAATCATAGATAACCAAAAAAATTCATCAACTACAAATAACATATATTGGTATCATGTGAATACACAGTATAACACTCCATACACAATAAATATACTGAAAAAAATAAAAAAAATATTAACAATAACTAATCAGAATAACACTTAATATCTAAAATTCAGATTATTGATTACTAGAACCATATAATTTACCACTACATACATTAGTATCCCTTTACACAGAAGGTCACTATACTATATCATAGTTATTCAAATAATACTATCAATCTTCCAATTCTCCATTTCTACTCACCACCATAAGAATCATATATGGTTTAAATTTCCTACAAAAAAATGATTTAAATTCATGAAATACTATCCCAGTTAAAAAAATTTATAGAATGAACATTACAATTTGAATAAAATAAGATAAAATCATTTTCAAAGAAATATAATGTCACAATACTGACTCATTGTGTAAATTATCCATTAATGAATAAAATTCTTCATTTGAAATTTTAAATGAGATTTACTAAAATTCAAATTAATATTTCAATGTCACCACTATATTCCTTTCCCAACACAAGAATTTTCTTTAAAAAACATAGTCAAATCTTATAAAAATAATAATTCTTCAATGTACATTATAAAACATATTTAGTTTATTTCTACACATTTGATACTATCCTGTTATATAAATTACTATATGATTTCTAAAAACCAACCACTCAAAATATTATAAAATAGATTATTAACAATGATATTATATAAAATATAATATTACAATTAGGAATAAAATTTACTCAGCACCAGTTCAATAAATAGATTAAAAATTATAGGATTTCAATTTTGAATCATTGTAGTTCATCTTCAATTATATTAAAAAAATGAAAATTCTATGATTTTTGAATCCTCTACGAAATAAGAACATATTATAAACAAAGATGAAATAGTTTGATTTGGAATTCAAATGTTATAATAGTAATATTATTATTCAATAAACCAGATATAGTCATCATGATCATAGGTAAAAATTATTTTGATATCCCAATTATACACTATTAATTATAAGGATAGATAGATATATATATTTAGAAACAATGTAGACATAAATGTGAGGGTCCATAATTAAATATATATTTACTAGAATATTGTGTCAAAAATAAAATTTTATTTATCAGTGTATATTTTATTTATTATGCATATTCACATGTTTGGGTTATAATACAAATCAAATTCACATTAATAATAATGAAACTACCCTTTATAATGCATGAACTGACCCATCAATTGTATCGTAAATGATTCCAACAATCTTATATATTTTGAATTTAAAAAATAATAATTTTAGAAGTATATGAGAGAACCAACACGTACACCTGGAACCAAAAACCACTAAAAATGATTTCAATTATCCGGAATACCAAATAAAATATTCAAATTAATTAATTTAGCATGCACGTATGAGAAGAATTTGACCTTATTTCATCCTTGTAGCATATCTCTAATGATAGCGTTGAGCTACTCTCCTACTTCTGTCAATCATCTGTGACATGCCATCACTACTAGAATCTTCTAAAATCATATATTTTTAAATTATCAACTACAAAATCATTAATAGTAACTGAATCCATCATCAACCTCATTATAAATATAGAACCATTCCCTAAAAAATTCACGAAGCATCAAAAATGGACCCATAATCACAAATAAGGAAACCACAAAAAAACCCTCCTAAGACAATTACAAAATGCTATTTCAACATATCCCTCAAAAACCCATTCCATAATGAAATAAACACAACTTTAAATGAATAATTGGTCGTCACTATCAACATTGAGGGAGATACACATTTATTCTCTTTTAATAAATTAATTAGAATTCCAAAAAACTACCTCCCAATGTGTCCTTGAAGGGAATGAAACCACTATAGATTTCAAAAATAATAAAACACAGAATTATTGCATGACACTAGATGAGGTGTTCCCATAACACTAAATACATCTAACAACACCCTCTCAAAACATCCATATACTCAATCCTTGAAGAATCAGATACAATCCTTTTGTAACACTTCATTTTAAATAAAACATTCATATCCATCCTCACATGACCATAAAGTGAATATTTACAACCAGTACATACAATGGTAACTTGATCATCCAATATAAGTTTATTCTCCAACAAAATTTAAGGGTTACTTAGCATGTCATGAAAATAATAAATTTTGGTTATGGAAATTGAAAATCCAAATTATAACAAAGGGAACCTTGATAAAACTCTATAAAATATATGACAAGAAAACATTACTCATACCCAAATAGCCAGTGTGTATATAATTTGGGAATGGTGAATAGAACTATGGTTTTGAGATTATAATTGGTGATTGATTTACCAATTCATTTGTTATATAACAAGTTAGGGATAATTTTTTCCAAGGAACTAGCTTGACCCAGCAACAAGTTTTACATTTCTAAAATAGTCAATAAAATAGGTAACCACATTTTCAAAATAATAAAATAAAAATATTTATTTATTTATATGAATATGTAGTCAAGAAAATAAATATAAATATATATGAAACTTACTAATAGAGTCATATATAACAAGACCGACCCAATCTAATTGAATGTATAATATGACGTGCTAATAAAATTATGAAAAACAAGGCCATCCAATCCAAAACAACATCAATATTGAATACATGCTCCAAAAATAATATAAAACATTCCTTCTAATTTTACAATATGTAACTACACACATATAATACCTATGATGTTGTAATTGGTTTTAAATTCCCACTAGAGTGTCCATCCATATTTTGAGAATAAACATACTTTATAAATCACCCACATCATACATCAACATAGTACTAAATAATCTAAGTGGTGTGATAGGAAATGACTTAATATAAAATTATTCATATAAATTATAAAAGTTCATTTATAATCATATATCATTACCTTGAAAAGATATATCACTACCAGATAATATTAGAATTAATGTCTAGAGCCATGTAACTCCAAATACATGGATGTTGAAGGTTTCGGGCACAACGGAAGCACAGTTGGGACGACACCAAACTTTAATTTCTACCCTAATCAATGATTATTCCGAGATCAATAAAAAAATGAACCACAATATCAAAGGAACATAATCAAATATTTAGACAAAAAGGAAGACACCTGAATCCTTTAGAGAGGATCTTTCACATCATGTTTATAATTAATTTAATTAATTATATAATGAAAAGAATACCTAGATCATCATTAATTTACATGTTGATGATGATGATAATCCAGAATGACCCTCCCAAATTATCTCGTTGGGATTTAGAGTATCAAAAATAGAATCCCTCTAGTAGTGATCCATATGTTCTCAGATGGCCTCCGATCAACACCACTAATTCTCCTGGTGCTAGCGCAATGAAGTGAGTGTCTTGTGTCGGTCATTCTTGATCACTTTTTCTTTATCATGGAAGAACATATAAAATTCTTGAGTGGGGTGGGAAGAGGATTTGATAGAGAAATTTCTTTTCTAAAAAATTCTCACTTCCTCGGGTGTGTAGTTTTTTTCATGGAAAAATAGAGGTACATGTATATTAATTGACATGGGGCTTCAATTAAAATATTTAATTTCATAATAGAAATTAAATATATTCATAACCTTAATGAAAACCAATGATTTTAAAAATAATATTGCGTCATTATTTATGGTGCAGCAACTTGAGAAAAATGGAATAATAGATTAAATTCCACATCACAAAATTATTTAATCATTATTATTATTTCATCTTGTGCCAACTAGTTAAATAATTATTTACCATCTTGAAAATAGTTATTTTACTACCAGGCCGACCTTGGTCCGCTGAGTCTCTACTTACATTTATTGAAAACCTAAATAAATAAAAAAATAATTTATTACCTTAAATAAATATTATATTTAAAAACAAGTAAAAAAATTATTAAATGTTTAATAAATTAAATAAATATATATTACCCAAAATATGGTGAATAAATATTTATTTAATTTATGAAATGATTATAACATAAAAAAATTATTCCACTACCAGGAGAATAATATTTATTACATTAATTAAATACAAAAATAATTTAATGGAGACTATTAGAAATACTTAGTCTGTGACCCTCTAGGATTCTTTCTAATTGTCATTAGGCAGTCTTGCCTAATGTCCAATATTACTATCTATAAACTAGTCAAGGAACCTGAGAGAAAGATATTAAAACCGCAATAAAAACTTCCACATATGAATGCTCACTATGTAATAAAATCACATTATAACAACATATTATAAAATTGGTTTCATGAATATATCGTTAACCTTTATGCTTGATACGTCATTTTTTGACTAACTGAAATAATCTAATGATTACACCATGGCCATGAAATTTTGTGTGGAAGTTCTATTTAAATCAAAGGGTTGAGATATCAACTTCCATTAATGGAAAACACAAATCCTTCTTCTAAATATCCATTATTAACATGCCACTCGTGACGCTCCCTATGTACCATAATTCCCACTAACTATCTGTATGATAGTTTTCATCAATAAAACAAAGTGCATGAGTCATGAAATGTATTAATGATAATATTAAAGTCTAAGGATAATTACATGCACTCTTAGATAGTAATATCCAATGACACCAAAACAGGTAGAATTCCTACTGAAGGGTTTATTCTCGTAATATCACATCTTGGAGATTACCAAGTAAAAACATCATGTGAGAATTTCTTATCTATGTATGAGTACTCACAGCTGACGATCTGTATAATATGTTTCCCATAATAATTTGTCATCCCACCATAGAACAATATTTAAGTATATTTTCATAGCATTTCAATGTTCTCATCATAGCAGGGAACTGTTATGACATTGCCATGAAGACAAATACTCCAGGATATTGTTACACTATAGTCATAGAGAACAATAAAAAATTTGTAATATTATGTTTACTATTTAAATATGATAAATATTAATGTAATAAAAGTACAACCAATTGGTTCTAGGACACAAACTATTAAAACCCCCCACATCGACTTGAGTCAACTACTTAATACCATTAGTCCACTAGACCACACATGATTATCTAGTTACAACTGAGTCAAGGCTTTATTCAAGGGGTCCACCATGTTTTCTTTTGTAGAAATAATTCTCAATGTATCTTCACCTATCTTTGAAAAATAATTCAGGAGATGATAATTTTGAATTATGTTCATTATCAGCTGATGTGACCTTAGCTATTTTATGAGATCCATCGATGCAATATTATCACAGTGCATTGTGGTGTGATATTTACTACTAGGTATAACATCCAACTCCTGGATGAAGATTCTCATCTAAACTACATCATGAGCTGCATTAGAAGCCACGATATAATCAGACACCATTATTGAATTTTTGACCACACTCTGTTTTGAGCTCTTCCAACTCACTACACCTCCATTCAATGTGAATATGTATCCCATTAGTTACTTCATTTAATATTGATCAGTCTAGAAACTACTATTAGTGTATCCTCTGATTACTATTTTCTCATCTCCTCCATAAACTAGGAATATATCCTTAGTACACCACAGATACTTTAGTATATTCATTACTTCTATCCAATGTCGGTCACCTGAGTCTACTTGATATATGTCTACCACACTCAATGCGTAGGTGACATCCAACCTAATACATAGCATGGAACACATGACTAACCCAATCAATTATGTTTATAGATTCATTTCCATTATCATTCTTTCCTACAGTTTCTGAGGCAACATTTTATTAGAAATATGAATTCCATGTGACATTGGGAACAATCCCCTATTGGATTGATCCACACTGAATCTCTTTAGTTTAATATCATTGTATATACTTTGACTTAGTGCCATCAATCTCTTGGATCTATCATGATGGATCTTGATCCCAAGAATATATGATGCCTCCCATAAGTTCTTCAAGGAGAAGCATTGATTCATCAATGTGTTAACAGACTGTATGATTGGTATCTCATTTAAATAAATAATATTTCATCAACATATACTACATAGACACCCATTTCACTCTGACTAAACCATTTTTAGACACAATGATCACATCCATTCTTGATAAAACCATGTTTTGTTATGTCTACCTCAAATATAATGTTCTTTGACCTGGATGCTTTCTTTAATACAGAAATGGATTTCTGCAACTTGCATACCATATTGAAATCTGTTGGAGTCATAAATCCTTCAGGCTGTGTCGTGTAGACATCTTCTGGTAGGTTCCCACTATGGAAGGATGAATTGACATCCATTTTCCAAATCTCATAGTCATAGTAAGTAGTTTTGGCCAATCGAATTATGATGGATTTCAACACAAAAACTGGTGATATGGTTTCATTATAGTTAATTCCTTAACCCTTATTGAACCCTTTGGAAACCAATTGTGCCTTATATGTACTGACTTGTCCTTCCATTTCCATTTTTTTTCATGAGGAGTAATTTTCAACCAATAGTCGTTACATCAACAAGAGGATCTACTAAAATTCATACATTGTTTTTGTATAAGGAATTCATTTTAAAATTCATGGATTCATGCCACATGGAAACATCTATGACACTTACTACACCCTTGTAGGTTAGAGAATCATTATTATTATCTAATAACGAGTCACCATCCTTAGTATCTTGAAAATTGTTTTCTTCCAGTTACCTAAACTCTCATGTACTTCTACATAGTTCTTGTGTCTCTCGAACAGTTCTTTCTTCCATGGGGATTTGTATAAAATTTTTCTAATACCAACTCTTGTGTACCTTGAGCCTCAAGATCATTGAAGTCTATCTTTCTCCCACTACCTCTTTTCGATATGTGATCCCTCTTATGGAATAGGGTGTGTATTTTCACTATAACCTTATTGTCTAATGGGTTTTATAGGTAATATCCCCTTGTTTCCTTGGGGTATCTTATAAATGTACACATTGTGCTTCAGGGTGTAATTTGGTTACCTGAAGATCCCAAAACAAACACATCGCCTCCCTAAACAAATGAGAATTCAATAACATGGTTTTGATTCCACTCTATAACATATTTGGAATACCATTTATTGATTTTTTATGTACAGTTTCTAGTATGTGTGACACTTTTTATAATGCATATCCCCAATAGGATAATAGAATACTCGCTTGACTCATCATTGATCTCACCATTTCCAACAACGCGTGGTTACTTTTTTCAATCACACCATTCCACTGGGGCATGTAAGGAGGAGTGGGTTGGGATAGGATCCCAAACTGGAGAAATTAAACAATGAATTATTGATTAAAATACTATACACCTTGATTTTAATATAGTTTTTGAATCTTCTTACCAAACTTGATCTAAACTTTATTCTTGTATACATTGAACGTATCAAAAGAATCCGACTTTTACTCCATTAAGTAGATATATCCATATTTAATAAAATAAATTTTAAATTTTTCGATGTATGAGTACCCTCAAATTGAACATATTGAAAATGGTCCACACACATCGGTATAAACCAATTCAAGAAGCTCATTATCCCTTTCACCATTCCCACTAAATGCGGATTTGGGGATTTTTCCTTGTAAACATGCATGACATATGCCAACTGGTTTTATTTCAAAATAATATAAATATCCATCTTGATACATCTTTTTCATGTGTTTCATGTTTACATGAACTATCTAGTAATTCCTATGTTGAGTGTGGTATGATTCATGTGAAGTTTCTTTGTTAAGGATTACCATACCTTGGTTTCTATAATAATTAATGTAAAGACCGTTGTATAAATGTTCCATACAAAAAAATTATATATTTTTAAGAGAAGAAATATTCATTTCCAAACATGAATAAAATCCACCTATATCCAATCTAGTTACAGAAATAATGTTTTTAGTAACAGACGACACATAATATCAACCATTTAACACCAAGATCATCCAAGTTGGCAATGTGAGGTTGTAGTCCCAGACAGCTAAATTAATGAGGCTGGCTCTGTTGGATGCTCATAAATCTACCTCCCCACATTTAGTCTTTCTGAATATACATAGTTATTGTATTTGTATACATATGTGTGCACCACATGGTTTATATAATTCCTTATTTGTAGAAAACGATAGATTGTGTTCAATAACATACACACTTGAATCTTCCCCTTGAGTCTTACACTGGGTGTAGTTTTCCTTCTAGTGTCCCTTATTGCCACATACAAAACAAACGACCTCTTATTCCCTTGCCTCCCCTTTGAGATTCAATTTCCTGGAAGGGTGTGTCAATTATTTGGGCATAAATTTATTTGCCTTTCCTTTCCTCTTATTCACTATATGGATAAATGGCTTGTCGCCCTTCATATCATTTTCCACATGGTGAATGAGGATAATAAGATCTGATGGATACTTCTCAATGTTGTTCATATTAAAATTAAAAACAATGAGGGACAATATTTGAGGGATTAAATCAATAATGATATTGGGTCCCAGTTATTCAGGGATTTTAAACCCTAGAAACATCAGGTTTACAATGTTTCTAATCAGTATGTCTACATGAGGCCTAACTAGGGAACCCTTTCCATGCCTACGCTGAAAGAGTGCCTTGGAAATCTAAAACCATTCATGTCTTTCTCAATCCAAGTAAAGACCACGAAGGTACTCGAGCATTCTATAAGCCTCCATGTTTTCATGAGACTTCATGAGCTCACAATACATTGATCATAACATCAAACATTGAATGTCGACTGCATCCTTCATATGTTACTCATAGACTTGGATTTCATCTTTGGGCATGCATCACCTTGATATTTTGAGTGGACTCCCCAATCCTAACATCTTAACATTGGATTTATTTAAATAGTTCATCCCATATTACAACATGTCTAGAAAGGGTTACTCCTCTTGATGTAATATGGTTAAGTCAACCTGAATACTTTTATAAGGACTTCCTGTATAAATTTAATTGTCCCAAAAAATAATGGTCAAACACATTGTTTTATTGAGTTTTTACATTAATCATGTAATGGAAGGCTTGGTGTGACTTGATATTTTATTTGAGGTATTTTTAATATTTATGAGTGAAATGATTATTTATCATTATTGCATGCTTTTTAAGGATAAGTGGAACATACTTAAGTGATTAAAAATGTCTTGTTAATATTTATGCATAATCCTAGTTTATTTTAGTTCTATCTTGCATGCTTGTTTAATTCATTAATTATGTGATCGTGACAAAAAAATCCAAAATGATAAACCTTGAAACTGACAGAAATAAAATAAAGAAAATGGTATGATCATGAGATTTTATAATGGTTATTTTATCTATCGGTTGATAAACTAACCCTGTCCTAGTGGAGAATCTCCGTGAATATTTTGGGTTCATTTTTACAGATTTCTACTTATACACCTCTATATTTCATGGGATTGGTTTCATCTGTGCTCTAGCTTGAACTACCTCCTCTAGATTGTGTGTTCCATGAACTAAATATGCCTTTTGATAAATCACACACACAATTGAGGGGTAAAAGGGGGGTATACATAAAACATAACATGGGAATGAAAGACTTATATATTAATAATGTGAGCTCGATCAGAGGACAATAATTAATTTAATAAATATATTAAAAAAGAAGAAAACCACATACATAGGTCATGGCCTAGCTTAAGATCACCAACATACATGAAACGATTTACGTATTTAATAAAACTAGTATTCAATTCATTAATTGTTCATATTGAAGATAAATCATGCTTGAATCAATTAATTACAATCATTAATTAATCAATACTTTTATCATAAACCCCTTTTCTGAATTTGCTTGAATTTATCATCCATCATAATTATAAACAAATAAATTCATTTATAATTATCATTTTAAGAAACCTATACCATGGATGAAACATATTGAATTATTATTCATAACTACCCAATGAGTAGGAATGAACATTACACATACATTAAATTAAATGTATATATATATAATACCTATCACGTGTTTTTCACCATTTTTATGTTTTCACCATGATACATTTATCAAGTGTTTGAATAAAAAAATTTATAAATCTTCCTAATTTGGATGTATTCATAGTGTGTAGTTCATACTACACGGTGTGTACTATTATTCCCCGTTTATCCAAATTATGCATCTGAGGAAACTGTGTGTATATATACATTGTAAATCCTTGGAGTACACAACATGTCTAGTGGGCCAAATGCCATGTTGTATCTGAGATACATGGTCTCTAGTCGGGAACGTTGTGTACGGGGTAGACGGTCCAACCCTAAGCCGAAGGGACAACACACCATGTCTAGTGGTGCACAAGTCTTGTAATCCCAAAACTACGTGCCACCTGTTCCATGTCAACACATAGAGTCTTTAAAACTTAGACAAACTCCAATGACATGGAATGGTTTGGTGGACTAGTCCTGATGCATTGAACCTTGATACATGGTGTGTGAATCCAACTACACGACATGTATTATGGTGTTTTACGACAAGGAACCTTAGGAAGCTTTAGATGAGATCCTTTGTTTTATATTAATCAAAACTAAAAGAAATGATCATTTCCATAAGGTGAATGAGAAATGAAATAAGAGGAACATATATTTAGTTTCATGTTTTGATAATAATTAATGGGAATTGATAAACTAAATTATTAAACCTTAAATCATTAGAAAATTATTTAAATAATTATAAACAATGATGTAACATCTCAAATACCACTTGAAGGATCTGGGTGTAGTGGAAGAGCGGTTGGGAGGACTCCCTAATTTAATTTTTAGCATGATTGATGATTATTATAGGATCAATACGATGATGGCTTCCAGTCTCAATGTAATAGAACCATAGATTTAAATAAGAAAGGAAGAGACCCAAAACCTTTAGATACGATCTATCACAAAATGTTCATAATTAATTTAATTTACTTTATAATCGAATGAATACCTGGATCTCTGGTATTTTTTTCGTTGATGATTTTGATTGTCTTGAATGAACCTTCTAGATTATATCATTGCACATGAGATGATCCAAACTAGAATCCCTATATTGGTGATCCACACGTTCTCTGATGGCCTCTTATCGACACCACTCATTCTCTAGGTGCTAGCACGGTGAAGTGGATGCCTTGTGTCAATTGATCTGGATTTCTTGTTCTTCAATCGAGAAGAATATATCTCGTTCATTAGAGGGGCTGGAAAGTATTCAAGAGATAAATTATTTTTCTAAAAAATTGTCAATTCACCAGGTGTGGAGTTCGATACATTGCACAGTAGACGTACATTTCTATTTATCAACATGGGGCTTCAATTATAATATTTAATTAGATAACATAAATTAAATGAAATAATAACCATATATAAACCCCATGATTTTTGTAATAATATCATGTCTTTATTCTGGTCTGCCAACTTTTGCAAAACAGAATTATAAATTTAAGTTCACCTCAAAAAATAATAGCAGCATTATTATTATTTCAACTTGTTTCAACTAGTTAAATAATGGTTTACTATCTTCTAAATATTTATTATATTACTACTTGATTGGTCTTGGTTTTCTCGAAAAATAATTCTATTTTTTGTACACCTAAATCAATAAATAAAGAATTTATTCTCTTACAAAAATATTTAATTTACATTGTAGTAAATAAATATTTACTAAATGTCTAATAAAATAAATAAATTTATTTTACCCAAAATCGGGTGAATAAATTTTTATTTAATGTATGGAATCATTTTTACTTGAATAAAATTATTCCATAATCATGAGAATAATATTTATTCTATTAATTAAATTCAAATAAAATTTAACCAATACCAATATATACAATTATTGTGTGACCCTATAGGATTATTTTTCATTGGCATTAGGTGAGATTTTATAAAGTCCATGAGTACTATCTAGAAACAGGTTAAGGAACCCATGAGAAATAATATACAGTCATAACAACAGCATCCACATAAGAATGCTAAATTTGTAATATAATCCCTTTATATCAATATCTCATCATGATGGTTTCGAGATAGTGTAATCAACCTTTAAGATTGATAAATCATTCTTTGACTACCTGAAATAAACTCATCATTACACCATGGCCATGTAATTTCATGCGACAATTCTATTTAAATAAAAGGGATGAGATATCAACATCCATAACTGGAAGGGAAAAATCCTACCTTGACTTATCAATTAATAATATTCCACTCATGACGCACCCAATTCATCCTATTTCCCACCAACTGTATATGTTACAATTTTCCTCAGTAATTTAAAGAGAGCGATTTGTGACATGTACTAATGATAATCTTAATTTTTACAGATCATTACACATGCTCGGTGATATGAATATCCCATGACACAGAAACATGCAGAATTCCTACTGGCGTGTCTATTCTCATAATTTCCAATCTTGGATATTACTAAGTATGAATGTAATCAGAGTAAGCCTCATCTGCCAATGAGTACCCAAAACTGACGGTATGTACGCTATGTGTCCCATCATAGTATTTCATCAAACCATAGAACTATATTTATGAATATTTTTATATCACATCAATATTCTCATCATAGTGGGGAACTTATATGACCTTGTCAATGAGAAAAATACTCTATTGAATTATTACAATATAGTCATGAAAAATAATGAATAATATGTAATAATATAATTAATATTTAAATATATTAAATATTCTAGTTATAAAAGTGCAACCAGTAGGTTCTAGGAGACCAAATCTTACATAAGTTTGGTACATTAATAACCATATTTCTGTCTTACTCCAAAATTATAATATAACCTTGACAAGGATTCCATGATTCTAATCCTAATGTATAATAAGTTTCATGGTATAAAACTCGTCCAATTGAAATGTAAATATGTATAGAATATTCAGTAAAATATCTCATTTTGTGGAAAGGCGGTACTGGTATATAGTATTCATGTTTCAGTACCCATCCCATTAAACCCCATAAATCATTGGTTTTCATACTTGTTTATATTTTTGAAAATAACTGTTTGGTATATGACCAACATGACTATAAGTAACCAACGAAAATAATAATCATTGAAAAAATTAATGAACATATCGACACTAAATAACACCTGAAACAATATACTGTATCTAAGATTAAAATTTACCCCATACGCTATATTGAATTAAAAAACTCCATAACCCATTACTCCTTGAAAAAACCCCAAATGGAATAAATAGTAACGGATGTAAAACAATAAATCCCTTAGTTTTTCTCTTTTCCCATACTTTATGTGATAATAAAAATTATTTTATTATACTAATAGAATAGAAATATATTGAAATATTTTTACATTACCTTACATTTCATTCGACTAATATAAATACAATACACTTCTAATTTATGAATGTGAATAGTGGAATGAATTATTTTATAAACCTTCCAAGAATCATTGAGAGCATGAAATTAACTATTGTCATTTTTTATTTCAAACAGGTTTCAATTCCTCTATCCCTAACATCTAGTAAACAATGAAAGTTAATCTCATGTAAGCATTTATAAATTATTACACAGACCTTGAAAAAATTCTATGAAATGTAAAGACCCTATCCCAGTAGTCCAGAATCATTATTTACATTATTATATTAGAATTTTATAAAAATAATTACATCCTAATGTACTGAATAGATTAGTAGTCTTGGGAAAATAGATACATAGATCAATATTACATTATAAGTGATAACATTAAATACAATATAAAATTTATTTTGATGACACCTTTTTCCTATTACCTTATCAATGAATACTAATCATAAAATAATTCTTTTTTTCAAATGGGAAACATGAATGTAAGAAAGGTTGTGACAATATATTTTTCAGTAAGGGAATTATCACAATAAAAAATAAATATGGACTGAGTAATATAATATGAAACAATTGGAAATATACTACATCCATAATCAAATGGGTTAACATATTATAAAATAATAACTAATAAAATAATCCCATGAAAATAATTAACCAATATCATGATAAGGTAAATTAATAATTTAAAAGATCATAAACATACATCCAAGGACTAATTGCCTAACATATTACATAAATGGGTAATTCCATAGTTAATACCCAATCTAGTTTTTCTCATGGGACCAACTTATGCATCGAATGTCTATAGAAGACCCCAGTTCTCATTTATTATGAACAATGAATTCATTATATAATACGGGTGAGACAAAAAAATTCTAATCATTTAGTTGGAAACTAGTATATGAAATATAAATAATTTCCTTAATTATTTAACGTAATAATAATCCATGTAGTATAATAAGGAGAATGGGATCAAAATTGTATATCTATATTTAACTAATCATAACCCATCTAGATAAATAATATGGATCGTATCATCATAACAAATCCCCATTGTATTATATGTAAAATAATGGTTTTTTCTTTGTTCAATAGAATTACCAAAACTATGTCTTTAAGATCATTCCTTAACAAAATAACCCTTTCACATTGAAAATCAAATTTTATTTAAAAAACAATTAATTTATGAAGGAATATATTATAATTAAAAATAACCTTGTAAAAATTAAGAATAATCTAAAATGAAAATAGTATTCATGAATGTGGAAAATAATTTTCATTCCTAATATGTTTGAAAATAATCCTTTCACACCTTAGTGGGAAAATTAGAAAATAACATTATTTTAAAAATTAAAAGATTGTTTCATTGAAACCAATTTTTAATAATTAAACCAAGGGGAAAATGAATTTGAAAATTCATAGGAATATTTTAAAAATATTATATAATTTTTTTCGAATAAATATATATATATGTTAGAAAATAAATCCCAATCATTAATATAGTCATAAAGAATCCGTAATATTGATGAGATTGTTAGATAAACCCTTACCTCTAGTCCGCCATATTTTATACATGTTATGTCATCCTATATAATATATATAAGTTTATTATATATATATTATTAAACCATAATCATATATATCGAACCATTTATGAAATACTTATAATATTTTATCACCCATATCTTAAACATTCATTATTAAAAATCTATATTTCAGTTAATAAAAAATTTATATATAATTTATATCTTGGATCAGTAGTTTTAGTCTTTTTGATTTGATCAAAGATAAAATATATAAATAATTATAATAATATTATAAATATAATATATATTACTTATATATAATTTGATGTTGTCCATTAAATGTATAGATAAAAAAGGTTTCACATCGTTCATCGAGATGGTTGGTCATACAAACGCATGAAAATAGTTTTCATTATTATTAAAATGGAAATAAAGAATTAAAATTAATAATTATCATTTATAGAAAAATTATATTAACTTATATTTAAAACATATTGAAAAATTAAATCCATACTACCATCTATGTAAAATTTAAATAAAAAACGAATCACATTACTTTATGGATATTATAGTCACATATATGCACGAGCGACAATATCATTACCAATTATTTGGAAAGTAGTAAGGAAGAAATTATATTAATATTTATTAATTATTATTATTTTATTGATATCATATTTAAATATTAATCCTACAATAATTATGGTCTATAAAATATGGTAATGAAAAGTTAATTGTATAACTATGTTGAGACCGTAAGTAATATGTACGTATGATCTATACATTGACAAATATTTTGATAGGGATTGATGGTGGGTAATTATTGTTTCATAATCATCATAGAATCTAAGTATACTGATGATACTATAGTTATTTTTTATGATACATTATATTTATTTGTAAAGGTATAAGAAAGAATAAATTTACTAATATTGGGTATGATAATTTCCTCTTCTTTTGGATTCCTTCTTTATGTCCATTCAAAATATAATTAAGGATAGTGTTTTAGGGATTCTAAAACAACCAAAAAAATAATTAGGTTGTTTAGAAGGTAAATTGGTATGGATTTTTTAGTCTATATGACTCAATTTGGTGTGAAAAAATGATGTACGTGGTTTTATTTTATAATTGATGTTTGGGACACTTTTGGAATTTTTTAAAGTATTACATTAATATAAATTAATATTTAAATCAACGTATTACAAAACACATTTATTTCATATATTAGAGGATTTTTTTAACAAATAATCGCATCCATCAAAAAAATTGCAATTTTCTGTTATGTTTTTCTCTGTATCTTTTTGTTTTAACACCGAATTATCTCTTTTTAAATATACACACTAATCATGTTTTTTTACAATTTGACTGTAATTTTAAATACTATAACAAAAAAACTCACATTGTGACATTAATGATTTTATAAACCATTTACTAATTACTTATTCAAATATAATATTATTATGAATTCGTTAACATATAATAAAATATTATTTATTACAAAAATATATATATTTTAATTTTTATAATTCTACATTAAGTTGATTTTAATAATATCTAGGAAACACATATAATTTGATCCAAATAAATTATTATATATCTAACATGTCTTCTGAATTTTTAATAATTTTTCATAACATTATTTATTCTAAATTATATTAATTTTTCATATTTTCAATATCATTTATATGAAACTTCCATTAATTGAATAATTGTTATGTTGCAATAATGTTATAATTTAATATAATAATTTCTACACTATAAATATAAAATAATATACCATGATGAAGAAAAATATTTTTATTTTTTAATTACTAATTATAATCAAGAATACCCTCCATATAACCCCATATTAAAAATTCTATATTTATTATAAACAAGAGTGTGACATATTTGAATTTTTTTAAAATAGAATATTTTAAAGGCCACAATCTCATCCAAATGGATATTAAATAACATATAACTGAATAATGTAATAATATGAATGAAATTAACTCATAAAATAAAATTAATAAAAATTGTGTTATTTTACAACCATTATAAAATTATTTGTAACTTTAATTACCTTATTTACCCTTTTACATGTTAAATAAAATTACTAAGGTTAATATACATATCAGCAAAAAATAATTGGTTTGTATTAAATAAATTTGGTCCTTATGAATCAATATATGGAATCCATTCAATCTAATTCAATAATCGTGAGTAAAATAAATTAATTTTAAAATAATTTTTCAATTTGAAACAAATATACCATTTTAGAAAATAACATTTCAAGGAATGAAACATTATTTATTCCTAACCCATGCATAGTAATAATATTATTTCAAATTTAATTTTGTTATTATATATATGCTATAAATTTCATTAAAATAATTCACTAATATGGTCTAAATAAATTTATTATGAAATAAATATATTTCAAGTAAAAAATAGATCTAAAAAAATACATCTTTCGTTTTTTTATTTCAAATAAATAGAAAACCATGGAATTTATTCTATAAATTTATAAACCTTAAATTAATAAAAATTTATTTTTTCATATTTAAACCCTCTAATTTAACAAGTAGTTTAATAATTTTAAATATTAATTGATCAAAATTAATTTGAACAAGGTGTTGCATAAAATAGAAGTTATGGAATATATTAAATTTGATTAACATGATGCATAACATGAACGCATGGGGTGTTATGTTCTTCCACAATCAAACAAAGTATATCATTTAAATTTCCAAAATTTCACCACACAAATAGATTTTGGTATTTCATCATCATAATCTTTTCATGATCGTTCATTGCCTATTCTAAATCATGATTTTTTCAATGTTCCTTTACCAGTAGAGTCATCAAACCCCTCAACACTTGTTCCCTAGTGTACGCAATCCGTATAATGTCTCTAATTAATGAAACATTAGGTTCCAAGTCAACATATAATAATGAGATAACATGAATTAGGTTATGAATGTACTTCCTCAACAAATAGATATAGAATAATCATGTTCTTTAGAATGGTCGTGTATCATTTCCAAATGGTAATCCATTTCTCCAATTTAATCTAGGATTTCAAAAGCTCCGACGTACATGGATCACACATTTCCTTTCTTACAAAATATTATAATAAAAATACACATATATAAAGTAATAAAAAGTGATCTCCCACTTGAAATTACAATATTTTCAGCAGTTACCAACATATATATTTTTCAAACATTGAGTTTCTTTGACATGGGTTTGAATAGTCTTTACCTTTTCTATTATTACATCCTAATGTTTTGGACCGACAATCATCCTTTCACCATCTTCATCATAAAATGATTTTGTATGAAAAATATTTCTTTATATCACTTTATACAAGGCCATATAAAAACATTAATGAAAGCTATTTTTAGAGGATAATACTACCAAATGTAAATACTGATCCCACATTGCATGAAGGCTAGGTGATCTGGATGTCATGTTTTCTTCTAAATATCAGAATGTACATTATGAAGGACCATCGTTTTGATTTTGATATATTGGGATCAAATTATGGTTGATATCAAGAGCCTTCTGATGAAAATTCATGAAAGTCGATGTAAATCATAGATAAAGAATGTAAAGAATTACAATATGTAAATTGTGAAGTCATAAAACATCATTAATTTAGATCCTTTCAAGGAGACCCAGTGTAAAATATTCTCTTATAGAGAGTAAATATGTAGTTTTTGTAATTAGATAAACAATAACCCATATCAAATCATTCACTCATAGAATCGTTGGTAATCAAGTAAAAATATCCATAGCAATGTCATATCATTACCATATAGAAATAGATAGAGGTTTTGTAACTCATCTATGATATTTTATCTCAACCATCACTTGTTTAAAAATAAGAACATCAATCCACCTAAGTATTAATTTCCCACTTTATATTATCCCACCAATAATGTTCCATTAAATATCAATATATCATGGTGCTACAAGGGTATGCATAGAAATTCCAGATATGAGAATAATATAATAATTCTCATTTTAGAATAAGTATAGAGGAATCCCAAATCCTATTTCCTAATTTTAGAAATCTATATTCATGTATAATATTTAAAAAAATCACATCATTCATAAAATTTATTTTCATTTTAAAATATTCATCATCATAGTGTGAAATTTTAATCATTTTCAATTATTATGTTTTTCAAATAATTTGAAAAATGATTGATGTTTCCCTTTCTTGTACTATATTCATATTTATTATATACATGAACATATGAACCCCATAAATACCCTTTTTTCCTAACTCCATGATCATTTATTCCGAATTAATTCTATACCATTTTTTCCTTCGAAGGGTATTAGTGTATTGAGAAATCAGAGTAATTGAGTAGCTCAATCCACCACCTTAACCTCATGTGGAGTTGTTTATACTATAAGTTTTATTTATAACTCTTATTCTATATATGTATATATCTCCCATATTTTAGTTTAAAATTAGTTTATTTGCATCCTTAGAAAAAATATTAAGAATCATATATTATGTTAATGACTTGGACAGATATATTCTTAAGTATTTAACAGGCTTGATAGATGGGAAAAAAATATACTGCTCTTAATTTGGACAATACCAAGTCCCTTCCTTAATGATTCACTATATATCACAAATTTACCTTTTCCTGATGGTACTGTCATTATCATATAATTCACCAACATCTTCTTCAATTCATGAAAACATTATTTACATTAGTTTTCTCAAATGCACTGAAACCTTTACAAGTAAATTAGGATAAGAGGATAGCTAATGGATAAATTTTTTTAATAAATTGCCCATCGTAACATACCAAAATAATTAAACTATTTACCTATGTTATGTTGATTACTATAGTCATTTCTATGACTAATTTTATTCCACAAAATCAATTTATATTCTATCATTGTAGAACATATGGCTATGAAAAGATACTTTTTTATTATATTATTCTCACTTGAAGAATTTAACATATTTGATATATTCTTCTAAGAGTCTCTAAAATGATCTAAAATGGTTCTCATGTTTATTATATTTCTTGTATTACACTAATATTTCATCAGTAAATAAGATGGCAAAATTATCACGAATTTTTTTCAATACTTTATTCATTAGATATGAAAAAAAGATATTTAATTAGTAAACCCCAATGTAATTAATGTAAGGTAATAATGTATATATATTTTTCAAAATACAATCCCAGGGATATCTTCAATATTTACATGCAGCTGATGATATCAAAAATTAAGGTCTTATTTTAGAATATTTAGATCTATGGATTTGTTTAAATAATTAAAAAATGAAAAATATTGGTTACTTGATATATTTCATAATAGAATTTATTTCTCTATAATTAATGAATATCCTCATCTATCAATCATTCTTCTTGAAAAAAATAAAATTGTACCCTCATGGTTAAAAACTAATGAATATAAATCCATTTCCACTCTAATTCTATAGTTATATCTTCAACTACACCAACTCTATAATATCTATTCTAATGGAGCCATAGATATAGGACATCAATTAGGGATTAAATCAATGGAAAATCCACATCCAAATATAATGGATAACCAGGTAAATTCATTAGGAAATGTTATTGTATTCCAATAGAATAGGTAAATCCTCAATTTTATGGTTACCTATTTATATGGAGTTTGTGCTTATACACCATACCCAATAATATTATTTAGAATAACTATTGGATTTGGATCTCGACATTACTCATATGATGATGTATCCCTTCTAAAGATAATTAATCTATAACTTTATTATGATCCATAATTACCTTGTATAATCAATAATTTTTTTCATTATATTTTTGAATCGATTCCATATCAAGTAATATATTAATGAAAATCGTTGTAATGATAATAAAATATGAAACAATAGGATTATTATGTGTAATAATAAGAACTTATTGACACGTCATTTTTTCATTATGTCTTCACTATATGATTTGACTAACAACTCCCTTGTTAAGGGGAAATGGAAATGTGAAATATCATTAGAAAAAATATAAGATAAGAAAATAACGTGATTATACAGAATAAAATAAAGAATTATATAAGTTTGAGTATATGATAAAAGCACCTAAACAATAACATTGAAAACTTTAACCTTAGATATTTTCATCACGTAAATCTCACCTTTATCCTTTAGTCTTTTATATGTAATGTTCACTACATGCATAGGGAATCATTTTCATAGTGTACCACTACAATATGGATGAAGCAATACACATTTATAGTATATTTAATACCCATGTAATCCTGGGAATTTTGAATCTTTTCTCCGTAGATGTATCAAAATACCATCCCCTATAATCATATTACATTATTTTGTTTTCAAAATTTATTTAAATTTATAATTCCACCCCTCCATCATTACCATTTTTCTTATTTCCTTTTCCCGATTACAAAGCATCCCCATTCTTGTCTTCCTACACTTTGATTACATAAGACCATTAGAATTCATTCACACTCACGATAGAACAATATATTGTATATTTATATTTTGAGAATGTTTGAGATAGTATTTACCATCTAGGTATTATCTTAATCCTATTAATGAAATGATAAATATTTCACTTTGGAATGAATATATAGCCTTAATCAAGAATTTATAATAATTTAATGTTGTCTATATACGTAGATACATTCCCATCCACATTCTTCTCAAAAAAATTATTATTTATCCATATCTATACACTATTAATTAGGAAAATATTTATCCATGAAAAGATACTTAAAATCCTTTCATTCTATGTTTTCTATTTTCTCCCCCTCCATAATGTTTTGAATCACTGACCACAATTTATCTGTATCACTTGAGAGATGAAAAAAGTCTATTAAGAACCTTCTCCAATTATTTGCAACCCAATTTGATAAATATCTTATCTATGTAAATTATCCATTTCTCACTAATAAATGGTTTTATAGTCCCATTTAATGATGGGGGTTTCTTAGGATTTAAGTTATCTAACATTATTAAACTGTGTTTTGGAATGAAAGGAAATTGTCACACCCTGACCTTGTACGCCCTTTTATTTTATTTTTTTCTTAGTCTTTCATCATTGGGCAAGGATTGATTGGACCCCGGTTTGAAAATTATTATGCTTTGATATTTTCGGTGGGTCTCGAGCCAATGAATAGTCCCCACACTATTAGTGGTTATCGTGCATTCGGTCTTGATGAATGTGTGGTCTCTCGATAGTTCAAATAAACAATAAATTTAATTAATTAATTATGTTAATTTAAAATTAAATCCAAATGATATTTTATAATTGTAAAACAAATTAAATGTTTAAACAAAAACAACAATAATATTATTATTGCGCAGTTGATAACAATAACATTATTTAATTTGTTAATAATACTATTATTATTAAATTATTACGATTATTATTATTATTATTATTATTATTACTATAAATAATTTGTTTAAAAAATTTAAGAAATCCATATGGGGAGTTGTTACGCCACCTTCTCTCTACATGTTATAGCCGCAAAAGGGTTAACGGCCTCCTCCTCCAAATGCAAAGCCCTCCACCGACCTGCTCCTCCTCCCAGAGATGCCGCCCACCGTGGATCCTCCCCCCATTTCCCGACTACCGCGACACTGCCTCTGAACCACCGTCTAGCCATCTTCGACCTTCAGGCCCTCCCCTCCATCATATCTCTCCACTCACTGCTCCGACCCTCTTTCTATCTCCCAACCTCATCCCACCCTTCTCGGGCGTCCCACTTCGGCGGTAGAGCTTCTTGCACTGGAGTGAAATGACCTTGTCCGACCCGGCTCCAGCGTGTGGGCCCTTCTTCGGCCTACTACAGCAGTGATGACCCCCTACTACAGTCATCGTACCACCCACCCTAGTGCATGTGTGGCCTTTGGCAACCCCCTCCCCCTCCTGGTGGCCCGATGACCAGTAGTCTTCTAGAGAGAACATGAACCCCCATTTTTAGTTCCTCCACCTCCCCTCTAGTGAACAAAATCCTCATTTACGGTGTGTTTTTCCTTTGAGTTTTCATTTTTCCTTATATTTAACCTAACCCTTGTGTATCAGTTGGTAATTTTTTCTTTTTTTTCATATTTTCGCATGTGTGGTTGGTCCGTGAGGGACTCCTCTACTTTCTATTGGAGATTCTTACCGTTCGTGCTTGATTTGGGGTGGGTGAATATGTGTATTCCATTCCAATTAAGACCGTTTAATACATGACTGTTTTAATAAAAAAAATTACTTAATTCAAAACTTCTCAATATACATAGTTAAACCATTATAGTGTTTAAAAGTCAGTAGGTTTTGTTTAAAAAATATTTTTGAAGTATTTTCTCTAGTTATGTTCATTTGTTCCTATACAAAATATGTACACTGGATGAAAAAAGATGTTTTGATAATGTTTTAAGCATGACATACAACTTCAAATTACTTATTAATTGGTTGTGATCGTGTTTACTATTTGAATTAATTTTTTATAATTTATTTTTTCTTTTAATCAAATTTTTTATAAATTATATCGTCTGTTTATCAATTGTTTAATATACTATTTGATTTGTTATAAAATTGTTTATAAATTATTTGTCCTATTTGTTAAATTGATCATAAATTTTTTCATTTATTTACATAATTTTTAATAAACATTTTTTCTTTTTCATAAAAATCATCTATAAACAGTTTGGTTTGGTTATATAAATGTTTTGTAAACTATTTGCCTTGTTCGTATAATTATTGAGAATTTATTTTGTTTATTTATAAAGTTTAAATCAATTTCGATTTTTTGAAAGACGTCATGAATATGATTTGGTGTGAATTTGGAAAGGGAAACCGTTCACATGAAAAATATGAAGTATTTGGTTGCGTTCTTGGTTATATTTTGTTAATGGGTCGTTTGACATGTTTTCTAAAGGTGCTTGTTTTTCCAAAATGGATTTTAATTTTCAAATGAAGATGGTCCCATTGAGTTGTTTGTAGATATATTGTAAATGTTGTATTGTAATGTGATTCTTTACGTGTTTTGGTAAATTTGTGTTTTTAGTAAAGTGGTCCTGAGCCCATATGGCATGTTTTGGTAAATGTATATTTTTGTGAAAGATTATTGGCATGTTTTGGTCCATTTGACCGTGTTAGTAGGAAATGACATTTATTTTGTTTGGTAAATGTTTGAATGAGGTAAATCTATAGGCCAGTTGGGAATCATTGAAACATTATGTTGAAAACCCTTATTAGGTTAGGTCTCATGCCTCAGTCAAGAGGGTCCTTGGTATGGGCCTACTTCTGAGAATATTTATTTTAATGCATGAGACTAATCTTGAGGTGGTTTAGGTGGTTCCAGATTGTGTTGCGCGCTTTGTAATAAATATATGACTTGTTGTTTCAATGTGTGGAATACCTCTTTATGAACATAGCATGGAAACATAGCATAGTAAGGGGGTTTATTGAGAATTATTTCTATAGTAGTTTAGATTAAGCACATGCTATTGGACCATAATAGAGGTGTGTTTTGTTATTATTTCTATGGGATTGGGCCCCTCAACCAGGCCAGGTTGGGCGATAGTCAAGAGTTAAGGTATTATGACGTCATTGAGTAGGGAATGCCTTAAGGATGAGTCACATGTATAGTATGTTCTAGACATTTTCTGATTTCCTAGGTTTTCGATGACCCTTCTATATGAGCACTATTAGTACCATTTCTCTTGTTGTGTGTAGAATCATACCCCTGATCTTTGTTTTGGTTTTTTCATGGAAAATTAATGCTTGTATTGTTTATTTTTTAAATGAATTTCAAAGAATCTATTTCATAAAAGATTTTGTGAATCCCTCTTTATTTTTTACATCTTTTTGAATTATTAGGGCATTTGAATAGTGATTGTTAGTTTTCAAAAGCATTTATATGTGAAAACATGTTTATTTTTATAATTTTATTTCGAACTAGTATTATTGGTTTGTTTTAGAGTTGGACAATGCATGGATTCTATGGTTCACTTTTGGCATACCTACTAAGAATCTTAATGCTCATGCCTATCAAATATTTTCAGATGTAGGTTCAGTATATTGGTTCAGCTTCATGTTATGTCTTCATGTATGTGGTAGGTTATTAGTAGTTAGATGTGACCATGAAGTTATAGGGAGGTATACACAATCCTGTTTTCCTTCCGCAACAATTTTCCTTTTCTTCTTTTGTTTTTATTTATTTATTTGTTCTTATATTATGGTAAAATCATTCCCACCTATTTATATTTGATGCCCGAAACTAGTTTCCAACCCATGGGGATTGGTAATTCCCTTTGGTCCATTCCACAAACCGGCTTAGGTGACCAGCTTATGGTCGACCAAGGTTGGTTCCTGAAAAATATTTCTCAGAGGAGGCCCTTGATATTTGGGATGTCCGGTAGATGGAGATTATAGTTTTTGAGGCATAAAAGTTAGGTTATGGAATAGTTCCTAATCACCACTGCTCAGGAGGAGACATGGGTTATTCGGGGTAGTCCGCGGTTTGAGTATTTTATCTTTGGTTGCATTAGATTGAGGGATGAAAATGGAGGTTATTCAGTTCATGTTGTGACCACACATGGGGTGGTGGTACATGTGGGTCCCAAGATCCCGGTTCAAGGTCCTCATAGTTTTATGCCTTACATTGTTCATGGATCACCACCATGTCGTCATGGTAGGAATATGCACTATTTCCTCATTCTAGGGTTGTTTTTGGTTTTGTTTTATTTTGATCTCAGTTGATGTGAGTGGGTGTTAAAAAAGGTTTTCAAATGGATATGTGTTTCTTTTAAAAAAAATTCAAATTGGTGAAGTTTGTTTTTTAAGAAAAAATTATTCTCTTAGGAAAAGTTTTGTGTGTGTTTAGATTTCATAATGGAAAGAGATGTCTGAACCATGGCATTCATTATGGAGGGTCACATGTGCAAGTGTATTTGATGTGAGTGTGTGGTAGAACTTGTTTGTAGGTTATGTAATTGAGATTCAATGAATGCACATGTGATGGTTTATAAGATACCATAGGTGAGTTTTAATGATTTAAAAGAAATTTCAGTTTTTGGAAAATAAAATTTTACTTGTGGTTTTTTATGATTGGATTATGTGCCAGTTTCCCTTGGCATGGACTATTGCTTTGATTGAGCTTTGTCCTGAAGTCGATCATATTTGTATTTTTTGTGTTGTTTTGAGTGTTCCACCTAGAAAGGTCTCTATGGTTTCCAATTAGTCATGAAAATATTTCAGCTTTATCCATGTGTTTCATAACTATCAAGGTAATAAAAATATGTTTGAGGCAGTTGTGTGGTTTTTAGAGTTGGAGTGGGTCTTCAGGTTGTTGGGATCTTATTAGGGTGAAATAGTTCATACCTTCCCAGAGTTATTTGAAGTTTAGGTTCTATAATAGTGATGATGAGATGTCCCATAGTAGTTAGAGTATTGGGTGTGGTTAATGGTGTTCAACATTCATGATGGTTCCCATGTGGAATGGAGTTCATGCCAACAGAACATATCTCCAACAAACCATAACTGTCGGTGCTGGATATTCGTTTGTCAAACCATTCTCTTGTGTACCACATGTGTAGCCCGTTCAGGATTTCTAATCCATCATCTTGCATCCCCTTGAAAATGATCAACTGTTGTAATCATTTGAATCATCGGGAGGAAGAGGATGTTGGGGACTAGAGGATTTGAATTCCTGACTGTGAGCCATGAGATTCTTCAGCCATCAGGGCCTCAACCAGAAGTCTCGGGGGGAAGATTGTGTACAATAAAGTGTTTACGAGGGTCTGTGGAACCTTTGTTTGGTTTATGTAATCATTTTGCAGATGGAAATATCCAATGTTTCCTTATTCTATACTTTTCACCTTCGTATGATCATATTTATTGTGGTGATGTGATGAGCATGTTCTACCATAATCCAAGTGGACTTATCGTCTCATTCCGCAGTTTCCTAGTCAATCAAATTCCATGAATGGGTATTGGTCTCATGAATGAATGGACTATTTTATATTTTTATTTTGGTCTCAGTTGCGTTTGTTTGGGAAATGTTTGGTGAAATCAATGGGTGTTATCATTGGGCTATTTCATAGTTCGGGAACATCTTTGTGTTTTTCTTCCAGTGTGTTTAGGTTTTGTGGGGGGATTCCTCCATTCCAGTGTCCCAATGTATCACTTGGCCCTATATTGGTTATTTCTCTTAGTTCTAATGGTGGAACTTTTTCACTTGTTCTATAGAAGTTGGATTAGATTAGTTAGATGATCCTGCGTGCTTCTACCCGGGATTGTGACCTAAGGAAATAAATAGTAACCCAATACACTTTGATTTCATTGGATACATTCGGGAATGGGCCCAATTATTGGATATGTTGGGGCTTGATGAATTTTTGGGTGAAAAAATTGTATGTGGGGGGGAGAATTGTTACACCTAGACCTTAGACACCATTTTATTTTATACTATTCTCAGTATTCTATCATTGGACATTGCTTGATTGGACCTTGGATTGAAAATTTTAAAGATTGGATATTTTTGGGGCGTCTTAGGCCAATGCACAATCACAAAATCGTCTGCGGTTACCGCGCATTTGGTCCAGGTGAATACAAGGTCACCTTATAGTTCAAATTAATAATAAAATAAATAAATAAATAAAGTTAATTTAAATTTAAAGCCAAATGATATTCTATAATGATCAAACAAAGTAAATGTTTAAATAATAATAATAATATAATTATTATTTCATATATTATAATAATATTATTATTTAATCTATTAGTAATACTATTATTATTAATTTGTTATTATTATTATTATTATTATTATCAATTTATGTAACCCAATAATTTTTTATTGGAAAAGGCAAGGGGGAATCATGCCCCTCCTTTTCATTATGTGTTACAACCGCACGAGGCCTCCTGACCTCCTTCTCTCCACACGATGCCTGCCACTACCCTCCTCCTCCTCCCTGTAATACCACCCTCCGTGAATCCTCCTTACACTACCCGACCGTCATAGCTCCAACTCCGAACCACCTTCCGGCATCCACCCACTTATGTGCCCTCCCCTCCCTCAGTTCTCTTCCCTCGCTGCTCCGACCCTTTTTCCATCTCCTGGACTCACCCCACCCTACTCGCGCGGCCCTCTCCGAGGGAGGAGTTTCTTGCACCGGCACGTGACGTCCCAGTACGGACTACCTCCAGAACCTAGGCCCCTACATTGGCCTACTCCTGCAATGATGACCCCCTAATCTAGTCACCGCACCACCCTCTCGTACACATGCATAGACATCAGCCAAACCCCTCCCCCTCCTCCTCTACTTCCAGTGGCCTGATGATCAGTGATCTTCTGGAACTAACCGGAACCCCCCTATATAGCTCCTCTGCATCCCTTTCGGTGCACAAAACCATCTTTTCCAGTGTGTTTTTCCTCTAAGTTTTGTTTTTCCGTCTATTTAACCTATTCCTAATGTCGTAGTTGGTAATTTGTGCATTTTTATCATTTATTAGCTTGTGCCAATAGTCCTCAAGGGATTACTATGCCTTCCATCAGAGTTTCATCACATCCGCACTTGATTTGAGGTGGGCGAATTTGTGTATTCCTTTATGATTAAGTCCATTTAATACATGATTGTTTTAATTAACATTTAGACTTAAATAAAACCTTTACAATATACTTAGTTAACACTCTATATATTTTATAAGTCTATTGGTTTTGTTAAAAAATAGATTTGAAGTATTTTCTCTTGTTATGTTTATCTATGGTTATGAAAAATATGTTCACTAGATTCCAAAGGAAGTTTTGATAATGTATTAAGCATGAATCACACAGTAAAATACTCCTTAATAGGTTGTGATCGTGTTTCCTGTTTTAATGAGTTGTTTATAAATTATTTCATCTGTTTATCAAATTGTTTATAAACGGTCTCATAATTTTATAATATTTTTATAAAATCTTCAATTCATTATAAAAATGTGTATAAATTATTTAGACTATTTATTAATTTTTTATAAATTGTTTCATATATTTATGAGGTTTTTAAATAAACTATTTTTTTGTTCGTAAAAATCATCTATAACCTATTTGGTATAGTTATAGAACTTTTTATATGTTTTTTTTCTTGTTCGTATAATTTTTGAGAAACATTCTCGTCTATTTATAATGTTTCAGTCACATTAGAGTTTTTGAATAACATCATGAATATGATTTGGTTTTATTTTTGGAAAGGAAACTCGTTCTATTAAATAATGTGAGGTATTTTGGTATGGGCTTGGTTATATCTGGTTAAGGTGTTGTTTGACATGTTTTCGAAAGTTTCTTGTTTTTTCTAAATGAATTTTCATTTTCAAATAAAAATTTTCTCCTTCAGTTGTTTATAAGGGGTTTCTAAATGATTGCTTATAAATTTTTGATTTAAGAGTTTTTTTAAAGTGGAACTGAGCTTGTTTGGCATATTTTCGTAAATGCATGTTTTGGTAAATACATGTTTTCATGAAAGAGTGTTGGCATGTTTTGGTCTGTTTGACCATGATTATGGAAAATGTTGTTTATTTTTGTTTTGGTAATTTGTTGAATGAGGTAAAGATAAATGCACGTTTGGAATCATTGAAATAGTATATTGGAAAACACATATTTGGTTTGGTATTTTTCCACGTCGATTGATCGTGATATAAGAGATTCCTCGATATGGGACTGTTTTTAGAATATTTACATTATGACAAGAGGCTAATCATGAGGTGGTCAGTGTGGTTATATATTGTGTCATGTTCTTGGTTATATATATATATTACTTTTTGTTTGAAGGTGTTGCACACCTCTTTGTGAACATAGAACAGAAGCATAACATAACAAGGGGGTTTACTGAGAATGATTTTTGAACTAGTTTAGATTATACATTGTATAGTGGTCCATTAGAGATTGATGTTTTTTTAATTATTTCAATGGGATTGGGCCCCATGATTAGGCCATGTAGAGAGATATTCGGGAATTAGGGCATTATGATTTCATTGAGTAAGGAATGCCTTCAAGATAAGTCACATGTATAGTTTGTTCTAGTCTTCATTTGAGTTCCTTGGTTTTCTATGATCCTTCGATATGAGATGTATTAGTATCATTGCCATTTTTGTGTGTAGAATCATACCCTTGATCTTCATTTTGGTGTTTTTGGGGATAAATTGTGCACATATGGTTTATTTTTCAAACAGGATTACAAAGTAGCTATTTTGGATAATTGTGTGTAAATCCTTGTTAATTTCATTTACTTGTTTATTAGTTATAGGGGACGTGAAATTGTGATTTTTTGTATTAAAAATGAACTGTATACGTGAAAATCTTATTTTTTTAATTATAATTCAAACTAGTATTATTGGGCTGTTTTGGAGTATGAAAATGCATGGATACTATGGTTCACTTTCAAAATCCCTACTGATAATTTTAATGGCCACATATATATTATATTTACATATATATGTTAAGTTTCTTTTTTCAGGTTCTTATTTCATCTTACCGTGTGTGGTAGGTTGTTTGTGGTTGGAGGTGACAAAGAGGTCCTAAAGAGGTATCCACAGTCTCATTTTCTTACCTCTACCAGCATTCCTTTTTTCATTTATTATTTATTTATTTATTCTTCTATTAGAGTTAAATTCATTCCCACATATTTAGTTTTGGTTTTCAACATTAGTTTCCAAATTGTGGGGATCAGGAATGCCCTTCGGGACTTGCTGTAGACCGGCTTGGGTGACCAGCTTAGGGTCGACCCGGGTTGGTGTGTGAAAAATATGCTATATATGAAATTCTAATTCTCACAACCCATGTCACCCATTCAAATATAGTTATAATTTTTTAATATCCTATTTTAACTCTTATTACTACATCATAATCATTCAAAGGATTACATATATTGATACATATTTCATTCTATCCACTAGGAACAAATTCAAAATAATGGAAGACACTAGATTTCATTATGAATCATAATTTATAATTTGAAAACTACAAAAACAATAAAAATAAATTTGATGAATTTTTATTTTAATCTCAATATCATAATATTGGTTTCATTAGTAATAGTATCAAATTTTGTTATAGGGTTATGCTCCCCTATATATGTTTTCCTAAATATACATCTCATGGATTCAAATAAAAATTCTATAATAAAAATTGTAAATACCCTAACCCAAGTAGCCTAGAGTCAGTGGATACATTATTACATTGGAATTATGTACAAATAATCACATTTCCAGTGATCAAATAGTTTACTATTCTTGGAAAACTAGATACATACATGAATCATCAATTATAATTGAAAATATAAAGTTCAACATATTATTTTATCTGAGAACACCATTATTTTAATATATTATCCCTACATGTAAATCATAATATACAAAATGTAACCCATTGAAAAATAAACTTAAGAAAAATTTTATCTTATATTCTTAGTAAATGTATGCATACATCAGAAGATAAATTAGGAATGAATAATTTGGCATAATATAAATGTAAATAAAATAATTCCCCAATCACAAGAGCTAAAAACATATCCATGTATTACTAATCTAAGAATTATAAGGAAATCAATAAATAAACACATAATAATTGAATGACATAATTTCGAGCATTATAAACCTAACATTGAGGACTTTTTCTAAGAAATATTACATAAATATGTACCTCCTCATCCAATAACCAAGCTACTATGTCTCAATTGACTTACTGATTCATCAAGGGGCTATAGTGGTTACATAACATCAAAAATGAAGTAATATTCAATTAAAAAATTTTATAGGTGAAATATAAAGCAAATTAACATTTATAGTTTAATTTTTATATGAAATAGGAATAATCTCCCCAATTAATAAATAGAATCATAAACCATACAATTTAATATGGTGAAAGATATCAAAATATTACATCTCTAGTAAATAGATCGAAACACATCTAGATAAATGATTAGGATTGTATCATCATACAATATCCCATGTGTAGAATATTTAAAATTGGGACTATTTCATTTATTAGTTTACATATAAAAAATGAATTTAATAACATCATTTTAGAAAATTATATTTTTCACTATGAAAATCACATGTTTTTCGAAATATTTTGAATCATGAATGAAAAAATTTTCTTCAAAAATAAACATGAAGAATTATAAAGTAATGTTAAAAATATATATTATTCATGAAATTGATAAAATCAATTCATTCTTTATAAGTTAGAAAATTTATGTTCTCAATTTTTTTTAAAAAATTCAAACTATATATTATTTGGAAAACATGAAGAAGATTCATTTTAAACCATTTTGTATGAAGTAAAAATGGGTAAATATAAAATTAAACAATCATAGGATAATATTGAAAATAAAACATAATATTTTTCAGTAAAATATGTCTACGCGGGTAATATATTCGAAATATAGAGTTAAGAATAAACAATCATGAATATTGATGGTATTATAAAATAATCCCTTACCTCATGCTTAAATTCCATCAAAAGTGTTACAGAATCATATATAATAAATATATATAAAATTTATAATTTTATTCTAGAAACACAAAAATTTATAATATACCATTTATGACCTAATAAAAATCATTTATCAACCATTTCATAAAATTTCATTATTAAAAATCACTATTTTAGGCAATAACTGCTTCATTTTTCTTGTAAGATTTGGTTGTGTAGTTTTTAAAATTTATATATTGATACTGGATGAATCGTCTTCATAATGATAATAATGACATTAATATTTTATATAAAAAATATATTTTTTGTTATTTAATCCATTAATAATAGATATGGGAAAATTTTATTATGCGGTTCATAGAGATGGTAGGATATATGTATGTATGAACTCCCTTTTCATTATTCTACACTTGAAAAAATATGAAGTTAAATATTAATTGCCAAATTTAGATTAATTGATATATAACCAAAACCATATATATTAATCTAATTAATCTTTATTATAATATAAGTAATATATTAATGAAAAATTAATCACATCATATTGTGGTGGTGGTGGTCCACAGGTACACATGAACGACGTCATCAGTAACCAATGGATTACATAGTATATATGATATTATTAATAACGATGTTTAATTTTGTAATAAATATAATATATATAGGTATTAAAATTATCATAATTACCATCAATAAAATGTGGTAATGAAAAATGAATTGTATCACCATGCAGAGAAGGAGTGTCGTATGTATGGCCAAGCGGTACATTCACTTCCCATTTGATGGGAATGAGGGTCTATAATGGTGGTTTCATAAAAATAATTACATTTTATATTATTTATTATACTAATTTTATTATTTACTGAAGGTAGAATAAATGAAAAGTTGTCAATAAGACAATTACCTCTTCTTTGGTAGACCATCTTTAAATCCTTTCGTAAGGGACCTATACTTGGTGTTTTAGGGTGGTCTTCATCCCAATATCATGGATAATGATGTGGAGAAGAAAAATTTTCTAGTATTAGTCATGATAAATCTCTTAAGCTGGTGTGAAGAAGTGAGAGAATACGTTTACTTTTATAATTGAGCTGAGGGCCACTTTTGGAATTTATTTAAATATTAATGTAATATAAATTAATATTGAATAAAAATGGATAATATCTCATTTAGTAAAAAATCATGATGATTATTGGTCAAAATAATCTCACAAAATAAATATTGATCATGTTTTGTCTATATTTTTTTCCTTATCATTAGGTTTTATACCATCATTAACCCTTTTTAAACATACCATATCGTCAAGGATTTTTAATAGTCTAGGGTCAATATAATTTCTCTAAAAAGAAAAAACGGCCAATAAATGTACCATGGATAATATTGTAAAACATAAAAAAATATCCTGGTATAAACTATGATTTTTATGAATTTTATATTATTTAATAAGATATTATTTATTATAAAATATAAATAACGTTAATTTTTCATACTATTCATTATTTTGACATTAATAATATGAATAAAACAATAATAATTAGATACAAATATATTATAATATCTCAAACATGTAATGGTAATCATGAAAATTCATATATCACATTATTAATGTCAACTTGTATTACTACTATTATTTTAAATACAATTTATTTGATATTTCTGTTTATTGAATAATTACTATGTCCGCTTTGTTATAAAAATAAAAGTATCTATTAATTCATTAATATTTAAAAATAAGATAAAATGATTAATTTAAGAATATTTTAATTCAAAATAATATTTATATATGAGCATGTTCTCTTTATTCCTCTATATTAAAAATATTATAGTTTTAAAAAACTAGAGTGTGACATGTTCAAATTTTCATAAAATAAAATATAATAATGGCCATAATCTCATCAAAATGGACATAAAGATATATATAACATAATCTAGTATTTTCTATTAATATAATATAATAAAAAAAATTAAAATTATGATATGTTATAGGGTTATTTTCTAAATATATTATTTTATTTTTACCTTTAAAAACAATATTTACCCTTTAATGTTGTAACAAAAATAATTATGTTAACTATTCATATTGACCAAAAATTTAAAAATCATATTCCCTAATTTAAAACATATTGAAAAAAATATAGTCTCAATTTAGTCAAAACAAATAACTATTATTAGATGAATTTAATTTTAAAAGAAGCCCAAAAAACATGATAATAACATCATTTAGAAAAATACATTTTTTAAGAATAAAAACAGATTTATTCTTATCTCATGAAAAATAGAAATAATATATTATTGTTAAACATTTTTCTAGAATATATGATATATGTAAATATTATAATAATCATTCATTATTAGTGATTAATTCAATTAATAAATATATGAATATATTTCTCACACAACAATAGATCTTCCAAAAAAACATCTTTTATATATTTAAAATATTTATTTCTAATCAATTGATAACCAACATATTTATTCTATTAACTCATAAACCATATAAATTTAAAAAATTAGTCATTTCTACACATAACAATAAAAATGATGTATATTTTAAGAGGCCTTATAGTAATATATCGTGGTTTAATTTAACATGGTGTTATGTGAAACACAGGATATAGAAGTCGGAAAATTTATTTTAAACGGGAATTACCATAAAATCATGGGTTTTTAAATGAAACCCTTTTTATTCCATAAAAATTGTTTGTGTGTGAGTTCGATATTCAACATTTAATATATCAATACATTTTCACTTTCTACCAAGTTCCTTAACATTAACATCTGAACTCTCATACATCAGTCAGTTTTTCACTCCTCTAAGCCCATCCCAACTCAGAGTATCATGTTACAAACAATTTAATTTTGAAATAAATGAATAGAAACAAGAAATATATCAACTTGATTCCTACCAAAAACCTTCATGAAGAATAATTTAATGGATTCACAAAAACCACCAACACTTATGAAAAATAAATCCTAAAAACATCTATTGCAACAACCCTGAGTCCTCAATTCCATATTCAAGACACTCAAGTCCCACTAAAGAACAAAACTAGCTCAAGATTTCCATGAGTAATTCATTTTTACATATATCATAAATATTCTTACTTCTTCTGATATTCTATATTTTCAATAACACATCTTATATCAGTTTCCAAATGAAGTGATACTAGATTTTAATGTGCTTCAATTGTGACTGAATGACCAGTTTTTTTAGATAAATCATTCTCTGTATATCACAGAATAACAAATCACTTTTCTGAATCATTTGTAGTAGTTCCCAAAATAATTTCATGAAAACAATTATTTTCATATTTTTTTATAGTTAAAGACTCTAAATTCATAATCAAATGATTGAAAATAATTTTTTATCATGATATTTAACTCATGGTTGTACATCCATAATGAAAAAAATATAGTTTCATTCTCATGTAAATCCAATCCCCCTTCATAATTTATAGAAATATATCCCTATAATGTTAATTAAGTTTTGAAACAAGAGGCTATATATTTTTAACATTTTAGATATCAGTGAGTCCACTTTATACATTCCAAATTCTCATTCCATGTTTATGCATATTCCGGATGACAACTCCGGCAACATGAGAAATATACATCCACATACAATCCATCATATCTATAAAAACTCATACCATTGGGGAATACAAATCATTTTCCATGTAAAGTTCTCAAAAATCCATTTTATGTAATTTCTATTTCAATAACATATTATGTACATATATTGTGGTTGTAAAAGGTTTTCATAAGATCATTCAAATTTATTTAACAGCCTTTAAAAAGTACTAATTTTAATATGTAACTTATTTTTTTTATTCCTTCCCATCTTGATCAATATCACCAAAATATGATTAGTTTTAATAAGTTATATCATCTCAAACATTCCTGATAGATAAAATTTTATATTCTTAGCCTAATATTTGTATGAACATTCTAGAATCCCATCATCCATGTGAATGAGAAAAATGACATGAATTCTATTTTAGATGTCATTACAATAATAGATATGAAAAACATCACACTAGACAAACACATTCTCATCCATAATGGAATCATAATTCTAGTCCCCATTATATCATATCTTAATAAAAACATATAAGATTATTTTTAATATACTCACTGGAACACCATTAGATTTATCAATAGAACCCTCAGAATGATTCTGAATATCGTCTCCTCTATATGACCATGATTGAATACAATTTGTTATATCTATCTATTAAATGTGATACTCATATGAATCTACCAGACATACGACTATTCAAAAATTTGTATGTATAACCTTATGATGAAATAATATTAAAAAAATCTATTTGTTACATCTATTAAAACCCATTAACAGTTGAAATATATTTTTATAACATTCTATCATCTTCTTCTACCTCGAAGCAGATTACCTTCTTATTTTATGCCACTTTATTTTCCATTTTATTGCTATTATCTTCTAGAATACAATTTATACAATAAATCTATTTCTTCTTTTATAGAAAACATATATTTTTCTATATTACTAAGCCATAGCATATCATCTGAGCTCTTTTACTCTCTCATATATTCATGAAGAAATAAATATTGTTCATACATTGACATTAAAACTTGTCAAAAATAGTGAATGTTATCCTCAAATAAAGTTATTAATTTTCTCTTTTTGGAATCCCTAAATTAAAAATTTCAACTTCTTGATATCTTCCATGAGCTTCCACATTTACAAACCTTTATGGTACATCCATCCTAGTTAGTTCGTCGAGAATTTCCATGATGTGTACGTAGTATAAAGTATTAATAACATATTTATTTCCATTTATGTCATATAGAAAATGATATACTAAATTATTACTATCAACCTCATATAACATTATGTTTTGATTATTCCAAAATACCTTCTTATTGAAGAGGAGAACATTATTGTTTTGGATGAAAATTCATTTTTCATTATCAAATATGAAAAAAAACATTATTCACTATACTAAATATAAGAATATTTTTTAGGAATTTTCATCATATATATCACCATCTATAGATTCAAAATAGTCGTGGGAGGAACTTTAGAAAAACATCATATTATATATATTAATATTATTTCAAGATGAAATATTTTCCAAATATCACACCTCGTGGGTGTAAAAGAATTTCATTTATTTTCATATGTGACAAAATTTAAAGACTAATACCAAAAGTCCATTAGGATCCCTTCATGAAACCTCATGCACTGAAAATTCTCATTTAGTATCCCACTCATATTCATTACATACCATTTTATTCTATGTTCTTGGGTATAGTCTTCTAGAACCTATTTAATTTTCTCTTTAAAATCATCTATGATTACCATGTACCATACATAGTAGTTTTTTCTGACATGGATGACACATTTTTATTTCTAGTATCTTTATCCACCATGGATATATATTGGATGAGCACTCTAAATAACCTATACATGACCTTAAATAAGTTCACCCATACCTTAAATGTTGAATAATAAATAATGGTAACACAGCGTAGTGACCCAATGTGAGAAAGAACATGAGAGTGCAAAAAAACATATATATATATATATATATATAGAAGCACTACATTTTGAGACATTACTATCCTTAAATTTTTTCAAATCAATATATTTCTTTTATTCAAAAAATAGAACTCTCCCATGTTCCAAAATATATGTGATCATGGTCCAATATCTTTGTATCTACTAACGCATGCATGTTTTTCTCACTCATGTAATAAATATAAAAACACCAAAACATTGGACTTCCAAAAAATCTTTTTTCAGAAATAATTTCTCCTAACAACATCAAATGAGTTACAATATTCAATTTTTATCACATTTGGACACTGCTATGGATCCATAAGTGATTATCCACACTCTATACAACAATATTGTACCCAAGATTACTTTATCCAGTTTTCCAAAAAATATTATATTGATCCAAAACACAATGTATTTGTTTAACAATTTGAAACACTAAAAATATTACATTCCAAATAATTATTATCACATTTCCTTTCCCTCCAATCTCAGTGACCCATCATTTATCAGAAAAAAATATTCTAACAATTTTAGAACCATAAATAGATATTTATTCCCTATTGGATATAAAATGAAATAAATCCATGGAATCTATAATATATGATTCCAATTGTGTATTTACACTAAACATTAAGTCACTTTCTCCCTTATCTATGATCATTGTAAATTTTTTTGTAGAATTACAACAAAACATTACACTACGGTCCTTGAAATCATTCATAAAATTACCCTAGATCTTGTAATTCCAATATATAGGTATTTGTATATTTTCATAAATTCTACAAATAAACTTTTTATATAATCTTTACTTATATTTAAAATGAAAGAAACTTACTCTAACTTATTTATTGAGTATGGTTTTAAACATTTCAAGGAATTCCTTCTACATTAGTTAATCATGGTAAGTGAGATAAAAAATCCCATAAAATACAAGATTTTTCATAGTGGAATAATTTCTTACTAAGGTAACCATCAAATATCTATCTTCCAAGAGTTAATAAATTAGCATTATATCCCATAAGTTTACCATAAATATTACTTCGATTGATTAAAACAAAATCTTTATCCTACTGATGTCTTTTAAAAGAGCATTAATTATCCTTCATTCTAATATTCTAACATAAAATATCCTCTGAATCATTGGATCTATATGATTATTTTTGGATTATATTACAAATAATCATTATCACTAATCATTTATATAGTATTATAATTCCAAAAAATGATGTAGAAAACATTACATACCCAGAATATCTATATCATTATATGTTCCCTAAAATCAATCCTTTACAATTTAAATTTAACTATTTCTTCATGTTATAGTCTTCCCAATGATTTATAAATTTCCTTATGAATAGGTAGTCTTCCATCTATTTCAAACTATAATGCATACTATGTCTCATTAATTTTTTTAAATATGAAAATTTTCAACTTAAAACATCATTCCGTTTAGAATTATTAACTCCCATTGAAATGAAAATGTGTATGGATAAAAATATATTAAAGTGTCTAAGGTCATGTAAACTATAATTTTTAAAACAAAAATATTTGATTAAAATTGAATTTTATTGGTACAATATAATCAGAAGTAAGACACCAAAACATTGAGAATATACTTAAGTTCAAAAAATAAAATAATTGATGAGGTGGAATGATATTTTAACAAATCAATGTTGGAAAAACACCCAAATAATCAAAAGAAATTTCCATACTATAATAATCTCATCACATTAAACAATAAAATATGAAATTTATTCATACTCCATAGGAGGAAAATGTTTCAATTTTTATGATTAGATAAGAGGAATATATTACAATGCTGTGAAATCACATCACATTATGTTCCATTGAATAAATCAACACACTCTATCTATTAATAGTTATGAATTGAGAGTTGATTTAATTCCTCAATGAACTGAGAATCATCCATATCCCACCATTTATCATGTTTACCTTTTATTGAATATTATTTTAATCATCTCAAAAAATATCTTCAGGTGAATAATGAAAGATAATACCATGCCACCTTCAAATTATTCCAATGATGAATTTGAATAATTACAATAAACCATATATATATATATATATCAATTTTAATTATTATAAAATTACTCAGATCATTCACAATTCCATCATACAAACATGTTTACTTGAAACCTAGTTCGAAAACATGAATATATGAACATTCTGACATATATTGGTCTTCCACAACCATAATCAATCACAAAGTTTCCACCAATGGCCCGAAGGCCTTCATTTTTTATTGATTTTTGATAATCCACCTTTCAAGGGGTGACGTGAAACCCTCACATGTCCTGTAGGCATAAGTATTACAAGGCCTATAGTTCTTAGAGGAATTCATTGTCTGTAGGCTTCAAACATTACATAAAACCTAGACTAACTACTTGTAAATACTCCTCCCCTGCATCATCATCGTGAAATCTGCTCCCCACCTTCGCTTGGCTGTTTGGATAGGATTTTCCCGTTCATGCACAGGCTTGTCCCGATGGCAGGTGCCATACCCTCTCATGCAGGCAATCCTTTTACCTTCGGATGTGGTGAATGCTCCTTGATCATCCTCCTTCTGAAGCCTGTTCCTTTATGTTGTCTGGTTTGCATCTGCACTTAAGGTGTCTCTATGGCCTTGAGGTGGCCCGAAGGCCTTACTGACCCGAAGGCCTGGGTGGCCCGAAGGCCTTAAAGGACATGAGGACTAAATCGATAGCCCGAAGGCCTGAACAGGGCATATTCTTCGCTACTATAGTGCCAAACAATGCCTGCTACAGGTCCCGCAACAGTTCTACAAATTTCTTTATACAATACCTACTATAGTACTTTTACAGTACCTGGAAATTATCCACCACCTGGATTTGATCCTGGGTCTCTTGTATTCACTTAAGGAGTCCTCACCAACTGAGGTGAGGCTCATGTGTAGGACTCACCATGTTTGTTTTCCCCATTTCTCAATATTCTATTTTTAATATTGATGAATCAAAACATGATTAATATCTTTATATATCATAAAAATAACATCATATACACTTGCACATAATTTCATCCTCATATATATAATATGAAAAATCAATCCTAATGAGAAAATAATTTATAATATTTATCATAGTCATTAATTGAATGAATAATTATTTATTTGTTAATATATAGCATTAACTATGGTACATACATAACAAGATTTAAATTTACATATAATAATGACATAAAGTGTATTTAGATTATTTTCAAATAAATTATATTAACACTAAAACATATAAATAGTATTATAACATGTTGTTGGTTATGATATCAAAATGTACATTTCAGTACTCTAGTAGAATTGAACATTGAAATCCAACATATATATTGAATAAAAAATATGAGATAATCAAATTTTGATGCAAAAATGGTTCATATTATGACATTGAAAACCATTAGTGTTCACTAATGAAAAAATATGATGTGTGTTATATTTAGTATTCTTTATAACCAACTCATATGCATTACAACCCAATTAAGAATACGACGAGACAAAAAGTGATGGAAAACTGATTTAATTTAAAATTAATGTTGTTTTCTTAAAACAAATTATTAAATTATTTTATCTAGATAACTCCCATGTGGATATTTTTTAATATTTAAAAAGGGTTTCACATAGAACATTTACTACCTAAAGGGAAATCACATATATAAAAATTTACTTTAGGATCTCGATACATTTAAAACTATATCCCACTAAAGCCCATGTTTTTTTCTATTGATGCTGTGATATGAAAAAAAGTAAAATGTTAAAGACTCAAAACCATTTAAAAATACATTATATTTATGAAACGAAATAGTTGTTTACTTATTATATTTCTATTTTATTAATGAAACACCTTAATTATGAAATACATACATGTTTAAAAAACAAAACATTTAAATCCATAAAGATAGTCCATACTTTACCTTCCAATTGATGAAATAATTAATCTATTTTATGATTTGGTATTAGAGTAATAACACATTTTACATTCATTAAAAATAATTAAACTCTTTAAGAAATAATAGTAAACTTCATAATAGTACAATCCTTTAATGATCATGTTCACTCTAAAAAGTATTTATTATTAAGGTTCATCTTATATCCATCCATGAAAACGTAAGGATGAATGTCCTGGATGAAAACATTTATGTTCTACTATAACTTTCATCAGTATGAAATTTTAAAACATAATCATGAAATAAGATATACGTGGAAATGAATGTTCATAAGTTCATAAAACCCAAAAAGGTAGTATATGTAACAGTATTAAGTAAATTTTTTAATGAATCCAAAGAAATAACTCTATAGAAACCAGTGAATCTTACATAAGAAAATCTTAAAAAAAATAATTTCGTAAAAAAAAGTAATCATGAGTATAAATATATTGATTTAAGACCAATGTTTTATAGGTTATGAAATAAAATTAATATTTATTTTCATGGAATAAAAATTATCTAGATGAATAAAATTAATTCACAGATCAAAAAATTATATTGATTATTTTGTTGGATAATATACCATAATTATGATTCACACATATCCTTGAAACTCACACAACATGTTGATACACATTCATCGGCAATATTTTAGGTTCTTAAATCCATCGACCAATGAAGAATACTCTAATGGTCATTAAAAAATTAAAAATACCATTTGAAAAGGCTCCATTATAGAAAATTCTAATAAATCAATCACCAAAATCATAGAAGACTAAACCACACAAAAAAACCTAGGTTAATGATTATTTAAATCAAATACTATTTACAATTGTACATATCATAAATTAATAATGTAATGAATCCTTGAATATAACCAAAAACAATAGAAACATATGAAAAAAAATAACGAAATAATTAATCATCAAAACAATGTCAAAGGAAATTAAAAAACAATTTAAAGATCCATTTAGATGATAAAAGAATAATCCATAATCCATGAGGGAATTTATACATGTCTTGGTTGAATTTCATATAAAATTTCTGAACCAAAAAATTGGATAACCTATTGAAATATAGAATATGGGAATAATAATGTAATAGTATGGCCCAAAATTGAAATTAGTATTGAAAATACTGATGAACAAATAATTAATTATATATAACAATATGGTGGAAGAGGATACCTTTTAAATATTTGGAGAGGACTTCCATAAGGTATTATAGAATTGAAACAGAATGATATATAGATTTAAGTAAATGGTTTGATATAGAATAAAAAAAATTCCACTTCAAAGAAATATAACCAAACCATACTTTCTACTAGGTTATGAGAGACTTTGTATCTGGTGGAAATTTTTGGGTGAACCCTCATCTCAAAATAATTCCCAATCTATGGTTACTTGATATAATTACCCATATCTACCTAGAGTCCTAGGACTATAGGTTTCTCTTCATTGATCCTATTTTAAATTTATGAATCTACCATAGGGCATCATTCTATGCCCACAAAGACATATAATTCTATCATCAATCATCAAAATTCAAGAATGAACACAAATAGGTATGATGATTCTATCATATGAACTAATAACGCAAAATATAAAGTGTTTCAATTACCCTACACACCAAGATGATGTAAAAATTTCATTATTATATATCATCAATTTTATGATATATTACATTTTTCACATCAAGAAAAATGGGTTTTTATAGACTATTACGAGGTTGGGTTCTCTACCATCCATTTATTCCAACTATTATTTATGTATTGGGTACCTTTCCAAATTATAGTCTGGAGGGACATTCGTTGGGTAGGTCTATGTAACTAACCTTCTATCAGGAGACTAATTATTGATGTTGTTTACTAACAAGACATGGGGTGGTTCTCTTGTAGATCGATGGAATTCATCATGAGTCATAATTTAAGCCTTACCATATGACCTAAAATTTTAGGTCAAATTAGATAATTTCAATAATTATTGATTTTTAACATGTACATGATTATTTTTATTTTTGTATTAATTTATTTTTTAACAAATTTATTTTATATATTTCAAACATATATTTAAATCTTAGTTTATATTAGGTACTGATTTGTAATGGTCTAGGAAATGTAATTTTTGATATAATGGCCCTGGAAATGAACATAGATTAGGTAATTTTGTTATTGTATCTCACAGGGTTGCAGAGAAGGCACTGCAATAAGGATAAGGTTATTATATAAGTTTTACATCCAATAATTTACTTAATTATTTTCTTCTAAATGAAATATGATCATAAAAATAAAATTATCCTTTCATAATGAGTTTATTGGGTTTAATTTCAAACAATTAAATTCATATAGGATTGTATATTTACTTATTATGTGTTACATGAAATTGTAATTCTATATGATATTAATGATTTTACATGTTTTTTGGATTTGTTATTTTAAATTTTTATTTTTTGGTTAGGATTTCAAGGTTATTCTATCCCCATTTTATATTATCCATTCCTCAGTGGAATTATATAGCCTCTGGAGTTTTGGGGAGGAATGTCTTTGGTTTTATAACACTACTTCTTAGGTTAGTAAATGGGTCACTCGAAGAGAATTACATAAAATGTTATTAGTGTAATTATTTTTATTTTTCAATATGATTTTAGTATGGGTATATGGATATATATTGGTAAAATTTAAGATTAATGAGATAATTATTCATAGAAAATAATAATTTGAAAAAACTTCAAGTTACAATATATTAATTATTATTTTTACTTTTTCGTTGGCATAGTTTAACAAGTTTAAATATTTTTTTATGTTTTGAACTTATAGATTTATTATTTTTATCCTTTTTAAGATTTAATATTGGTATTAATACATACATTACTAATAATATATGTTCACATTGATGTTTTATACCTCTATAATATAAAAATATACCATTTTAAAAGGGGTTTTAGTAAATGAAAAATCCAATAAAAACTTATTCAATATTCTATAGATTAACATATTATTGTATCATTAATTTTATAAACCTGGTTGTGATGACCATTATGATACCTATATCTTGATATAAATTTCATTTCTATATGACCATGGGATTGATGATAACAATATTGTGAGATGTATGTTATTATGGGTTCCATAATGAGGATATTTTTGATTGTTGAGGATGATATCAAAAGAGAACCCCATCCCGTAGTGGTTGAGATTTTTCATTAGATATTTCATACCAAAAGGAAATCAAAATTAGACAGTGTTTTTGATAATTTAATAATGGTGTAGTTTGATAGGTGAACCAATATAATACATGGAATTTAGAAAATATTAGTTATCAAAATGAGAGTTCAATATCAAATTAATCTACCTAATTATTTATGATTGATGGAGTCTCATGAAGGATACTATAAAATCTAAATTTAAATATAAATACACTTATTTTGTGTAGTCTTATGTGTTTGGTGGTTTGGTATAGGCTAGTGATGTCAACCATCAAATCTTAATGTCAATTAACATGTAAATTACAGATACTACATGGATTTTTACAATTTATTAAAAATATATATCTTCTTTTCCCCACAATAAATAAGAAAGCAAGTTATTAGAGGGTGTTGGTATAATTTATTATTTATGGGATTTTCCATATTTGAATAGTCACATTTAAATATTATGTGAATTATGTGGATCAAATATATAATTACTATTGTGTATCATATATCACAGTATATTGTTTTTAAAAAATAAATACTTCCCTTGGTTCTGGTATGATGGAATAGATACTATAACGATATTGAGTGTGGATGTGATAAATTATAATATACCTCCATGACTAAAGTGGTTCACTAGTGTTATCTATGATACATTTCTATGTTGAAAAAATTAACATTGAAAAGTTTGAAATAACTCACACCAATAGTTTTTATTAGAAATAGTATATCATTTATTTTTCAATTTTAAAATATATTAGAAATTTTAAAATATTATAACATAATTGAGTGGTGCAACATTTCATGAATTATGTTGGAAGATCAAATATGGGTTTTTGATATGGTACCATTCGAAAAATTTTATGTGAAGGAAACGGAATTTTCTGGTACAATAGTAGAGTTTTTTAATGGTTGTTACATATATGACAAAAATATTTATATGAATAAACCAGGTACACCTGGTAGTTACGAGTGGTATTGTACCACTGGACTAGACAGTTAGTTGTCAGTAGGCTCCATGCTGATCTATAGTTATCCACAATGTGGTAATGAAATTTCATCCTATACCAGGTGGATTCTAGTTCCATTTTTATATGGTAAATTATAATTTTCCATTAAAAATATAATAATGCACCCTAAAGGTTATTTTTAAACATTTTAAACATAGGTGGAGTCACCCAACATTAGAACTATCTGTTTTTATTTTTCCCCCAATAATCTATTTACTACTGAATATGTCTGAAAAATTATTTTCATTAGACTTTCTCATTTCTTCTATTTTATTATATTGACATTTTCTTAATAATATTTGATAAAATAGACACTTATTTTATATAATATTTTGAAAAATCATTGTGAATGAAATCTGTTACGAAAAAGATTTTGAATGTGTTTGAATAAATAGGCCTAAAATGGATGAATTCACAATATTAATTTTTTTTTACATGGAGTAATTTTTCTAAATTATTATTTTTTGATTGATATAGATATTAGATGCGAATTATTTGTGTATTATAATGATAATTTTTGGATTTTATTCATCTTATAAATGATTGAATTTCATGAACCATTGAACGGACATTCTGTGAGTTTTTTTGTATTATTTTTTTATCATTGAGTTTTACCTCTACTACTCTTATTGTGATATTTTACATGTTTTTTTAGAAACAATTTGTTATTTCCCTCTTTGGAGAGATAGAATTTGAATGATATTGATAATGAAAATTATATGATTATAAATTATGGAATATTAGAATTAAAATATAACATATCTAGATATTATAAAATTATAAGTTGTTATACATTATAATCACAGTAAAAACAATTACAATATTGGTTATTTGTATTAATGGATTGGTGGAATCAATGTATTATATATGAGAATATAGGAATGAATAATATGACTTTACATGGATGGTAAAAATCATGGGAATGTTTCATTGTTGTAAATCCTCCTTTTAATTACCCAACCTATATAAAATAAGAGTCTGGAGTTAATGGATGAAAATTTAAAGTAGGAATCATTGGGATCGGGATTAATGAATTACAAGTAGATCTAAAATCATACATGTGGATTTCGAGTGAATTATAATAGTGATTCAAAAACCATATTTATTAATTGTTTTTGTATTAAGATAACAGATCAATGTTTTGAGAAATTTTAGAGACATTAGATAATTTTAAATATAATTAAGTGAACTTCTTGGAAATTTATCTAGGACTTATGTGTTGTCGAAAAATATTTAAGTTGTATAAATTTCTTGAAACAATCTTAATAAATGATTCATAATAGGAAATTTTTTACATTGATGTATATTATTATTTTAAGAAAATAGAAATTAGTTTGAGAAATATAAATCCTTTCATATTTTTGATGTTCATGTTTTCATCAATTTTAACAAATTTTAAGTGGTGTTCTTCATTTTCTACAATGAAAATAAAATGTGATTTTTTTATATGAAATTAGATTAGTGTAAATAGAATACTTAAAAATTTTTCTTTGGGTAATTTCTAGTAAATACCATAATTATTATTTAAAAAATAATAACAAGAATATTAATGTGATTAATTTTAATTAATCTAATTTATGCATTTAGAAATTTTCCGTAGAAAATATATTATTTTTTATAGATTTACAAATAATGAGGAATCATTTGTGAAGTATAGTTGTTCATAAGGAAAATATTTTAAAAATAAATAATCATTTTGAAAATATTTTGTTTGATAAAATAAAAAATGTATCATGAAGGGAAGAAAATAAATGTGTTATGTGAAATATTATTTTTTAGCGAAGGAGGTACGTGTTGAATAGTAAATAAAATGAACATATATTCTTATAGTTGGGTTAATTACTAGTATTTTGGAATGTATTTGAGAATTATATTCCAATCATCTTGATGTATATAATTGATTTTTTTTATAATATATATGTAGTCTACATATTGATGTATCACAATATATTTGTTCGAAATAGTGTGCAATGGTGGATTCAATATAACTATTCTAAAGGAGGTATTGAACTATTCCCAAGACTGAATTGCAATGCAGTTATGACTATAATTGATTAACTATGAAAAAATATTTATCCAAAAAACAAGTTAATATTTTTCGATTTTGGGACAAAGGCATATCTTTTGTATTTGTTTCTTGGATTTATCCATCATTATTTAAAAAATTATTATGACTTATCTAGATAAATGATTTTATATTTATGGTAGATTTGTGATTAATTATGATAGGTCAAAAAAATCGTACCATTAAGGGAATAAGATATTATTTAATTAATGAAACAGTTCACATCCAAATTCAACCCCAATATGGGTGTTTAAGGTTTCAACAAGTTGTATCAAATATGTGAATACTGTTGTGGAATATCTTATTTTTAGCTAATAAAAATGTATAATACATTATATAATAAAGTGGTGAATCATGTAAATGACTAATATTAAAATATATGAAATAATATGATATGTTCACATTTATATTCTCTTGGTATTTACATTTTTTCGACATCCATGAATAAGATACATGTGAGTGATGTCATAGAACTATTTGCAAATAAATCTTATAGGAAGATGAATGTTGTATATGTATAATTAAAATAAAAAATGTATTATTTGTAAGTTTATAAAACTATATTCAAAATATGGTTATTAATGTTTTTAGATATAAGGGATTGTGTGATAAATTATCCAATATAAATATGAGGGTTTCAGTAATGTACAGGTGTTGATGCCAAAATTAGGGAAAAGCAAGAACAAAGGGAAAACCTTAGGGGCTACCTCGCGAAGACTGCTCGCAGATCCCCTATGGCCCCATAATTGCTACAGAGCTCCCCCTTCATGAACTAGCTGAGAATCAAGGAGGTGGGATGTACTACAAACAGATTTGACATTCATGAACCCGTTGTGAAGCTAGTTGGCGGGATGCTCTGCGAACAGTTTCGATGTTGTCGAACCCGCCGCAGAGAAATATTTTTCTTCGTGTAGAGCGAGCTCTGTTTTGCAGCTCCTCTTTCCTATAAATACTTGGCCCCTGCGAACCCAATGGACTGATCTTCTGACATTTTTCCTTCTGAGCTCCCACATCGCGAAGCAATTTCTGCTCTATGAACCATAAGTTTTCAAGGTACATTTACATCACAAAGTGTCATCCCCTTGGAATGGATTCCGGCCCTCCTCAAATAGGGATTCCCTTTGCGAATCCCAGAGGCCCCCGTGAAGGAAGGAGATCCCAAAAGGGACTCAGGACTTCATGGAGCACTTGTGCTTAGTGAAGTACCCTTCATGCACATGTGACCTACATGCTATGGTAGGGTCACTATGCTTCATGAAGAACAATTCTCTTGTAGTATTATGATTCACGGGGAACCCTTTCTTCAAGAGGAATTTCCCCACGAATACCTTCCCACATCATGAAGAAACATCCATATGAACTTATTCACTATTCCTAGGCTAGGTAACTTCACATCGTGAAGTACATCCCTTCAAAAAGCCCCTCCAGTTCATCGAGCACCAGAGCATCATAGGTCTTCTACTTGTGAACCCCTCTGCTCTACAACTCATTTTATTGTGCAACCCATCAGGTATTAACAAAGCTATTTCAATGTCCCTTGGGTGTTACTTCACATATTGTTGCTTCACATCATGTTTCTTCTCATAGGCATGCTAACGGCTATTGATTATTCGCATAGCCATGCTAATGTGTACCCCTCAATGCTTTGCTCCATAACAACCCCTTGCCAGGGCATTACCGAATCCTTCCTTCCATTAAGGGATATAGGGTATCAGTTATGTAAGTCTTAGGGGTGCAAGTCACTACTCTTTAGTTCGAGCTGCAGGGCGTTAAAATGCCAAGCGCCATCGTCCCCAACACATGACGTTAAACAGTGGCCTCACACCATGCATCATACGCTGGGTTCCTCCTCTCGAACATTATCTAAGCCCACTGGTCCCTATGAGAGGGAAATCATCCCTCGCCTGGAATGAGATCCTCTTTATTGGAGTGGTGTTTTTCTATGGGGATAGGGCAACCACATTGGTGTAAGCCCCTAGCTTTTATTGTAGGATACAACACCAATGCTCCTCTTATCTTCATAATTTCCAAAGACTAGAGGAGAGATGGGCATCAGGACCTTTGTTATCCCCACCCTCTCCTATTGGGCTTTGTCACCACCAGGCCTCCAACCTAGAGTATTCCCCTATTTCCTCATTGGGATGCTAACCATGTGTAAGCCCCAATCCTGTTCCCATAGACGCACCTACCATGATGTGATCATCAGGGCATTGATGCCTATTGTTTCTCACGTCGTGCATGACTCATGTGGGCTTAGAGTAACCATCGATCATGACTTCCTCTCCAGGAAACCTAGAGTGTCATCCTCATACTCACTCTCGAACTATGTGGACTTTGACATTTTTCAAGGCAAGGTATATACGAAGCCTCTCTAATTTTCAAGCCCAACACCCATTGGTCCCTACAATCTTCACATCGGTTCCCACTCCAAAAATAAGTGGACTCTGATCCTAGCCAAGGCTAGGTACATTGGAGGCCACCCTGAGGTTCATGCCCAACACCCATTGGTCCCGAACACCTTCACGTCAATTCGATAAATCACTCTAGAGCTATGTAGAATTTGATCTTTGCCATGTCAAGGTACGTAGGATGCCTCCCTATGGTTAAATCCCACCATTCTTTAGTCACGGCCACCTTCACGTCGGATCGCCAACTCACTCTGGAACTATGTGGTCTTTGATCCTTTCCAAGACAAGGTACATAAGAAGCCCCTTGAGGTTCAATCTCAAAACCCATTGGTCTAGACCACATTCAACTCGTTTCTCCAACACACACTAGAACTATGTGGACATTGATCCTTTCCATGGAAATGTACATAAGAAGCCTCCCTGAGGATCAAGCCCACCATCCATTGGTCCTGACCACCTTCATGTCGATTGACTGACTCACTCTGGAACTATGTGGGATTTCATCCTTTCCAAGGTTTGGTACGTAGAAAGTCTAACCGAGGTTCAAGACCAAAAACCACTGGTTCCGACCCCCGTCACATCAGACCACCATCGTTCTTGATGGCGTTAAACAACTTTCCCCCTTTTCTTCCTACATGACATTATACTACATCCAACATCCCGAACTATGTAGGCTTTGATCCTTGCCTCCAAGACCGGGTACATAGAAAGCCACCCTGAGGTTTTACCCCATCCAGCGGTGAGCCATTCTGATCCCCATCCATTGGTAATCTGTTGTCATCCACATCCAACGGTAAGCCGTTGTGACCCCATATAGTGGTATGTTTTTGTGATCCAAATCCAGCGGTAAGTCATTGTGACCCCATTCAGCGGTTAGCTATTGTGATCCCAAACCAGTGGTACGCCGTTGTGACCCCATCCAGTGGTAAGACATTGTGATCCCCATCCAGTGGTAATCCATTGATGTCTACAATCGATGGTAAGTCGTATTCAGTTGAACTATATGGACTTTGATTCCCTACAATAGGTATATGTAGGAAGACTCCCTGAGGTTCAATCCCATCACTCATGAATCATCATAATCTTCATCTTGATACCATGTGTTCTGGAAATATCATTCCATAACATGGAGTTTCTATTTCCTCCGAATCACATCCATGTGTCCATTCTTATGGGTCACGTCATTAGGTGTACCATTGCTTCATGAACTGCACAGACTTTGATTTCCTTCCACGGGGATAGTTAGGAGGTCTTTTCGAGGATCATGACCAGCATCACCATCTTCCTCTATCAAACTCCACTTCATTCTCCATCCACATCATTTAACTATCCATCATCTATCCTGATTCTTATCTAGGCCACGAAATCTAAACGAGATCATGCCAATTCACCTTCTAGCAGCAGTGTTTCCCCTAGGGTTCACACCCATCTGATCAACTCTCTTCAGTGTTCTGATTAGTCTGATCCATCTCTACTAGACGTTAAAACTATGGCATACCATTTGTTAAACATTTTATACTGAGAAAAACCCCACATTAAAACCTATAGAATATAATTCCTTATATTCGACATGGGGTGCCTAAATCTTCCACGCCATCGAGAAGCCCTATAATAAGGAGACGAATCCAAAACACGCTAGTGTTCTATCATTCAGAAACACCAGTGATGTCCAACGCGACTCCTCCCCCAACTAAATGTTACTGCCCTGATTATACCCCTTGGAATGTCCCAACAGAATCAGTGTAATTTACTAGCATCCATGGAAACATGACACTGGGAAGAGTTTCACGAACAAAGTCTTAACCTTTAATGGAGACCCGGACAAGGTAATGAGTTCCGAGGAGGAATCCACTAAAAGAGGAACCGACATCCCATCATCCTACTTCAATCAAGGAGAAAACATCCCTGGATAAGTGAAGGATGTCACCAACCATTGGAAAGTGGGAATGCGGTGCTATAGCTATGGGTCCTCCACAGGCAGATGTGTGAACCCTGATGAATGCGTCAGAAAAAGAAACAGTGAACCTGAATTAAATTTTTTTTCATCAATATGGTAATTAGTAGTGCTTAAGACATTAATGGATTAGCGTGACGCCAGATGTAGCTATTCGGGGCCGGGTACCGCCCAAAAAACAGCGATCCCGGTGTGAAACTCACCAGAACTTGGGGTAACTCTATAGGTTACAGTCATGCAATCTCCACCATCATTACCAGAAGCACTGTCTACCTCAACTATAGATCAAGGAGATCTAGTCTAGAGAACAACGACAGACGAGAAGCAGTGTGGTCCACTACTAGTAGTCGTAGTCCCTACACCGTAACTGTAGTAGTTAGCCCATCTTACTGCGATTTCATGGCTATGTCACTTCACTCTTCAGAGGATAGCCCGAGATGTAGTATTTTGTATGCTTACTCATCATATTCTACACCGGCCAGCCCACCATCACAGTAGTCGGATTTGGTACTGCTACTTGTTCCCCATCCGCCACTAATTGAAGAGTGGGGAAAAAAGGGCCAGACCATGAATCCGAGCACATGATCTTATGTGATATCCTCGCATCAAACCACTTCCCTGAGATATTTTGGCCGGTTGCAGTACCAAATTTTAGGGTTCCAGAATCCCTCACACAAGAGGAAGTCGAATGTTTCCTTCAAACCCTATGGGATAATCATTTAACTCTTCATCGTCAGTGAGTGGATTATACTTAAATACAAGCACATTTCAAGGAAATTGGAAAACAATGATGTCTAGTTGATTTGGTAGCACCTCCTGTGGCCCAGCGCCCTATGTCATTAGGTCTCTATGGGCCCTCCAGCAATGGTGCATTCAGAGTTTCAGGGTACACAATAGGATTGTCAAAGAGGCTTTTCCCCATGTACCGAACCATGGATTGGGGAGGTATGACACCCTAATCATCATTACTACCCAAAAAGAAACTCATTTTCTAGGAGACATAATGGATATGCCTCCAAACATGGTCGCAGTAAACATGGACGACCTGCTAGAGGGAAAGAATGTGCTACAGCTTCTTGGAGAGGACCTACTCCCCAAGGGAGGTTCAAAATTTATGAATCCATCAGTGATGATTAATATTCAACAGAGGAATCTACGTGGTCTTCCAATTCCCACCATGGCACTAGTCATCATCCAGAATTCCAAAAAGTACAAGGAACACCTCAGAGCTACCAAACCCTCCAGCCCATCTGGATCCGTGTAGAAGGTGGAAGACAACCCCAAAAAAGCCGGGTTGCATCATCAACTCACCAAACTGAAGAGTGTGGTTGACGACATCCTTGATGAATGTGTTGTGGAACGACGACCAGACTATGGTGATCCTCGGTAGTGTAGGAGGGGCAGGCACAACATCCCCCTGGTGAATTGCCTCCAGGTAACCCTGAACATCCTGCCCACACAGATAGGGTCTGGGCCAGAAATTACGACAAGAGGGCATGGTATGTTTCGCCAAATCCTCCTGAACAGCATGACAATCCTCGGGACCCAGCTCAGATTTGCCCAGCCACACCACAGATTGTTCTACTTATCACTCCACAAGATGCTGGGCCAGCTTAAAATGTTAAAGAACCCATCAACACATTGGTAGTCAGGGATCTCCATCAAGAAAATAATCCCCGCCAGGATGATCCAATTCCATCACTCATCGCCTACCTCGAAGCCTTAGAGGGTGGATATGTGGTGCTCCCGCCTGATGGCAAGACATATTTATCATGGGGGCATTATATGCTAGCACCTATGGGTTTCTAGAATCCCACCTTTTCTCCCTTCAGTGGGACAAAGGACCACCACAGTACCTAGCCCACTTTATCTTGAGGTGTGGCCCCATGTTTGGAACTCTAGTGCATCATAAAGCCGCCAAACTCTAGTGTTTTGTGAATACATTAGAAGGAACTACATTTTCCTAGTACAACTAGCTCCCCATCGGATCAGCAGCCAACTAGGAAAACCTCCGTAGACCATTTCTCTACCAGTTAAGTTACACCACTCTGAAGAAGAGTATCGCGGACATATTCAAGGGCATGAAGAGGCCTGATGAGCGTGTTGCCGACTTTTTTTCCCCGTGGAAAGGAATCACGTATTCCCTAAACATGCCACTGACTTAGGATCAACTACTGACATTGTGCCTATGGAATGTCAAGATGGAACTGGTCCCCTCTCTGATAACCCATAACTATCCCGGGGGATTCCGAGTCTTCTTTGATAAGGCACAAGGCCTAGAGGAAGCCATAGATTAAGCTATGTAGGCATGTCCGTTGCCTCCTGCAATCCCAGAGAGAAGGTCCACCAGGGCTGAGCCCATCATAGTGGAACAAATAGTGGCCCCCATGGGGCTAGAGTTTCTTCCAGTGAAGCCACTTTTATAGACTCGTAGAGGGCCTACACCTTAGGCGTAGCCTCCAACCCAGAAACTCCCACCTCAGAATCGACTGGTGCCCACGTGAAATGTTCCAACACTGCCCAAGAATGATAACCAAGTTCCACCTACTCGATAGTCTCCTACAGATCCTCGACATGGTCATGCTCCAAGGGCTCTAATTTAGACAAGAAAAACTGGACCTACTCGTTCAACGAGGCAAATGTCCCTAGTAACATCCATAGTGACGTGGAGCAGGGGATTCTATGTTTTCCTTAGTTAAAAAGTCCAGAAGAGGCAAACCTCACTAATCTCTCTAATTAATGCCCCTATAATTGGATCATGGGGCACAATCTCAAGAAGTTCTATGTGTTAAAATGTTGTATTAATGACTAGGTAGATAACAACATAGTCCATTTAGGCCCATCTATGGCGTAGGTGGCATGTGTCTTGTTGAGGCAGATAACAGCAACAACAGTGAGGGTGAGTAGTATCAGGTGAACAATCTTGCGTCCCAGAAGTATGACAACTGCATGGCTTGTAAAATATTCGCTCATTCCCTTGGTGTCATCCATTCATTCATGATCCTTGGTTGTGAGGAAGAATTGAGACCCACACTGATTAGTGCCTCTATTCCCCTCGAGGAGCAACAATAGTATATAGACATCCATAAATAACCAAGTGATTTGTTCTCCTATAGTTATTATGAGATTATAGGACTAGATCCTCAGGTAGTCTTCCACTATCATTGTCTCCCAGCAAATCATCATGGGTTCAAGGAGCCTCCCAGAAAGATACACCCTTCTCACTGTTTCATGATAGAGGCTAAAGTTGATAAGCTCATCAGAGACAATTTCATTAAGGAGGTATAATAACCCAAATTTATAACCAACATTGTTCCAATTATGAAGAAGAACATACATATCAATGTATACATCAACATATAGGATCTCAATTGTCACGGTCTAAAGGACGATTTTCCCCTTCCTATCACGGAACTCTTGATGGACGCCACAACTCTGTTAAAAACCTTATCCATTATGGATGGGTTCTCTGTGAATAACTAGATCTGAATGGCCCCCGATGATGAGGATTCTATAGACTTGAAGGTTCTAGAAGGTACATTTTTTTACAGATGCATGCCCTTAGGTTTAAAGAATGCAGGTTCCACCTATCAACTAGCTATGCATCACATATTTAATTTGATCCATGGAATGTCGGTGGAATGCTATATGGATGATCTGGTGGTCAAATTTCTCCATCATCCGGACCATCTCGAAGACCTTTAGAATGTTTTTGGCTTCATCCGTTCTCATCACCTGAAGATGAACCCATTGAAGTGTGCCTTTGGTGTCACCTCTGGAAAGATTATCAGCTTCATTTTCTAATACTGTTGCATCGAGATCAACCCATAGAATATCAAGGCCATTAGCGAGATCTCTCTTCTGAGCTATATTTGGAATCATTGAGTATTCCAAGGCCTCATAGCCTACATACTCGTATTCATCACGAATTTGGCCTACATGTGCAAGCCCTATTCTCAGCTCGTGAAGAAAGGCACACTCTATGATTGGGATGAAGAATGTCAGACTACATTCAAGGAAATCAAGCAGTATCTTCTCCAGCCTCATATCTTAATGCCACCCATCTTCAGAAAGCTACTGGTCCTTTATGTGATAACCCTGGAATAATTACTCGGCACCATTATCACCCATAATAATAATGAAAGGATGGAGAACAACCTTTACTACCTCATCTTCATGCTCCTCGATAGGGAGACCAGATACTCCCCTATAAAAAAGAGCTACCTTGCACTAGTATTTGTAGTACAGAATGTGTGACATGACTTGCAGCACCACATGGTACAACTGGTGTACCAAGTAGACCCATTTAAGTACATCCTGAACTGCCCCATGATGACAATCTATCTATCTATTTGGGAAGTCATTTTCCAGCATTTTGATGTTATGTTCATCCCATAGAGGGCTATCAAAGGGAAAGCGTTGGAAGACATTCTTGCCACCCACCCGGCTCCTTCAGACCAATCCTTGGACCTCAATTTCCATGAAAAGATGATCCTCTTGGTAGACCAAGCCATCCCGTGTTGGAAAATTCACTTTGCTGGTGCTTCCCGGAGCCCCACTTCTAGAAGGTTAAATGACCCCAGGCTCAACAATGTAGGTCGGGGTATCGTCTTCATTACCCTGACACAACACATCCTTCCATTCCAATTCATGTTGTCCGAAGGATGCACCAATAATAAGGTAGAGTATCAGGCTCTCATCACCGGCCTCAAGTTGGACCTCGAGATTGATGTAATCCATTTTCATGTGAATGTGAACTTTTCATCAAGAAGATCAACAGTGACAATGTTGTTAGAAATCCAGAGCTCATACCATTGTTGGAACGCACTCTCCATCCAATGGCCCTGTTCCCATCTCAGCCGGAATTTACTTATGTCCCCTAATCTAAGAATGGTTGAGATGACACCCTGACAGGCCTAGCTGCATCACTAGTGGAGCCAGATCTGGGTGATCCGATTATCCACATGTCACACTAGAGATCCATTTCTCATGTCACCCCAGATGATGACGATCGCCTGTAGTTGAGCTACCATACCGTCTGGTCCTGTATGTCAAGACCCCCAGGGCCCCTAGATGCAGTGATTTATGTGACTCCCAACTAGAGATCCCCCTTTGTTGAGTATATCAGGAATGGTAATATCCTAGATGATCTGGCCGAGTGAGGGAGAATCGATGGTCGTGCATTACAGTTTACCCTCTATGATGGTCCTAGTCATGAGAAAATCCTCTACAAGAACAGTTTTGATGGGTTCTCCTTAATAGAATTCATGGAGTAGTTATTTCCCTAGTCATCTAGGAGGTTCATGTATATTCATGTGAGGCTCATCAAACTGGGTCAAAACTATCTCACTAGATCTAATGTTTTGGGTACTTTGGCCCCCTATGATCCATGACTGCATCATGTTATACAAAAGGGTCCATGGGTGCCAGAATCATGATTACTTCATGCATCAATCTCTAGATCATATCCACAAAACCAATTACAGTTGTCCATTTGTAGAATGGGGATTTGATATCGTGGGAACATATCTAATGGAAACATCTCGCCAGTACATATCCACCCTGACTGCTGCAGATTTCTTCTCCATGTGGGAAGAGGAAGTCCCACTCAAGATGGTCAAGGCCCATTCCATTGCAAACATTGTAATCTCCAACATCATCTATCGATTTGGAGTCCCTCACATTTTCCTCACTGATAACAGCACAAACCTCCTAGAATATGAGGTTAAGAAACGGTATATTAAGTACAACATCTGTTATAATTATACCTCTCACTATTATATGCAAGAAAATGGGTAGATCCAGAAATTTAATGAACCCCTATCTAACATTATGTAGAAAAGGGTTGGTAAAAATAAGAAATGTTGACCGGACAAGCTCCCAGTGCACTCTAGGCTTATTGGACGACGATTCTTAATTCTACCCACGTGACCCCATATTCCTTTATGTATGAAACGGAGGCCAACCTGGCCAACAAGATTCAATTTCCCTCATTATACATAGCTGTCTATGATCAGAAAACACCAGATAGAGTATCAAAAATCCATTTGGATGAGTTGGAAGCGCTCGTCGTGAAAAGGCTTTGTGCCCTACAAAATATAGAAAGGCATAAAAACAAGATAACTTGGGCATTCAACAAGATAGTTCACCTCCAATCCTGCTTGCAAGGAGACATGGTTTTGGGCCTGAATGAACCTATGATACCTGGTAGAAAACCACCCATGTTGGAACCCAAATTGGAAGGACCTTATATTGTTCACAAGGTTTACACCAATAAAGTATACTCATTGGTTACAATAGAGAGTGATAATAAATCTCCTCCTACAAATTCCATGTTCCTCAATAAATACTTATCCTGAGTCCCTATAGTCCTATATCACCTTAAACTGTACACTCCTACATGACCCGAAATTGTGTGATGGTCCAACACAACCCTAAACTACATTACAATCCTGCTTGACCTTACACTGTCTGGTCCTACATTAACATAAACTATGAAATGTCACCATGACATTAAAAACTATTTTCATTCCTTCAAGATCGTAAACTACATCTCAAGAATAATGTGTGTCTTGATTCACATCCTCATGGGATATGTAGGAATACTTAAACCCATCATCTTCAGTCCATCCCTAGTTTCTTCTTTGAAAATCCCCTCTTGGGCATAGTTCTATTGGAGGATCCCACATGGTGCTATATAAGATTCTTTGGCCCCACCAATGTGAGGGTCATGGTGATTTCACCACGTGCCCTAAGGGCGCTATATTGGCTTCTTTGGCCCCACCAACGTCAGGATCCCACATGGCGCTGTATAGGCCTCTTTATCACACCATGCACATTCCCTTTTGAACCTCATATTTCTTGTATATGTCTGAGCCATTTAACTCTAGACTATGATGCCTATTACCACATGTCATTAAACTATTATGTATATTCTGCACGATGATAAAATTCAGGGAATGTCCCATCACATGACTCTAAACTGTGACAATATCTTCCGGGATGCACCATGAAAAATGGCACTGCACCTCGATATCCTCCTTTGAGGGGACATCATGTTTTGTATCTGTCACACACCATACCATTTGTCTATTCTTGTATACGGCTTGATTCTTATGGTGATGCTTGGACATTCTAATATAGATCCAAAACTTCAAAAAAACACACATTCATCCTAATGGATAAACAAGATATATCAAATGTATCTTCCTTAGGTGCGAGGGCCATACCCACACAACCTTATCATCCCTAGAACGGGTACTTTACCATGCCACTCCGTGAACTATGTATGGAATGATTCCCATCCACATGGGATAAGTAAGAATGCTCGTGAACTTTGTATCAGGCCCAACCTAACTTACACTTTTGGTCTCTTAACCTAAATAACTTTCTCCAGGGATACATGGTGTGATCTGAACTCTTTATTTCCCCATTCACTTTAGTTTTATAGCTACCGCACCAATACTCCCTAGGATCTTCCCATTCACTCCTCATCCTATCATGTGACGTTAAACTATATGAATCCATATGTCCTCAATGAAGGACACTAAACTGTAGTTCTACCCTGAACATGTTCAGGATGACCTATGTAAATCATTGGATGTGTCAGCTTCCTCTCCAAAGAGGATTCTCCTTACCAGCATCGGTATTTGACCATGTCGTTCTTCATGAAATATGTTTGGATTGATTATCATCCTTATGGGATATGTAGTGATGCCTAGACATTTATCCTTGGGCCCAGCCCGAGTCATTAACCCTTCCAGCCGCTCAGCCCTGATCTTGGTCCATGATGTATGACCATTAAACTATGTGTACCATACTATCGTAAGCGTTAAGCTGCACGAGTCTATATGTCCTCAATGAATGACACTAAATTTTGATTTGACCCTATACAAGTTCAAAATTCCCCTTGTTAATCATGGTATACACTAGCTCCCTTACCAAAGAGGTCCTGCTCAGAAGTATGTTTGTTCAATGATCTGATGGATACACCAACCTAATGTTCCTTCGTCACGGAGGCGTGATTTCAAGAGTGTTGGACTCCATTTGAACAACCAATTACTCCAAATCCATGCTTTGCGTCCCTTCATTCTTACCCTTGTCCTCTTTCATGTCTAAGGGAACCCCCTAACATTATGGATACAAACCCAATGGCTCGCCTACAATCCTGGGACAACATTTTGGGAGACAAATGGGTCACACTTCGAGTTAGGCCCTGTGTTTCTAATATGGTCAGAGGTCAGCCCTCATTTGTTATCCCCATTTCAGGATAACGCAATAAGGATAATGTGTTTCGAACATGGTCAATAGTTATTCTTCATTTTCATGTCATCCTACAGTGTTCTGAATTTTGGGTATCGTGATTCACACATTCCACTCCCCTATGTTCTCATTTATTCTAACACCCCTAGTGTTACCTTGCTCGTTCACTAGTGTACATAGGAGAATTGAGGATTCCACTGTTTTGAGGACCTCATCCTCTAGCCGGACCTCTCCCTTTCATCCCAAATTTCCCGATTGGTTGTTCAAATCCCCAGATTTCTCGAAGCTTGGTTTGAACTATTACATTTTGGTGGAATAATAAGGTGGTCATCCCGTGTTTCTCACACTGGTCCGGACACATGTCAGCTTAGAGATCGATCACTGGATGCTCCACGAATATGACGGGAATGCAATAAACTAATAAAAATGAAAGAACTCATGCATGCATTTGGCAAAAATAAATCAACACATACGTTTGAGGGTTTGTAGTCATTATAGTACCCAAGGGTCGATCCCTCCCATGTATGGGTTAACCCCATAAAAAGAGAATTATAGCTCCTCCAACCTCTGGCATGTGACATCTAGGAGTTTTTTCACCTATTAAGCTATCACTTCTCCTCGGATGCAATGGGGAGAACTTCTTAAGCAAATATATGGGCCTGCTCTATGTCGGTCCGGATGATGGTCATTCCTGTAGTGTCTTGAATCATGCCATCTTCAAACTTTCCCACCTGGGCCTTCAATCACAATATCAGCTCTAATTTCTCATTGAGGGAGTCTGAGTACTCATCCACCTAGACCTGCATCTACTGACCCACATTTTCCGCCTCCCAGAGCCTCTTGATGTTCACTGATTTCTTCCACTGCCAACCCACACTGAGGCCACGATCATTCATTCAAATCTTCTCACCCATAAGATCTCAGACGAGCATGTAGGGATGCTGGGTATCCACTCCCCCATCACACAGCTTACACAGTCTCGAATAAAGTCTACCCATCTCTTCCATCCATTGAACTTGGGGGTTTCATCAATGAAGCAATTTATCAACTTCCATGATCAGCAATAGACTATGTTTCTATCCTCTTCATCTGAGGTCATATCGTCCCATTCGGCATAGTTTCCAGGATAATATGTGGGGAACGCCCCTAGGAACTCGTCAGTATGGTCCAAATATGGTGTCTAATCAGGTATAGCGGGGCCTGGACAATCTGATCGATCATCATCATCAGATCCCAAAGCAATGATATAAGGCTCAAGCCCCGCTAATGGTCCGACCAGTGATCGGGAGTACTGCCTCTTGGTCAGTTTGGATCTCTGCCTTCACAATCACCGACATTCACCAGGAAAAGGTGCCTCCAGATGTCCCAACCAACCTTTCCAATGTAGCCCATGCCATTTGAATAACCTTGTATACCAAGAGGGGCACAAATGTTATTATCCTGGTCAATGAGTGACAATCATGAATTGTGCAAAGTAATCTTACAAAGTATGAACTCTCAGTCTTATTCCCAATTTGTTACTTTGGCGACCTTCAGGCGTGTCCCTCCATATATTATAGGGAGGTCTAAGAACTCCTGGGGAGCCATCTCGGGTTCCCTAGCCCCGCTGGGTGCACTAATCGCCATTGTAGTGGGCACAGATCCCAAAGGCCATTCATCTGCATCTACTGCAGGGCCGGAGTGGGTTTGGTGTATGAGGTTCTCCTGCATAGTTCCAATATTTGTACGGAATTTAAAATTACCTAGAAAAATACCCTAAAGAAGTGTCTTGGGAGGTTACCTTTAGGTCCATTGCATATTCCTAATGATCTGAGCCTTGACACTGACTTATCCCTCCTCCAATGGGATTCCTATACCGACCTCCACCCCCAGAAGGACTTGTTTGATTTCTCCAGCAAAAGAAAGTGCTCTTTCAGTTCGGAAGTTGATAACAGAAGAGGGGTCGTTCGGTCCAACACCAACTTCACCAGGTCTGTCATTGTACATGGGGCACCCAGGGAGTGGACAGAATCCTCCCAGTTGGTCAGTTAACGCTTCGCCTCCTCCTGGGATACTGCAAAGCCATACCTAATAGGTCCAATTCTTGAAAAGTCCATCCTGAGACGGTTCATGTGTTTTCATATCTCGGATGGGCCGAGGAATTTCATGTTGACATCCTAGATGTCCCGGGCCTCCGAAAAGGCAGCGTTCTCTAGCAGGTCGATGTGGTGCAGCCGCTTCCCTAGGGCTTCAGTGGATATTCCACGGAATCCTCTCAATGTCGTCCCCTCTGGATAACTCTATTCTTATAGGACCACTAGGTCCACTGTTGTCATTGGATCTACTTCCACTACCTCCCCCTCTGCTGGTATGGGCCTCACCATTATGGTTGCCCCGCCACCGCGCCATGCCCATGCTACCTTTCGCCCCCGGCCTCTAGGTTGGGGAGGCACACCATCACTGTCTAGAATGGTGAGATTTTTCAGTATCTCAACTAGGTAGGCCGCCTCCTAGATTGTGGAAGACTTCTTAACCAACATGAAGATGGTCGTGGGTGGAGGCAACTTGATCCACATCTTTCCATCTTCCCCTGTGAACATGACCCACATCTGCCTCATCACACAGAAATGTTCATTATAGAGCACCCCCAGATAGACAAGTTGGGTCAGTCACTGCATACAAAAAAATTTCCTGGTGAATCCGTGCGGGGTATATGGCTCGAAGAAAGGCTCAGGGTCTACTCTTGCCACCATGACTACTCCTCGAAAGGCTAGCTGATAGGACCAGTTCTCTTCTTTTCCTTGTCCATCATCAGTGAATGCACCCGTTGTCAATGGGAAATGATTAAAGTTGAATTCTTCTACATTCCAAAAATGGTTCAGTACCATTTTCACAGTCAACTTGGCTAGAATTCTCCCCACAACATTCAGAATGGATGGGTGGATGTTCGATCCTAAACAGGAGATGGGGTTTAGATATTAATAAAAACCCCTAATGTACACCGCTATCCACCCATACATGAGGTGGAATGGTCCTTATATCCTATGTGGCCTCTTCCCCTGAATGATATGCCACTAAATCTTATACCACATGGCAAGCATCAGGATTTCGAGGTTCACCCGTCCTCTATTCGCCAACATGGATCCCATGACAAACGTTCTTCATCGTACGTCCATGTTTGTATCTCTCAAAGGAATAATTTAGCCGAAAATCAGAGACGTTGATGAATGTAGCCAGTTTGACTACAGGTTTCTTCTTAGTGATGACACTAAATCCCTATGTTTTCCACTAGATATCCTCCAAGAGTCACTAGTACAAGTGCTTCTTTCCCCGTTGAGCCCCCTTCTTGAAAGTCCGAGGCCTCACCAGAAATTATCTATCTTCCGGGAAGTTCAGAAACTTCTTGAACCACCATCTGAAGTGGTCATCTCTCACTGCTTCCTTGTCATCTCCTAGCACCAGCTACATCAACGCTATCGCCAGCATCATCTTTTTTTCTAGATCCTCCCACACACCCATAACAGGGAGGAATTATTCAAACATCACCCCTAGTATCAGGACCCTTGTGATCTGATGCACGTCACATAAAATGATGCCAACCTCCTAATGGTGCAATTGGAAGGTGTTGGTCCTAGATGACTACCTGCTCAAAAACATCGGCATCAGCTGCTTCAGTTGGTAGATTTGAAATTCAGAGGCCCAAGACACTACATACAGTCCCAATCTTTTCATCTCTGCCCCGAACTCTTCACACGAGTCACCTACCCATTAGGCCCAGGCCAAGTCATGGGTGAAGTTTCTGCCCTGGCATAAATCCTACTCATTGGACCATCCCTTCCTCGGGTACCTTAGGGCCGCCTTCAAGATCATCTGATACAGAGGGGGTATGTCTCCGACCGCAATTCCTTCCCGTCAACATTGTTCAGATGATTGTACATGTAATCACCAAGAACATGTGTGAATTCCTCTCGGGCATGTCTGTCAGCCGCACTAAACCACAGGCACTGGAACAACGTGCTCATGAACTTGTAATTTTGATCATCCCTACATGCTCCGGTGATGAAGACGTTATCCCTCAGCCCAAACCCCTACAGAGGTAGACTCTTATAGAGCATATAGTTTCTCTCGATTTCCAACAGCAGCTCCACTAATGAATTTTGGTCAGAGTGGCTCTGTATCATATCCCCAAGTCCCAAGTTGTTTGTCATCTCCTCCCTTCGAGAAGTGTCCACAAGGAAACCCCCTAGCAGCCTCCAGGTAATCCATTCAATTTTTTATTTTGGGCTTTTTTGTGTTTGGTTCTGGAAGCTATATCAAGGAGTTAGTTCAGGGGTACCAATCATTAAATTTTTTTCACAGAGCATGCCCTGACCTTCAAAATCTAGACGCAATGTGCTCTGGTGCGAAGTAAAGGACTCGCTCTACACCGCAAAGTATAAGGCCCGATTCGCGAAGAGAAATCACGGAGTACATGGTGCTTCATGAATCGAGAGCACTACTAGAAAATAATTTGAAGAAGAGAAAGGGAAAAAGAGATGTCATCTTCCCAATTTATAGGTGGGGAACCTAGGTGCCTTGCAGCGCATCCCATACGTGGTGAGCATCGTGGTGCTCCAGCCCACGCATGCCACTTCCCCTCGCAAGCCCCATTCATGAGTCACCTTCACGATTGACCAAGGAATTTTGGTAGTTGACCCTATGAATTTGATGCTCGTTTTCTCCTCGTCTAAAAGTCCGAGTGCGGGGGGAATTGGTTGGCCCCAAAATTATGGATAATCAAGGATAAAGGGAAATTATTAGGGTCTGCCTTGTAAAGAACACCCACGGAGCCCCCATGGCCCAGCAGCCGGTGCAGAGCTCCCCCTTTCCAAACCCACCGCGGAGCAAGGAGGAAGGATGCTCCAAGAACCGATTTAACATTCCCGAACCCACCATAGATCAAGGATGCAGGATGCTCCACAAACCCCTTTGACGTTCTTGAACCCGCCGTGGAGCATGATTCATCTTCACATAGAGAGAGATTTGCTACGCGGCACCTCTTGCCTATAAATACAATGCCCCCCCCCTCAAGCCCAATGTACGAATCCTATGACCTTTTGCATTCTGATCACCCACATCGTGAAGCAATTTCTGCTCTATGAACCATGATATTTCCAAGGTACTTCGGCATCTTGAAGTGTCAACCCCTTTGCATGGAATTTTCCCCTCTTAAAATAGGGATTTCATTCATTAAGCCTATCAGCCTCTATGAAGGAAGGAGATCCCCAAAGGGACTTGGGTCTTCAAGGAGAACTTTTGCTTTGCGAAGTACCCTTGATGCACATGTGACCCTCATGATTAGGCAGGGTCACTGTGCTTCATGAGGCACCTTGTTTTGCAATATTACACTTCACGGGGCACCCTTGCTTCAAGAGGAATTTCCCCGTGAATACCTTTCCAATTCATTAAGCACCTTAAATATTCTCATATACCATATGCATAGGCTAGTTGACTTCACTTCGTAGAGCAAGTCCCTTTAAAGAGACCCAATACATCATCAAGCACCAGAGCTTTATAGGGATTCTACCTATGAACCCATTTGCTCTACAACTTATTTTCTCGTGCGACCCTTCTGGTTTGTACGAATCAATTTCAATGTCCCTCGTGTGGTACTTCACATTGTGTTTCTTTGCCTCATGCTTTTTCACAAAGGCACACTAAAGGCTATTTCTTCTTCTTATAGCCACGCTAATATGGACCCCTCAATGGGTCACTCTATAACAAACCCTCGCCACAACAATGTCGATGCCTTCCATCCCTCTAGGGAGAGATGGTAACAGTTATGTATGTCTTAGGGATGTAGAGTGATCGTCCTTCATCCGAGCTACATGATGTTAAACAACCAAACGCCATCGTCCCATGAACATGATGTTAAAATGGGGCCTCGCCCTGTGAATCACACACGAGGTGCGCCATCTTTGACATTCTCTACACCCACTAGTCACTACAGGAGTGAAATCATCCTTCACATGGAATGAGATCCTCTTTATTGGAGTAGTGTTTGTCTATGGGGACATGGCAACCACCATGGTGTAAGCCCCTATATATTCATACAGGAGGCAGCAACCCTACTCTTATCTTCATCCTTGCGAAATACCAGAGGATAGATGGGAATCAAGTACTTTGTTATCCCATCCCTCTCCAATTGGGATTTGTCCCCACTAGGCCTCCACCCTGGAGTAAGCCCCTATTTCCTATTTTGGACACTAACCACGTGTAAGCCCCACTCCACTTCCATAAGACTCACCTTCTACGATGTGATCATTAGGCCCTTGCTGGCTCATATTTCTCACATCGAGCATGAATCATGTGGGCTTAGAATAAGCATCGACCATGAAATCCTCTCCAGGCAGCTTAGAGTGTAAGCCCCACACTCACTCTCGAACTATATGAACTTTGATCCTTTCCATGGAAAGGTACATAAGAAGCCTCCATGAATTTCATGCCCAACACTCATTGGTCCCGAACATCTTCATGTTTGTTCCCACTCTCAATCTACATGGGAATTGATCCTTGCCTAGGAAAGGTATGTAGGAAGCCTCCCTGAGTTCCAAGCCCAACACCCATTGGTCTCGACCAGCTTCACGTTGGTTCGCCATCTCATCCTGGAACTACGTTGACATTGATCTGTGCCAAAGAAAGGTACATAGGAAGCCTCTCTGAGGTTCAATCCCACCATCCATTGGTCCCAAACAACATCAAATCGGCTTTCCAACTTACTCTGGGACTATGTGGACTTTGATCCTTACCAAGTCATGGTACGTAGGAAGGCTCCCTTGGGTTGAAGACCAACACCCATTGGTCCTGACAACCTTCACATCTATTTAGAAACTAACTCTGGAACTACGTGGACATTGATCCTTTCTAAGGAATGGTACGTAGGAATCCTCCATGAGGATAAATCCCACCATCCATTGGTCTTGACCACATTCACGTTGGTTCTACAAATCACTATAGAACTATGTGAACTTTGATCCTTTCCAAGGTATGGTACGTAGGAAGCCTCTCCAAGGATCAAGCCCTACAATTACTGGTTCTGACCCCTACACGTCATACCACCATCGTCCCAGATGACGTTAAACTCCATGCCCCCTTTCAATCATGCACGATGTTAAATTACATCCACCATCCCTATATATATGAGCTTTTATCCATGTCTCCTAGATACAGTACGTAGGAAGAAACCCTAAGGTTCAACCCCATCCAGCATTAATCCATTATGATCCCCATCCAGTGATAAGCTATTTTGAGCCTATCCAGTGGTAATCCATTGCGATCCCCATCCAATGGTATGTATTTTTGACCCCATACTGTGGTAGGCCATTGTGTTCTCCATCTAGAGGTAATCCGTTGTGACCCCATCTAGCGGTAAGACATTGTGATCCCCATCTAGTTGTAAGCAGTTGATGACCACAATCAATGGTAAGCTATCTTCATATGATCTATGTGTATTTTGATTCCCTGCCATGGGTATATGTAGTATGCCTCCATGAGGTTCAAGCCCATCACTCATCACTCATCCTGATCTACTTCTCGATCCCATGTGGTCCAAGAATATCACTCCCCAACATAGAGATTTTATTTCCTCCGGATACAATCCATTCATCAATTCTCATGGGTCGCTACCTTAGGTGTATCTTCGCTTCATGAAATACATAGACTTTGATTCCCTACCACAAGGATACGTATGAGGTCTCTTAGAGACTCAATCCCAACATCACCATCACACTCAATTTGACTCCATCCCATTATCCATACACTACATTTAACTATCCATCATCCATCATGATTATTATCCAGGCTGCCACATCCTAGTGAGTTCATGCCAATTCACCTCCCAACATTAGTGTTTCCCCTAGCGGTCACAACCATCTAATCCACTCTAGTCAGTGTTCCAAACAGTCTGATCTCTCTCTACTAGACATTAAACTTATAGCATACCTTGTGTTAAACATGGGAAAATGGGGAAATCCCCAGATACATTCTTATGGAATGTATCTTCCCTCATTCGATGTGGGATGCCTTGGTCTTCCGTGCCCTTGGGAAGACTAATAATAAGGGGAAGAAACCCATGTTTTAATGTTCCAGTGTCCAGACAATCCAGTGATGCCAAACATGACTACTCCCCTGACCGATGGTTTACTACCCTGACTGGACCCCTTGTAATGTCTCTACATATGGAGTGTAATTAACTGGCATCCATGGAGACATGGAACTGGGAATAGTTGCATGAACAACGTTTTAATATTTAAGGGAGAACTGGAATAGGTAATGAGTTCCGATGAGGAATCCACGAATCGAGGAACATACATCCCATCATCTTGTTTTGATCATGGAAGAAATACACATGGATAAGCGATGGATATCGACCACCTTTGGAATGCAGGAATACGAAGCTATAGTTGTGTGTCCTCTACATGAGGTTGCACACATATCGACAAATGCGCCAGAAACAATATGATTATATTATTTTGGTCCTATATAATATGTTTTACATTTTAAATATTTAGAGTGATGAAATTGTTGATCGACACAACAACTGAGTCATAGAAATTTTTGGGGATATTAATGGTCTTTGTGAGGGAATAAAATATGTTATGATTCCAAAGAAACCCTTTAAATGTTTTAAATCACATTATAAAATGAAGGTATTAGTCATTGAGGACAATAACTTGGTTTAACTATCATTTAATAGTCTGTTGAGTAGATTGGATGATTATGAAATTATAATATGTATATATAGAACAAATACTCCCTCAATTAAGGAGAATTTATTTACGTATATAGATAATATTGACATAATTGATAGAGGATATGAATAAGAATATGTGTTTTTTTCAATTCCTATACATTGTTAATATGAAATTCAATAGAGGTTGGGACGGTTTAAATGAAATGTGTCATTATAATGTTTTAATTGTTTTATAGTTTGATAAATTATAGAAAGGAATCTAAAGAGAATTGATAATGTTGGGGATGAAGAAAAAACCTATGAAGATACACATTGAAAAATCCATCCTAGAAGAAAAATTCAACAAGGAAAGTTCTCTTGAATGACGTCTATAAGGGAAATATTGTTATAAAAAAATGATACCAATTAATAATATTTGGATGAGGTGGACAAAGAATTTAAGTAAGACATAAGATATGATATGATTGATTATTTTGATATAAAAATAAATGAATATATAGATGGTAATGAACTTTAATGGGTTAATAATCTCATGGTAAAATTTGAAGGGGATATTTAAGAGAATGATTCTGAAAAAATGAAAAATGTATTCATATATTTTTGAATATATCATATAAATATACGGGTGATCTAAATGGTGATGTTGATTGATAAGAAAAAAATGAAAATTTCAATTATTTAGTTGAGTGAACACAAATTAAATAGCAAAGAGAGAGATAAAAGAAGATGAAAAAATAAATAAATTTGTCGATGACAATATTTTTTATTTGAATCAATAGTCAAATAAGGTAGAATACCATTATCAAGATGTGGTTACATTGAGAAATAAATTTTAATAAAAAAATTAATCATGATATTTAAAATAGAAGATGAAATTTTGAATGTTCACTAATGAAGAGCTATTGGAAAGGGAAAAAAAGAATCAGAGGGAGAATTGAAATGTATAAATGACTAGAGACCTAGGTACATGGATTAAATTATATTTTTTTGTATTTTAGGAAAATGAAAAATAAAAAAATTATAGATAACTCAAAAGGGAATCATAAGATGACCATTTTTTATTTCAAATCAAAGTCTCAAGAATCATGAAAATAAAATATACGAATAAAGTATTTTAGATAGATATATATATATTTATCAAACATCATGGGTTAATAAATAAAGAGGGAGATATTATAATGACATATTAATGTTGTGAAATTATAGTGTGGAGATATTTCCTCTAACTAAGTGTCAATTTTGATTAAATCATGTAAACATTATGTCCTATTGAAAGGGGGTGCTGAGTAATTCGAAATATGAAAAAACAATTCAAAAAATAAGAATGATACCCCATCCTGAATCTCATTGATGAAATGTTTTTATTTCTTTGATTTCATAGTTTAAATTTTGAAAACAAATTAATTGATTTCTAAAAAAGAGGAAATGAATGTAACAACCATGAATGTTATAGGTATGCGAATACAACAAAACCCATCTTAATTCCATTTGAAAATAGATACTCATTGATAGAAGAGAAACATAAATTTTGTTAAACTAAAATTGTAAAATATAAATAAGAGAGTACATATTTAACATCAACTAAATCATGTATCTCGTGGAAGTAAAGTATAAATTATAAAAGGAGATTCCAGATTAAAGTGATCTCAAATATATAATGAATGTATCAACTTGATCCCTAATAATGGATGGTCATCCAACATGACTGCAAATTTGGTACTCTTAAAAATTTTAATGTGATGTTTTAATGAATGATGTGATTTGTAAATTACATAAAATTGATGATCAAAGGATGTGGAAATACCTAATTAGAAGCTGATGAAATAAAAATAATTCTCTATGTGGATGATTTGTGATATAGCCTCTTGATTGAATTTTAGTGAGGAACTCTATATAAGAGTTCACATTAAACCAAAATTGGTTCATAATAAAAATAAATTTGGAGTTTACTTTATACCAAAAGGGTTTCATAATAAAAATAAATTATAGGAACACCCTCATGAAATGTTGGCAGAAAAATGGTAATCTTTAACAAGTGTTCATTATATGTAACAATTTTTTTGTAACCCTTTAAGATATTAATATCTTATTGAACTAGAGGATATTCCACATTCACCAACATAGAATATGGAACATAGAAAAGCTAATATATATTACTAAAAAAATATATAATGATGTATCATGAAAAGGCATGTTATGCCTGAATGTGGGGAAAGATTTTACACAATTCTAATAGGAAAAAGTTGAAAATGGAAACAATTATTTTTTATCTCATTCACACTAATACTTTTACTAAGATGATTCAACCTACCCCATGTAGAGGAGTGTATTTTATTTATTTAATTGATGATTATATAAGGATTACCAGTTTAACATTCAAGAAGTGAAAAAATGTGGTCACGAAGTTAATGAAGTGGCATCGATGTAGTGTAATAAATGACACAATTTAATTACAAAAAAACATGGGATATAGAAATGGAATAGAGTACTCATATATTGAAATAGAAAACTAAACTAAGAAACGTGGAATTATACATGAGGTTTTTCAGTGTTAAATCCTCAATATAATGGACTTATAATGTAATGAAATTTTTTGGTGTATAATATATCCCTAAAATTTCCCATAAAGAGTAGCTTCTCTCACCATTTTTAGAATAATATTTTTTATGTTGTAGAGTAATCTCAAAACCTTGTGGATTTATTCCACGATGATGAGAATAAACCCTCTGATATTTTTATAAAAATAAACCCCTTAATATATTTATGAATCCTAAGATGAAGTTGATATTTTTTAAAAAAAATTGGGTTATCATGGATGGTATTGAGATGAAATAGAGGAAGTGGAATCATTTGGCTATTTAAAAAATATTAAGTCCTGCATGTTCTATAGAAATTAAAAATAAAATATTAGAGATTAAAGAGATCAAAATGAATATGAAAAAATGTTCAATGTTTAATGCTCAGTGTTGGTATGTGCAAGGAAATTATAGAATTAATTTTAAATATATAATTAGTCGATGATTTCAAACAACTGTTTGGAAGGAAAAAACGAAGTATGTGATCACATATTGTAATTTTTCTATTAATGTAATGGGGAGAAAGATGTATCCAATAGTTATCTTGAATAACTATAGGTAGCTTGTGATTTTTGGGGTAAAAGGTGTCTTGGAAACACTTCATGGATCACCAACTAGTATGTAGGGGTAATTTGTGTCAAAAAGTAAATTCTCCCTTAAGGTTAAGAGTTAGGAAACGCATCTGATCCTATTTTTTATAAATTATGTATATGGGATCAACCCTCTATTAATCTACTATAACCCTTTATTCTGGGGCAGTTTTGGGGTGGTATATTTGTGATATAAGTTACGTATCCCATTTATTGACTTTTACTCTAGTTTCTTCATTTTTCATGATTTATATTTTTCCAATTTATATGTTTGATTATGATTCAAACAATATATATATATATATCATCTAAATAAATTGGCTCGATCATACAGCTTCGGGAGATGACATCTCGTGAAAATGTCTACCTAGCACCATTTTTTATTTAGACATGCATTCATCACACAATGGATTTATTTAATATTTCTCATTAAATTAAAATAAATTAATTTTTTATTGGTTATTATTGATAGTGATTTAACTAAGAATTATTTCAATGATCTTGTGTTGACCATTTGTAATTTTTTGATGTCAATTCAACCATGACATATTCAAACGTTTTTTTCAAATTACCATTGTGAAAATTAAAATTTATAATTAATTAAAAATCTTAAATTTAATTGATATATGTTTTTAAAGAATGAGATATTTCCCCTATTGGGAAGAAGGTGACTGGATGAGTTTGAATAGGCTTGGATGGGTGCAGATGAGGCTAGTTGATATGGAAGTCTACGACATTAAAATTAACTTGTACTTCCTCATATGGATGGTGGTTTTATGTAAATGAAATGTTGTATTAATGAATGTTTTTATGTATAATATGCTATATTATTCTTTCACCAAGGGATATGTAATTGATTTAATATACAATCTTATTTTAAATGAAAATATTTGTTATGAAACAAAAAGTTCAAGTTCTTTGAGTTTTCATGGAACTGGAAAGATTGAATCAGACACCGATTGTCAAGGTATTGTTTATGACTGTGTATGCTTATGGAATATAAACACCCGTGAATGTATTGACCAGAGTAAGTGTGAATTGTTTTCCCTCATTAATGTGATCTATTAGACCACTTAGTATAGGTTCAGTGACATGGAGATTATTTTGACTCTATAGTGCATATATAATAATATATCTACCTCGAAGACCTTAGTTTTGTTGAAGTGATTGAGATCTCATTGGGATATGAATCCTATAATTTTTTTCATGTTCAAGAGGAATATGTTGAGAGAATATACTGACCTAGTTGACTAATGATACTATATTGATATCATAGGCCCGATGTAGGGTGTATCTCTTATGACATGACATAGGGGACTGTAATGGGATCCCCTGAAATAGACTGATCAATAAAGTTTCTTGAGAATGCTAGATACAGTTACTAATGTCACATGGGAACACATACCATACTTATGAGATAATGATATAGAGGTTTAAATAATGAGATTAGGAATTCAAACAATCCTCGCTAAAATACGATTACATGTGTTTTTGGAAAACAATATTTGGATGGTGCTTTTATTACTTTTTATAGAACACTCCCATGGGAATGTTTGTAATTATGAAATTGAACATGACTCAAAGATAATAATGTATGCTATATGAAAACTACTACATTGGAAAATTTTGTTACTATTGGATGAGAAATCTATCATTGGGTAGGTTCATGTTACATATGGAATTATTCAACAAATTAATGAAATCTTATAGAGAAAGTATGTTTTACATTTGGGATTATAACCTGGTTTAGAAAGTTATCATAGGTGATGTCTATGTTACATAAGGTATTACACCATAGTTGATAAAACTCATATATGTGAAGTTCATGTTACTAATCAAATATTCAAATGATTACAAAACTAACAAATGGGAGTTTTATGTTACATATGGAGTTATTTACTTTTTGATAACAATCACATAGGTGAGATGCACGATAATTGTTGCAAATAACTAGTAGATTAGGGTTTTTTATAGCTAGAATAGTAACCATGATATTTTCATATACTCCACAACACTGGAATAAGTAGAAAAGATCAATTGATTTTATAAATAAAAGGATTGTAAATTATTATTGTAAATAACATAGGTTATAACCATAAATCCCCATGGATGGTGTGATGTTATAGTTATAATTATCCCCATGATGTGCTTAGATACATTTTAGAGTAAGGTAAAGTAAATAATTATTTTTGTTTTTATTTATTTTTTATAGATGTTGTTTACATTATTAATACATGTCATGTTCATAATCATTGTGTTTCCTATTATACATAGGAATAATTTTTTGGTGTCTTACTACATTTTTTACTCACACACATATTAGAAAACCTTTGCAGTAGGGTACTATAAGGCCCCAGCCTTAAACCTTACATAATCTTGAGTTATTACAAGACTACACATTGAGGATCTTTTCAGGTTTAGAGTTTTAGAGAATTAGATCATAAAACATGCATTACATTCCACATATAAACAAAGTGGTTACATAAAGATAGTATTCTTCATTCCCATCAATGGAAACACATTTAAAATAAAACATGGATTATTTATTGACACATCCTTCACTCTATCATCTTATCATGTACCTTTCCCTTGACCTGTGAAAAACATTTCAAAAACTTGGGATGAGCATAAAAACTCAGTATGGGTTATAAAAAAAACATGGAAAGGAAAAATGAGTTCATATATACATAAGAATGAAATAATAATTTACCCATAAAACATAGGCACTTTAACATACCTCATAAAATCATGAATAAATCATAGAAATCATAAGACATAAAGGTAACTTGAGGCATTCATAACATTCTTATGTAGGGAGTAACCCTCTTGGTTACGTTTGGAATAACCATCACAGTATATTCCCTAAATCTCTTCGGAAAAACCTTAACGTTTCAATCCTTCGCGTTACCCAATGCATTGGAGAGCTATAACGGGATCACCCGCCCTTAGTTTATCACGGAACCACCCGTCTTCATAATAATGCCCAAGAACCATAACATAATCATATCACATAAAACATGCATAAAGGAAACATAAAATTTCCACATTTCAATCACGAGATATCAATACAACACATTGATATAAAAACATTATGAAAACCATTTTCAATACCAAAATAACAGAAAATTAAAACATGGTATTTATTTTTCTTTTAAAAAGGTATGGCTTGTAGAGGAAGCTAAAACTAAAATAACGGTCATGACGGCGGAGAATTCGTTGTCGCCGCATACGTACGACAAAAACATTCCCTTTTGTCATTTAGTAAACTCTTCGTATAAAAAAGATTCCTTTTGAATAAACGTAAAAGTCAAAGGGGTTTATACACAGTATAAATGAAAGTTGTGTATAAAATAAAATATGCCTCAACGAAAGGAGATTGAGACGAAGTCCCATACCTCGTATCCGACTTGACCCGACCGTTCTTTAATCTCTTGAATAATAAACTTGAGTTAATCTCCACTTGCTTAAGAATCATTTTCAAGTTCATTATTCCTTTTATACCATGTTATGAACATCATGTAATCATTTAAGTTAATAATGTTCATTTTGTCGGTATTTGGTTCTTAAGTCAAAAATAGACTTCTTACACTTACATGTTGTTAATTTGGTCATAGGTTCATTATATCCAGAATGATATTAATGATTTGGATAACATATATATCATATATATTCATCATATACATGTATTTATAATATTACATCACATTTAGAGGTAAGAAATTAAATGCACCGTTCATTGAGACGGTAAGCTGTACGTATGCATGAACGCTACTTCCATTTCTATTTCATATTTTCTGGAATTGAATCATAATGATATAAGAGTATATTATAATTCCAGTATAATAACATATATAATATCATTAACTTTATCCTTTACACATCCCATATATGGTATTAACGAATCAAATCACTTTCCGGGGGCGGTAGTCCGCACTTCCTAAAATGAAGATATCGTGTTTACCCATAATGGAAACCATAAAGGTATTCCCAAAATGAAAAAAACAGAAGCTTAAGGAAAACATAAACATATTATATATCATATATAAAAATATTGACATCATAATGGCCACCATTGAAGGTGTTAAATGAGTATTGAACAATCATCGTTTCGGGAGGCAGAATTTCGCCATCCACGGAAACCGTATGTTCATTAACCATTTGATGTAGTTGTGTGAGAGTGTAGCTCAAATAAATATTATAAAAACATCCTAATATATTTAATATAATGGTGTTGTTACAAAATAAGTAAATAAAAAGAGTTTAAGGGGTTGGAGAAGCAAAATAAAACAAATGAACATGATAGAATGAATTACCTTTAAAAGTGTAACTCCTTTTGATTTGAACCTAAAGGCTTCCTTTGAAAGGATTCTGCCCAAAGGGATTCCTCTAGGATGAGGAGAGGGATGTGGAGAGAGTAAATGGGAAGGGTTTGGCCGAGCCAAAGGCTTGAGGAGTGTGTGAAATGAGGTAGAGGTGGGGGCCTTTTATAAGAGGAGTGGAGGGGCACTTTTGGAAAGTAAAGAAATATTACATTATTTGAAAATGTGTTTCGGTTTTAAAAGGTCCAACATTGATATAATTCGGGGATAAGGTGATAAGGGTTCGCAATCCACTCATCCAATTGGTTTTGGCCAGGTTTAGTTCATAAATTTTACATTATCTTTCCATTTTATTTAAATCGTCAAATAATGATGTCATCGCTGCATCATTATTATGTCATTAATAATTTAATTTATTTAATGTCTAAAAATCATAAAAAAATACTATGATGTAGGAAATATTTTTATCTTTCCAATGACTATTTATAATAAAAAGCTGATCTTTATAACCCCATGTAAAAATTGTTTTCGTAAAACATATTATGTTTGTGTCATTTTAACTTTTACATTAAATAAAAAGTTATTTATGTCATTTCCCAACCAAAATGTCTCCATGGGGTCCCCAAGTAGACCCATGACTTGTCTTGGTCGGAAATGACACAACCAATAAGGTTGGGACATGTGTCTAGGTCATTTCATATTATTAAAGCATTATTTATACCTTAAACTACACTAATTACCACTAATCGCGATTAAAAACTTAATAAGTTACTATTCACCAAAAAATTATTTTAATCTAATCGAACCACATTTTACTTCTTAATGACAACCATGTATGTCGGATTTTCAAAATTAAATACACATTAGTTGTAAACTTTTATTTAACTGAAAAAATAAGTTTTCTTGATTACCACTTAGTGGTTTCACTATTCATCAAAAATTGAAGTTTTTCAGAAAATTACCAAAAATTCACCCAAAGCTATATTTGATATTCCGAATTCAAAAATGAAGGCTATTTTAAAAAATTAAAATCATATAATTCACATTAATTAATTTAATAATTAATTCCCGCTGCCAGAGCAAAAAGCGTGTTTTTACAAAACAATAAGTATCATAAGATTGACACCAGTTTAAGTCTAATTTCAAAGTGAAATTGATTCCAATGACCACCATTGGATAAAATGGTAAAAATATATTCAAATTTAACTTCAAAACCCATTAAAAACATAATTTAATCATATAAATAAATTAGATTAAAAAGCAGTTTTGATGTAAAATGCAGTATTTTTCACTATTCATTAAAAAAATGAACATTGTCAGAAAAATACCAAAAATTCACACAAGGTAAATTTTGATGTCCCAATCATAAAGGATAAGTTTATTTTGACAAACATAGTTTATAAAATTGTCAAAATATAGATTCAAAAATGGTTTTCCATCAAAAGGCAGTAAAACAATCTTTTAAGAATATTAGTGTATTCCATGCATAAGATTGTATTTATTTTCATTTTAAGCCTCTATAACACTATCTTAATCATTAATAGACATAGCTAAAAATATCTATTATTCATTACTTACTTGGGATGTTACATCCTTCCCCCCTTTAGAAAATTTCGTCCCCGCAATTTATTTACTTATCGAATAAATGGGGGTACTTATCCCTCATTGCATTTTCAGATTCCCATGTTGCCTCTTCAATCATGTGGTTTTTCCAAAAAATCTTTACCTGGAGAATCACCTTATTCCGTAACACTTGCTCCCTGTGGTCAAGAATCTGGACCGGTTGTTCCTCATAAGATAGGTTCTCTTCCAGCTGAACTACCTCTGGACTCAAAACATGAGATGGATCTGGCATATACTTTCTCAACATCGAAATGTGAAAAACATTGTGTACCTGAGATAAACTCGGAGGTAAAGCCACTCGGTATGCAACTGATCCAACTCTCTCCAGAATTTCATATGGTCCAATGAACCTTGGACTCAAATTTCCTTTCTTACCAAATCTCATCACACTTTTCCAAGAAGAAACCTTGAGAAAAACATGATCACCTACCTCGAATGATAGATCCTTCCTCCAGTTATCCGCATAACTCTTCTGCCTGCTCTGAGCTGTTCTCATGTGTTTCTGAATCAGCTGAACTTTTTCTGCCATCTCTTCTACCAATTCTGGTCCCATCAACTTCCTTTCACCCACATCATCCCAGAAAGCTGGAGTTCGACACCGCTTCCCATATAATGCCTGAAATGGTGCCATCTGTATACTGGAATGAAAACTGTTATTATAGGAAAACTCAACCAAAGAAATATGTTTGTCCCATATTCCCTGAAAATCCATAGAACAAGCTCGTAGCATATCCTCCAATGTCTGAATTGTTCGTTCTGACTGCCCATCTTATTGAGGATGAAAAGTTGTACTAAAATTTAATTCAGTACGCAACGACTTCTGAAGGCCTTTCCAAAAGTTATAAGTAAACCTGGGATCACGATCCGATACAATGGAGAGAGGAACTCCATGTAACCTGACTATCTCTTTAAGATACAAACGGGAAAGTTGATCAAGAGAGAAAGTATCTCGTATAGCAAGGAAATGAGCAGATTTGGTCAAGCGATCAACAATAACCAAGATTGCATTATTACCTTGAGATGTCTTCGGTAATCCAACAACAAAGTCCATGGATATATTCTCCCATTTCCACTCTGGCACTGGTAAAGGCTGAAGCATCCCTTTCGGTAACTGCCGCTCTTCTTTAACCTGTTGACATGTCAAACACTTCACAGTAAAATCAGCAATGTCTCTTTTCATTCCATCCCACCAGTAATACTCCCGCAGATCTCTATATATCTTAGTACTGCCCGGATGAACTGAAAACGGAGAACTATGAGCTTCACATAACAACTCTCTCTTCAACTGTGATTCACAGGGCACACAGAATCTCTTCCCAAATCTCAAAACGCAATCATTATCAATGTTGAATTCAGGAAACTTACCTTTCTAAACCTGCTCTACCGTTTTCCGCAACTCACTATCTTGATTCTGTGCTTTCTTGATTCTATTTGATAGAGATGATCTCACTGATACCTAAAACAAAACAGAAGGACTTCCTGCACCAACAACTTCTATTCCAAAGTTCATCAAATCTTTAACCAAAGGATCACGTTCCAAACGCAACATTGTTAATGAATCATTACTTTTTCAACTCAAAGCATCAGCCACTTTATTTGCTTTTCCCGGATGGTAATGAATTGTACAATCATAATCCTTGATTAATTGCAGCCATCTCCTTTCTCTCATGTTTAACTCTTTCTGAGTGAATATATACTTTAAACTTTTGTGATCGGTATATATTTCACACTTTACTCCATACAAATGATGCCTCCAAATTTTTAAAGCAAAAACAACAGTAGCTACTTCCAAATCATGTGTAGGGTAATTTACCTCCTGAGTTTTCAACTGTCGTGAAGCATAAGAAATTACCTAATCATTCTGCATTAGGACGCAACCAAGTCCTTTCAATGAAGCATCACTGTATATAACAAACTCACCATTCCTGGAAGGTAGTGCCAAAACTGGAGCATCCACCAATCTTCTTTTCAATTCCTGAAAATAATCATCACATTCTTTTGTCCAGATAAACTTAACACCCTTCCGAGTTAGCTTAGTCATTGGACTAGATAACCGTGAAAAATTTCTAACAAACATTCAGTAATAGCCCGCCAAACCAAGGAAGCTACGAATATCGGTTACATTTGTGGGTCTTGGCCATTCTTCCACAACTTTTCTTTTTTCAGGATCAACAGTTATTCCATCTTTAGAAACAATGTGACCAACGAACGAAATTTGTCGCAACCAAAACTCACACTTGTTGAATTTCCCATACAGTTTCTTTTCTTTTAAGGTTTGCAAGATAACCCTTAAATGTTTTTCATGCTCCTCTTTACTTTTAGAAAACACCAAAATATCATCAATGAAAACCACCACAAACATATCCATGAACTCATGGAAAATTATATTCATTAAGTCCATGAATATAGCAAGTGCATTGGTTAGCCCAAAAGGCATTACTACAAATTCATAATGGCCATATCTCGTACGGAACGCGGTCTTCGGAATATCTGCCTCCTTTACCTTCAGCTGATGGTACCCCGATCTCAAGTCAATCTTTGAAAAAAACTGAGCTCCATGGAGCTGATCAAACAAATCATCGATATGAGGCAAAGGATATTTGTTCTTAACAGTGATATTATTCAAGGATCTATAATCAATTCAAAGTCTCATAGAACCATCTTTCTTTTTAACAAATAAAATAGGGGCACCCCATGGTGATGTGCTAGGTCTAATGAAACCTTTCTCTAATAAATCTTGAAATTGATCCTTCAACTCTAAAAGTTCAATTTGTTCCATTCGATAAGGGGGTTTTGAAATTGGCTTAGCATCAGGAACTAAGTCAACAGTAAACTCAACTTCCCGATCTGGTATTATTCCAGGCAACTCATCAGGAAAAACATCAGGATTCTCATTTTCCACTGGCACATCATTAATCTGAACAGTTCCTTTATTTTCAACGACGTGTGCAAGGTAACATTCATTTCCATCTTTTACAAGTTTCTCAGCCTCTTGATATGTTATCAAAAGTAAGGGTTCATTCTTGTAAACAAACTTAAAGTCTTTCTGGAAAAAAAAACATCTTTAGCTCTACAGTCAATCTTAGCATGGTAAATAGAGAGCCAATCCATACCCAGGATAACATCAAACTCTACTAGAGGTAGAACAATAAGGTTTGCAAGTAGGTTATTTCCACAGATAAGGATAGGAAGATTCTTATAAATTCTTTTTGCCTCAACATTCCCCCCAGGTGTTTTTACCAAAAGTTCAGGAGTCATTTCTTGAGATGGTATTCCCATTTTACTAGAAAAGGTTTCAGAGATGAAAGAATGTGTAGACCCCGAATCAAACAACACACTGGCATAATATGAAAAAACAAACAGAGTACCTGATACAACTTCATTTGATGGCCCGACATCTTCTGAAGTAGTTCCAAAGGATTTCACCACCCCTTTCTTCTTGTAGTCTAACTGCTTCCCATCACTCAAGCTCCTTGTCGGACACTCGTTTTCATAGTGACCCATCTCATTGCACTTATAACATTTCACTAACTGTAAATCAAATTTGTTCTTACCTTCACCTTGATCCTTTTCAGTGCAATCACGAGCCTTATGTCCCATCTTACCACATCGGTAGCACTTCCCAGAATTCATAAGACATTCCCCAGCATGCCTTTTGTCACACTTATCACAAACTGGAAACTTAGTTCTCTTACCATCAGACTTTTTTGAATAATTCTTACCTTTCTCATGCCACCTCAGTCTCTTCTTATGCTGGTTGTTATAGAACACTTGGTCATCGGCAAACTCCATTTCCACCTTCTCAGCACATCGAACAATCTTTTAATAACTTTTAAACTCATGAGAAGCTAATGCCCTTCGATATTTTGTCTTTAATCCTGAGTAAAAATGATTGATTTTACTATCAAGGTCCCAGATAAAATTTGGAGCATACCTTGCCAATCGAGTGAACCTTTCTTCATAGGCATCCACTGAGTCTTCCTCTTGCCTCAATTCCAAGAATTGCTTTTCCATCCTAAGTCGAACAGCCTTAGGAAAATACTTCTCAAGAAACATACCTTTGAATTCATCCCAGTCAAGAGCATCAATCTCATCGGCGTCCCTAATATTTTTAACCATAGACCACCACTGATCTGCTTCACCCTCCAAACGGTAAATAGAAAGACTAACCTTTTGATTGTCTGAACACCGCATGACATCAAAAATCTTCTCCGGTGCTTTAATCCACCCTTCAGCTAGCACAGGGTCAGATGATCCTCTGAATGATGGTGGATGTTGCCTCATGAAATGTTCCACCACTGACATGTTCCTCTGCGGTTGATCTGGCTGATCTCGTGCATGGATACCACCGCCATTTATCGCTTGAGTCAACTGCGCCATTACTGCAACAAACTGTTCAGTTCCAATTCCGACCATTTCTGGATGCTGATTCGGAAGTTTATTTCCTTCTTTATGCCTTCAATGCACTGCTTCCCTATTTCCTCTGCGGAAAACCATTCTGAACAATCATGTCTTAGATGAAGAAACATGGGAATCTTTAAATGCTATATCATTTCAAAAAAAATAAAGTATTTTTGGATAATCATTTAATAGAATTCCAACTCCTAAAGTTATCTAAACTTACCTCTGATACCAACTATAAGGCCCCAGCCTTAAACCTTACTTAATCTTGAGTTATTACAATATTACACATTGAGGATCTTTTCGGGTTTAGAGTTTTAGAGAATTAGATCATAAAACTTGCATTACATTCCACATATAAACAAAGTGGTTACATAAAGATAGTATTCTTCATTCCCATCAATGGAAACACATTTAAAATAAAACATGGATTATTTCTTGACACATCCTTCACTCTATCATCTTATCATGTACCTTTCCCTTGACCTGTGAAAAACATTTCAAAAACTTGGGATGAGCATAAAAACTCAGTATGGGTTATAAAAAAACATGGAAAGGAAACATGAGTTCATATATACATAAGAATGAAATCATAATTTACCCATAAAACATAGGCACATTAACATACCTCATAAAATCATGAATAAATCATAGAAATCATAAGACGTAAAGGTAACTTGAGGCATTCATAACATTCTTACGTAGGGAGTAACCCTCTTGGTTACGTTTGGAATACCCATCACAGTATATTCCATAAATCTCTTCAGAGAAACCTTAACGTTTCACTCCTTCACGTTACCCAATGCATTGGAGAGCTATAACAGGCTCACCCGCCCTTAGTTTATCATGGAACCACCCTTCTTCATAATAATTCCCAAGAACCATAACATAATCATATAACATAAAACATGCATAAAGGAAACATAAAATTTCAACATTTCAATCACGAGATATCAATACAACACATTGATATAAAAACATTATGAAAACCATTTTCAATACCAAAATAACAGAAAAGTAAAACATGGTATTTATTTTTCTTTTAAAAAGAAGGTATGGCTTGTAGAGGAAGCCGAAACTCAAATAACGGTCACGACAGCGGAGAAGTCGTTGTCGCCGCATACGTACGACAAAAACAATCCCTTTTGTCGTTTAGTAAACGCTTCGTATAAAAAATATTCCTTTTGAATAAACGTAAAAGTCAAAGGGGTTTATACACCGTATAAAATAAAGTTGTGTATAAAATAAAATATGCCTCAACGAAAGAAGATTGAGACGAAGTCCCATACCTCGTATCCGACTTGACCCGACCGTTCTTTAATCTCCTGAATAATAAATTTGAATTAATCTCCACTTTCTTAAGAATCTTTTTCAAGTTCATTATTCCATTTATACCATGTTATGAGCATCATGTAATCATTTAAGTTAATAATTTTCATTTTGTCGGTATTTGGTTTTTAAGTCAAAAATAGACTTCTTACACTTACATGTTGTTAATTTGGTCATAGGTTCGTTATATCCAGAATGATATTAATTATTTGGATAAAATATATATCATTTATATTCATCATATACATGTATTTATAATATTACATCACATTTAGAGGTAAGAAATGAAATGCACCGTTCATGGAGAAGGTAAGCCGTACGTACGCATGAACGCTACTTCCATTTCTATTTCATATTTTATGGAATGGAATCATAATTATATAAGAGTATATTATAAATCCAGTATAATAACATATATAATATCATTAACTTTATCCTTTACACATCCCACATATGGTATTAACGAATCAAATCACTTTCAGGGGGGTAGTCCGCACTTCCTAAAATGAAGATATCGTGTTTACCCATAATGGAAACCATAAAGGTATGCCCAAAATGAAAAAAACAGAAGCTTAAGGAAAACATAAACATATTTTATATCATATATAAAAACAGTGACATCATAATGGCCACCTTTGAAGGTGTTAAATGAGTATTGAACAATCATCGTTTCGGGAGGCAGAATTTCATCATCAACGGAAACCATATGTTCTTTAACCACTTGATGTAGTTGTGTGAGAGTTTAGCTCAAATAAATATTATAACAACATCCTAGTATATTGAATATACTGGTTTTGTTACAAAATAAGTAAATAAAAAGAGTTTAGGGGGTTGGAGAAGCAAAATATAACAAATGAACATGAGAGAATGAATTACCTTTAAAAGTGTAACTCCTATTGATTTGAGCCTAAAGGCTTCCTTTGAATGAATTATGCCCAATGGGAATCCTCTAGGATGAGGAGAGGGATGTGGATAGAGTAAATGGGCAGGGTTTGGCCGAGCCAAAGGCTGGAGGAGTGTGTGGAATGAGGTAGAGGTGGGGGCCTTTTATAAGAGGAGAGGAGGGGCACTTTTGGAAAGTAAAGAAATATTACTTTATTTGAAAATGTGTTTCGGTTTTAAAAGGTTCCAAATTGATATAATTCGTGGATAAGGTGATAAGGGTTCGAAATACACTCATCCAATTGATTTTTTCCAGGTGTAGTTAATAGATGTTACATTATCTTTCCATTTTATTTAAATCGTCAAATAATGATGTCATCGCTGCATCATTATTATGTCATAAATACTTTAATTTATTTAATGTCTAAAAATCATAAAACAAATACTATGATGTAGGAAATCTTTTTATCTTTCCAATGACTATTTATAATAAAATATCTGATCTTTATAACCCCATGTAAAAATTGTTTTTGTAAAACATATTATGTTTGTGTCATTTTTACTTTTACATTAAATAAAAAGTTATTTATGTCATTTCCCAACCAAAATGTCTCCATGGGGTCCCCAAGTTGACCCATGACTTTTCTTGGTCGTCCATGACACAACCAATAAGGTTGGGACATGTGTCTAGGTCATTTCATATTATTAAAGCATTATTTATACCTTAAACTACACTAATTACCACTAATCGCGATTAAAAACTTAATAAGTTACTATTCACCAAAAAAATTATTTTAATCTCATTGAACCACATATTACTTCTTAATGACAACCATGTATGTCGGATTTTCAAAATTCAATACACATTAGTGGTAAACTTTTATTTAACTGAAAAAATCAGTTTTCTTGATTACCACTTAGTGGTTTCACTATTAATCAAAAATTGAATTTTTTCAGAAAATTACCAAAAATTCACCCTAAGATATATTTGATATTACGAATTCAAAAATGAAGTCTATTTTAAAAAATTAAAATCATATAAGTCACATTAATTAATTTAATAATTAATTCCCGCTGCCAAAGCAAAAAGCGTGTTTTTACAAAACAATAAGTATCGAAAGATTGACACCAGTTTAAGTCTAATTTCAAAGTGAAATTGATTCCAATGACCACCATTGGATAAAATGGTAAAAATATATTCTAATTTCACTTCAAAACCAATTCAAAACATAATTTAATCATATAAATAAATTAGATTAAAAAGCAGTTTTGATGTAAAATGCAGTATTTTTCACTATTCATTAAAAAATGAACATTGTCAGAAAAATACCAAAAATTCACACAAGGTAAATTTTGATGTCCCAATCATAAAGGATAAGTTTATTTTGAAAAACATAGTTTATAAAATTGTCAAAATATAGATTCAAAAATGGTTTGCCATCAAAAGGCAGTAAAACAATCTTTTAAGAATATTAGTGTATTCCGTGCATAAGATTGTATTTATTTTCATTTTAAGCCTCTATAACACTATCTTAATCATTAATAGACATAGATAAAAATATCTATTATTCATTACTTACTTGGGATGTTACATCCTTCCCCCCTTTAGAAAATTGCGTCCCCGCAATTTATTTACTTATCGAATAAATGGGGGTACTTATCCCTCGTTGCATTTTCAGATTCCCATGTTGCCTCTTCAATCATGTGGTTTTTCCACAAAACTTTTTCCTGGTGAATCACCTTATTCTGTTACACTTGCTCCCTGTGGTCAAGAATCTGGACCGGTTGTTCCTCATAAGATAGGTTCTCTTCCAGCTAAACTACCTCTGGACTCAAAACATGAGATGGATCTCGCATATACTTTCTCAACATCGAAATGTGAAAAACATTGTGTACCTGAGATAAAATCGGAGGTAATGCCACTCGGTATGCAACTGATCCAACTCTCTCCAGAATTTCGTATGGTCCAATGAACCTTGGACTCAACTTTCCTTTCTTACCAAATCTCATCACACTTTTCCAAGGAGAAACCTTGAGAAAAACATGATCACCTACCTCGAAAGATAGATCCTTCCTCCGGTTATCCGCATAACTCTTCTGCCTGCTATGAGCTGTTCTCATGTGTTTCTGAATCAACTGAACTTTTTCTGCCATCTATTCTACCAATTCTGGTCCCATCAACTTCCTTTCACCCACTTCATCCCAGAAAGCCGGAGTTCGACACCGCTTCCCATATAATGCCTGAAATGGTGCCATCTGTATACTGGAATGAAAACTGTTATTATATGAAAACTCAACCAAAGAAAGATGTTGTTCCCAACTTCCCTGATAATCCATATAACAAGCTCGTAGCATATCCCCCAATGTCTGAATTGTTCGTTCTGACTGCCCATCTGATTGAGGATGAAAAGCTGTACTAAAATTTAATTCAGTACCCAACGACTTCTGAAGGCCTTTCCAAAAGTTAGAAGTAAACCTGGGATCACGATCCAATACAATGGAGAGAGGAACTCCATGTAACCTGACTATCTCTTTAAGATACAAAAATGAAAGTTGATCAAGAGAGAAAGTATCTCGTATAGCAAGGAAATGAGCAGATTTGGTCAAGCGATCAACAATAACCCAGATTGCATTATTACCTCGAGATGTCTTCGGTAATCCAACAACAAAGTCCATGGATATATTCTCCCATTTCCACTCTGGCACTGGTAAAGGCTGAAGCATCCCTTTCGGTAACTGCCGCTCTGCTTTAACCTGTTGACATGTCAAACACTTTACAGTAAAATCAGCAATTTCTCTTTTCATTCCATCCCACCAGTAATACTCCCGCAGATCTCTATACATCTTAGTACTGCCCGTATGAACTGAAAACGGAGAACTATGAGCTTCACATAACAACTCTCTCTTCAACTGTGATTCACAAGGCACACAGAATCTCTTCCCAAATATCAAAACGCAATCATTATCAATGTTGAATTCAGGCAACTTACCTTTCTGAACCAGCTCTACCTTTTTCCGCAACTCACTATCTTGCTTCTGTTCTTTCTTGATTCTATTTGATAGAGATGATCTCACTGATACCTGAAACAAAACAGAAGGACTTCCTGCACCAACCACTTCTATGCCAAAGTTCATCAAATCCTTAACCAAAGGATCACGTTCCAAACGCAACATTGTTAATGAAGCATTACTCTTTCAACTCAAAGCATCAGCCACTTTATTTTCTTTTCTCGGATGGTAATGAATTGTACAATCATAATCCTTGATTAATTCCAGCCATCTCCTTTCTCTCATGTTTAAATCTTTATGAGTGAATATATACTTTAAACTTTTGTGATCGGTATATATTTCACACTTTACTCCATAAAAATGATGCCTCCAAATTTTTAGATCAAAAACAATAGCAGCTAGTTCCAAATCATGTGTAGGGTAATTTACCTCATGAGTCTTCAACTGTCGTGAAGCATAAGCAATTACCTGATCATTCTTCATTAGGACGCAACCATGTCCTTTCAATGAAGCATCACTGTAAATAACAAACTCACCATTCCTGGATGGTAGTGCCAAAACTGGTGCATTCACCAATCTTCTTTTAAATTCCTAAAAGCAATCATCACATTCTTTTGTCCAGATAAACTTAACCCCCTTCCGAGTTAGCTTAGTCATTGGACTAGATAACCGTAAAAAATTTCTAACAAACCTTCAGTAATATCCCGCCAAACCAAGGAATCTACGAATCTCGGTTACATTTGTGGGTCTTGTCCATTCTTCCACAACTTTTGTTTTTACAGGATCAACAGTTCTTCCATCTTTAGAAACAATGTGACCAAGGAACGAAATTTGTTGCAACCAAAACTCACACTTGTTGAATTTCCCATATAGTTTCTTTTCTTTTAAGGTTTGCAAGATAACCCTTAACTGTTTTTCATGCACCTCTTTACTTTTAGAAAACACCAAAATATCATCAATGAAAACCACCAAAAACTTATCCAAGAACTCATGGAAAATTATATTCATTAAGTCCATGAATACAGCAGTTGCATTGGTTAGCCCAAAAGGCATTACTAAAAATTCATAATGGCCATATCTCGTACGGAATGCGGTCTTCGGAATATCTGCCTCCTTTAACTTCAGCTGATGGTACCCCGATCTCAAGCCAATCTTTGAAAAAAACTGATCTCCATGGAGCTAATCAAAAAAATCATCGATATGAGGCAAAGGATATTTGTTCTTAACAGTGATATTATTCAAGGCTCTATAATCAATGCAAAGTCTCATAGAACCATCTTTCTTTTTAACAAATAAAATAGGAGCACCCCATGGTGATGTGCTAGATATAATGAAACCTTTCTCTAATAAATCTTGAAATTGATCCTTCAACTCTAAAAGTTCAATTTGTGCCATTCGATAAGGGGGGTTTGAAATTGTCTTAGCATCAGGAACTAAGTCAACAGTAAACTCAACTTCCCGATCTGGTATTATTCCAGGAAACTCATCAGGAAAAACATCAGGATACTCATTTTCCACTGGCAAATCATTAATCTGAACAGTTCCTTTATTTTCAACGACGTGTGCAAGGTAACATTCATTTCCATCTTTTACAAGTTTCTCGGCCTCTTGATATGTTATCAAAAGTAAGGGTTCATTCTTGTAAACAAACTGAAAGTCTTTCTGAAAAAAAAACTTCTTTAGCTCTACAGTCAATCTTAGCATGGTAAATAGAGAGCCAATCCATACCCAGGATAACATCAAACTCTACTAGAGGTAGAACAATAAGGTTTGCAAGTAGGTTATTTCCACAGATAAGGATAGGAAGATTCTTATAAATTCTTTTTGCCTCAACATTCCCCCCAGGTGTTTTTACCAAAATTTCAGGAGTCATTTCATGAGATGGTATTCCCATTTTACTAGAAAAGGTTTCAGAGATGAAAGAATGTGTAGACACCGAATCAAACAACACACTGGCATAATCTGAAAAAACAAACAGAGTACCTGATACAACTTCATTTGATGGCCCGACATCTTCTGAAGTAGTTGCAAAGGATTTCACAACCCCTTTCTGCTTGTAGTCTAACTGCTTCCCATCACTCAAGCTCCTTGTCGGACAAACGTTTGCATAGTGACCCATCTCATTGCACTTATAACATTTCACTAAATGTAAATCAAATTTGTTCTTACCTTCACCTTGATCCTTTTCAGTGCAATCACGAGCCTTATGTCCCATCTTACCACATCGGTAGCACTTCCCAGAATTCATAAGACATTCCTCAGCATGCCTTTTTCCACACTTATCACAAACTAGAAACTTAGTTCTCTTACCATCAGACGTTTTTGAATAATTCTTACTTTTCTCCTGCCACCTCGGTCTCTTCTTCTGCTGGTTGTTATAGAACACTTGGTCATCGGCAAACTCCATTTCCACCTTCTCAGCACATCGAACAAGCTTTGCATAACTTTTAAACTCACGAGAAGCTAATGCCCTTCGATATTTTGTCTTTAATCCTGAGTAAAAATGATTGATTTTTCTATCAAGGTCCCGGATAAAATTTGGAGCATACCTTGCCAATCGAGTGAACCTTTCTTCATAGGCAGCCACTGAGTCTTCCTCTTGCCTCAATTCCAAGAATTGTTTTTCCATCCTAAGTCGAACAGCCTTTGGAAAATACTTCTCAAGAAACATACCTTTGAATTCATCCCAGTCAAGAGCATCAATCTCATCGGCGTCCCTAATATTTTTAACCATAGACCACCACTGATCTGCTTCACCCTCCAAACAGTAAATAGCAAGACTAACCTTTTGATTGTCTGAACACCCCATGACATCAAAAATCTTCTCCAGTGCTTTAATCCACCCTTCAGCTAGCACAGGGTCAGATTATCCTCTGAATGATGGTGGATGTTGCCTTATGAAATGTTCTACCACTGACATGTTCCTCTGTCGTTGATCTGGCTGATCTCGTGCATGGATACCACTGCCATTTATCGCTTGAGTCAACTGCGCAATTACTACAACAAACTGTTCAGTTCCAATTCCGACCATTTCTGGATGCTGATTCGGAAGGTTATTTCCTTCTTTATGCCTTCCTTGCACTGCTTCCCTGTTTCCTCTGCGGAAAACCATTCTGAACAAACATGTATTAGATGAAGAAACATGAGACTCTTTAAATGCTATATCATTTCAAAAAAAAAAAAGTATTTTTGGATAATCATTTAATAGAATTCTAACTCCTAAAGTTATCTAAACTGACCTCTGATACCAACTATAAGGCCCCAGCCTTAAACCTTACTTAATCATGAGTTATTACAAGATTACACAATGAGGATCTTTTCGGGTTTAGAGTTTTAGAGAATTAGATCATAAAACTTGCATTACATTCCACATATATACAAAGTGGTTACATAAATATAGTATTCTTCATTCCCATCAATGGAAACACATTTAAAATAAAACATGGATTATTTCTTGACACATCCTTCACTCTATCATCTTATCATGCACCTTTCCCTTGACCTGTGAAAAACATTTCAAAAACTTGAAATGAGCATAAAAACTCAGTATGGGTTAAAAAAAACATGGAAAGGAAACATGAGTTCACATATACATAAGAATGAAATCATAATTTACCCATATAACATAGGCACTTTAACATACCTCATAAAATCATGAATAAATCAGAGAAATCATAAGACATAAAGGTAACTTGAGGCATTCATAACATTCTTACGTAGGGAGTAACCCTCTTGGTTACGTTTGGAATACCCATCACAATATATTCCCTTAATCTCTTCGGAGAAACCTTAACGTTTCACTCCTTCACGTTACCCAATGCATTGGATAGCTATAACGGGCTCACCCGCCCTTAGTTTATCACGGAACCACCTGTCTTCATAATAATGCCCAAGAACCATAACATAATCATATCAAATAAAACATGCATAATGGAAACATAAAATTTCCACATTTCAATCACGAAATATCAATACAACACATTGATATAAAAACATTATGAAAACCATTTTCAATACCAAAATAACAGAAAAGTAAAACATGGTATTTATTTTTCTTTTAAAAAGAAGGTATGGCTTGTAGAGGAAGCCGAAACTCAAATAACGGTCACGACGGCGGAGAAGTCGTTGCCGCCGCATACGTATGACAAAAACATTCCCTTTTGTCGTTTAGTAAACGCTTCGTATAAAAAAGATTCCTTTTGAATAAACGTAAAAGTCAAAGGGGTTTATACACCATATAAAAGAAAGTTGTGTATAAAATAAAATATGCCTCAATGAAAGGAGATTGAGACGAAGTCCCATACCTCGTATCCGACTTGACCCGACCGTTATTTAATCTCCTGAATAATAAACTTGAGTTAATCTCCACTTGCTTAAGAATCTTTTTCGAGTTCATTATTCCTTTTATACCATGTTATGAACATCATGTAATCATTTAAGTTAATAATGTTCATTTTGTCGGTATTTGGTTCTTAAGTCAAAAATAGACTTCTTACACTTACATGTTGTTAATTTGGTCATAGGTTCGTTATATCCAGAATGATATTAATGATTTGGATAACATACATATCATGTATATTCATCATATACATGTATTTATAATATTACATCACATTTAGGGGTAAGAAATGAAATGCATCGTTCATGGAGACGGTAAGCCGTACGTACGCATGAACGCTACTTCCATTTCTATTTCATATTTTCTGGAATGGAATCATAATGATATAAGAGTATATTATAATTCCAGTATAATAACATATATAATATAATTATCTTTATCCTTTACACATCCCACATATGGTATTAACGAATCAAATCACTTTCAGGGGGGTAGTCTGCACTTCCTAAAATGAAGATATCGTGTTTACCCATAATGGAAACCATAAAGGTATGCCCAAAATGAAAAAACAGAAGCTTAAGGAAAACATAAACATATTATATATCATATATAAAAATATTTACATAATAATGGCCACCTTTGAAGGTGTTAAATGAGTATTGAACAATCATCGTTTCGGGAGGCAGAATTTCGCCATCCACGGAAACCGTATGTTCTTTAACCATTTGATGTAGTTGTGTGAGAGTGTAGCTCAAATAAATATTATAACAACATCCTAGTATATTTAAGATACTCGTGTTGTTACAAAATAAGAAAATAAAAATTGTTTAGGGGGTTGGAGAAGCAAAATAAGACAAATGAACATGAGAGAATGAATTACCTTTAAAAGTGTAACTCCTTTTGATTTGAGCCTAAAGGCTTCCTTTGAAAGGATTCTGCCATAAGGGAATCCTCTAGGATGAGTAGAGGGATGTGGAGAGAGTAAATGGGCAGGGTTTGGCCGAGCCAAAGGCTTGAGGAGTGTGTGAAATGAGTTAGAGGTGGGGGCCTTTTATAAGAGGAGAGGAGGGGCACTTTTGGAAAGTAAAGAAATATTACTTTATTTGAAAATGTGTTTCGATTTTAAAAGGTCCCACATTGATATAATTCGTGGATAAGGTGATAAGGGTTCGAAATCCACTCATCCAATTGGTTTTGTCCAGGTGTAGTTCATAGATTTTACATTATCATTCCATTTTATTTAAATCATCAAATAATGATGTCATCGCTGCATCATTATTATGTCATAAATACATTAATTTATTTAATGTCTAAAAATCATAAAAAAATACTATGATTTAGGAAATATTGTTATATTTCCAATGACTATTTATAATAAAATATCTGATCTTTATAACCCCATGTAAAAATTGTTTTCGTAAAACATATTATGTTTGTGTCATTTTTACTTTTACATTAAATAAAAAGTTATTTATGTCATTTCCCAACCCAAATGTCTCCATGGGGTCCCCAATTTGACCCATGGCTTGTCTTGGTCGGCCATGACACAACCAATAAGGTTGGGACATGTGTCTAGGTCATTTCATATTATTAAAGCTTTATTTATACCTTAAACTACACTAATTACCACTAATCGTGATTAAAAACTTAATAAGTTACTATTCACCAAAAAATTATTTTAATCTCATTGAACCACATTTTACTTCTTAATGACAACCATGTATGTCGTATTTTCAAAATTAAATACACATTAGTGGTAAACTTTTATTTAACTGAAAAAATCAGTTTTCTTGATTACCACTTAGTGGTTTCACTATTAATCAAAAATTGATGTTTTTCAGAAAATTACCAAAAATTCAACCTAAGCTATATTTGATATTACGAATTCAAAAATGAAGTCTATTTTACAAAATTAAAATCATATAAGTCACATTAATTAATTTAATAATTAATTTCCGCTGCTAGAGCAAAAACGTGTTTTTACAAAACAATAAGTATCGAAAGATTGACACCAGTTTAAGTCTAATTTCAAAGTGAAATTGATTCCAATGACCACCATTGAATAAAATGGTAAAAATATATTCTAATTTCACTTCAAAAACAATTCAAAACATAATTTAATCATATAAATAAATTAGATTAAAAAGAAGTTTTGATGTAAAATGCAGTATTTTTCACTATTCATTAAAAAAATGAACATTGTCAGAAAAATACCAAAAATTCACACAAGGTAAATTTTAATGTCCCAATCATAAAGGATAAGTTTATTTTGACAAACATAGTTTATAAAATTTTCCAAATATAAATTCAAAAATGGTTTGCCATCAAAAGGCAGTAAAACAATCTTTTAAGAATATTAGTGTATTCCGTGCATAAGATTGTATTTATTTTCATTTTAAGCCTCTATAACACTATCTTAATCATTAATAGACATAGATAAAAATATCTATTATTCATTACTTACTTGGGATGTTACATCCTTCCCCCTTTAGAAAATTGCGTCCTCGCAATTTATTTACTTATCCAATAAATGGGGGTACTTATCCCTCATTGCATTTTCAGATTACCATGTTGCCTCTTCAATCATGTGGTTTTTCCACAAAACCTTTACCTGGTGAATCGCCTTATTCTGTAACACTTTCTCCCTGTGGTCAAGAATCTGGACCGGTTGTTCCTCATAAGATAGGTTCTCTTCCAGCTGAACTACCTCTGGACTCAAAACATGAGATGGATCTGGCATATACTTTCTCAACATCAAAATTTGAAAAACATTGTGTACCTGAGATAAATTTGGAGGTAAAGCCACTTGGTATGAAACTGATCCAACTCTCTCCAGAATTTCGTATGGTCCAATGAACCTTGGACTCAACTTTCCTTTCTTACCAAATCTCATCACACTTTTCCAAGGAGAAACCTTGAGAAAAACATGATCACCTACCTCGAAAGATAGATCCTTCCTCCGGTTATCCGCATAACTCTTCTGCCTGCTCTGAGCTGTTCTCATGTGTTTCTGAATCAGCTGAACTTTTTCTGCCATCTCTTCTACCAATTCTGGTCCCATCAACTTCCTTTCACCCACTTCATCCCAGAAAGCTAGAGTTCGACACTGATTCCCATATAATGCCTGAAATGGTGCCATCTGTATACTAGAATGAAAACTGTTATTATATGAAAACTCAACCAAAGAAAGATGTTGGTCCCAACTTCCCTGATAATCCATAGAACAAGCTCGTAGCATATCCTCCAATGTCTGAATTGTTCGTTCTGACTGCCCATCTGATTGAGGATGAAAAGATGTACTAAAATTTAATTCAGTACCCAACGACTTCTGAAAGCCTTTCCAAAAGTTAGAAGTAATCCTGGGATCATGATCCGATACAATGGAGAGAGGAACTCCATGTAACCTGACAATCATTTTAAGATACAAACGGGAATGTTGATCAAGAGAGAAAGTATCTCGTATAGCAAGGAAATTAGTAGATTTGGTCAAGAGATCAACAATAACCCAGATTGCATTATTACCTCGAGATGTCTTCGGTAATCCAACAACAAAGTCCATGGACATATTCTACCATTTCCACTCTGGCACTGGTAAAGGCTGAAGCATCCCTTTCAGTAACTGCCGCTCTTCTTTAACCTGTTGACATGTCAAACACTTCACAGTAAAATCAGCAATGTCTCTTTTCATTCCATCCCACCAGTAATACTCCCGCAGATCTCTATATATCTTAGTACTGCCCGGATGAACTGAAAACGGAGAACTATGAGCTTCACATAACAACTCTCTCTTCAACTGTGATTCACAGGGCACACAGAATCTCTTCCCAAATCTCAAAACGCAATCATTATCAATGTTGAATTCAGGAAACTTACCTTTCTGAACCAGCTCTACCTTTTTCCGCAACTCACTATCTTGATTCTGTGCTTGCTTGATTCTATTTGATAGAGATGATCTCACTGATACCTGAAACAAAACAGAAGGACTTCCTGCACCAACAACTTCTATGCCAAAGTTCATCAAATCTTTAACCAAAGGATCACGTTCCAAACGCAACATTGTTAATGAATCATTACTTTTTCAACTCAAAGCATCAGCCACTTTATTTGCTTTTCCCGGATGGTAATGAATTGTACAATCATAATCCTTGATTAATTGCAGCCATCTCCTTTCTCTCATGTTTAACTCTTTCTGAGTGAATATATACTTTAAACTTTTGTGATCGGTATATATTTCACACTTTACTCCATACAAATGATGCCTCCAAATTTTTAAAGCAAAAACAACAGCAGCTAGTTCCAAATCATGTGTAGGGTAATTTACCTCATGAGTTTTCAACTGTCGTGAAGCATAAGCAATTACCTAATCATTCTGCATTAGGACGCAACCAAGTCCTTTCAATGAAGCATCACTGTATATAACAAACTCACCATTCCTGGAAGGTAGTGCCAAAACTGGAGCATCCACCAATCTTCATTTCAATTCCTGAAAACAATCATCACATTCTTTTGTCCAGATAAACTTAACACCCTTCCGAGTTAGCTTAGTCATTGGACTAGATAACCGTGAAAAATTTCTAACAAACCTTCAGTAATAGCCCGCCAAACCAAGGAAGCTACGAATATCGGTTACATTTGTGGGTCTTGGCCATTCTTCCACAACTTTTCTTTTTTCAAGATCAACAGTTATTCCATCTTTAGAAACAATGTGACCAACGAACGAAATTTGTCGCAACCAAAACTCACACTTGTTGAATTTCCCATACAGTTTCTTTTCTTTTAAGGTTTTCAAGATAACCCTTAAATGTTTTTCATGCTCCTCTTTACTTTTAGAAAACACCAAAATATCATCAATGAAAACCACCACAAACTTATCCATGAACTCATGGAAAATTATATTCATTAAGTCCATGAATATAGCAAGTGCATTGGTTAGCCCAAAAGGCATTACTACAAATTCATAATGGCCATATCTCGTACGGAACGCGGTCTCCGGAATATCTACCTCCTTTACCTTCAGCTGATGGTACCCCGATCTCAAGTCAATCTTTGAAAAAAACTGAGCTCCATGGAGCTGATCAAACAAATCATCGATATGAGGCAAAGGATATTTGTTCTTAACAGTGATATTATTCAAGGATCTATAATCAATTCAAAGTCTCATAGAACCATCTTTCTTTTTAACAAATAAAATAGGAGCACCCCATGGTGATGTGCTAGGTCTAATGAAACCTTTCTCTAATAAATCGTGAAATTGATCCTTCAACTCTAAAAGTTCAATTTGTTCCATTCGATAAGGGGGTTTTGAAATTGGCTTAGCATCAGGAACTAAGTCAACAGTAAACTCAACTTCCCGATCTGGTATTATTCCAGGCAACTCATCAGGAAAAACATCAGGATACTCATTTTCCACTGGCACATCATTAATCTGAACAGTTCCTTTATTTTCAACGACGTGTGCAAGGTAACATTCATTTCCATCTTTTACAAGTTTCTCGGCCTCTTGATATGTTATCAAAAGTAAGGGTTCATTCTTGTAAACAAACTTAAAGTCTTTCTGAAAAAAAAAACTTCTTTAGCTCTACAGTCAATCTTAGCATGGTAAATAGAGAGCCAATCCATACCCAGGATAACATCAAACTCTACTAGAGGTAGAACAATAAGGTTTGCAAGTAGGTTATTTCCACAGATAAGGATAGGAAGATTCTTATAAATTCTTTTTGCCTCAACATTCCCCCCAGGTGTTTTTACCAAAAGTTCAGGAGTCATTTCTTGAGATGGTATTCCCATTTTACTAGAAAAGGTTTCAGAGATGAAAGAATGTGTAGACCCCGAATCAAACAACACACTGGCATAATCTGAAAAAACAAACAGAGTACCTGATACAACTTCATTTGATGGCCCGACATCTTCTGAAGTAGTTGCAAAGGATTTCACCACCCCTTTCTGCTTGTAGTCTAACTGCTTCCCATCACTCAAGCTCCTTGTCGGACACTCGTTTGCATAGTGACCCATCTCATTGCACTTATAACATTTCACTAACTGTAAATCAAATTTGTTCTTACCTTCACCTTGATCCTTTTCAGTGCAATCACAAGCCTTATGTCCCATCTTACCACATCAGTAGCACTTCCCTGAATTCAGAAGACATTCCCCAGCATGCCTTTTCCCACACTTATCACAAACTGGAAACTTAGTTCTCTTACCATTGACTTTTTTGAATAATTCTTACCTCTCTCCTGCCACCTTGATCTCTTCTTCTGCTGGTTTTTATAGAAAACTTGGTCATCGGCAAACTCCATTTTTCCACCTTCTCAGCACATCGAACAGGTTTTTCATAACTTTTAAACTCACAAGAAGCTAATTCCCTTCGATATTTTGTCTTTAATCCTGAGTAAAAATGATTGATTTTACTATCAAGGTCCCGGATAAAATTTGGACCATACCTTGCCAATCGAGTGAACCTTTCTTCATAGGCAGCCACTGAGTCTTCCTCTTGCCTCAATTCCAAGAATTGCTTTTCCATCCTAAGTCGAACAGCCTTAGGAAAATACTTCTCAAGAAACATACCTTTGAATTCATCCCAGTCAAGAGCATCAATCTCATCAGAGTCCCTGATATTTTTAACCATAGACCACCACTGATCTGCTTCAACCTCCAAACGGTAAATAGCAAGACTAACCTTTTGATTGTCTGAACACCCCATGACATCAAAAATCTTCTCCAGTGCTTTAATCCACCCTTCAGCTAGCACAGGGTCAGATGATCTTCTGAATGATGGTGGATGTTGTCTCATGAAATGTTCCACCACTGACATGTTCCTCTGCAGTTGATCTGGCTGATCTCGTGCATGGATACCACCGCCATTTATCGCTTGAGTCAACTGTGCCATTACTGCAACAAACTATTCAGTTCCAATTCTGACTATTTCTGGATGCTGATTCGGAAGGTTATTTCCTTCTGTATGCCTTCCTAGCACTTCTTCCCTGTTTCCTCTACGGAAAACCATTCTGAACAAACATGTGTTAGATGAAGAAACATGGTAATCTTTAAATGCTATATCATTTCAAAAAAAAAAAGTATTTTTGTATAATCATTTAATATAATTCAAACTCCTAAAGTTATCTAAACGGACCTCTGATACCAACTATAAGGCCCCAGCCTTAAATCTTACTTATTCTTGATTTATTACAAGAATACACATTGAGGATCTTTTCGGGTTTAGAGTTTTAGAGAATTAGATCATAAAACTTGCATTACATTCCACATATAAACAAAGTGGTTACATAAAGATAGTATTCTTCATTCCCATCAATGGAAACACATTTAAAATAAAACATGGATTATTTCTTGACACATCCTTCACTCTATCATCTTATCATGTACCTTTCCCTTGACCTGTGAAAAACATTTCAAAAACATGGGATGAGAATAAAAACTCAGTATGGGTTATAAAAAAAACATGGAAAGGAAACATGAGTTCATATATACATAAGAATGAAATCATACTTTACCCATAAAACATAGGCACTTTAACATACCTCTTAAAATCATGAATAAATCATAGAAATCATAAGACATAAAGGTAACTTGAGGCATTTATAACATTCTTATGTAGGGAGTAACCCTCTTGGTTACGTTTGGAATACCCATCACAGTATATTCCCTAAATCTCTTCGGAGAAACCTTAACGTTTCACTCCTTCACATTACCCAATGCATTGGAGAGCTATAACGGGCTCACCCGCCCTTAGTTTATCACGGAACCACCCGTCTTCATAATAATGCCCAAGAACCATAACATAATCATATCACATAAAACATGCATAAAGGAAACATAAAATTTCCACATTTCAATCACGAGATATCAATACAACACATTGATATAAAAACATTATGAAAACCATTTTCAATACCAAAATAACAGAAAAGTAAAACATGGTATTTATTTTTCTTTTAAAAAGAAGGTATGGCTTGTAGAGGAAGCCGAAACTCAAATAACGGTCACGACGGCGGAGAAGTCGTTGTCGCCGCATACGTACGACAAAAACATTCCCTTTTGTCGTTTAGTAAACGCTTCGTATAAAAAAGATTCCTTTTGAATAAATGTAAAAGTCAAATGTGATTATACACCGTATAAAAGAAAGTTGTGTATAAAATAAAATATGCCTCAACGAAAGGAGATTGAGACGAAGTCCCATACCTCGTATCCGACTTGACCCGACCGTTCTTTAATCTCTTGAATAATAAACTTGAGTTAATCTCCACTTGCTTACGAATCTTTTTCAAGTTCATTATTCCTTTTATACCATGTTATGAACATCATGTAATCATTTATGTTAATAATGTTCATTTTGTCGGTATTTGGTTCTTAAGTCAAAAATAGACTTCTTACACTTACATGTTGTTAATTTGGTCATAGGTTAGTTATATCCAGAATGATATTAATGATTTGGATAACATATATATCATATATATTCATCATACACATGTATTTATAATATTACATCACATTTAGAGGTAAGAAATGAAATGCACCGTTCATGGAGACGGTAAGCCGTACGTACGCATGAACGCTACTTCCATTTCTATTTCATATTTTCTGGAATGGAATCATAATGATATAAGAGTATATTATAATTCCAGTATAATAACATATATAATATCATTAACTTTATCATTTACACATCCCACATATGGTATTAACGAATCAAATCACTTTCAGGGGGCGGTAGTCCGCACTTCCTAAAATGAAGATATCATGTTTACACATAATGGAAACCATAAAGGTATGCCCAAAATAAAAAAAACAGAATCTTAAGGAAAACATAAACATATTATATATCATATATAAAAATAGTGACATCATAATGGCCACCTTTGAAGGTGTTAATTGAGTATTGAACAATCATCGTTTCGGGAGGCAGAATTTCGCCATCCACGGAAACCGTATGTTCTTTAACCATTTGATGTAGTTGTGTGAGAGTGTAGCTCAAATAAATATTATAAAAACATCCTAGTATATTGAAGATACTGGTGTTGTTACAAAATAAGTAAATAAAAAGAGTTTAGGGGGTTGGAGAATCAAAATAATACAAATGAGCATGAGAGAATGAATTACCTTTAAAAGTGTAACTCCTTTTGATTTGAGCCTAAAGGCTTCCTTTGAAAGGATTATCCCAAAAGGTAATCCTCTAGGATGAGGAGAGGGATGTGGAGAGAGTAAATGTTCAGGGTTTGGCCGAGCCCAAGGCTTGAGGAGTTTGTTAAATGAGGTAGAGGTGGGGGCCTTTTATAAGAGGAGAGGAGGGGCACTTTTGGAAAGTAAAGAAATATTACTTTATTTGAAAATGTGTTTCGGTTTTAAAAGGTCCCACATTGATATAATTCGTGGATAAGGTGATAAGGGTTCTAAATCCACTCATCCAATTGGTTTTGGCTATGTGTAGTTCATATATTTTACATTATCTTTCCATTTTATTTAATTCGTCAAATAATGATGACATCGCTGCATCATTATTATTTCATAAATAATTTAATTTATATAATGTATAAAAATCATAAAAAAATACTATGATGTAGGAAATATTTTTAGCTTTCCAATGACAATTTATAATTAAATATCTGATCTTTATAAACCCATGGAAAAATTGTTTTCATAAAACATATTATGTTTGTGTCATTTTTACTTTTACATTAAATAAAAAGTTATTTATGCCATTTCCCAACCAAAATGTCTCCATGGGGTCCCCAAGTTGACCCATGGCTTGTCTTGGTCTGCCATGACACAACCAATAAGGTTGGGACATGTTTCTAGGTCATTTCATATTATTAAAACATTATTTATACCTTAAACTACACTAATTACCACTAATCGCGATTAAAAACTTAATAAGTTACTATTCAACAAAAAATTATTTTAATCTCATTGAACCACATTTTACTTCTTAATGACAAACATGTATGTCGGATTTTCAAAATTCAATACACATTAGTGGTTATCTTTTATTTAACTGAAAAATCAGTTTTCTTGATTACCACATAGTGGTTTCACTATTCATCAAAAATTGAAGTTTTTCAGAAAATTACCAAATATTAACCCTAAGCTATATTTGATATTCCGAATTCAAAAATGAAGTCTATTTTAAAAAATTCAAATCATATAAGTCACATTAATTAATTTAATAATTAATTCCTGCTGCCAGAGCAAAAAGCGTGTTTTTACAAAACAATAAGTATCAAAAGATTGACACCAGTTTAAGTCTAATTTCAAAGTGAAATTGATTCCAATGACCACCATTGGATAAAATGGTAAAAATATATTCTAATTTCACTTAAAAAACAATTCAAAACATAATTTAATCATATAAATAAATTAGATTAAAAAGAAGTTTTGATGTAAAATGCAGTATTTTTCACTATTCATTAAAAAAATGAACATTGTCAGAAAAATAACAAAAATTCACACAAGGTAAATTTTGATGTCCCAATAATAAAGGATAAGTTTATTTTGACAAACATAGTTTATAAAATTGTCAAAATATAGATTCAAAAATTGTTTTCCATCAAAAGGCAGTAAAACAATCTTTTAAGAATATTAGTGTATTCCATGCATAAGATTGTATTTATTTTCATTTTAAGCCTCTATAACACTATCTTAATCATTAATAGACATAGATAAAAATATATATTATTCATTACTTACTTGGGATGTTACAGGTACACAATAAATAATTATGGATTACATGTTTATTTTATGTATAGGTATTAGGATTATTTATTTGGTTTGATAGCTCAGATAGGATTGGATATCAGGATGAGGTTGGGATCAGGGGTTATAATAGAGCATCATGAACATTTATTTAGATCATATAAATTTATTTTTTTAATTTTATATTTTGTATCAACCCTCTACGTTGTGGATTTTGTTTTATTAAATTTATTTCGTATAATTTCAAATTTTAATGATGGATTCTTATATATACATCATTTATGTGGTTATTTAGTTATTTGGTAGATTTTTTCCGATTTGGAATATTATTTTTCACAATGTCTCTCCTAGGTACACCCATAAAACCCCAATATTAGTGATAAGACTCTAGAATATGGGGTGGCGTGCATAGGGTCACATGGTGCTACTAATCTATTTACAATTCATAGTGGGCCTTGCAGGGTCATCAAATAGTGATATTATAAATTCATTTTATTTTGGGTTACTTTTTGGGATATATTAGTAATGATATATAGGAATGTTCTAGAGTATATGATGGTTATGAGGTTAGTGTACAATAAAAACATGTTTTGGTTGGAGATATAGTTTAAAGTGGGATTGGGATTACAATTCTTGATATATGGGGTTATAATTTTAGATATTTCCCTCATTTTATCCTCACAATATTTGAGGATTATATGTTATATTAGAATTATATCTTATTCCATTTGAATGAAATCATTTATTTGATTTGGAATCCTACCCCAATAGTAAGAGGTATATCATGAATCATATATTCCATACAGGATTCACATATTATACTGGTTTTCTTGTGTGATCATGATCATTGAAAATAGAGGTTCTATATTGGAATGTATTGGAAATGGATCATTTTCCCCATATATATTAATGATAGAGTTCCACTATGATGGACTACCTTGTTTATATGTTTTTTATTCTGATGGAACATTATATCATTCTACAGTAAGGATCTTGATGATGGGAATGTGGAATAAGTTCCATTTTTTTAGAGGTGTATTGACCCATTTAGGTTTATGGGGGAATCATAGGCCCTTTTGATTAAACCAAAATTCCTCGATAGTTTTGATGTTCTGTTATATAGTGTTCCAGTAAAATCTATATATTGGTTTCCATTTAACATATAATAACATCATATTTAACGAGGCTAGTGGTCATGTTTCATTAATATTGATTCTAATATGGTTATACTAGTTTTTCCATCATAATTATGTAATTATTTAGGGGTAAGTACAATGTTTTGATGGTCATTTAAATTAGTTCCCTTATTGGAATATGGGATTACATGGGATGTTATATGTATTGTTGATGAACCTAGACTAGCTATTTTGGGAATGTTGAATGTCATGGTTTGTGAGAGACTCTTAGGGAGTTATTAAAAAAGGTTAGATATAACTATTTTTCAGAGATAAGGCTATATATTATGACATAAATTATTTTACCTTTCATGACACAAGATTTGTTTTATATGTGACAACCGTATAGACATAAGGGGAACAAATCTTGATTTTTGGTGAGTTTGTGGGGGTTTGTTATGTCTGAATATCCCATGAGATAGGTTATAATATGTAATGTGTATCCTTATATTTGTGAGAAATGAATATTCTTTAGTTTTTGAATATACCCATAGATTTCTAGTCACGTGTGTATAATTTTAATGTCGATTCCTTAGTATTATTTTACAATAAAATCACTTTGAGAGAATATATTTATCGTTTTCAAGATACTGTTATTTATAGTATTGATCATGAGTTTGGATATATTTACATTGGATGTGTTTATGATGAAGATTTATGTTTGAGTAAATGATTTTATTTTGGAACATTTCCCTAATGAACAAATTGTTTTTGTTGAATTATGTGACAATTGTGGTTATTGGTTTTGTAGAAAAGTTCTTAGGAAACTCCCACTTAGACCGATATGACATATGGTAAGGATGTTTCCAATGATTTTGGCTTATGATCATTTAACCAAGTGATATGTTTGACTTTTTTCATATATCATGGTTGATACATTGATCTTTAAGAGTATGGAAATATTTGGGAAATGGATATATTGTTTTGATAATGTAGGACTCCAAAAGTCATGGTTCAAGATGTATTTGTTACAATATATCAAGGGACCCCGAAGGTTTTGATCAAAATAAGGTAATACATTTTGTATGTGAGGAATATGTAATATTTAAAATTAGTTTTGGAGGAATATAATCCATCTTTCGATGGATTCTCATGGGACGTGTTGAAGAAGGTGTATATGTATTGACACCCATCATTTCAAGAAAAAAACATTTTAGGTAATGCTTCAAGAGTGGTGTATGGAATTCCATAATAATGGGGGAAAATCATCAATTATTTGGTGGGAATGAACATAATTTTGGATATCCAATGTAGAATTTTAGTTTTAGGGTGTAATGGATATGATTTCAATTTTATTACATAGATAATATAATATATACAATTTTATCATATATCAAATATAGTTTTTTGTTTTAGAATCAGGCTTGGGATGAATTGAGATGAACATAACATGGCTGGATGTATGGTACATTGATGATTTCATAAGGATCAGTACTAGAAATTGCTGTTTGATAATCCAATTGTGGATACACACTAGGATTATATATTTTACATTGGTTAGTGTACTCATATGATCATATAATTCGTTGGGAATTTATGTTATCATGATTGGGTAGTTGGATCGTGAGTTTGTGATTGGGGTTAATTGTTTCTGGAATTTTCATCTAGAAAATTAATGACCACATTTTTTAGTGGAAAATGGTAAATCACATTGAAATATATATCATGGGAATAATAATATCTATAACATGTCTGCATTGAGGCTTGGTTGGGGATTTTATAGCGAATATAAAGATTATAGATTATGGTTCTAATGAGGGAGACTCATCCATTAGGATTTAGATATTTTGAATGATAATTATTACCATTATTTACATGATCTCTAATGTGTTTTAGTGAGTGGTGAGTTAGATACCTATTTAATAATATTGTTGGAACTCAAGAGGGGTGTATTATTATTTAATTATGTTGGTGTATGAACTGAAGAACATAATTGAATTTTATTTTCTATGTCCTATGGTGGAGATCTCCATATGTTGAATAATCAATTATATAAATTATAATGTTTTTTTCTATATATATTGGTATCTGGGAGAATCTTCGTTTATTTTCTATAACAAATTTGAGTGATAGATCATTTTTTGGTATGTTGAGTAACTCATGTTAGAATTTTACTGGAGAAACTCATTAGTCACCAAATAATAAAACACGAACATTAATTTTGTTTGGTTACCAATGAAAGAAAATATATATATTTGGATGACCAATGGTAAATTTTTCAGATGGTAAGTCTTTTTTGGTGATTTTTTGGATTAAATTTCTATTGAAATCTGTAAAATCCAATAATCAATTTGAATTATTGATATAATGGATGGGATGGATTTTAAGATGTTATTATAAAAGATATATAGACGGATATAACCTATTAATGTAATTTATTTTAAAATGGAGTGAGGATTTTAGGTAGTATAGAGGGTTCTTGAGGGTTTATAGGAATCTGAATATGGATTTGATATAGGGTGTCTATATCCTGAGACCATTAGATTGTCTATGGGATTGTTGTCTTCCAGGATGGCCTATTGGGCTTACCAGCATGCTGATGGACTTCTACCGACTAATTGGGGGTTTATATTTAAGTAAAACCATATACACCACAATGTAAAATATTGGAATACCTCAATTAATATTATCATATTATGAATGGGAATATGGTCAATCCACATTCCTCCTTTTATCCCCTTCATTTTGGGTCGGTTTTAGCATCATATCTTGATGATCTATAGTAACTGTTTCACTATGTTTTCCTCTAATTAGAACCTTATCCTTATTTATTTTTAGATTTATGGTTGATGGTTTTGATTCAAATTCTACTAGATCATGTTTATATTGGATTAATAAATATTGTATTATCTACTACCATGGGAGTGGACCAGCTGAGACCCCATTCCCTTTGTATCATTTATTGTTTTTATAATCACAAAATGTGACATGGATTTATTTTAGGTTTTTCATTAAATTGAATTTTTTTAATTATAGAATAAAATAAAATTTATATGCCTTTCTCCCAGTATGATTTTGGGGGTCCCCTACATTTCTCTCTTATGTTTGTAGTCATGGTTCTATCATGAGGTGGCCTTCTGGTGAGGATTTATAATATATGCATTAACTAATTTAAAATTTAAAATTTATTATAATTTCTATAATTTATTTGATCTTGTTTCATGATAAGATTTAGGTAATTGAATGTGTTTTCAATGAATTATTGAATTTTAATGAGAATATATGGGTCTCGGAAGACCTAGTTAGATCTTCTATACTGAGACATTAAAAAGGTTTTTGGATTTATCATGAGGTAGTTTATCTTCTATAAATTTCTTATGGTACTTATGAATATGTTTACATAATACGTTTTATGAATTCTCTACAAATTATTTTATAGAATTTATTTAGTAAAATTTATTATTTTAAATGAAATTATTGGGTATGATGAACTATGTAAAAGGACCATGAGTGTTTTTGGCACTCGCTTGATATCATCAGTTTCTGATGGTAGAGGGATTGTTCATGATAATTTATTATTATGAAACATGGACCCTTTTAGGTTTATAACTGATGTATATGAAATTTAGTTTCCCTTAATTTTAAAATCGATGATACCTAGGGGTACTCGTGTAGTGACATGGAGTGTTTGTTTTCCGAATTTTCTATACATGACCATAGTGATAATAATACGAACCGTTGATCATTAAACTGATTTTCTCCCTAAGATATGTTATTACATGGTAGTTAGGACATGGGTGGTATGAACGGTTCGAGTGAGTGGATCATCAAAAATGACATATGAGTCTAGATTGAGATCGAGGACCTCATATAAGGATCCAACATTTGGATGTAACCTGGAGGATAAAGATCAGTGCCCCAATGACTGACTGTCCCTAAGAGGGTGTGTTATGAAATTATCATACATTTTTAGTGGTGTCATATAATAAATAAAACCATACATATGAGTCAATGAAATTTGGGTAGTGGTAATTGGGTTAGTCAATAGAACAAATGTTATTCCTTAATTTTTTTAAGGAAGAAAAACAATTAAAGTGGGTTTTTTATTATTTGTGATAGAACCTGGCCTTGGTGAGGTTTTAGTTTATAAAATTTAACACTCATATAGAGAGTTATTATTTTATACAATGGAAATAACCATATGATTGGTACATACATCTATTTAATGAGAAACTCCCTAAAGGGCTGGTCCTTCTTACTTATGGGACCATGGCATGGATGAGAAAAATACTATAGTGGGAGTTCTATGTAAATTAGGGTTTTAGTAAAGGAGGAGAAAACTAGAATTGGGTGGGGGTCTGTGTTACATACTGTCTTATGAAAATGTAGGGGTAAATACCAAATTATAGGATCAGGTTATATATATTATATTTACAAGGATGAAAAAAATCTCATAAGGTAGGATTTTTTTTAATTACAAGCATATACCTTGGAAGAGAGAACTATTATAAAAAATGAGCATGTTACATTAAGGCATATGGCATGGATAATAAAATAGCCATATGTTGGGTTTGTGAAAACTAATCTATATATCTGGGAATCCTAGGTAAATTAATTTTTTGAATGATCACTATGATATGCTCAAAGCCATTTAGATTATAATTGAAGTAGAAATATGCAATTGGGGAGGTGTGACTTAGGATTAACGGTATTTTTTAGCATTTTCAAGGGTTATATATATACACCATCATGAATGTTGAGATATATTGGGTTAAACAGTCCGTACATTTTTCTCATAACCATTCTATAATCAATTGAAATATGTTATTTTTTATTCATATTTTTTAATTTACAATGTATTACATTACCAATTATTTGACATTCACATGTCAACTTGTTACAGATTATTCAATAGTAATAATTGGCGGTGCACTGCAATATTGTCTAGTCACACCCTGCTCTGCCCACCATTTCACTATAGTACATGAGAGAACCTTCTTTTTTCAAGTTTATAATAGGTTAGAGGACCAAGGATTCTTGGTCGAAATGGATAGTTTAGAAGGGAATAGAAATTGTGATGAGTTGAGGCACCCGAATTTCAATATAGCCACATGTACATTTATTTATCTGTGATATAATGATTTTTTATTTGATATTGTTACCATCCTAAGGGGAATTAAATTTTTTATAATTGTATTATATGTCTAAATTTAATTATACTTAGGTAGGATTCCTATTTAAACGAATATACTCTAATTAATTACATATGTGGTTAATGATTTACTGTTTGGTATAGTATAATGCACTCTTATGTGGGGGTATATCCCCCACTGCAATAAATCCTTATATTCCAATTGATAGTCCTCATCCTATGATGTACGAGGAAGAATTTCTTGAGGTCATATAGAGAGAGTAATTTACATAATGTTATGAGTGAGATAATTCTATGAAAAATAATTATTGAATTTAAAATTTTAAAGATATATTTTTAGAAGAAAAACTATTTTAGAGAAATCTAGATGTCATAGAGAGTTCCCTAATTGGTTATTAATTGGAAACTAAATTAGAGAAAGAGAAAATTTCTATAGATATATGTTGTACCCTTGAAAATAGAAACATGAGAATGGGTTTTGATCTATCAAATATAATTATAGAGATTTCTACACCTATACATTCACTAATAGATATAATTAATTAAAATTATGATCTGTTGTCTGTGGATGAACCAAATTATTTTTAATAATTAGTAAAATATGATTCATTGGTTAGATCCATGAATGAGTAGTTAGAACAAATTGACAAGAATAAAACCTGTGAACTTGTGAATATTTCTAAAGAACATGTTATTATTTGTGTGATTTATATCATTATGAATAAATTAAACAAACATGGATATTGAATTCCAAATAATCCCTTTTTTTGTTAAAATCCTATACAAATTAAATGTAATAATGGTTAAGAAACATAATCCCATGTGTCTCCAATTCATGTAGTGAAAATATATTCTTCATTTTCCAATATAGAATTATTCTACATTTATCATGTGGATGTTAAAACGAAATTACTGAATGGTTTATTATTGTGTTTTTATAAAAAGACATTTTATTTAGATTCATATTTTTAAATCATAAATCTATAGAGTTCATGTGAAACCATCAGTCTATAGTATTCCTATATAATTTTTTTGTGGAGTTTCATATTGGGATTGTGATATTTTTAGGGGCACATGTTTAGATAATGGTGTCTTGGATCACTGGGATTCAAAAACTATGATGGAATTTGTTGTCGAGACTGTGGTCCAATCCTTGTTGCTACTATGGTCATAGTGATCGACATCAATTTTCATGGGGAGACAACCATGTAGAGAAGAATTCAACACCCACATGTGTCCTCATATTTTTGGTCAAGGTACATAGGGATTATGAGTATGGTGAATAGAGATAAAATAACTAAAAAGGGGATTATTGTAGGGATGTTGGGTAGTGGTGTTAGTTCATTATATTCATAGTACATGATGTGTTGTGAAATAGAGAGTTATATGAATGTAGTAATGGGTGTATTTCAATAGGATTATACTTGTAGGAAAATAGGATGGTTACAATTCCATGTTGGTAGTAATGGATTAACTATATAATGTGTGCATTGAATTTTCAAGACATGTTGGAAAATGGATTGGGAGGACTGAACATGAAATGGAATAAGTAATGGTGGTTTGGAAATAGTTAATTTCCTCCTTTTTTATTTTCCATTGATGTAGAAAATATTTTAAATAATTTTAAATTTAATTTAAATGTTTTAAATCCCCAAAAAGTTTTCTTCAACAAATAATTATCACATTTTATAGTATTACTGATATTTTGAGATAAATTGGAAAAATTAATTATTTTTAATTTTAACTATATTAATTTATTTTTTCTATTTATGAAATAATATTTTATTTCAGGTTCAAACTTAATAAATATTCATTTATATGATTTTATTTTATGGGGGTTTAATTTCAGTCTTTTCGACCGAAATCTAAGTTCACCAATTAGAATCCTAGAACTAGCTCAAAAGTTTGGAATTGGAAACTGTGCACAAATATGATGATTTTCTATGTTTAGACCATATATCCTAAATTCATAGACTAAATAAGATCAAATTTATAGGTGAAACGTGAATGATATTCATGAAAAACATTTATAATGGCCACTATGTGTCAATTAGCCATTTTGAATATCATTAATGCATACTAAACTAGAGATGTGGAATATGATGAGTCTTCAGGGAAATATTATAATGTAGGAGTCGAATATAAATAATTATCCATACACATGGAGGTATAATCTGAAATTATATAAGAATAGAGAAAGACATATATGAACATCATTATTGAAGACTTCATTCCCATATTTGACTATATAATGGGTATAACATGCGGATTATTTTGATGAAAAATTCAGGAACAAAACATTCACTATTAACTATAAAAGGAGGGTCCTGAACCCTTACTAAATTATAAACATGACCCTCAGATGAAGATTCTCGGCTGAGTTGGAGACAAATGAATATTCTCCCATTATTCTTATTCTTATTATTTTTTTTATTTTTAAATGTTAATTATTATTTGTATTTTAATTTTAATTTATTTAAATAAATTACATGAACTTTTATAAAGTGTCATCCGTATTTTTCTCCATTAAATAAATTTATTCTCCATTTTTATTATTATTAGTATTATTATAATTTATAACTTTATTAATAAAAAAATACTTTTGTTTTTACATTATTTTTATTTTTATTGAAATATTTAATTTAACATTCTTACATTAAAAATTAATTTTCATTTATCATTTCCTTATTTATATTATTCTTCTTTATAAATTAATTATTCTCATAATAATAATATTATTATTATTATACATTATTTTTATTTTTATTTTAAAATTATTTATATACTATATAAATTTGTTATTTATTATTAATTTATTTTTCTTTTTGTCATTTTCATTATTTCCATCTCATCCAAATAATATATTACTTTAATATTTTATTTTATAATCATTATTATTTATTAATTTTATTTCTTCTATTTTATTTTACTTTTATTATTCTTATCCACCCAATCCACCAAGTAATCTCTTACTATCATAAATGAGAGGCTGACCCCAAGGCTTCACAAGGGAGGAGGTTAATGTGTTTGGAAATTTTCTTTAATGTTTAATTTTATGTTCATTGATATAATTGAATATCATGTATGATTGAGGATAATTTCTTCGATGTCATGACTAACCCCAATAACATGCAACGGATCCTATCACTATAATTTTTTTTACTCACATTTCCCACTATCCATTGGTATTTTCTTCAAATATTGGTGTTGATCTAATCAGTTGATAAAACAACCTTGATAGAAATATACATCCCTAAAAATTAAGTTACTATAATATAAATATATCAAATTTAGTAATATACATAATCAATGAATAATATATTTAAATAATAATGTTCATAAATCCATGATAGGGAATTGAGTAAATAGTCTTATTATAGTTTCTTAAAATGCCTGATCATATTAAAAAATCACTAAATATTGATATGTAATTTTTTTAATAACTGTTTCATAAAATTATTTATAATTATATAATTTATTATGAACTATTTATTTTAATTTTTTACCCATTAAATGGTGTTTATATTTTTAATCAATCATTTCTTAGAAATATTTTGAAATTGTTCCTTTAGCATTTCAGTATGGAGTTCTATGTCATTTATCCTTTCTAACGATTGAAACACCTCCAAATGGGTAATTTGAATGTTATAGAGATTATTTTTTTCTAAAATCATACAACTATTTCATGGATGTTATGATTAGTCACAAATCATGAAAATTTTACCTTATTGGCCATTTTGGTTGATAAACCAAAGAAAACATAAATATGTTGTTATTAAAACAGGACTATAATTATTCATTTATATTATTATAATATCATTATTACTGATCTATAAAATTTTTATAGATGTTTATTAATTTTAATGATAAATTCATAAAAATGTGTTTGTAATTTTAAAATAAAAAAAATGTAAGGAACTTATTATATACAATGACGATCTTCGAGTATCAACATGGAATTCTTCTTTCATTGGAGGACAAGGGTTACTCTTAAAACTAATGGGTTCTATGTTTTAGGTTTACTTTGATAGGTTATAATTTGGATTTATGAGGTCTAGATAAAAAATATTAGGTGTTACATTAAATTTATGATTGAAATACTCTTTTATTGATGAGAATTAAGGAAATTATTGGAATATAATCATTCCATAATATACATATATATTGAATATATTTTTTCAAAATAAGTAACTCAAATAGAAAATAAAACAATAATGATAATTAATATCCACATCCATACATTTACATAATATTTTAGAGTCACATAATTACTTTATTAAATAGTTTAAAAACATATATCATTTTCCCATTTAAATGTTCATTCACTTTTATCCTTGTCATCTTGTTTGTTTAAAAAATTGAAATTAAATATATCAAATAATTTCAAAATACTTATTAAAAATATAAAATAATATTTATTTAAAATTTAAAAATCTCAATAATATTAATTTAAATGTTCAGATAAAAATCATAATATATAGAAAAAGGAAAAATTATCGAATAATTTTGTTATTTGAGAATTATTATACTCATATCATTCAAAAATTATTCAATGTATGTCAATTACTTTATAGAAAATATCTAATTATATTTTAAATTATTAATATTGTTTTTAAAATATTCTTAATAAAACACATTTAAATTGAATAATTTATATTATTATAAGTAATATGTTGATAACACTCATACATAAAATTATATAAACCACCAATAAATTCATATAAACCCAATGCATCAGTTAATACATTTCATTGTTTTACTATGGGGAGTCAACTTACATTTACTTTTTAGTGTTCTTCATGTGCATGAACTTATCCCACAGATAATTTATCTCCAACCACAGTTATCCAAGATCAATACAAGATTATTGAATGTAAGACACTAGTGATGTACACATGCTTCATATGCTTGAAAAAAATGAGCCTCTTATAAAAAAATATTGACCTAAATCCATTTTATGTATTTTTTTTGTTATTTTGATTATAATTTTATTTGTCGGATGTTTAGAACTCTCCCAAATGAACATCCATAATTCATGTAGTTGGTGGAAAAATCAAGTAGTTTGATTTAAATATTTATAGGTTACATAAACAATGTGATATTACCCAAAAATATGTTATGAGTTTACCTATATATGAATGACAAAAAATCATGTAAGGTTCATCAAATTGATATTTTTATTATAAAAAGTGGATGGTCAAGCCCCCTTATATAAAAAATTTATAAAGGCCCTTATTAACTTGTTTTAAGAGGGAAACAAATACATGACTTGAGGTCGTAGAGGAACAAATTCCCAAGAAGTAGCCCAAAGTCCCTTAAAAATCTTTATAACCTAATGAAACATAACCCAAAGGTGGCCCAAAGATCTAAGGGAAAGAATGAGATATGAAAATCACTAGTCAAATGTGATCTCTTTGTTTATTATATAGAATAGGGAGTCTTCTTCAAAATGTAATGTTATTCCACAAAGGTTTTTTTGGTTATTTTTATTTTATCTAAAAACGTAAAGTCCTCATTTCCATGTTGAAGATGTTATGGTGAAATAATTTTGTGTGTAAGTATTAGTGGGTTTTTGTCTATAATTTTATGATCATAGGGGGTTCCATATTTCAAATAGAAAACTGGATGTATTATTGTGGCTATTCAAATTTAAATATTCTCTAAATTATTGTGGAATCCATGCCAGAATAGTATTGACCAACATATTTTCCATGAAAAAGAAAGAATGAACACAACAAAACAATTTTATTGATTTATAGGTATTGGGGAAATAAATAAGTGAATTTTAGTGTATTAAAATAAAAGAAAATAATAATTCAAAATTTATTTTTTGAATATAAACTATTTCATATTAGTGAGTCAATGAAAAAACAATGTTAAAGGTTTGTTAATCCATTCCATGGAGGAAATTTCAAAATCTTGGTCTTCGTGTTCTTAAAGATATATAAAAATCAAGAATAAAATATTATTATTGAGTTTAAAAGGGTTTAAACGGATTAATTGAAAATTAAATAACACATTAAGATCTGTGTCACACTTGGAATGATCTTATTTGATTATAAAAGAGAGAATTAATCATATACATTACATTCGGGGTTGATTCATAAAAATATTTAAAAACATGTCAATGTATTTTTTAGAGAGATAAGATTGTTAATATCAAAGGATTAAATATTGAAATATCAAAGAAGACTTCTATAAGAGATATGAAACATTAGAGAGGGATTTCTATATCTACAAGGAATTCCAACTAGAAGAGAAGTGTAGTTCTTAAAAGAAAATAAAGAGGAGTTGAATGATAGAACACTATTGGTTTAATATTTTTCTTTTTTTGAGAATCTAAATATATAAATTTGTAGAGGAGTATAAAATTCTTTGATTATTTGAGATATATGATATTTCAACTTTTGAAGGTTGTATACAAGAACATTAAGGGTATCTACGAAAATATTTTAAGTAGAAGAAGTGATCCAAGTGTTACATGTGCATATAAATATTACCATGAGCCCTATATGGATTAGAACATATAGGTGATCCATTTAAAATCATATGAGTTCCTTAGATTTGTTTTATATCATTATATAAACCTAGGTAAATTGATATATATTCCTTTTAAAAACTGAATTGTATTCATAGAAATTATCAAGAAACGAAATTTACAATATCAAGATTCATCCCTCCCCTTAACATATTTAGCATTTGAATGAACCAAATAGATGTATAATATCTAAGTGTTATATATTTTTATCTATCTTTGTAAAGTAATGATAGTAGTTGATAATCCTAATTTAATACCATGATATGATATAATCATTTCACATAAATTGAAAAAAATGCAATATTACTTTTAATCATTAGGGATGGATGCCTATAATTTATAAATTTACATAATCTTGTTTATTAAAGAGTTCGGAGTCCTATAGGATTGGTATCACTTTGATATGGATCGAGAGACCAATATGATTAATTACTTAGTGAAAGTTTTAGTTATCAGTATTTATAAACATGGTGATGTATTACAAAACTTGTTATGTCATATCGGATAAAAATGTCAATACTTATTAAGGTGATTCAAAATTTTAATAAGAAAAATAGATAATGTTATGTAATATAATTTTATAATTAAAAATAAATAAAAATGTGAATTTCATTTAATTATTTTATTGAATAAAAATTATTGTTAAAGATAGTCATTGACATGGATATATCAACAAAAATTTCAAAATTTTAAAAATGAACATATGAATATAACCATTATAATTTAATTGAAATGTATCATTTCGTAAATTCAAGGGGGACATTTTAGAAATCTTACATAATAATTATATTTCATTTAGATAAGATGTTTTTATAAAAATTATATTAACAATGAATGATTCAAAGGATGTAATTTTGAGAAATAAAGAAAAATACATTACAGAAGGACCCACAAGAAGAGGATGTTAATAGAGTAATATAATTTTCATGTTATAATTTTAAAAAATAAAACAGGAAAATTAATGGAAAATATTTATCTTTCTAGAATATAATGTATAGACTAATTTAAATTTCCACCATGTTTGATATGAAATTATACAACGATGATAAGGAGGATAACTTTTTTATAAAACCATTAAAAGTTGAATAATGTAATAGAAAACCATAGAGTAAATTAAACAAGAGGAAAAAAAATTATCTCATTATATAGAAATAATTTTTGAGATAACGGTACTGAATTTTTAGGAATATAGAGACCTGAATTTAGAATTTGTGGTTGCTGTGATATAAATGTTACAAGTGGAAGAAAATGTTGATATAGTTGGTGAATAAAGGGGATATTTGACCATAAATATGAAATCAATTCCACTATTGAAGAAATTGATGTATTGAGGGAAAAAAGAGAAGGATAATTTCATTCTTCTATACTAAAAACAAAATGTACAACAATAACAAATGTAGATGTCAAAATCTAAAATAGAGTCTAGATTCCTTAAAAATAATGGTTATAAAAATGTGGTTTTGGGATTTGAGATTTGGATAAATATTGATGAACAAAATTTTATTGTTGATGGATTAAAAAATATAGTAAATGAAGGTGTAAAAAAGAATAGTGGTATATGATCTTCAATTCATGATGTTAAGGGGGATGCGTAATGATAAAGAAATAATTTTTTCTCTCAGCATGATATTTTGAATTTCGATTCCACGTATAAATAAAGAAGCTATGTATTCATGGAATTGAATTTAAATTTTTCCCAAAAGTACACCAATTCAAGTATAAAGAAAAATCATTTATCAACCATGAAAAACTAAATTAATGTATATTGGTTTAATGTTTCAAGAACACACTCTATAGATTATGTTTCATTTTGATAACCCTCATATGACCCATATTTCCACATATGGTATAGGAAAAAACATTATTGTGTAGGATCAATATGGTGATATTATTTTAGAAATGGTGAAAAACCTCATTCATGTTCTGTATTGAAAAATATTCATTTCCATTGTAAATTATATCCATGGAGGGAATGTATATTTTATTAAATCCATTATAATTTCTGTAGTTGTTTTCATTGTTGATAATGGTTTATATTAGGGAAGTGGCTTTCTCAGAATTGGTATGCAGGAGTGCACAAAATGAGAGACAAAAACCTGAGTCGCCAAATAAATCATCATGAAATGTCACACCAAATTTTTTGAATTTAATTTAATTTATTTATTTTTTGCCTTTGAGTCCTTGTGCCAAGGTTCGAGTTGGATCCCGGTTTAATTATTTTGTCATTTAACATTTTTAGTGGGTTTCAGGAAGGTGTGCAGTCACCGCATAGTAGGTTGTAGCCGTGTCGTTAACTAGGGTGCTCGCGGAAATGACTAATGATTAAAATAAATAAAGTATTATGTAAATAAATAGGGTTAAATTTTTAAATTTTAGTAAAAATAATGTAATTATTTATTTAATAATATTATTATTACTAAGGTGTTATTATTGTTGTTATTTTAATTGTTATTAATATTATTATTATTTATTGTTTTTTTAATTATTATAATTTTTAGTGTTATTATTATTATAATTATTATTATATTTGGTTTTATTGTTATTATTATTATTATGGTATGAACAATATTATTATAAGAAAAAAATTTAAATATAAAAATGAGAATGAAGAGATAGTGCACATATCTCTATTTCTCCCCTCTCGCATAACCATAACCTCACCGTGCTGTAGGCAGCCACCCCTATTAATCCCCTACAGCATGAGTCACCCTATGGTTCTCCACCTAGAGGCACAGTACATCCTTCCAATTTTTCGGTGGGACTTTCTCTCTTTCCAGTGGTGGGGCGTGACCACACATCCATCACCCCTAGCTCTCGGTTGCACCCTGTAGGACCCCACCTCCACCTTTCCCTTCCACAGCCTCGCCCTCACCTAGCCAAATGTTGGCCTCTAAATTTCCCTCACCCAGCCACACATCGGCCTTCATATTTCCCTTTCCCAGCCTCACACCAACCTCACCCTCATCTATCCACACGCTAGACTCGCCATTTCCCTACACCTCGGCCTCCAGCCATACTCGTTCCGGTAGGCTGCCATGCCCCAACCCTCTAACTTCTGGCCTCCTCCCTCTTTACCACCATCAAGGCCACCTTCTCCCTCCCCTGTTCTCACCAGACCACCTTGGCCCTTGCCTCTCATCCACTCCAGCAGCAGCCACACCCCCTTGCCCTCCTTCCGCACATCCGGCCAGTGCGACCGACCTCCAGTGAACCCGACCTCACTTGTGGAATTTTCTTTCCTATTTCCAGTTTTTTATTTATGTTTCCACATCCTAAGAACACAGTTATTGTTTCCTGTATTTTGATAGTTTTTTAGGGATTTCAATTTGTCTTTGGATGATGTTCACCTTTCCGAGAAAAATTCATTGCGTCGACGCTTGACTTTTGGTAGGCGAATATGAATTTTCCTTTCAAAATTTGTCAATATAATGCCTCCATGGTTTTATTTGATTGTTTTAAATAATTCACACCTTATCAGATTAAATGGTCTTTATTCTAGTGTTTTCATGTTATATTGTTTTGTTAAAAAAAATTATTATAGTGTTTTCTAGTTTGTGTAATTTTTTTGATCTGTTTATTAAAATTTTAATAAATTATTTATTTCATTATTAAATTGATAAAAATAATTCAGTCTATTATTTGATTTTATTTAGAATTTTTTTCTTATTCTAGTTATTTTTTATAAATTTTTTGTTTTCTTATAATGTTTCCCTCACCTTATAGTTTGTGAAAGACCTAGTTAATATAATTTTCTGTGAGTTAGGAATGAAAAACTATTCGCTTTACAAATTTGAGGAATTTGGGTGTACGTTTGGTTATATCTGTTTCAGGGTCCATTTGACATGTTTTTTAAGGTTTCTTATTTTTCTAAATTGATTTTAATTTCAAATAATGTTGGTCCCCTTGAGTGGTTTCTAATGTGATTTTTAAATGAGGTATTATAAATTGTTTCCTTAAGTGTTTTTGGAAACATGGTTTTTAATTGGATCTTTATGGTTTGAACATGGGTTTTAAAACATGTTTTTGAGTTTAAAGTTCTTTTGAAAATAGTTAATAAATGTTTATTGTTTTGGAATGTTATGGTAAATGTGTGTTTTGTTAAATACCTTTTTCAGGAAAGAATATTGGAATGTTTTTGTCTTTCTAACCTTGTTTGTAAGAAATGACATTTATTACTATTGTGGAAACATTTGTAAATGTTTTGGTAAATGGTTGAATAGGGTAAATATAAAGGCATGTTTGGAATCATTGAAATGTTATGTTAGAATACCCTTCTTAGGTTAGATCCCTTTCCTCATTGATTGATCATGAGAGAAGGGGGTCCTCAGTATGGTCCTCCTTTTGAAAATATTTATTTTAATGTATTAGTTTAATCTTGAGGTGTTCGGGGTGGTGCTATATAATGTCACATTTTTGGATATATATATATATACACACACACACATATATATATATATGTGGATTGTTGTTTGTATGTATGGAACACCTCATTTTGAACATTGCACAGAAACTTAGCATAGAAAGGGGGTTTCCGAGAATGAATTCCACACTAGTATTTCATATACTATCCAGTGGACTATAGAAGGTTGATATTAGGTATTTTTTATATGGGACTGGGCCCCTTGGTTTGACTTGAGAAAGGGTGGTCGAGCATTTGGGTGTTTGATTCTATCGTGTGTGTCATGATATAGGGGATGGAGTCATAGGTATTAGTATGTTATGGTCTTCCTCTGAGTTCCCAGGTTTTCCTTGATCTACTGATATGTGCACTATTTGTACCATTTCCCTTACTATTAGTGGAATTATACCTTTGAAATTGGTTTTGGTGTTTTCTTGAAAAAACATAGTACGATTTGTTGGTTTTAAAAAGTATTTCCAAGTAGCTATTTGGAATAGTATGTGTGCACACCTCTTTATTTATTTTCCTTGATTTTGAATTGTAAGGGAAATGAAATTGTGATTGTTAGTTTTTCAAATGAATTTTATATATGAAAACCTTATTTTTATAACTATAGTTAAAACTAGTGTTACTAGTCTATTTTTGAATTTGAAAATGCATGGAATCTGTTTTTCACTTTTGGCATCCCTGCTGATCATTTTTTAATGCGCATGCCTTTTTTATCATTTAATTTTTCAAGTTCTCTTTGCTCAGGTCCTCTTGTCCATATTTCCCCTTATTAGAGTAAGGTTGGCCTTTGGTTGTGTGGTGACCTGGATGGTCATGTGGAGGTATATGCGATTTTACATTCCTTCTACAGCGAATGGGCCATTTTTATTTGGGGTGTCTAGTAGATGTAGATTCAGAATGTCAGGACCTGAGAGGTACACACGAGAAGGGCGTCATGAACCCTTTCCTGTTTCGAGCCTCGAGTCCCCACGGGTAGATCGAGAATTGAGTACTTGTATTGTTTTGTTTGGTTTTATATTGATGGATTAAAATAGAGGTTAGACAATGGTACATCATGATTTTACATAGATTAATGACCCATGTGGATCCCAGTACAAATTTTATGTTCCTCCTAGTGGTTGACACATACATGGGGCATTTCACATTACCATGTCTCTAGGTTAAGAATGACTACAAGTCCCTCACTCTGAAAGTTTTATGTAAGATGAGTGTCATCATTGTTCAGGTCGGTGTATGTGTGCATTTGAAAATGAAAACAAGGTTTTGAAATAAGAATGATTTCTTTTAAATGGATTTAAATCCTTGAAATGGGTTTTATACCCGAAATCTCTTGGTGAAAAAATAGGATGTTTTCTTGGAATAGGTAGAGAAATGTTTTGTGTGGAACCTCGAGTACTCTATGAATGTTCTCACATCTCAGGGAATTAATGGGATGTGTGTGTTGGTGCGTATGGATGAAAGTGGATAAAGGAATCTACAACGGTTCATGAGATTACTGAGGTGTATACATGGAATTAAAGGATTGACCTTCATTTATCTAATGTGATTTTAAAAAGGGAAATGATTTTGGAAATTGAATTTTGTTTGAAAAGCGGGTTTGTAACTTGGAAAGTGTCCTTGAAAGAGGGAAGATTTGAAATCTAAAATGAATAGGTAATTTTTGGTAGTGTTTGTATTTTTATGTTTTTTGAGGCTATCATTTTGGATAAGGATTATACTTTTAATTATACTTTTATTTGATATCAGTTTTAGCTTTGTGATTTATATGTTGTTTTGAAAATTCCACCCTGAAAGGTCCCCATGGTTTCTAATAATTCATGCCCAGTTTTTGGTCCTTCTCAGACATTGCCTATCCTTGATGGTGATCGGGGTTCATTAGAGGAGGTAGAGTGGCCTAAAGAGGTCAAACATATCTTCAGGTTAATGGGAAATCCTAAATCTGTCAGTGTGTGTGCCTTTTTGAGTCTGTTATAAGGTCCTTCCCTGAACAGATGAGTGTTCTTCGCCCCTCCATACCTACAAATTGGGATGATGTGGGATGTCATTAAATTAGATTTCATCTGTCGGTTCTTACCTTAAGATGTTAAGATGAAGAAAAGGTAAGATCTCATGCATATTAAAAAGGACAATGGATGGTGAAATCATATGTTCACCATTTCAAGGGAATTGTGTCCATTTATTTTAAGGTAGTGTCGTATGATTTCATGAAGACTTACCTCTTCATCAAGGATATTCATCCAGAGATCATGGAGAGAGTCCCACCTTATAGGGACCATCGTTTTTAAATGCTGATGGATGAGGCGTTATTAGCTGACTTTCTCTCTAGAGTGCAGATGGTTGGAAATCCAACATATCCAGTGGCTCGTGAAGGATCCCCATCTGGAGAGCAGGGTGCGCCTGAGGGAATAATTTCTATAGAGCCTAATGCAATGGTTCTGGCTTCCAGTGCATCGGACCACTCAGTGGTGTGCCACCAGTGGGGTCATTTTGGGCACGCGAAGCCATCAAGTCGCATCCCACCGAAGACCTGTCTTTATAGCGGCTATCAGGGTCATCTTGAGAAGTTCTTCTGGAAGAATCTCTTTAAGAAGTCATTTTGACCGAAGGATTCTAGTTCCTAACTGTGAGGTAGGGGATGCATTAGTCATCAGATCCTCATCCATAGGATATAGTGAAAATCTTCTGCACATTCTAGAGTTTTCAGGGGTGTAAAGACTTTATTTGGATTTTTTTTTCAGTGTTGGAAGTAGAACATTTAACAAATATTCATTCTTGTTTTTATCTTGTAAATGTTTTGAAATTGTTTTATGTTCATTGTTATTTCATGAAGTTATGATGGACTTGTTATATTATAATAAAATCAGTCCTATTTGTTTAGATGTGGTTTTTTGAATAGTGTGTTTATCTTAAAAGAGTATTTGACCCATGTATGGGTTGATCTGGGTTTAGCTGTGTCTATTTGGAGATGTAAGTGCATATGAGAGAATTAATGTTTTTTAATTAATATTGGGTTCAATGATTGGGTTATGTTCTTATTATTAGTTTTTCTCTAATATTCTGGGTTTTTATTCTTGGTTGAGTGTTCCATGATTCATTGGAGGTGTTGTTCACTCGTACTATAGAAGTTAGTTTGGATCGGTTGGGATTTCCCCCATTTCCCCCCTTCCTAGGGTGGTGTGTTTGGATGTAAAATTTCTACACTAGTAGAGTTCTTGAGGAGGGGATAACCCTATTATGTTGTCCCATTCTCTTGTATTGTGGTTTCATTTTGTTTCAATTGGGCATGGATTCATGTTTTGTCTATTTTTCAGTTGGGTGACATTTTGGGGGTAGAAGGTGTGTATAGTGGGAAGAATTATCCCACCCCTTATTTAAATTTTTTTTTTATTATTTCATGTCTTCGGGTCCTTGTGCCAAGGTTCAGGTTGGGCCCCAGTTTAAAATTTTTGTCATTTAAAATTGTTAGTGGGTTTCGGACTGGTGCGCAATCCCCACACACTGGGCGATAGCAGCATCATTAACCCGGGTGCCCATGAAAATGTATAACGATTAAAATAAAAAATTTATTATGTAAATAGATCAGGTTAAATGTATAAATTATAGTCATAATAATTTCATTATTTAACTAATAATATTATTATTACTAATTTATAATTATTATTATTTTAATTATTATTAATTTCTTTTATTGTTATTTTTATTATTATAATTTTTGTGTTATTATTATTACTATTATTATAATATTTGGTTTTATTACTATTATCATTATGGTAAAAATTTATTATTATAAAGAAACAATATTAAATGAAAAAAATAGAATGAAGACCTAGCACACATCATCCTGTTTCTCCCCTATCAAGTAGCCACTGCCTCGCTGCACTACAGGTGGACTCCCCTCCTTCCCCCCTATGGAATGAGGCACACTATGATTCTCCTCTCAGTGGTGTGAGACCTCCTCCTAGCAGCACAATAGGTCATCCTCTCCTTCCAGTAGCACAACATGTTTTTATCTCCTTCCAGTGGTGTTGTGTGGCCACACTACTCTCGCCTCTGGCTCTCAATCTCCCCCTATAGGATCGTGCCTCTCCCTTTCCCTCTCTGAGTATCAGCATGGCCTCACCCCTCGCTGATCCTCATGCCGACCTCCTCCTTGCCCTCGCCCTGCCTCACCTTGCCCAGCCTCACATTGAACTTGCCCCTGCCAAGAAGGTCGGACCTCCATCCATGCGTGCTCCAGCAGGCCGCCACACCCCCACCCTTAATATTTTGGCCTACTCCCTTCACTCCACCAGATATTCAACCTCCAGACTCTCCTTTTCTCCCAGGCCACCACTTCCCCCACACTCCTCTACTCTAGTAGCAGCTTCACCCTCTTTCCCTCTTTCTTTACTTCCAGCCAGCATGACCGACCTCCAGTGAAACATACCTCATCTTTGGTAGTTTCCTTCCTATATACAATTTTTTTATTTATGTTTCCAAATCCTAATGTGGTGGGTATTGTTTGGTGTTTCATGATAGTTGTCTAGGGTATGAAATGTTTCTGTGTAATATGTTCATCTTTTTTAGTATGTGTCGTTGTTTCTATGCTTGATTTGGAGTAGGTAAATCTGCATTATTCTTTTCGAATATGACTATATAATTATTGTATGTTTTTATTTAATTCGTTTACATGATTATAATCATTGAAAATTAATTGGTCCATATGCTATATTGTTTTCATGTTACATGGTTTTGTTTAAAATTGTTTTTTATGGTGTTTTCTATTTTTTGTAATTTTTTTGATATGTTTATAAAATATTTTAAAAACTGTTTGATTATTTATAAAATAGTTTATAAACCACTTGGTATGTTATATGACTATTTTATAAATTTTTTAATTTTTTTGTGAAAATGTTGATAAAATTAAATTGTTTTATAATGTTTCTGTCACTTTAGAGTTTTGGAATGACATAGTGAATATGATTTGGTGTGAGTTTGGAATGGAAAATAGTTCACAGGAAAAATGTGAGGTATTTGATTATGTGTGTAGTTATATCTAGTTAAGGGTATATATTACTTTCTTTCTATAGTTTCTAGGCATTCATAAATGGATTTTAATTTTTTAATAATGTAGGTCCCCTTGAGTGGTTTCTAAGGAGAGTTTTTAATGAGGTCATATAAAGTGTTTCATTATGTGTTTCGGGAAACATAGGTTATAATTGTCTATTTATGGATTAAACATTTGGTTTGAATCATGTTTTTTTAAAAAAAATTTGCAATGGGTTCATAAATGTTTATTGATTTGGTATGTTTTTGTAAATGATTGTTTTGGTAAATGCATGTTTTCATGAAAGATTATTGGAATGTTTTCAACTTGCTGACCATGTTTGTAAGAAATGAAGTTTATTATTGTTTCTGAATCATTTCTAAATGATTTTGTATATTTTTGAATTCATGTAATGCTAAAGGGCCGTTTGACATCTTTGATATTTTATGGTTAAAATCCCACTTTTCGTAGGACTCTTGTCTCATCAATTGATCAAGATACAAGGGGATCCTCGGCATGGGAAATCTTTTGAGATTATTTTTTTAAGGCATGAGTCTAATATTGAAGAGGTCGGGGTGGTTCTGGATTGTGTCACATGCGTAGGTATATATATGGCATGTTTTTTGGATGTATGGCACACTTATTTGTGAACATAGAATGAAAACCTGGCATATCAAGGTGGTTACCGAGAATGATTGTTGCACTATATTTTCATGTATTGTATAGTGGCCCATAGTAGGTGGATATTTTGAATTATTGTTATGGGATTGGGCCACTCAATTTAAACTAAGAAAGGGCGGTTGGACAGTAGGATGTTTGATTCTATTATTTGTGGCATGTTACTGGGGATAGAGTTCCAGGCATTACAATGTTCTGCTCTACCTCTGAGTTCCTAGGTTTTCTGTGATCTATTAATATGAGAACTATTTGTACCATTTCCATTTCTGTGTTTGGAATCATACCCTTGAACTTGATTTACATGTTTTCATGGAAAAACCTTGTACGTATGGTTGGGTTTAAAAATTATTTCAATGTAGATATATGGAAAATTTTTTGTGCAACCCTCTTTATTTATTTTATTTTTTCATTTGAATTATAATGGAAATGTTATTGTGATTATTAGTTTTAAAAATTCATTGTATATATGAAAACATTACTTTTATAAATATAGAACAAACTAGTGTTATTGTTATGGTTTGTAATTGGAAAATACATAGATCACGTGGTTCACCTTTCGTGTCCTAGTTGAGAATTTTTAATGCTCATGCCTTTTTTATCATTTCAATTGTTGGTTCCCTTTTCTTAGGTCCTCCTGGATGAATTTCTCACTATTAGAGTATGGCCAGCCTTTGGTTGGGTGGTGACCTATATGGTCACATTGAGGTATGTTTGATTTTACATTCTTTCCACTGTGAGTTTTTATTTTATCGTCAATTTTTAATTATATCTTTACCTTTTGATTATTGGCCAAATACTTTCCTATTGTTAGTTTTGATGCTCAAAACTATTTTCCAACTGGCAGGATCGACAATACCCCTCAGTCCTTGTCATGAACTGGATTGGGTGACCGGTTTAGGATCGACCAGGGTTGGGTCATGACAAGAAAACAGATTATCATCATTGTAATATGAGATAAGAGGGATGGATCTAGAACTGACACATGTTTATCAACCATCAAAATAAAAAAACCCACTCACATCCAGTAAGGAACATAACATTGATAATCACAACACCGTTGAAATTTTACTAAGTTAAATTAATAGGGAAAGAACATGGATATTATATTATGGGAGTAAGTCCCACATTAATAAAAATATATTTGTTTTTTCAATCATAAAATATGAGAAAGATTCATTCTTCATTATCAGAAATGAGGAGGGGATAAATGATATTAACTATAGAGTTGAAAAAATTGGTGGTAAATTCATAGGGTGTATAGGTTTCCTATTTTTTGGTTATATAAATCAGAAACAACTCACTGTGAATCACTTATTTGACTCAATACATGAAATAATGTTAACAAAGAAAATATTCACAGTTAAACGAAGTGATAGATTTGTTTTATTAAAGGAATTAATACAAAGGGAAACATTTATCTCATCGATGGAGTAGATGACATGTGAATCATATGCAAAGAAGATGAGAACGTCCTATGGAATGCTCATCTTTTCCATTAAATGAAATTTTTTTAGAGAACCTTGTCACGACCCGACCTCGGGGTCCGTGCCGTGACTACCCCAAGCCCGCCTTCCATAGGCCAGGGGCTGACGACTAGCACCAAGGTGTAAATCCCGGTAAAAAGGGAAGGCATTGCCTTTGTAAAGTAAACAAACACCACAGAGTAAGCAAGCGGAAAGTAAACACTAAGTAAAAACAGAGTACAACTGAAAGTGCGGAAAAGTAAATGGGCCAGTTTACAAACCCAAACTGAAAGTAAAGTACAACTCGAAAGGGAAAACAACAACTGTAAGTAAAAGCCGCTACACTGAGCTGTCCACTGGAGATCCCACCTGAAGGGTGGGTACAGATAGCTCCACTGCTCCACGGGTCCCGCCGTCCGCTCCGAGCACGTCTCGCCCAGTGGTCCACCTCCAGGTACCATCCTGCTCTGCAAGCCTCATCTAAGATCAACGTTGTCTGTCGTCTGCAACCAACACAACGTAGTGCGGGCAAAGCCCGTGCAGGGGTGAGTATAAGCTACTCAGTAGGGACCCCGAGACCCCTGAAGGTCTCTCAAAATCCACAAAGGGTAAACCACAAAGAAAGGTACAATCACAAAGTAACTACCGACACTGCTTAGGTATATGCCCATACATATACCTAGGTCATCAATTTCAAATACGCTCCAACCTCCGAGCCCAAGTACAACTCAGTCCACACAGGAAAGTAAACGTATTCCACACAGGAAAGCAAAACGTAATCCATACAGGATAACACAACACAATCCACACAGGAAAGAAACAGGATTCAGCTCACACATGTATAATTCTTCAAAGGACGATAAAGATGATCTCTGATCCATCTAAGTCGTCGGACCCACGAAGGATCGATAGGTAACTAACCCCCGCAAAAGACTCACACAGGATCGGGCCCACATAGGACCTGTAGGCACTGGTTCACAAAGGACCGCTGAGCGCAAAGACCCACACAGGATCAGACCCACACAGGATCAGGCCCACACAGGACCTGTAGCACTGATCCACGTAGGATCGATGAGTGTTGTAGTCTTCGTCGAATCCACATAGGATCTCAGTAATGTCATCGTCACAGTCACAGTAGCAGTAGCAGTAGTAGCAGTAACAGTAACAGTCGCAGTCAGCACTAGGGTTCCCGCACACAGCAAGCTCGTACAGGAGGGTCCGCTCCACGAGCCGAGAGGCTGATACATCAACTGTCACAAAGTCCAGAGTTGATGTATCCAAAAGTTCGGTATCGTCAACAGGAACTCAACGCAACAGACGGCGCGTCGATCGGACGCCCGGTCTGAGAGTTATTGGCTTTTTCGTCCCAGGGGCCCGGTTGGTTTTTATGGCAAAACCAACCCGACCGTACTCCACCTGCGTCCAAACATCGGGCGGAGTATGCCAAAAGATCCGTCTCACTAAGAGGAACACAACAAAGAGGACGACACGTCAATCGGACGTCCGTAGCTGAAGATATTAGCGTTTCCGCTCCGAAGGCCCGGTTGGTTTCGTGTACGAACCAACCCGGACGAACTCAAAGTATTCTGAAACCCTGAGTGTAATATACCAAAACGACCGTCTCGATCCAAGGATCGCGTTGCCGTAGACGGTTCGTCATTCGGAGGTCTGTGGCTCACGTTATGGCCAAAGGACCGAAGTTGTCTCGAAAACGGGGGGTTCGGGTCCGGGCCGACCCGGCCCGACCCCCCCCCCCCCCCCCCCCCCCGGGCCGGCCCGATCCGGGTCGACCCGACCCGGTCCGCTAGACCTGGCCCGGCCGGCGGCGCGGCCCGGCCGCTCAGCTCGGCCGGTTGGCCGAGGGCTGGTCGAGGAAATGGGGGGGCGCAGCCCCCCGTGCTTTGCAAAACAACCCCCCCCCCCCCCACGTGGGGGGCCCGCTCAGCTTTCATCCAGGGGTTTAATTCCCCGGAATTCCAGGAAACGGCTGGTCGTTTGGCCGGCCGAAAAAAAAAACGCGGGATCCTAAAGGGTCCCGCCCTTGAACCGTCGCGGCCGGCTTTGCCGGCCGCCTGTTGACCACCGCGGCTTAGCCGCGGTGGGTTACTCCGGCGGCGCGCCTCCGCCGCGGATCGCCGGCGCCGCGGCGCCGGAGCGGCGCGCGGCCGCCGTCTTTCGCGGACCACCGGACGCACTCCGGTGGTCCGTTCCTCTTGTGGTCTTCGCCGGCGATTTTCTCAGATCGAGATCTTCAGAACGGATACCTCATTTTCCCATTTCGGATTCGATTCCTCATCACTGTCAAATCCACGTACCAAAAACAAAACTACGGAGGGTTTTCAGGCCGTGTTTGTTCGGCCCGCGCCCTCCGCATTAGATGCAAACAATCGGGAATAACCAACACCCAAATGGCACAATTTTTAATTAATTAAAAATTGAACCTTGTTTCAAATGATTCACACGTAAATTAAATAAAATTCCCTACAATCCTCATCAAACATTTTTCCCAATCCCACAATAGATTTAGAAGGGGAAAACATGGAAAGTGATAATCATATTGAAGTAAACCCCTACCTCGATAGTCGCACGTTGACGTAGTCGTGGGAAGCAGTCATCGTTTCGTTGACGCCGGTTAGAAGACGAAGAAGTCTAGGAGGAAGCAATCGGAGAAGACGAGTCAAGATGCCATCGTCGGTGTTCTTCGTGGGCGGCAGACGTTCTTCGCGTTCTTCCACGAAGGAGATGAAGATGGTGGAGGATTTCTTCAGCTTCTCTCCAAAGCTCTTCCACACCTCACCCAACAATCCAAATAAAATAAGGTCCCTCCTTATTTTATTTACTAAGCCAAGAAATTCAAAAACATAAATTTCAAAAACAAAACACTTAATTAATTATACATGAGTTGTGTAATTAATTAAGTGTTAAGTTATCAAGCTTTTAAGAGGGAGAGAGGGGAGTTAGGGAATTTGAAAAGGTGGGGCTCGGGTGGGCCCCTCCTCACCTTAATCCTCTCTTAGGTGGTTAAACCACCCAACTTCCAACAAAAGATTTTAACCACTTTAGATATATAAAATAAATATTGTACCACAATTTTATTTTACTCTTCATTTCATCCAGAAAATTAAACAACTCCTCCTAGGCAAACGCAACTTCGGAAATGGTCTTCTTAAGCGAATATCGGCGCTGCGAGTTCATCGGTGTCCTCAGATTTCAATTCCGAGCACTGGATCAAAAGTTAGGAATTTCCACTCGTTCGTTCACTGAACATACCCGAGCCAAACTTTGGAAATTAATTCCGGGCACTCCGGGCCTCGGAATCAGGTGTCGTCAGAAACCACGCTCTTGTAAAATTCAAAAGAAAATTAAGAAAAAAATTTCCCTTGAATTTTACGGGTCTTTAAATTACTCCCACGTCAGGGCTTCACGTCCCCGTAAAGATACATCAAAAACTAGGGAAACAAATGAGGGTACTGAGCACGCATCTGAGCCTCCCGCTCCCATGTGCTCTTTTGGAGGTTCCCGTGCTACCATCTGATGCGCACAAGAGGAATCGATCGCCCACGTAGGACCCGCTCCTGTCGATCCTCTATCTCCACTGGGACCTCCGTAAAAGTCGCCCCATTGTCAACGTCAAGCTCCCCATGGTCAATGATGTGCGTCGGGTCGTGCACGTATCTCCTCAGCTGAGACATGTGAAAGACGTCGGGCACCCGGTGCAACTGAGGTGGTAGAGCCAGGTGATAAGCCACCTCACCAATCCTGCTGGGCCCCAGTGACAACACAGCCACCCCACCTTAACATGGTCCTCAGGTCCTGGCCCACCAGGTACCACCAGTTGCCCCGCAGACACGGGGGGCCCACCCCAGGATCCACCCACATTCCTGAACGGGTCATTTGACTAATAATAGTACGGACAGGCCAACACATGTCCTTTCCAGTTTGTTTTGTCCTCACCCACACACACCCTTAGAAACTTCCCAGGATGTCACCCATCCGGATCACTACTTCAGGCCAAGCACGCTTAACTGTGGAGTTCTAATCAGACATGCTCCCGAAAAGGATGGTGCACCTTGTTGACATGAGTCATATCATTTAGTCATTTAACCCTTTATCATTTGGGTATGTTACAATCACCCCCCCCCCTTTAGAGCACAATGCCCTCGTTGTGGGCCCTACATCTCAACCCAGGCAGTACACCGCGCACTTAAGGCTGGGTACCACCTTTGATACCAAATGTGACAACTGGGCCCCAGTGACAGCACAGCCACCCCGCCTTAACATGGTCGTCGGTTCCTGGCCCACCAGGTACCACCAGTTGCCCCGCAGACACGGGGGGCCCACCCCAGAATCCACCCACATGCCTGAACGGGTCATTTGACTAATAATAGTCCCCACAGGCCAGCCAGGTACCACCAGTTGCCCCGCAGACACGGGGGGCCCACCCCAGGATCCACCCACATTCCTAAACGGGTCATTTGACTAATAATAGTACACACAGGCCATCCGGATCACTACATCAGGCCAAGCATGCTTAACTGTGGATTTCTAATCAGACATGCTCTCGAAAAGGATGGTGCACCTTGTTGACATGAGTCATATCATTTAGTCATTTAACCCTTTATCATTTGGGTATGTTACAATCACCCCCCCCCCTTTAGAGCACAATGCCCTCGTTGTGGGCCCTACATCTCAACCCAGGCAGTACACCACGCACTTAAGGCTGGGTACCACCTTTGATACCAAATGTGACAACTGGGCCCCAGTGACAGCACAGCCACCCCGCCTTAACATGGTCGTCGGTTCCTGGCCCACCAGGTACCACCAGTTGCCCCGCAGACACGGGGGGCCCACCCCAGGATCCACCCACATGCCTGAACGGGTCATTTGACTAATAATAGTCCCCACAGGCCAGCCAGGTACCACCAGTTGCCCCGCAGACACGGGGGGGGGGGGGGGGGGGGCACCCCAGGATCCACCCACATTCCTGAACGGGTCATTTGACTAATAATAGTACACACAGGCCAACACATGTCCTTTCCTGTGTGTTTTGTCCTCACTCACACACACCCTTAGAAACTTTCCAGGAGGTCACCCATCCAGATCACTACTCCAGGCCAAGCACGCTTAACTGTGGAGTTCTAATCAGACATGCTCCCGAAAAGGAAGGTGCACCTTGTTGACATGAGTCATATCATTTAGTCATTTAACCCTTTATCATTTGGGGATGTTACAATCACCCCCCCTTAGAGCACAATGCTCTCGTTGTGGGCCCTACATCTCAACTCAGGCAGTACACCGCGCACTTAAGGCTGTATACCACCTTTGATACCAAATGTGACAACTGGGCCCCAGTGACAGCACAACCACCCCGCCTTAACATGGTCGTCGGTTCCTGGCCCACCAAGTACCACCAGTTGCCCCGCAAACACGGGGGGCCCACCCCAGGATCCACCCACATGCCTGAACGGGTCATTTGACTAATAATAGTCCCCATAGGCCAACACATGTCTTTTCCAGTGTGTTTTGTCCTCACTTACACACACCCTTAGAAATTTACCAGGAGGTCACCCATCCGGATCACTACTCCAGGCCAAGCACGCTTAACTGTGAAGTTCTAATCAGACAGGCTCCCGAAAAGGAAGGTGCACCTTGTTGACATGAGTCATATCATTTAGTCATTTAACCCTTTATCATTTGGGGATGTTACAAACCTCATGATAAATGAAGAAAATTGAGACTTACCCAAGCTCACACATGATCACACAGACAAGTGTGATACTTATCATGAAGGGAAGATCATCCAAATGACCAATAAAGCCAATAAAAGATATCAACATTGATTATAAATAAATATCAAGTGGATATATATATATATATATATCACTATGTAACCTAATTCTTTTGGAATAAAGATTTATTTTTTCTTCTTCCATTAATGACATTATGCAATAAGCTAATATTTTAATATACAATTTCCCTTTAAATGTGCACATCATCGATGGCACGATTTACAGGCAAAACCAAACTAAAACAAGATGTAATAAATTAGGGGAATATTATAATGAATATTTTTAAATAATAAATCCTAAATAATATAAATAATTATTTTCATTTATTTGAAATTATTATAAATTATTTTGGAGAATAAGAAATTTTTTAACATTTAATTTTTCAATAAAAGTAATTTTTCATTATATTTTTTTTTCATTTTATAAAATATTTAATAATTTTTGAAATCAAATTTATATAATGAATATTTAATTTCACAAATCAAAATTATACTAATATTTTATTTGGGAATTTTCTTTAATAATTCATTTAATTTGAATAGGTAAAAACATAATTTTCACTAGAAATTTTCTATTTTATAAAATTAATATTATATATGAATTTCAAATAAAATTACTTAACATTCTAATTAAATAAATATGAATTTATATGTTGAAATATTTCATTTTAAATATCATTTAGAACTTATAGAAACTATTTTCAATATTTAGTGGTCAGCTAACATTCTATTCTATTTTTATGAATAACATTTAAATTATTAAAAATTAATATAAAATTCCATTTTGCATTGTTTTTAAAGATAAAAAACATTTATTTTGTAAAATTTATCAAATATATTATTTTAAATTAATCAGAAATATAATTTTTACATTCACATAAATTTTAATCAAGAAAACCTAATATATCTAAAAAATATTTTAAACATAATGTTTGTTATTTATAAAATGACCATTTATAAACAATGTATATTTTATATAATAATTATATCCACCTATTTATAATTGTAATTATTAAATTTTGTAAATAATTACAACAAATAATTATTCATTAAAATTAATTATCAATGTTTCGAAAATATGTTATCATTATATAATTATAAAAAAGGGTAAAAATAATTCTATAATGGGATAAAGAACCAAAATATTTTTAAATATGTGCCTCATGTTTTTGGATGAGTGGTGTTATAGATAACCATATTCCCATTAACTATTTTATTATTTTTGAGCCTTTAAACCAAGAATAATAACATAATATAAATTAAATTTAATAGGTACATTCAAACATACACTTCTCTTATCAAATGAAAGGGGATCAGTTCCATAACTTCACGATGCACAAATTTATTTCAAATTAATATAGAAACTATTATTTATTATTTTCCTAGATTCTAATACCATGTTTAGAAGAGTTTTATTTCAATTAATCTCCCTAAGGCTAGTATATCTATAGAAATTTCCATGTGAAATATCTAGATCTCAACATAAATATTTAATTCTTTATGGAATTTTCTTCAAATTTTTACTCATAAAAGCATTTTCTAAAAACACTAATATAATAAAATTAGTATTATTTTTAATGACCCATTTTAATTTAGATAAGAAATTTTTGAATAAATTACAATTGTATCATTAAATTGATTATAATTCAAAAAATGATTATTTTTTAAAAGAATACAATCTACGATAATTTTTTAGGCCACATTAATGGTCCCATAATAAAGAATTTATCTTAGGAAATAAGAGTTTTTGAAATGAAAAAACTTTTGAATTTATATAGAAGAGTCAATATATGATATATATTTAATTAAATAATAAATTATTCAAATATATTTGATTAACTATATTATTAGAATAGATTGGTTGATTGAAATTTTCTCTTGAACAATGAATCCTAAATAGTGAGTTTTTTCAAAGAACAATTTAAATTCACATTGATGTGTAGGCTAGGACCACGCCCCTTTATAATTTCCATTAATTTTCTTCCTTTAATTTTTATCATTTATTTTTTCCCCGTTGGATTCAGATGTATTCCCCCATTGTGGGACACCAATGTATCATGAATGAAAGACAAATGGTGAGGGGGAGATAGAGTGATAAAGGGTGAGAGAAAATGGAGGGGGAGGACATGAGGTACCATTATAGAGATCAGTAGGATCTAGAACATATGAATTAGCTATAGATCACAAAACTTGGGTGAAGCTTCTGAGAATTATTCCCAATGGTATAACACTTTTACATATATTATAAATAACCATAGAATTAAAATTTTTATATTTTAAAACCATTTTATAATGGATTATGAACCCTAGAGGTTTTGTCTATATATTTTGATGCGTAGAAAAGTATTTCAATCAACATGATGGATTCTTAAATTCAGAAATCTCGATCACTCCGAATGTAGTTTAGGACCACATACCTTGTTTTTCTCCCTTTTGGGGGATATGGGCTCTTATATGTTAAAGCTCTGTATAGGGTATACACGGTGTCTACTTGGACTCTAAGGTGACATCGAGTACTAGGAAAGACATCCCATATAGGGGCACATGGCCTTGTAGAGTACACTTACTAAACATATGTGGCATGCACACATTTTAGAAGTACACATCAAGAAAAAATATATAATAGCCACAAATCCAAACTTCTAGATCAGATACTAAAAATAGAAATATTACATTCTATAATTTTATATTGATTAATGTGACCCAATTCATGCCAACAAGACACACAATGTTGAAAGGAAATATTGGATCACAAACATACCCAAGGACCATTACGGTTTAGTTCTATTGTTAAATAGGGAAAAATATTAGAAAACATCGACACATAAACAAAATTCTAATAAATATCAACATCTTCTCTCACTATACCCAAGATTCACAATAGTTTATAAACATCATCAATGTTAAATACTTCTAGCACGGGTTCTTTATCATATTTACTTATATCATGGGAAAATAAAAATATAATAACAGTGAAAATTTATTCTTTATAATGGTAATAGTAAAAAAAGAATGATCATATGAATGAATAAGGTGAGAATAATTGTATGTGATCATTAAAATAACATTTTAAAATTACTTCATGTATATCAAAGGACAAAATCTAAAGTCTTGAAATGAAACATGGATGTACATTAGAAATGAGTTATAATACGAGAAAAGAACATTAGCCAAGAGATAATTTCATAAAACAAGGGATTGTGGCACTAACATGAAACATGAAACAAACAATATTCAATGAAAACATACATGACAATTTCCCATGTTCTAAAAAGTCCCACAAAAAATTATGTTTACTCCCAATAAAAACATGATATCTCATGAGACTAAAAAATTACCCAATTCATTATATAATTACCTAAAAACACCCATGAAAAGTTTATCATTAATATATGTTCCACATTATTATCCAAAAACTAGGAATAATCCAAAGATATACTCATGTAATGGAATGGGAATTGTTAAATTGTCATGTAGCATACCCAATGGAATTATAAAAATGGTATCAAAATATAACATCCCCATTTAACTGATCATAAACCATATCATAAAATATGGAATATGTTATCATATGATAATAACTGATATGAAGCATAATATTAAACAAAATATGGTGACATAGTTGAAAATTCGTTAAATGTGATTACTGAAAATTTATTTTTGAAGTTAACCTTTTACACATTAAAGAAGACATATGTTTAAAACCATGTGTAATTATAAAAATAATTTCATTGAATATAACCTTGAAAAAGTTTTATGTGGGCTTGAAAACGTTATGATTTCATGATGGTGGAAAAAGATTCCCATGCTGTATAACTTAAAAGTTTTTAGTTTTTTTGGAGAATTCTCAAATTACCATTTTTAGAAAATAAAAAAATATACTATTCATTTTTTTTAAAATATAATACATGAGTAAAATTTATTTCAATAATAATTAGAAAATATTAAAATAAATTGGGAGAAATTTTAGAAAATAAGGACCTGGATGAAACTAAAAGTATTAAAGGATACTTTAAAAAGATATTTTTTTTATAAGAATAACCCTTAAAAATATCAGATCACCTAAGTTATTGTTAATAAAACGAGTAGAATATGCTTATTATCTATAATTTAACATAAAATTATTTTAAATTAAATATAATATAATTAAAATTCATTTAACATATAATCTTATGATGACTTAAATAATAAGTTTATGTTAAACCCAAATAATGGAATCTCTGTAAAAATTCCATTGCAACTTTGTAATCAGTCGAATCATATGCCCCTATAAATAAATAATTTTTAAATTAAACAATATATAACATGAAAATAATGTGATTTATCATATGATATTTCAAATGGTAGTATATATACAACACACAAAAGGAAAAGTGGTGATTCAGACATATATCTAACAGAAATAAAAAAGCGAGTTGAGAAAATATTACCTCTTGCTTCTCTTTAGTGTTTCATAATTAAAACCCCTATATACATATTTAAATAATGATATTAATTCATTAAATAAATATATTCCTATTTATAATATCTTACATTATGTTTTTATGAAATCTTACGACCATTTCATTAATAATATTTCATAATTTATATTCTTTTTGGTGCATTCGTTAGATGGTTTCATATTAATATCTCTTGAGTACAAATATGGATGTTATTTTAAAATGTAATTACGAAAATATAAGTGGAATTTAATAGTATTACTGATATTGTAGATTAATGAAGGGACCCATATGTCATTTTTATTTCTCACATGTGGATGATTCATCAGATAAATTTTTATTGATAAATTTTTATTTTATTTTGGCGGTTTCCCAAACATCACGAACTACATTCAATTTATTTACAATTATCATTATATATTAGTTTTAGAACATAAAATATAATATTATATACCTATTAAACTCTTATTTAACAAGAATTTTTTTTACTATCCATGAAGGTAGAAATGGAAAATGAACAAAATAATTATTCACGGATATGATTAATCGCCATAATTGGGACAATGATTTCATTTCATTGAATAAGAGGAGCTAATGAATGTCATGGATATAATATATTCCATTATAAAAATAAAAATCAACTATATGAATTATTATGGAGTTATCATTCTCTTATGTATGATAGATATGAAGAGAAAGTGGAATAAGAAATGATAATAAGAGATGTGTATTGAGATAATTACATATTGAATATTTCCTCCAGGAGAGACTCTTGAGGAACTTCGATTTAATCTATTTGTAATAACAAAATATCTATGACATGGGGAGAGTATTTAGGATAGGTTTTTAGATAATATACTATATTAAATTAATGTTTGTCTAAATGGTTTTGTGAGGGGTGGTATTTATAATTGAGTAGAGGTGGATTTAATTGACTAAAATAATTATTATATTATATTTAATGACAATCGCATTGAGATGGAATTAATTGAAAATAAATACATCATTAATTAATTTCTTGTTGGATTTTTAGGGTTATAAAGTAACTCATCAGATAAGGAATTTTATAAATTTTATGTATGCAGATATTTTACATTTTAACATTAATTAGTGTCACTATTGTAACTATATTGCGGTAAATATTTTTTTATAACATCATTATTTTTTAATTCATAAAAATTAAGTTGACCTAAAAACATAATTTAGACCTTTTTATTCCAAATAAGAAATCTATTTATCCAAATTATTTTCACATAATTTTCATAATTAGGATCAATATTAAACTCATCAATACAATGAAAAGTGTGTTTTTTATGTGGAAAGTCCAAATGATTGAAATGTTTTTACATACAATTTCAATGAAAAATTTAGTAAATTTAACAATATTGGTTAATTGATATAATGTTGATGTAATTATTCTAAAAAATAAATTTTGAAAATAATTCATCAATAAAATTAAATTTAATAAAAAATTGTTTTGAAATAAAATGCATAATTTTTACTGTTCATAAAAAATTAAATTTATCCTAAAAAGACCATAACATAACCATGATATAATAATGAAAATTACATTACGAAAATGATGTTAATTATTTCCAAACTAATTTTTAAATTTGAAATAATTTATTCTGAAAACAAGTACACCATAAAAAGTTGTAAAATTTCCTTTTAGAAAGAATACATGAATATTATGCTGAAAAATAAATTTATTTTTATCTAGATAATAAAAAATATATGGAATATATTTAAAAACAATTAAAATAATATATCACACATGTATTTCATTTTTAATTTAAACAAATAGTGATTAATTAAATTTTTTAAGATAACATATCTTTGTGATAAATAAAATAGTTTTTTATAATACCAATTCCTTTTGTTTATATTGGTATTTATTATCATTCCAAATTAATTTGTAACAAATGAAATAATTTTATAAATTTTTTAAAATAATATTTTTATAATTTAGATAACATGTTTTATTACTAATATTCCAAAGTCTATATGGTAACTATCATAATTAAATAATAATATTATAAGAGTTTTATAAACATTTTGTTTTGTGTAACCTAATATAATAAGGAAATTATATTTATTTTAAAAAAGACATACCATAAATTCTTGGGGTGTTACATTATAACCCTATAAAATTAATTTACAACTCTAAATTAATTACACAGATATAAATATATGTGGATACATCTACCACATCACATCCTTGGGTTCCCATATAACTTCTTAAAATTTGTGGTTTCACCATAATATTTTAAGTAGATGAGTGATCATGTTTTTTATGAAATTATATCGATAGTAAAAATCACTATATTTTTTTATTCATAAGAATAATATTTATATAGTGGTATGACCTCTATGTTCAGAATGTGTGAAGGTTCCAAAATGTACTTTCAAATGAGGGATACTTGGAACACTTCATGGACATCAGAGTGATTAATTCTAAAGATCCAACCAATAAGATACCCTCCTTACAGAATCTATAATTTCAAAAAAAATATGTTCCCTGATAAATTTTAAAAACTCACATTAAATTTAATGGATGATAAATTAAAATTACCTTGTGGGAGGCACAAATCACATATAGGGTTAATAGAACACCCCCAAAATAAGATGGATTGGTAAATGTTAATGCCCCCCCCCAAAATAATCTCTTGAATTTTCTATCATTACTGCTATGAAAATGCAATAATAGGGAAGATAATTTACACTAAAATGTTATGATGGAGAGTGATAGAGAACATGGTCATTATAAAGTCTGCAATAAAAATAGAATAAATTTGTGATGGGATAAGGATGGCATTGACTTCATGGTATGAAAATTATATAAATAATATTTTTTATTCGAGATCCTTTTCATAGAGTAGAATAATTACACAATTTAGTTATCTAAGAACATGATTAAAATAATTATTTGAATATTAGAGTCTCATTATTTATTAAATTTCCACAATAAACTTATATTTTTCCCAAATGATGCATCTGATTTTTTATGCCTGATGAACTGGAATCAACTTTGACAGATCAGTAAATATAAAAAATATATCAACTTATTTCTTCTATCTATATGCATTAAGTAAAACCAAAATGGTTAGTACAATATTTAATCTTCCAAAAAGGATATACCATTATATAACTAAAAACTACTTTAATCACTAATATTTAGTAGTAATTATGAATGTTAACATATATTATTTTATAGATTACTATCACTAAAATTCCAAAAAGCTATTAAAGACTAATTAAGAATATAAAAAAGTATATGGATTTTATCACAAAGTCTTCCAAGATAAATTTTAACATTTTTTCCCAAATAACATCAGTCACTCGTAATGTCTGATACCAAAAATGAAATTTTAAAAATCACATAATCTACATGATATGAAATCTATTTTCATAAATAAGCTAACTCAACATGATGACACAATAAAGCCATATATGATTCCAAAATATAAATATACATATATTACTAAAATAAAATATCAATTTATTAAATTTACAATAATCATATTGGGTTCCAAAAATTGTGAACATCTTCCAAAATAACATTAATAACTTAATTAAAAAAATCATTTCCAATATCATGGATATCTATAAAACATATTTCCCAAAGATAACATAACCATCATTAATCAAATATTTTAAATAAAGGAAATAATTTTTAACTAACCAAGAAATAATTTGGGCTACTCGTAAGAGATTAACCACTAATTCCCTTAGAATGTTGGTCCAATTTTTACTGCCTTTTTAGAAGTGATGATTTATCACCTATACTAATGGTGGTCCTTTTATGAAAACTGTAATATTTAAATTATTATAAAATACAATAAAATTTATAAAAATTATCAATAATAGATATAATATTTATTATCCTAAAAAATTTATCACATACGTTTTATTTTTCATCTATAAATGTAATAACACAATATTAATGAAAAAAATAAATGTCTTCAAAAATATCATTAGTCACTATAAAATTTTACAACGTGAATCCTAAAAAGGGGTTTCTAAAACACCGAACATATGATCAACTAGAAAATTATATACCCATAATGATATATATCTGTAAGATTCCAAAAAAATAAAAATCTTAAACTAAATTGTTTTATAGACCCTACTCTTATACTAACAGTAATAGCCTATAATCTGTACATCTAGATCTGGTAAGAAAAAATAAACATTACATTCATATATTTGATAAGATAAATGTGACCCAATACATTTTTAAAAATCAAAAAATATTGAAAGTAAATATTGGATCACTAAAATACCCAACGACATTTTAGGTTTAGAGTTTTAAGGAAATCAGAAAAACTCAAACAAAGTTTCATTCATTAACAACTTTATCATAAAGATAAACATTATCTCTCACTATACACAGTGTTCTTAATAGGTCATAAACCCAATCCATGTGAAATCCTTCAATAAATTGTTCATTTAATAATTTCCCTATATCCTAGAGAAAAGAATACATAAGAATGGTGTTATCATATTATTAATGAGGGAAATGGAGGAGCATTCAAGAAATGATCAAATGAAACCTGAATATGGGGATAATGGAATGTGATCATGAATATAAATATTGAAAATTATTCCACGTATATAGAGGGAGAAAATATTTAGGCATGAAATAAAACATGTATTTTCAAACGACATGAGTTATAAAATGATCAAAAAATATGATCCATGAGAGAATAATATATACAATGTAGTTATTGAAATAAAATATTACATGACACAATCATGAGTTAAGGATAACTACCAAAACTAAATCACATAATGGAACAAGTCCCATAAAGTAATTATGTTTACTCCCTATCCCAATGTGACATATCATGAGATTAAATCCATAAGAAAATCATTGAAGTGATATCCGGGTTCACCCATCGCAACAAGATCATGAATATGTTTTCCACATATTTAATAAAAAAGGAATAATCCTAATGGTTACTCATTGAATGAAATGTGTATTATAACACTATCGTGATGTGTAACAAAATGAAAATATAACAATGGAATCAAAATATTACATCCACATTCAAATTGAGAATTAGCCATAGAATAATATATTGAATGTGGTATCATTAGAGATTAATGTCAAAGAATAATAATACTCAATAATATATTTTCACGTAGATGAAAACACATTTAATTTTATTACTGAAATATAACTTAGAAATATAGACTTTTCACGTTTAAAACATTATATGTTTAAGAATCCACATAAAAATATAAACATTTTCATTGAAGATAAAATTGAAAATTTTAATGTAAGACCTAAAGAATTAATTCACTTTGATGGTGGAATAAGCTTTACATTCCATATAAGTTAAAAAACATTCATTGTATATTTTTTAGTACAAAAATACTTAACGAACCAAGTTTAGAAAATTAAAAAATATTCTATTCAATAATTTTTAAAATAAAAAAATATGGGTAAAAAATTTCTTTCAAAATTACTATAGATTATTAAAAAATAGATATTTGTTTAGAAAACCCAGACCAATAATAAAAAGATAGTTTGAAACAAAATTATTTTGAAATTAAAAGATAGACCCATACATATATATTATCATTGAAGAGAGTATTAATGAAATGAATGTCACATCTTTATTCACTTTAGAGTGACATAAAACAAGTGTAAATACAAAATAATATATTCAAATGTAATTTCACACATAGTCATAGAATGAAAAAAACAAGAAGTAGATGTTTAACCCAATGAATGGAAAATGGGATAAGAATTCCCTTACAAACTTATGACATGCAAACCATATTACACCTAGAAGTAATAATTATCAAATGAAACGTTGGATTATATGAAGATAATTATATTTATGGTAAGATATATCAATTGGAAGCATATATACACCACACATAAGGATGGCTGGTTAATAACACATATATCTCATAGATGTAAAAATTGTGATGTAATACAATTACCACACACATCCCATTAGTTTATCATACTTAAAAATCATATATAATGTATTAAATAATTTTATTAATTACATAATAAATTCATGTTTATAATTCATTATAATTTTTTATTATATCATATGATCCTTTCATTAATAATATTTCGTGATTTTTATTGTTTTGTGTGTGTTAGTTTCAGGGTTTCATGATATGTTCTCCTAAGTAAAATTATGGATGATATTATAAAATTGAATTAGAACACTAAAAGTGGAATTGAATAGTATTAATTATCTCCATGATGTATTAATGGTCAAATATTTTTACTTTTTTCACTTTCATGATCATGATTCATTACCTAAAATGTTAATGATACATGTTTAGTTCATTAAGGTGGTTTTTCCCAACATCATGAAATAATATATTTTTTATAATTAAGATTATGAATTAGTTCTAGAACAATATATAGGATATAATATATATAATAAAATATTATTTTAACATAAAAATAATTTTATGACTATCCATGATGGTGGGAATGTAATGAAAACAAGATCATTATTCACGAAGATGATTAGTATCCATAACATGGAAAATTTATTCATTACTTCGAATAAAAGGAGGTAATAAAAGGGAAGGATATAAGATACTTAATTATCAACATAAAAATATTTTATTTAAATTATTATTCAGTTTTAATTCCTTTATGGGTGAATGAGATGAGGAGATAGTATAATAATAAATGGAAATAGGAGTCGTGTTTTGAGAAAATTTCCTCTTGAATATCACCTCCTTAAGAGACCATTGTAGACACTAGATTTGGTCATTTGTTGAGACTAGAATCACATGGATGTGGGGAAATTTACTAAGAGATGTTTGGGAACATATTTGATGATCATAAAGGCTAGATAATAGAAATGGTTTTGGTGAGGATTGTTACTTATCCATGAGGACATGTTGTTTTGTGTGATTAAAATAATGATTACTTTACATTTAAATCCTACCACATTGAGTTGGAATTAATTTAAATTAATTAATTTTTTAATTAATTTTACAGAGGCTGTTTAGTGTTTATAAATACCTCAAAACACAGTAAATGTTGAAATGTTTTGGTGTTTTAAGATATTACCTTAATTTTTTACCCCTAGTAGCTATTTTACCTTTATAATGGTAATTACATTTTTTACCACAGTGACTTTTTATAAACCTAAAAATGATGTTGAGCATAAATAATAGTATTGAGATTTTGTTTAAAAATATTTTACCATGTTTACTAAATTCTAGTTAAATAATTTTCAATATTAGTTTTAAATTTAATCTCATTGAAACAGTGAAAAACTATGTTTTTAATGTGAAAAGATCACATGATTGAAAAGTTTTTATATCCAATTTCAAGGTGAAATTAACTATAATTACCTAAATTAGTTTTATTGATATAAAATTGATCTAATTATAACTATATAATTATTTAAAATATAATTTTACTAAATAAATAAATTTAATTAAAAAATAATTTCAAATAAAATGAAGTAATTTTCACTATTCCCAAAATATTATAATTTTTTTAAAATTGCCATAACATCACTCTAAAATAAATTTTACATTAATATTTTATAAAATGTAACACCCTGAGCTTCCATGATACTCTTCTCTTTTAAAAATGCAATAGCTTGCATTGTACGCATGTTCGAGATTCTAACACACCGCGACTAATAAAATTAGCCTTTATGAATAGTAATACCCACCTTTTGAAATTATATATATTTTAAATTTATAAATGGACTTCATTTTTGGATTCGGAATATCGAAATTAGCCTTTTCTGAATTTTTGGTATTTTTCTGAGAACTTCCAATTTTTTTATGAATAGTGACAAAAACATAAAAACAACATTTTTAATCAAAATAATTTATAGTGATAAATTATACTTTTGAGTGGTTTTAAAGTATAATTATAATATATTTTTACCATTTTATCCAATGGTGGTCATTAAAAATAATTTCACTTTGAAATTGGACATAAACAATTGTCAATCTTTTGATATATATTGTATCTTAAAAACACGCTATTTGTTATGACAGAGTGAATTAATTATAAAAATAATTAATGAAACATATATTATTGGAATTTTTTAAAATATAAAACATTTTTGAATTCGGAATATCAATTATATCTTAGGGTGAAATTTTGGCATTGTTCTGAAAAACTTCATTTTTTGATGAATAGTGAATCCAATTAGTGGTAGTTAAAAAACTGATTTTTCGTTTAAATGAAACATTACCACTTCTGTGATTTGATTTTCAAAAATTGGACATACATGTTTTCCATTAGGAATTAAAATGTGGTTGAATGGGATTAAAATAATTTTTTGGTGAATAGTATCTTTTATGTTTAATTAATAGCGATTAAAAGTAATTAGTGAAATTTAAGGTAAAAATGATATTTTAAAAACATGAAAATACCCTTACACATGTTCTACCATTATTGGATGAGTAATGGCCGACAAAGACAATACATGGGTCAACTTGGGGACCCCATGGAGCCACTTGAGTAAGAAAATGACATTAATAACATTATATATAAAGTAAAAATAATATTGTCACAAACATGTGTAGTTTTACTAAAACAATTATTACATGGGGTTATATAAGTTAAAATATCGACTATAAATATTTAATTGAAATATAAAAAGATTTCCTACATCATGGTAATTTTTTTATAATTTTTAGATGTTATTTAAATTAAATTTTTAATGACACCATGATGATGAAATGATTACCTCATTAATTAACGATTTAAATAAAATTAAAAGATAATGTAAAATCTAAGACATACACTTTTCAAAAACCTATTGTCTGGGTATATTTCGAACCCTTATCACTTTATCTTGGAAATATATAATTTTGGTACCTTTGAAATCAGAAAAGCACTTCATAATAATTTAAAATTTCATGACATTCCAATAGTGCCCCTCCTATCCTCTTATAAAAGGCCCCCACCACTACCACCTTATTCACACCTTCCAAGCCATTTGGCTCGGCCAACATCTGCCCAAATACTCTCTAAACTTCTCTCTCATACTCCAAGAAGCCTCAATTTGGGCAGAAGTCTTCCCAAGGAAGCCTTTGGCTCAAATCAAAAAGAGATACCCAATTTTAAGGTAATGTCTTCTCTTATCTTATATTGATTTATTTTTCTTCTTGAACCCCTTAAACTCTTTTTATTCATGTATTTTGTAAAAAAAAAATGTATCTTCAAAATACTAGGATGTTTTTATTAGACGTATTTAATTTACACTTACACACACCTTCACTTAATCGTTAAATAACATATTGTTTCTATGGGTGGCGAATTACTGCCTCATGAAATGATGATTGTTCAATTTTCTTTAACACCTCTCATTATGGCCATTATGATGACACTATTTTTATATATGATATATATTATGTTTTTGTTTTCCTTAAGATTATTTATTTTTCATTTATGGAATACCTTTATGATTTCCATTATGCGTAACGCGATAATTTCATTTTAGGAAGTGCGGACTACCGCCCCCTCAAAGTGATTTGAATCGTTAATGCCATATGTGAGATATATAAAGATGGAGTAAATGGTATTATACATTATATAATAATGGAATTGTAGTGTAACTTCATATAATTATAATTTCATTCCATTAAATATGAAATAGAAATGAATGTAGCGTGCATGCGTACATACGGCTTACCGTCTCCATGAACGGTGCATTTCATTTCTTACCTCTAAATGTTATGTAATATTATAAATGCATGTATATACTGGATATATATGATATATATGATATCTAAATCATGAATATAATTCTGTATTTAATGTTTATTTCACGACATGAACAACTTGTAATTATAAGAAGTTTATTTTTGTCTCAAGTACCAAAGATCGACAAAACGACCGTTGTTTACTTAAATAATTACATATTGTTCATAACATGGTAATAAGTGATTTAAAAGGATTAATAAACTTGGAAAAGGTTCTTCAGAAATTATAAATTAACTCTAGTTTATTATTCAGGAGGTTAAAGAATGGTCGAGTCAAGTCAGACATGAGGTAAGGGAATTTCTTAACCCAGTTTTCGTTCATGGGGTTAATCTCCTAATTTCAAATTATGTCATGATACTATTATGTTCTATCTTGTATTTGTACTTCCTTTATGTGTAAATATTGTGAATACACATAATATATCTATTTTATTTAAAAAATTCTCTTTGTGAGGGACTTTGTCTCAATCTCCATTCATTGAGACATATTTTTTTTTATACACAAATTTCTCCTATACGGTGTATAAACCCATTTGACTTTTACGTTTATTCAAAAGGAATCTTTCTATACGATGTGTTTTACTAAAAGACAATAAGGAATGTTTTTAATGTCATATGTATGTGGCGACAATGACTTCTCCGCCGCCGTGACCATTATTTGAGTTTCGGCATCCTCTACAAGCCAAAATTTTTTTTAATGAAAAAATACCAAGTTTTACTTTTCATTTATTTTGGTATTGAAAATGGTTTTGATAATGTTTTTATTAAAAACATGTGTTGTATTGATATCTTGTGTTTGAAATGTGGAAATTTTATGTTTCCTTTATTCATGTTTTATGTGATACGATTATGTTATGGTGTATGATATGTTTAAACCTGTTCATATGAGGAATGCATTGGACTTAATAACTGATGGGTGGAGCCCGTTATAGCTCCTCGATGCATCAGCAGGTCTCATGAGACAAACTAGTGTCTTGGCATGAGGCCTTGAAAAAATCATATTTGTAGTCTTGGCACGAGTCCATGGCTACGTCGTTATGATAGTCTGGCATTATGCATTCCATCATTATGAAAGTGGTTATTGATATTGCATGTGATTATTAGACTAGTAAAATATCCATGTAAATAAGTAAGTGGCATTATTTCATTTTATTTTTTCCATATTATGATGAAGTTTAAGTTTAAAAGGATTTTTTTAGTTATACATTGCCTTAAATGTTAATTTTTATTTATGAAAGTTTCCTCTATGTTGTTATCCTTACTGAGCATCTGAGCTCACCCCTTCCAATGTTTTAATTTTTCCTAGATGTGAAGAAGTATATTATGAATGACCTGCATGGATAGTATGAGGGGATATGAAGACAATGTTGTTGTAGTTTTGTTTTACTTTATGATGTAATGTAAGACTTGTGAATGTAGCTAGTGTTTCCAAGGCTACTAAACTAATCGGTCTTTCGAGACTTGATCTTTTGTGATCATGCCAATGTTATGCAATAATGCACCGACTCTGGGTAACAGGGGTCGGGGTGTTACATAAATTATGGACATTTTTTATAAGTTAATTTATAAGAGTTTTCAAATTTATTTTTAATGAAGGCGAAGCATCAAAAGTTGGCAAACCTACCATTCAGTGTATATATTGATTTTTTCTGCTTAAAATTTTATTTATTCTTATATTAAAACTATAAAAATATTTAAATATTTTAAAATAATTTTATTGAATATATAACACTCATGTTTCATTATTATCTTTCACTAAAAAATTATTTTTTTGTTAGGATAATTTTTCATTTGGAGCATAATTGTTTTTATAAAAAAACCTCTCTTTTTGATCAATAGGTTTTTATTTACCGTCATAATTTATTGGAAACCAAGGAAATGATATTATAAAAAAACTAAAAATATATTTTATTAATTTATTTAATCTCTTTCATGGATGAAATTATAACATCTAGGTGATTACTATGGTAATTAAATAATAATATTAAAATACCTAGTTTCAGGCCAGTGTTCAATATAACATATGTTATCGAAGAAATAAATTTATTTTAAAAAATGAAATACTAGAAAATATTAGGATGTTAAAAAACAAGTCTATGAGTCCCTTGTGTCTGTATATGGACACATCCCATGTGATTTGAATACTATATAGATGTACATGTCTATGAAATAGAAATGGAATTTCCATATGAGGTACATGAGAAGGTTCCACATGTATAATATACACCATATACATGGGATTTTAGATTACATGATTGGATAAAGTATATTCCCATGTTTTTATTTGAGGGTAGGCACCATGTACTGGTGTATACAAATCTCAAACTACTCCCTTTCAACCCTATTGAGGGTTTTTAAAATCTTCATTCCATTTATTAGAAATTATAGTCATGAATAGTCTATTTTGAGTATCATTCAATTTCAATTGAAATTATACTACCCATGTGGTGGATTGATGTATCATAGACAGTTTTTTGGTTTTTTTCTAAATTGATAGGTTTCCCATCTAGTAATTAGATTAATTATCTTCTAAGAAAAATTCAATTTGATTTAAGACTAGCCATAATATTTATGTCATGACCAATGTATTCATATCACTTTTTTTGCGGACATATCCCTTTCGAGATGTGACCATTGATCCTTGAATTACAAGAGATTAGATCATTTAGAGGATCTGATGTGGGATGCATCCGGTTGATTATTGTTATTGAGGGTCCCCTTTCAGATGTCTTTTCATACATGATTACATATGGAATCCCATCTTGGATATATCTACCTATGTTAATTTATAATAATTGTACCATATAGGATGACTATTTCAATGAATTTTTCTTTCTATCCTATTTTGGATGTCTCTATTCACATACAATCGAAGATAACATGTTGGATTACTCCTTTTACATTAATTATTGAGGATCCTAAATACTATTCCTTTGATCATGTATACCTCAAGGACCTTATGTAGGATTCATCTTCAGTGTTATGATCATATGGACCCATTGGGTACCCAATGTTTATCCATATGAGAGATAATATGTTGGGGTCTTGTGTAGAGATTGTAGGGAGTGCCACCATGGAACCCATATGAAACATTTCAGTTGTTAGGATATGTAATTAGTGTTGGGTTTAATCATTCATCCAAAATTATTGATTATTTATGCATTCACTTTTTTACTACTGATTTATCCATGATTACTAGAGGTGATAATGGGATCGGGGTCAATGAGCCTAAAACAATGTGAAATCAATCTTATGGACTCTCAAGCATACTTCTTATGATCTAACTAGTTTATTTATTGGGATATTGAGACATATTTCCCTTGATATTAATTTTTATCATTGTATTTTTTATGTCATTTTATGGGGTTTATGGAACATGTTTCATGGGATTTAGAATCATTGATTTTTATTTCATTGAAGTATTATTTTTTCGATCCTAAGATGTACTCCAGGTCATCTTTCTTTTGACCCGTATTGAATATGATATTTCGAAATTATATCTCCATGTTATTTATATTTGGGAATGAAATATCAATTGACTATAATACTAATGGATTATTATTCTATCCCAGGTGATGGGGATGATTACCCTCTATCTGATTGTTTACTTGATCACAGTGTTGGATATGGAAATTCTAACCACTACTGTTCAATATATTTGAGGATGATTATGCTCTCCTCAAGGATATAGATGATTTTACTATCCATGAATGACTACATGACATTGGTATAGGACATGTATCTACACATCATTGACACTCTCCAAAGACACTCCAACAATTCTCTCTTTCTTCAGGATGACACACCATTACTATAGTGATGAGAGGTGATTCATATAGATGTGGATTTTGAGATTATTATAATAATGGATATATATCATGTACACGGTTCTAGAGAGTAATCCTTACTGATCGCCTAAGGACCAGGCCCTTTGGGTTTATCTGAGTCCCAATCTCATGACCCCCAATAGACCAGGATGTAGGGATCGTACATCCGTCCTGATTTTCCTGGCTAGAGTTTCCACTTGATCATCTTAGTTACCAGTGGTTGGATGTCTAATTATTACCTAGAATCATTAATTATAGTGATTGGAGGTGAGTACTGGTGATCTCATGTCTATGAAATTTGTACTCCTATGGTGACATATCATTCTCTTAGTCACATATGGATCTTGATGAAGTTGATATTTTGGATCAGTATTAGAGACCCAGTGTCTGATTTAACGATACATGAATTCAGTGGTATTCCCTCCAGCTCAAATCCATTTTCATAGGATTTTCATTTGATTATAACTACAAACACAAGGATCTAATACTAATAATTTATGTTATTTTCCCCCTTAATCACACTCATATATATGGTATTATATATTCAAACATATAATTATCAATATACATGATTGATCCATTCCCAGTTTGCAGGGATTACAGAGCCAAGGTTTGACTATGGTTCACATTATTTATTTCATTTATTATTTTTATTTTGTCTCATCTAGGTTGATTATATTTAATGGTCACAAACTTATGAGGGCATATTTTGAGGTTCATTAATGGTGTGTCTATATGATATTATTTTTGACCATTTTACTTGTACATTGGTTTGAGCGGACGCTATTTCTATTTTCCAGGTATCACAAATATATATGATAGATAGGGATAAGGCCCAGGGAAGCATGATTGAGTGGATTCAATCATGTGGTTTCTTATGATTTGAGTAGATTAGCTTGGTTGTGTCTTTGAGACCAGGTTATTGTTCTAGATCAGAGTTACTGTAAGATCAATATGAATTAAAATTTTTTTTATATGTACTCTTGCATGTGTGATCGTCCTATAGGGTGAATGTTTTTGTATATATGAAATGGTTGTTCCGGTTTCTAATGAATTTTATTTACAGTTATTACATGATACTCTTTCCGATATTTAATTATTTTCAACACTAATTATTACTATATTGGAGGATATCTTTTTTTTTCAATGTATTTACTCTAATATGAGGACATAGTCTCTCCAGAGACACACCATAGACATTCCCTTATTATTGATTGCTCCAAGTGTATAGTGATCTATGCTTAAGACCTTATGGAGGGCCTATTCATTACACCAGTTTAATGGATACTGGGTTGTGACATTACAATGTGGTATAAAAGGTGTTCCTTTCATTCTGATTTGAAATTTGGTATATGGTATACTAGAGTTTTACGAATATTTCAGAATCTATAATGGATTTCAGGATAGTTCAATGAAAACAATTGTTTCGTTATGAAGTCCCAGTTCCTATGGATATGGGATTATTATTCTAATTTGAAATGTCACATTTGTATATAATTTTCACTTTGGGAGATGTGTATGTTTTGTGGATGTTATTATTCATTATCGATTAATGGTTCATGGCACATTGTCAAGTATCTGATGACTAATTTCGACACTTTTCTAGAAAATGAATGAGGCATATCGTACCTCATATTTGGAATAAAGGAATGATATGGTATATTCCTTATAGTGTTTAATTTTAATATTAATATATTACAATTGTATAAATTGTTAGGAAAATCATAAATGTGGTTTTAACATATAGGTTGTTTCTTTCATTATACTCAATTGGACTAACATTCATATATATTAAATTTTGACAGTATGTGATCAGGATCAACATTGAGATATTTAAAAGTTATTTAGATGACTCATTCCACATGAACTTGAGGTTTAGTGACCATTGAATGAAAATAATGAAAATGATTCACACTTTCTACCCCTTTTATGGAGTTGTAACTATGTTTTTTTCCATTTAAAGTGTCAATAAAAACCCATATATTGTTTTACAGTATACCTTGGAATAAGAGTTTAATTAAAATTACTTTGTTTATGGTTATGTAATTGGGTCTCTATATATGTTGTTGATAAATATTATGATGTTTTTAGTAAAATGGGCCTTGATATGGTATTAACATATGTGTATTCCCGGTGAGTGTTAGTTTAGAATTTCAACTACATTGGTATCGTGACCACCATAAATTGGTTCATTTTGAGGTTACTTAGAGAGTATCAAGGCCATAGTATACTAATGATGATAGTTATAATAGTCATTGGTCAATGTTATCTTTTCCTTCAATTGAGTGGTTTAAACATTTTGGATATGTTTGTGGAAACTGGAAACATGTTGTGAGACCTTATCAGTATGTCTAGGTTAGAGAACTAAAGTACCATAGTTGTGACTGGCACCCTCATTTCTCAATGTTTCATTCTAATAAAGGAAAAAATAAGGGAAAATATAACAATGGTTTATTGATTCTTTTCTAGGCAGTGATCACGGTAATATTATTATGTGAGAGTAATGCATAATTAGTGGTAAGGTATTGCATTATAGGAATATTGACTGCTTTGGAATTTGATAAATCACATAGTTTACTTTTGTATCATGACTAAATTTGGTTGGTATGATTTTCTAGGTTCTTAGACATACTAATGAGTGTCTATGATTCTACTAATATAGATAAACCAAATGTAGAAACAAATGAATGGAATGATTTTGGGTGATGTCCATTCAGGGAATAAATTATGGATCATGTGACGTTCTTTATTTTGAAGAGGAGTTTGAAGGGAGGTGCATGATTTTTTAAACTAATGTTTTATATAGTATAAAGTGCATAGTCTTGTAATGCATCAGTTGTGGGAGTATGATTCTGTTTATGATTATTTCCATCAGATAGATGAGGTACCATTTAAATAGTAATTCAATTAATGGTAGTGTTCATGACATGGATTGATATGTTTTTAAAAAATATGTGTGGCATAGATTCCTATGATATTTTTAAAAATAAAAAATTTCCCTCCATGTTAGAATAGATATTGAGAATTAATCAGGTTCTATGAGTTTGTCGACAAATGTTTGGACCTGGAAAAAAATTTAGGATACATGGTGTTCATTGTTGGTTAATGTCAAGTTAGCTAGTTTAATATGGGCATGTCTTAGAGAGGGATATACATTAATTTCAATGAATTCTTATATTACTAGATGTTAGAGGAGATCATTTTCTATATTAACTTCGACTAGAGTATAATGAGAGAGCATTAGATTAATGTGGATAATCTTTTCTTAAATATATTTTTTTTATGAAGGATGATCATATTGAGGTTATTCTCAAGAAGGGGTACAAGTTAAACCTTATGGGGCGCCCCATTTTCCATTTTAGGATGGTGATCCTAATTTTACATTGAAATTTATCTTTTTTATTGATCTTGGATGTTTAATATGAGGTGATGATAAATGTATATATATTTTGGGGAGTACATGGTTGATCACTGTAATGTTTCTACCTTATAAAAGAGTTGTTATTGTTGTGTAATTAACCATTGGAAAAAAAAGATAGTGGATATTTGTAGATTCACGAGATCATAGTATGGCTACTAACTAAACACCAAGGCTTCTATAGGGTGAGAAGGATTATGGTGGGGTTGTTGTAACAACCCATGATTATTAAAAAAGAAATGTTGATCATAAATTTTATTCCTTGCTTTCTAATTCTTATAAGGGGTAAAATAGTAATTTTACCATTATAGAAATTCATAGATAATTTCTATTTCTACTTAATTACTCCAAAATTAGTATTTTTACACTTTCACATGTGTTTGATAAAAATATTTACCATTATAATTTAAATAAAATAATTAATAATTAATATTCATTTAGCTAAATAGTAATTTATTTACACTTGTTTTTCAGCTATATATTCTAAAAAAATAATCAAATAGAAATTATGTCACCTTTATTTAATATATAATGGTTTGTTCTTCATATGTGGGGAATAAATACATGTTGGGTACCAAGGATGGACCCAACTCCCCTTTTTTATTTTCTTTTGTTGTATTCATTTTACTTTTCCCTTTTGTTTTCTTCTACTACCCATTGACATATCACATATTCCACCACACCTAGTGGGACTCATATATAACATGAAGAAGATATAAATAGTGATATTGAGATACATATAATGACATTGTGGAAGCTATGGTTTGTTGTAGATCTCGAGAGGAGCTGTATAATTGTTTGGTAGCCGCATATCGTAAATGTGGGTGAAATATTTGTAGAATCCACCCAAATGAAGTTGATTTTTTTTGTTTTTTTATAGATCCTAATGAATTTATTATTTTCATGTTTTAATCAAATATTATCACTAACTATGACCCCTTTATTTTTTATTGATTTCTTTTGGCTATAAAATAGGTGTTTCGGGCAATTTTGGGGGTTTAATGTTCAGAAATCCATATCAAACATTTTTTATATTAGAAGAACACATTATGTGTTCTTCCCATTCATTGGTGATGAAATTATATAACTACACACCACTTATGTGGTATGCATAAATTGTACTAGGAATCGTCCATGTTGATATGTGCATAACCAAACAGCCTGTGTAGGGGAACATGATTTTTTGGAGTACACAGCAAAACCCCAGGTGGGTCGCCTGCTGTGTAATGGAACATGAACATGTACCCCGTGTTGGGTACATGAAAAGACACCATGAGGGTTATATGACTTTTAGAAGTACATCTAAAGGATGTATACATGTTTCATCCATGATTGGTACATGGAAAGGCACCTCATGTAAGATATATGCATTTTATATGTCTTTCATGCCATGTCAAGCTGGAAAAAAATACTAGGTGGATATTCGATGGTACATTCCTTCTAAAAAGGTATACACACATTTTACCCCACCATTCGTACCGTCATGAGGTTGTTTTGCATCATCATACACGGATATCTGAATTGTATTCATGAGTAGACTATTTTAAATATCATTCGACATAGATCATAATGGTACTTCTGTTGAAAAGGTTTGAATAATCCTAGGATTAATTCTTGGTGTTCTCCTAAAATTATTTCTTCTTCATCTAGAATTCAAATTTGGATATCTTCTTAGAGTGATACCCTTTTATCTGAGAAGAACACTAAATTATATCTCTTAAATGATGCGTTCATAACTCTATATTTGAGGGTGTATCTAACAGGTGCCTATCATGGGGTGTGGAAAAAACAATTATTTTATACCTTAAAATATAGTATAGTGGTTAACCTAGGTTGCCTCTAAAGAATAGTGATCAACAATCAATTTTGTCACTTTAAATTTAAGAAAGAAGTGGTGTTTTTTTTTGAATTTGTTTGGTTTTGAAAACAAGGAAATGAAACAAAAGAAATAATAAAAATAAAAATATTAGAAGCAATTTTTAATGAAATTGATTGAAAATAGTGAGATGTATTGAGTGATCAGGTTAAGGTTTGATATACAACTGCAATGTTATTATAGTTTGATTATATATATTTCTCTAATGTTTAGCCAAATAAAGTGAGATTTCACAGTTTCTTCCTCTCACATCTTTGATCAATGGTGATAGTTAGATTAAACCTTAAAAATATCATATTTTGGTCTAACCTTCTTCCTTTTGTGAAAGAGTTTATGTGAATACTCTCAATTTATTTAGGAAATTCCTGATTGGGTTGTGTTTATCCCAAACAGTCTTGAATATGCATTACAACTCTCACATGTGCTGACAATTGCCAAGTACATAAACACTATGTTCTGATCTATTCTATCTTATATATACTAGATCCTAGTGAGGGAGATAATTTTTATTAATCCAAGCAATAATAACAAAAAAATATAATATCATATACAATCTTATAAGATAATATAAATCATTGTTACAATTGAAACCTACATGCAAAAGAGAGAAATATTTTCTTAACATTAAGCACGAGAACATAAAAATTAAAAAATGGAAAACCTAATCTTTCCCAATTACCCATAAGATTCACCCCATAATTGTAAATGTGATTGAGAATAAGGGATATGAATAAGGAATTACAAAACTAAAATTAAATAAAAAAGGGGAAAGAAGAACATGAACATTTCCTCAAAAATATTTGAACCATATGTTCAGCTTTTGTTCTTCAACCAGACCCCCAAAACGTGACAAGGTATCTTCCTAAAAGTTACTCACAATTGGTTTGTCTATCGACTATCAATATTTAAATGAGATTGGACACATGTATAAAAAGTTACACTCGAATTAATGAATAGACCATTTTATTCCCTAGGAGACTCTTCAACTTCCTATTGTTGGTCACATGAAATAGGTGAATTAATAACAAAAATTCTTCATGAAATTTATTTTGGTGGGGTTTCACGTATTTATATTCCTTTTCTAGCTAGAATATCATCATTTGGACACATTTATTTCGATATATTCCTCATTAATTATGGTGGATCCATTATTTCATCCAATATACTTTTTTCACTTAATATATTTTCTTGGGTAATTGTGTGTTGAAATGAACCTTGGTACAGAAGACAAAGTTGTATCCCACAAGCATGAGATTCCTAAAAAATGATTCAGTCGATTTGGATTAAAATTGTAAATGATAATCCTAAAATACAGATGTTTTAGAAAACAGAAAAATTTCCATAGTTATTTTTTTTTCGCAATTATCCTCATAATTCACCAAAACACTAAAATGAAACAAATAATATCAAATTTATTAATTGGAAGAGGTAAAATAATTTAAACCCATATAAGAAATAATGAAAATATTTTCACTGTCAACCCCCCCCCCCCACAAACAGACATTACACTTGGACTCCCATACAATTCAACCTCAGAATCAAATCAAAGCAAATGAAAAACACATGCCAATGAGATCCACTAATTCCACACCAAGAAATAAAATATATCATTCCTCACACATAAAAATTATTCAAAGTTCTCAATTTAGATCATTTAATTTTATTCCACCTCATTTCACCTCTCATGCACACAAGAAACCTACATCACATGAATTTTACCTAATCTCACAAATATCAATTTTCAACAATTTTTTTCTCATCCAAACCAACGCAAATGTCACTATAAGTTTTACATACTCCTACTTCTCCACCCAATGTGAGTCAGTGACATGTGTTTATCATGGGGAAAATGAAAGGATGTTTTGTGGCTTTCAGTTGGTAGGATTTTTATGTGAAAAATTATGTGGTCTAATGATGAGGGCGTGGATTTTTTTTATGAAAAATTGAACAATTATAATTTTCACTCAAGTGTGTTATCGTACTCTCTCCCCATAGTGAAATTCAGATCCATAATCATTAAAATATCAAAAATAATTCAAAATTCATAGCATTTCAGTAGAAAAATTTCCAATCTCCTCATACAGGTTTTTTATTAAAAGCCCTAGAAAAGGATCAACTTTCTTACTCCATTAGACGCTCCAGAAGAGCACAACATATTTTATCATGAATCCTCTAAAAAAGGAAAAAATGTCAACAAATTGTATATTTTATCAGCAAACACATGTCTTCATCATTTTATTTTCCACCAAAAGTTTCTCCAAATGAGTTATCACAACACAAGATAGCTTCCCACACACTTATGTTCAACTAGATCATGGAATTTCACTTCAAGGGAAGGTTGGATAGGGACAATTGGATTGTAATGTGAATAACCAAATAGGTTGTTCATGGATTATAAGGTAAATAGGGATTAAATGTACATGTTAGGTCATAATTAAAGAGATTATCTTGAAAAGGGGGCTTTAAAACCAAAGAAATGCATAAATATTTTAAAACACAAGTACTCCAAACACTGAAGTTTTGAATGGAATAAATCAAATTCTGGTTTAAAAAATCATGGTACATTTCTCTCAATAAGTGAAGTGAATGAAAATAATATAACAACAATGGTTCAGAAGCCTCATAGTAATGTTATTTCAAATATAAACATAGTGAGATGTGAAAAGGGATTAAAAAATATGAGTACTTTTCATAAAATTCACAAAGAATTGAACATGAAAAAAAAAATTTCAGCAATCATTTAAGCTCAATATCATGGAATAAATTATTTCACACAATGAAATGGGTTTCAAAAATAGAAATGATAATCATTTCAGCTCAAAAGATAAAAAACACACCAAAAACAGAAAAATAAAATCAAAAAAATTTGAACACGTGGAATTTTTTTAATTTTTTGGAAAACACAAAACAAAAGAAAATCCTAAACTAAAATGGTTACCTCCCCCACACTTAAATGATGGAGTGTACTCAATGCATCCAAATGGATGTAAGATCAAAGAAAATTTTTAATTGATTCAAAATACTCTAGTACGTATAATGGATAGGTACAACCTGACTTAATGGTAGTCAAAAATTGAGTTAATCTCCCAAGTGTTTCAAACTAAACACCTACATGAAAAAGAACAAAAAAAATCATAATCCATTTATTTAATGAAATAATAATAGAAATACGTTGATAAAAGAATGATAAATCATAGATTAATCCCTCATGTGGGCCTTGGGATTTGACTACCTCCTGATGGGATGTTCCAGTTGGTTACCCCCAATTCAATGGTTGGTGATGTTTATTTAATATAAACCACCAGAACATCTTCCATCCATCATGGGAATCTTATTTTTTGTTGAGGACATTATGGATATAGTAAAAAAAATACACTCCTATGAAAATGATATAAATCTTACATGGTGGGGGTAAGAAAAATGATGAGTCATCCTCTTTATTGGTCTCCACTTTCACAACTTATTCTTCATTTTCCAGTGGTTCCACAAGGTATTCTATATCAAATGAATAGTCAAAAAAATAAGCATGTAATTCTATTTGAATAAAATTAATCATGATGAATAAATATCAAACTAATCCCTTTCAATGTAATAATATTGTGTCTAATTTTCCTCAAGAAAGTGCACCTGGATCTCATCCTGTACTCCTTCCAATTAATGATCAAGAAGTTTGGGGAGCTCTATGTGTTCCTCTTCAGGTGTATCATCTTAGTTTTCCTAATTAATCGACGCAATAGATGTGTTGGCCGAATTAGAAAATTTTATGCAAGGGGATGTGATACTCCATTCAGATTCTATATAATTATAATGAAAAGAGTTATGAAAAGTATTGTCTCCCTTAAGTGGGTTGACTTCAATTGATTCAATAGTGTGTGGTCCCTCTTGTAGTTGAATTCCACAGGACAGATGTAGGTAGTCAGGCTCCTCCATCTTGTCTTCAAATTCCACCGCAATTGTGGTGTCTTTCTTCAATGGTTCTGGATCTTCGACTATGTAAGGAATATGTGGATCATGTAGTTCTTCGCACTAATTCTAGAATCCCTATAGAGATTTTTGATCTCCCACATGTAGCTCGGTAAGAAATTCTTCTTTCCTATGCTCCTTAGGTTCATTTATAGGTTCTGGTTTTTCGATCAATGCACAGAAATATTCAAATGCATGTTCTAATTTGTTATATAGTTTTGCTATATGATTTTGAAGTTCATGCATCTAAACTATATCATAAAAATCATCATCTACTTATTCCAAATGTGTGTAGTTGATAAATTAAATAATGAAATAATCATTTGAAGACACCATGAAAAAATATTTTTTCTGTTTTTTCATGTGTTAAATATTTATAATGAGATTGTGGTACTACCTCCCTGAAAACGGCACCATGTTCTGACATGTGCCTATCATGGGATGTAGAAAAAAGAAATTAAGTTAGAATATATTATATTGGTTAACCTAGGTTGTATCCATAGAGTATATCTCAATAATAATGTTTCTCACATTAAATTTAAGAAAGAAGTGGTGGTTTTTTATGAATTTGATAGGTTTTGAAAACAATGAAATGAATCAATAGAAATAATTCAGGTAAAAATATTTGAAGAAATTAGTAAATAAATTTATTAAAATTAGTTACATGGATTGAGTGATCAGGTCAGGGTTGGATTTAAAATTGAAATGTTATCATAGTTTGATTTGGTCCATTTCTCTTCTACTAAGCCGATTAAAGTGAGATTTCACAATTAATTTCTCTAACACCTTTGATCAATGGTGTTGGGCAGGAGAAAAACATAACAATATATTATTTTAGTCTATTATCCTTCCTTTTTTGAACTTACTAAAGTGAATACTCTCATTTAATTTAGGCAATTCCCAACTGGGTCTTGTTTATCCCAAACAATCTTGAATATGTATTAAAACTCTCACACGTACTGGCAATCACCAAGTACATCAATACTAAGCACTGATGTATTCCATCATATATAGACCAGAACCTAGTAAGGGCTAGAATTTTAATTATACAATTAAATAATAAAAATAGAATATAAAATCTAATACAATCGAACAAGATAATATTAACAATTTGTACAATTGAAACTGACTTGCAAAAGAGAATAAGATTTTCTTTACATTAAGTACATGTACACAAAAAATTAAAAAATGTAAATCCTAACCATCCACGATCACTCGTAAGATTCAACCCACCCTGGTAAGGCTTTTTCAAAAGAAGGGAGAAGAATAGTTCATTACAAAACAAAAAATAAATAAAAGAGTGGAAAAAGAACATGAACATTTCCTCCAAAATCTATCTACCAGATGTTCAGCTTCTGTTCTCCCATCAGAACTGCAAAACTCACAATGTTCTATTCTTAAAATTTGTTCACAATATAGTTGGCAATCAAATTTAAAAATTTCAATAAAATTGGACACATTTAAAAATAATTATACTCGATGTAATTAAGTGAACTTTTTTATTTCCGATGAGACTCTTCAACATCCTTTTTGGGTCACATAAAATGGTGATTTAATGACAGAAATTATTCATGAAATTTAATTTGAGAGTTATGCTCCATGTCCTCTTTCTTTTCCAGTAGGAATCACATCATTTGGAAACATGTAATATATGACATGCCTCACTGATTATGGTGGGGTCCATTCTATTGGATAGAAAATGATTTCCACTTAATGAATTTTCATGCGTCATTGTGTGTCGAATTCGTCCATGATATAAAAGGAAATGATGAAGAACAAAAGTATTTGAATGCTAAAAATAACTAATCAGTTGATTTTGATGGAATTTGTAATTTATATTCCTGAAATATAAAACCTCCACAAAACTGGTAAATTTCCAGAATTAACAAATTTTAACAATTATGATCATAAATAACGAATACACTATAATGATAAAAATAAGAACAAACTGAATAATTTGAAGGTGTTAAATCATAGAAACACAAATAAAAAATGAAAAATTGATCTCAATCAGTATCCCTTTCAAAATTTTCCATTCTAGCATAGGAGGTTATTAGATTAGTTCTTAATATAGAACTCATGAAGTATTACTCTACATTATTAATATTATTGAGGATCCCCTATGGGAAATAATTTATTACATGATAACATAGGGAATACCATGTAGGAAGCATCAATTTACTTACATTGTAATTTATTTTCCATTGTAGGATTCCTCTTACTATATACTTTTATTAGTATCCCATGTAGGATTCCTCAATTTAACTACTTATAAGGATCCCATGTAGGTTTCCTCCTTCTATTATTGCTTCTATGGATCTTATATTGGATTCCTTTCCTTATGTGTAGTCAATAGGGATCCCATTTAGGTTGATTCATCGATGTTTTGACATGAGGTTCCAAATGTATACACAATGTTTGACACACCCAATGATAGTGTGTTGGGGGTTTTGGTTTGATATGGTAGTGGATGTCGCCTTAGAAACCATCCCAAACATCTATGTTGTGAGTCTATCTATTTTTTTGTGGGTTTTAGGAATTATTCCACCCTCACTAGTTATTTTGGCATTCATGTTTTTAAGTCTAATATAATTTTGACTACTACATGTGATTCATGATTTTTGGATGATGAGATAAACATGATTTGATATTTTTATTTGGGATTCCAAGAAGTAATTCCTCACATCTGTCGCATTTTTTTATTATGATGACAAGAAATATATCATTTAATTTTACTTTTTGAGGATTATTGTAATTTTTATTTTTTTGGGATTCCAATATTAATTAACTAGTATCTGGATTTTAAAACGTTAATTTGATTACAATATTTTTATTAGGATGTAGAGATATAGCTCATGGGATCATGTTGTTGACCATTTTTTGTGATATTTGGTCAAGAAGTCCCTATATTTATGCTTTTTTGAGAATGATGCCAAGGTTGAATACAATAATCAATTGTGATTATGCTCTTCTAAAATATGGGTATGATTACACACTCACTAGTTTATTACTTTATTATGGTGTTGGATATTCCACACCACACCGTTGAGGTGACATAATCAAGGTTAATTATGAACTCTTAAGTTATGAGGATATTTATACTCCCCGTGATTTATTACTGGATTGTTGTTTTAATCATGTCATTTCATATCATTAATGGATACACATTGATGATTACTCTCTCCCAATATACATATAGGATTCTCACTTGGTGTGGGTGGAGACACCATTAAAACAACACCCAATGGTACTTTATATGGATGAGGATGTTTATCCACCTATATTAATGGATACCGAGCTTATACTAGGGTCTAAAGAGAATTACTTAGAGATACCATAGGGATCATAAAATAGGGTTCATCTGATATCCAATTTTGTTTCCTCCTATGAACTGAGACCTAGGTCTCATGCATCAGACTAGATTTTCATGGATTGAGTTTCATTAATTCTATATCGTTGACCATTTAACGATTATTTTATTACTAACTTGAATCCACATTCATATTGACTAGAGGTGAGTAAGGAATACCTCAGACATATAACATGTATCCACACTTTGGTGAAGTATATTTAAAAAAGGTGATAGGTGAAGTAGTTATTATCAAATATGAATTACAGAACTAGGGATCGAGTTAATTGTACATGAATTTAGTGGATATACACTAATCTTAATGCCCATTTCAAACGATTTCTAGACAATCTAGGTTGTTCCCAAAGGATTGAGTACTATAGATTTTTTTCTCCTTAATCAAATATATATGTAAATATGAGAATATATATTCACACATTAATATAAATATACAAGATGGACCTTTACCTAGTTTACAATGATTTTGGACTTATGGTTCAGCTTTGGTTTCATGTTATTTAGTTAATATATTATTTTAGTTTTATCTCGTCTCGACAAAGAATATTTCATGAGGGTGTACTTATAATAGTAGATTATAAAGTTTCATAATTGGGGATTCCTATTGAGATTATTTTCCACCCCTATACATGTACCTCGGTGTTAGGACCTGACCATAAACATTACGTAATATAGAAATTTCAACTAGATTTCACTTCATTAAATTCTGAAAGATCATTTTGGTTTAGAGATTTAAAAATCAGGACATAAATCATTAATATAAACCCACCTAAATTCAATGTGGGTACCATGACAACAATATACATTTATTCATAAAAATAAAAAAAAACATAAATAAAAACCATGATTTCATTGAAAAAATTTCATAACATTTAGCATTACTTCCTTCATTCTCTTACACATCTATATAACCTATGTAAAACATTTAAAACCTGGTATGAGAATAAATATCTTAGTAAGGGAAATATAAAAAAGTAAAGAAACAATTAGTCTATGAATACTTATAATCATATAAAATTATTTTCATAAAGACATACTTCTTACCCATATATACATACTTTGTGAAAAATGATATTTCTATAAAATATTACAGAACATATATAAAACCAGAAAGATATCTTCGAAACTAATTTCCTATATTATAATACTCGGGACTACCTTATGATTTTTAACACTCACAATTACCTTACAAAGGAACCATCACAACTACCTTATTGTGTAACCATCACAGTTACACTTCAAGTAACCATTGTACCGACCACCAATATATGCGTACCAATGCATTGAAAAGAGATATATGTCCCACCCTTCATCATACAAAATTCCAAAGAACCAGAACATAATCATAAAACATGGTTAATTTCTTAAAAACATTGCTTTGGAATTTTTTAGATTATAATTTTGAGAGAATTTTTTTAAAGAAAAGTACATAACTGTAACGCCCCGCCCCCAGAATCCTAGAGTCAATAAATTAGAACATATCATCGTAATGATCACAAAAAAACAATTATAGAATGACCGATTAGATTAGTACCCTTGGACTTACTAGATACACTCATAAGGTTTACATTACATCATAAAGTAGAAAAATAAAACAACATTGTTTCCATAGAAAACACTGAGATCTCATAGACAATCCCTATATTTCAGTCATAATATACTTCTCTGTATCCTAGGAAAAATTAAACATAGAAAAGGGTGAGCTATGATGCTCATTAAGGATAACAATATAACAGAAACTTTCATAAATAAGCACAAATATTTAAGGCAATGTATAAAACTAAAACAAAATCATTTTAAACATAAACTTAATCATAATATGGTTAATATAAATCCAAATAATTCCATTTACTTACTCATATTGATATTCTACTAGTTGAATAATCACATGTAATATAAATTGTCATTGTTATAATTATTGAATGCATAATTATAGGCTTCATAACAACATAGTCAAGACCTTTTCAAAGACTACAGATAAGATTTTTTCAGGGCCTTTTTACAAGACACTAGTTTATCTCATGAGACCTACCAATGCATCTAGGAGCTATAGTGAGCTCCACCCGTCACATACTAAGTCCAATTCATTCCTCGTATGAAAAGGTTTAATCATAACATAAACACCTGTATTAAAACTAAAATAAAAAATTTCAATAATTTATCCAAAAACCATGATTGGAATAAAATTACCCATCCATAGTGAAACATACCACAAAAACGTCAATACAATATGGGAGTTTTGTATCATGATATATTAACTTCAAACAAGCTTAAAATCCATCAAAGGATGTTGACATAGAAGAAATCAAATCTATTTTTAGAGAACTACTTCTTTTGATTTTGAAATAATTTAAGAGTCACATAATTATAAATAAAACTTTTATTTTTAAAATATTCTTATAATATTGTAAGGGATGATTCGACAATGTCATAATAGAGGAAAATAGCTGCACCTGCCGTATAAGTTTAAAAAATATATTGACCTTAATTATGTCGAAAATGTCATAAGGTATCTTGTATGGAAAATGAAGGAACGATTCCTTTCAAAAAAATTTATTAAAATTCAAAGACAAGAATAAATGACATTAACCACTAGTATAGTAAATAGTTCAAATGTTTTAGAATATATTTTTAAGAAACATGGATGTGGATGATAAAGATGCCCTAGTATGTACTTATATAAAAACAAACTCGGATAATAAAGAGATTTTGAAATTAACCCTTATCATGTACTTTTCCTTGGTTGAGAGTAGATTAACCGCCTGTATAATGGTGAAATAACTGTTATTAAATTATACAAGATTCATATATATTAATATGATATCATATATTATCTTTTAATATTGCTTTGTTAATAATATTTAGTATTTTTGTCATTTCAGGTGTCAACTGATTCGTTTTCCTTTATATAAATTGTTACGTAAGTAATGTTTGTTATGGATATGATGTATCATATTCATATTCAAGAATAATATTAAGACATTAAACATTATTTTTAATCATCTAATGAAAATTAGTCTAGAATTGACACGATGGGGAATGAATCTCATCGTATTCGTGGAGATGGTAAATTGTACATACGCACGAGCGACAATATCATTCATTTGATAAAAAAATAATATATAATTGGATGTTATATAATATATACAAAATAATTACCATGTTATATTTATTATTTAAATTATTTATAAATCATTATTACACCCTTCTAAACAATAATGTATTGAGTAACAACTACACCACGGGGTGGAGACGGTAAGCCGTAAGTACACACATATGGTGACATGTCATTCAAAGGATGGATAGAAAATTTAATATGGGTGTACCATATTTATAATAACCTAAAAATATATAGAATATAACATAGTTATTATTTTTTATAGAAAAAACAAAGAACAAATAAGTGGAAGATGAAAAAACATGAAAGATGTGGGGAGATATTTACTTCTTCCTGGAGTTCTTCCTTTTGATTTGATCAAATGGTATTCCTTATGATGGATTTATGACTAAAGGATGGCATTTGGGATGAAGGGAAGAATGTTTATAGTGTATTTGGGTAGGGTTTGGCTAAGCCAAAAGGCTTTGAATGTGTTAATTGAAGCGAAGGGGAAGTGCCCTTTTACAAGAGGGCTGAGGGGAACCTGAGGAAAATCTTGAAATATTATATTATAGTAAAATAATTTTCATTTTATAATGTCTCCAAAATTAATAATGAAATGGATAAGGTGGGTATTGGTCTAAAACCACTCAAAAAATAGGTTTTAGATAGGTTGGGGTCACTGTATTAACCTTATCCTTTAAATTTAACTCTTAGTTAAATATTTTGACATTTACCATGTCCCTTTGTATTTTATATTATATGGTTAATAAACATACTATAAACATTAAAGATAACCCCAAGTGGTTTATTAATGGTACACATATATTTATATAATCCTTTTGGCCGAACCATATATTTTTAGTATTATTATATCAACCAATAATATTGTATTTGTTTTAAAACTTCACTGTTTTTAATTTTGACATTATTTAATAATTGGTTTTTGTTAAAGTCTTAAAAAAATTTATTACTCCAATATAAATCCATTTAATCTACCCTAACATGTCATATTAACCAAGAAAATTATTTTAATTCATTAGAAGTCTCATATTAGATTTATTTAGACATTTATAATATAAATTTTTTTAATCATTCATTAATACTGTAATTACTTCATCATCATTGGGTCATTAATAAATTTAAGTATTTAATATCTAAAAATTATAAATAAAATTACATTATGTAGGAAATATTTTTAGATTTATAATAAATATTTATAGTCTAATTTATATTGTGTGTATCCCAATATGAAAAATGGTTTAGTTATTAAACTTTAAATTTAACTCTTTTAAATCATCTTTAAATAAAACAAATGTATTAATCTATTCCATGTGCACCAAAAGGATTCATATTTAATTTATAAGGTTGTTTTTGGTCGAATTATAATTATCCAGTAGAATTAGTACATGTGTTAGGGTAATAATAATATCATTTTTACCCTTAATTTCCCTATTTACTTTTAACCATGATAAATAAATGTAAAAAGTTACTATTCACCAAAAAATATTTTCACCTTAATGAACCACATTTTACTTACTAATATCAACTTTTTGTCTCGGATTTTTGAAATTAAACTCATTGAAGCGGTGAAATTAAGTTTTATGTAAATTTTCAAATGCTCCTCGGAGGTGGGTTAAAAAGGTAAAAAGTTCAATACAATTTTTGAATATGTAAAATTATTATAAACTGACTCCAATGAATTACATTGAACATATATAGGTATTATGTATCTATTTTTTTCCTAAAATAAATTTAAATAAAATAAATGATTATTTAAATAAAAAGTCGGTTTTAAACTAAAACTCAGTGTTTTCACTATTCATCAAAAATTCAAAGTTTTCAGAAAAATACAAAAAATTCACCCCAATCTAATTTTGATATTCCAAATCCAAAAAGGAAGTCAACTTTTAATTATAAAATTTATAAAATTTTAAAAATTGGGTATTAGTATTCATAACAGTTAGTTTGATTGGTTGTGGTGTGTTAGAACTCGAAGGTGCATACAACACCCTCTATTGTATTTTTCAAAAAGAATAATACCGTAGATTCTTGGGGTGTTACATTCTCCCCTCCTTCAAATAATTTCGTCCTCTAAATTTATAGAATATTACTACATAAAAAGACTCAGGTGGTTCTTTATCATACGTTCCTCGGGTTCCCACATTTCCTCTTCCATATTTTGGTTTCTCCATAGAACATTTACTAAACAAGTTGTCTGGTTTCATAAAACTTGTTCTATTGTATCAAGAACCTTGACAGTTTCTTCATAATAAGACAGATTGGGTAACAGTTATAATTACTCATAGTTGAGTACATGTGTTGGGTCAGGCATGTATTTTCTCAACAGTGATACATGGAACACATTTTGAACTTTGGAGAGACTTGGCGGCATTTCCAAACAGTAAGCTACACCCCCAGTTTGTTCTAGAATTTCCAAAGGTCCGATGTACCTGGGACTTATTTTTCCATTCTAACTGAAACATACAACACCCTTCGATGGAGATACCTTCAATAAAACATGATCTCCTACCTAAAATTCCAAATCATTACTTTGGTTATCAGTATATCTCTTCGGCCTACTTTGAGCTACTTTGATGTGGGTTTGGATTACCTTCACATTTTCCATCATTTCATCCACAAGTTATTTCCCTACGAGTTTTCTTTCCCCATCATCATCCCAAAAGGTTGGTGTGTGACATCACTTTTCTTATAATGCTTCATATGGTGCCATCTGAATACTTGAATGGAAGCAATTGTTATAGGAAAATTCTACCATAGGTAAATATTGATCCCACATACCTTGATAGTAATGTGAGCATGATCTCAACATGTCTTCTATGGTTTGAATAGTCCGTTCTTATTATCCTTCATTTTGTGGGTGGTAGGCAACGCTCAAACGAAGTTCAGGATCCAAGGATTTCTGAATACTTTTTCAGAATCTTGATGTAAAATGTGGATCATGATCAGAAAAAATTGATAGGGGTACTCCATAAAGTCTCACAACTTCATTAATATATAGTCTTGCTAGATGTTCATGTGGTAAATATTTTCTTATAGCATGAAAATGTGCTGACTTGGTAAGACGATCAACAATGACCCATATTTCATTCTTCCTTCAAGGATCCTTTGGTAGTCTCCTGAAATATTCCATCATAATATTATCCCATTTCCACTAAGGTATGGTAAGAGGTTTCATGAATCCTACAGGTTGTTTCCTTATAGATTTCACTTCTTGAAAAACCATACATCGTGACACAAAATCAACAATCTCCATCTTCATGTTGTCCAACCAAAAATGTTCCTTCAAATCTATATACAACTTAGTACTACCAGGGTGTATAAAGAAATTGTAACTATGAGAATCATCCAACAATTCCCATTTTAGATAAGGTATATCTGGAACTCCAAGACTCTTCCCAAATTTCAAAATTCCATCTTCATACACAAAGTCACTCAATCTCACATCATTCACAGCTTTAATCTTATTTTGAAACTCTACATCATCGGTCTGAGAACTCTTATCCTTTCTAGTAATGATGGTTTGACAACCATTTGAAAAAGTACTGATGTCTCACCTTCTATGGTTATCCCCATTTCCAACATTACTAGATCCATGTATATAGGATCCTTTTCAACACTCATCCTGTTCTGAACTCCATGATCCATTATGCTCAAAGTATCTTACACCTTATATTCCTTCCCGGATGGTAGTATATGGTGCAATCATAATACTTGAGTTGTTCAAGCAATCTTCTTTGCCTCGTGTTGAGTTCTTTCTCTGAGAAAATATACTTCAAACTATTTTGATCAGATTATATATCACATTTTCCACCATAGAGATTTTCTCCATATCTTCAAATTAAATATTACAGCTGATAACTCAAGATCATGAGTATGATAGTTTTTTTCATGAATTTATTTTAGTCATGATGCATAGTCAATTACCCAATCATTCTGCATCATGAAACAACCAAGTCCTTTCATTGATGCATCAATATAAATTAAAAACCCATCATTGCCCGTTGGTAGAGTCAATATTAAAGCATTTACTAATCTTCTCTTCAATTATTTAAAGCATTTTCACACTCTTTTGTCCAAACAAATTTAACCCCTTTTCGTGTAATCTTTACTAATGGGCTAGCCAACCCGGAAAAATTCCAGATGAATCTTCGATAATAACATTCTAAACCAATAAAACTGCGTACCTATGTTATACTTGTTGGTGCTAGACATTCTTGGATTGCTCTTGTACTAGAAGGATCAACATAGATTCCATCGTTAGAGGCAATATGGCCAAGAAAAAAATCTCCTGAAGCCAGAATTCACACTTGCTAAACATTCCATATAATTCACGTCTTCTAAGAGTCTTTAGAATAATGCACAAGTGATTTTCATGATCTTCATAGATTTTGGAGTATACCAAGATATCATCAATATATACCACTATAAAGTCATCAATATATTCCTTGATAACTCTATTCCTTAGATCAATGAAGACATAGGGTGCGTTAGTCAATCCAAAAGGAATTACTGTAAACTCGTAATGCACGTACCTTGTTCGAAATGCTATTTTCAGAATGTCTTCCTTCTTCACACATAGCTGATGATATCCATATTGAAGGTCAATCATTGAAATGTATTATGCTCTTTGAATTTGGTCAAATAAATCATCAATTCTAGGTAGGGGACACTTGTTCGTTATTTTTATAGCATTGATCTACTTGTATTCATGCACAACCTCAGATATCAATCTATCTTCTTATCAAAAAGAATAGGGGATCCCCATAGAGAAACATTAGGGTGAATAAATCAATTATTAATCAATTCATATAGTTGTTTCTTTAGTTCCACTAATTCTACAGTGGCCATTCTAGAAGTGGTCTTCGATATGGGCCTTGAACTAGGAAGTAAGTCAATGGAAAACGCAATTTCTCATTTTGGATTATGTCCAGGTAAATCCCTTAGAAATAGATCAATATATTTTTGAACAATAGGTGCATCCTCTCTTTGATCATTCCTTTCATCACCCATAGTTATTTTATTCACATCCTCCCCAGTAATTGAATTTAGTTGACCTACTGGGAGTGGATCTTGATAAGAATTAGGTGGTGACGTTTCTTACAATCCAATCATGGTCTGAAATAGCATTTCGAACTGGATATATGCAAGTTATTTTAGAATAATGCGCAAGTTATTTTCATAGAGCTCTATGAAGTTGGTCAAATAAATCTCTTAAAGCCCGAATTCACACTTACTAAACTTCCCATATAATTCATGTCTCTTAAGAGTCCTTAGAATAACACATAAGTGATTTTCATCATCTTCATAGATTTTGGATTATACCAAGATATCATCAATGAATACCACTAGAAAGTCATCATGATATTCCTTGATAATTCTATTCATTAGATCCATGAAGACAGAGGGTGCACTAGTCAATCCAAAAGGAATTACTGTAAACTCGTAATGCCCGTACCTTGTTTGAAATGCTATTTTCAGAATGTATTCCTTCTTCAAACACAGCTTATGATATCCCGATCGAAGGTCAATCTTTGAAATGTATTGAGCTCTATGATGTTGGTCAAATAAATCATCAATCTTTCATCGCCTTCTTAAAATAAATTTTCACATCATGGTCTGAAATCTAATCCATACTGAGAATTATATCATATTCAATCATGTGTATGACAATGAGATTAGCAGATAAATATCATTTATATTCCTTAATGATAACTTATTCAAAACAATTTTTTCAATTAGACTTCCCTTAAGAGTTTTTACTAATAACTCCCTTGTTAAAACAAATTGGAAATATATAATTATCTTATAAAGGTATGAAGATATGAAATAATACGATGATCCAAAATCAAAAAAAATCATTGACCAGACATGGGGAAACGATTAAATTACCTTCCCCTACATCTTTAAGACCTCAAACCTCAACTATAGTGATAGAAAAATCTTGGCCTTGATCCCTTGGCCTTTTTGAGGTAATTATCCTGACGCTTAGGTCAATCATTCACGTAATGCCCCCTTTCTCTACAATTGTATCATTCAACATCAGCAGACTCTTTCTTCCAATTGCAATAACGAGCTTTTTGGCAGTTTTCACCAAACATGTAACAAACTCACATTCCCTTCAGGCAAGTACCATGGTTTTTATTACTACATTTACTGGAAGATGGATATTCAACTTTTCACTTCTTCCTGTTATTTCCATTTCAATAGTGTTCAGTAGATCTCTTCTTCTCTTGATTTGATTTAAAGTCATAAGACGTAGAGAATTATTTTTCTATCTTGATAGAACATGAGACAATATCTTCATATGATGGGAATGATTGTCAGACTAATGATCAACAAAAAAATTATTTTAACCCATCAAATAAACGACCAGTCTTACTTCATGGGTTACTTATATAGTCTGCAGCATGCCTCTCTAACCTTGTAAAGTTAGCTTCATAATTTGTGACATTTTCATCCTCATTTTGCCTCAGACTAAAAATTTGTCTTTTCATATCCTCTCGATGGTCATGAGGAAAGTACATTTCTAAAAAAATCTCTTTAAACTTACTCCATTAGATATTTAATACTTCATCATATTCCTTTGTATTTTGAATCCCCGGCCACCATTGATAACATCTATAGTGAGGTGGTAAACTGCCCTAACAACTTTTCCCATTTGCTACTCCCCAAGTAATGGAATATTTTCTATAAGGAATATATCCATTTATTAGATACTAATGAAATTGTACTCTCATTGAATTTTGGTGCTTGTATCCTCATGAAGTGATCTAATATTGATCCTCCACATTGTGGATCAGGGTCCTCAATACAGGTAAGGTTATTATTCATAACCTTAGTGAGTTATCCCAGTATAGTGATAAGCTGATCAGCACCATTTGTATCACTAGCTCCACAATAATTATCTTGAGGAGGAGGTAAATCCCTACATGGAGTGTGTGCATTGATACGTTTTCCATTTCATCCACTAGGATCCATTTCTAAACAATAGAATACACTAAATTAGTTTATTAATCCCAATACATAAATCCAAACCTGTAAAACACATAACAAAAATTGAATAGTTTATAGATATAATCCATAACCATAAAAATGTTTTCTATGAGGAAATATATACTCATAAACCCTTCAAAATGGGTTGTAAATAAAATGAGAAGTATCCTAAGCATATCTACCAGGAATGTCGTAACCATGAGTGCAGTAAGGCCCGTTGTCGTGCATCAATTCCCATTCGAGTATAGCTCAAAGCAGTGTTTTCAGGTTTTACCCCCAAGTACATCTGTTCTAGAGCCGCCTCTACCTACTCATATAAAGACATGGATGTATTGCATGGAGAAATAACAAAATATCTAAAATACCAAAATTCTAGGAAGTTCTTCTATACTAATCCTCAAAGTCTGTCTTAGGGCTATGTGCTCTTATCAGAGTTTATCTAGATCAAGTTTCCATGGTTTTTACAAGACTTCCTGTAATACAAACTATAACGCCCTAACCCTAGAAGCCTAGAGTTGGTGTATTAGTATGTATCATTGGAATGATCACAAAATATCAAGTCTCGATAGACTTATTAGTTTTGTAGCCATGCAAATACTAGATAAATTCATAAGGTTTAAATTACATCATAAAATGGAAAACTAAAAAAACATTGTTTCCAAAGAAAACAATGAGATCTAATAGACTATCCCTACAGGTCATTCATAATATACTTTTTCACATCTTGGGAAAAATTAAACATAGAAAGTGCTGAGCTATGAAACATAGTAAGGATAAAAATATGGAGAAAAATATCATAAATAAGCATAAACATTTAAGGTAACGTATAAAACTAAAAAAAACATTTTCAACATAAACCTTAATCATAATAAGGGAAATATAAATCAAAATAAATCCATTTAATTACTCACATAGATATTCTACGAGTCGAATAATCCCTTGCTATATCAATAGCCACTTTCATAATGATGGAATTCATAATGCCAGACTTCATTACCACATAGTCAAGGCCTTGTTCAAAGACTACAAATAAGATTATGTCAAGCCTTGGATCCAAGAAACTAGTTTGTTTAATGAGACCAACCTATGCATCGAGGATCTATAGCGGGTTCCACCAGTCACATACTATGTCCAATGCATTCCTCATGTAACAATGTTTAAACATAACATAAACATCCGTATTAAAACTAGCATATGAAATGTCTATAATTTATCCATAAACAATGAATGGTATAAAATAACACATCCATAGTGAGACATATCACAAAACCATCAATACAATATGGAATTTTTGTATCATAATAAACTAACTTTTAACAAGCTTAAAATCCATCAATGGATGACGGCATCGATGAAATCAAACCATTTTTTTAGAGAAATAGTTCTTTCAATTTTGAAATCATTTAAGAGTCACATAATTATAAAGAAAACCATTATTTTGAAATTATTATTATAAGATGATATGTTGTGCTTCAATGATACTATAACAGTAGAAAATAGCCGCACCTGCCGTAAAAGTTAAAAAAACAATCTTACATTAATTTTGTCGAAGAGGTTAAAAGGTACCTTGGTTGGAAAATGACGATAAGATTCCATTCAAATTTTTTATAAACAGTCAAAAAGGGTATAAATGACATTATACCATAGTCTAGTAAATTGTATAAATGTTTTGGAATACATTTTTATGAAACATGGATGTGGATGATAAAGAGGCCCTAGTAGATAATTACATAAAAACAAACTCTTATAATAAAGAGATTGTGAAATTAACCCTTACCATGTAATTTTACTTGGTTATGGGTAGGTTAAACCCCAGTAAAATGATGAAATAATTGTTTTTAAATTATATAGGAATCATATACATTAATATGATATCATATATGTTCTATTAATATTGCTTTGATAATAATATTTTAGTATTATCATCGTATCAGGTGTAAACTGATTTGTTTTCCTTTATATGCTTTGTTACGTAAGTAATGTTTGTTATGGATAGGATGTCTGTTATTCATATTCATAATTATATGAAGTCTTTAAAAATTATTTTAAACCATATAATAAAAATTAATCTTGAATGGACATGATGGGGAATGAATCTCATCATGTTTGTGGAGATGGTAATCCGTATGTACGCAAGAGAGACAATGTCATTCTTTTTAATATTAAAATCATATATAATTTGATGATATATCATATATACAGAATAATTATCATGTTATATTTATTATTAACATTATTTATACATCATTATTATACCCATATGAATAATAATGTATTGAGTAATAACTACACCACGATGTAAAGACGGTATGCCATACGTACGCATATATGTTGACATGTCATTCAAAGGATGGATAGATTAATTAATATCGTTGTACCATATTTATAATAACATCATAGTATATATAGGATACTGGAGTTATTATCTTAGAATGTAAACAATAAGGAATGAAAACGTGGATGAATAAAAAACATGAAAGAGGTGGTGAGATATTTACCTATTCTTCAGGTTCTTCCTTTTGATTTGATCAAAAGGGCTTCCATAGATTGTCTTTCTGAACAATGTAAGGCCTCCCAAATGAATTAATGAGAGTTTAGAGGGTATTTGTGTATGGTTTGGCTGAGAAAAAAGGCATTGAAGTTGTGAATTAGTGTGAAGGGGAAGTGCCCTTTTATAAGAGGGGTGTGGGGCACCTTAGGAAAAGCTAGAAATATTGATTTATAATAAAATTATTTTCATTTTATAATGGATCCAAAATAAATTATTCAAATACAAAGGTGAGTATGGGTCGAAAAACTCTCAACCCATAGGTTATAGAAAGGTTTGGGTCACTATATTTACCTTATCATTTATATTTAACTCTTAGTTAAATAGTTTGACATTTACCATGTCTCTTTGTATTTTAATATTATATGGTTAATAAACATACTATAAGCTTCCTGGAGAACCCCAAGTGGTTCATTAATGATACAACTATCATTATATAACTCTATTTTTTGATCCTTATATTTTTAGGATTATTATATCAACCAATAATGTTGTATTTGTTTTAAAAAACCATTTTTGTCAATTTGGACATTATTTAATAATTGATTTTTGTTAAAGTCATAAAAACTTTATTACTTAAAACTAAATACATTTAATAAACCCTAATATGTCATATTAACCAATAAAATAAGTTTAATTTATTAAAAGTCTCAAATTAGATGTATTTTTATATTTATAATACCAATTATTTTAATTAGTCATTAATATGGAAATTACTGCATCATCATTGTGTCCCAAATAAATTTTAATATTTAATGTCTAAAAATTATAAATAAAATACAATTATGTATGAAATTTTTTTATATTTCTAATGAATTTTTATAGTCTAATTTATATTGTGTGTTACCCTATATTAAAAATGGTTTTGTTATTAAACATTGAATTTAACTCTTTTAACTATTCTTTAAATAAAATAACAATAAATGTCCTAATATAATCCAACTGAACCAAAGAGGTTCATATTTTATCCCCAAGGTTTTTTTGGGTCTAATTATACATATCCAATATAATTAGGATAGGTGTTAGGTTAATAGTAATATCATTTTACCCTTAATTACCCTATTTACTTTTAACCGTGGTAAATAAAAGTAAAAAGTTACTATTCACCAAAAACTATTTTCATCTTATTGAACCAAATTTTACTTACTAATATTAAATGTGTATCTCAGAATATTGAAATTCAACTCATAGAATTTGTAAAATTATTTATTATTTAAATTTACAAATGCTCCATGGAGGTGGGTAAAAGACTATAAAAAGTTCAATATAATTTTTATATATCTAAAGTTATTATAAACTAAAAACAATGATTTAAATTGAACTTATAAGGGTATTATTTATCTATTTTGAACTAAAATAAGTTTAAATAATATAAATTATTATTTAAATAAAAATTCGGTCTTAAACTATAACATAGTGTTTTCACTATTCATTAAAAAATGAATGTTTTCATAAAAATACCATAAATTACGCTAAGCTAATTTCGATATTCCAAATCCAAAAATGAAGTCCATTTTGAATGATATAATTTATAAAATATCATAATGTGGGTATTATTATACATAATATATTGTTTGATTGGTTGTGGTGTGTTAAAACTCGAAGTTGCTTACAACACAGCGCTATTGTATTATTCAAAGGGAAGCGTACCATGGAAGCTTGGGGTGTTACACTAAATAATATCATATAAATTATGCGAGAGTTAATAGAATGAATGGAATATGTGTATAAATATTCAATTCATAAGAAAACATAATACATAAAAATTCATTAAAAATCTAAGTACCACATAATCAAAGAATTTGAAAGTTAACCCAAAGAAAGGAAATTGGGTCAAGAATTCCCTTACCTTGAGTTCGAATTACATAAAACCATTTTATAACTAACTTATAATGGTTAAAAAGCACGATATTAATGTTTTAAAGAATCATAATCATTTTCATAACACCATATATGATCTTTTTTTTTGCATAATTCGACCCATTTAAAATAATATTTTGTTATATCCATTTGTTTCAGGTGCATTTTTTACTTGATTTCCATGGTCAGTTGGTAAGGGAATTTCTTATCAAATGGAATTGAATTAAAATAAAGTTAATATTCTTATAGAATATTACATTATTCCTTAAATCATTTTGGATATGTGGTATAAGGATGAATCATTATATAAATGAATAGTGATATTCGTTTAGATCATTTTGATGGTTCAGGGATAATCACGAACTTATTTAATCATATACCATTAATATTATGTATTTATGTTAATTACATATCATAAGAGATGTCATATCATACATTTAAAATCTATTTCAACCATTAAAATGGTTTTACAACCATATTTTATGTATGTAAATGAATTTTAGGACACATCAGCCACGATGTCGGCAAATCGACAGATTACATATGATTTTTTTATTTTAAGAATAAGAAGAAGAGGAAGGGAATAATGATATTGAATTTTCTAATAAACATGATAAAATAAAGAATATATATAGTAATATATATTTAATTCCTATTGGATAATGGGAGGTGAAGAGTCTATAAAAAAAGAAAATAATTAAATACAAAACTAATGAAAAAGAATGAGGATTTTTACCTCTTGATATATTCCCCTTGAGATCCTCCTTATGACCAATGGTTTTGGATTTTTGACAAGACCAGTAGGTCATGGATGTACGGAAGATACTTGGGAAATGGTTTTGTAAGAAATAAGAAAATTCTCAAAAATATATAGTTGTGAGAAAAAGATGGGGGTTGAGTTTGGTATCTATAGTAAAGGAGAGGAGATCTTTTCCATTTTATTAATCATTAGTTTAATATATTTATATGAAAGACTATGAATAGCCTTGATTCGTGCGACAAAAATTGTAAAAAGTGCATATGAGTTCAAACCAATTCCCATTTACATCATCCATGATTGAAGCATGATGCCTAATGTTATTTATTTAGCATATTTCCTAAATTATCAAATTTCACTATTCAAGAAAAATTCAAGTATTTAATAAAAACCCCCAAAAATCACCTGAAGAATTTTTAGATGTGTATAATATAAAAAAGACCTCCATTTTACCAATATAAATTTATAAATATGGGAAAATTATTTTTTAGAAAAAATCATATTTTATTCCAAACATGAAAATATTAAATGTAAAAAATAATTTTATATCACCTTGAAATATTAATCAATAACCCATTGTCTTGTAATATTAAGAAAATAAAAAAATAACAAAATTTTCTATTCATAAGATTAATATTAATATACAAATTAATATTTATTTGGGTATGTTATTAATCACCAAAAAACAAGATGGTTCTATGGGACTCCAAATAACTTATTGATCGCAACAATAGATTGATTTTTCCAAAATTAAAATCATAGAAGCAGAAAAAGTACGATTAAAAGATTATAAATAATGACCTCCTTAAATACATATTCATTATCTATAGACTCATTATTTCATTGAATTCAATTTATTTTTAAAACCGTGGGGTGTTCCATTCTCCCAACCTTTTTGAAATTGTGTCATCACACTTTTATTTACTAATTAATCATGTGAGGGTTACTTTTTCTCATAGAATTTTTAGATTAACATGTTTCATCTTCAACCATGTGGTTTCTATAAAAAACCATTATCTTGTGGATTACATTATTCCATAATACATTTTATCTTCGATCATGATTCTGAACATGTATCTCTTTATAAGAAAGTTTCTTTTCAAACTAAATCGCTTCTGGTAAAAAAGAATGAGATCAATCTGGAATATACATTCGAAACATTGTAACATGAAAAATATTTTGTACCTGAGATAAAATAAGAGTAAAATTTACATGATTTAAAACCAATCAAACTTTGTCCGAGATTTCATAAGATCCAATGTACTGTGTAATCAACTTTCCTTTATTGCCAAAACAAATAACTATTTTCCATGCTGATATTCTATGAAAAACATGATCTGATATATCTAAAACAAATTATTTCTTACTATTATTTGTATAACATTTATGCCTCCTCTAATCTATCCTCATGTGTTTCGGGATCATCTTCACATTCTCGACCACATTCTCTATGAATTCTAATCCCTTCAACTTCATTTCCCAAACATCATCCCAAAACGATTGAGTTCGACACTTCTTCCCATATAATTAAATAAATTGATCTATCTGTATTCTGGAATAAAAAATCTTATTATAAGAAAATTCAAATAAATATATATGTTGACCCCAAATTCAATGGTAATATAATGAATAAGCTAGAAGCATATCCTCTAAATTCAAAAATGTCATTATTGACTACTTATCTGATTGAAAATGAAATGTTGTATTGAAATTTAATTATCTTCCATACAACTTCTAATGGTCTTTCTAAAATATAGAAGGGAACTTGCGATCGTGGTCAAATACAATGGAATGACGAACTCCATATAACCTGAAAATATCTTTTAGGTAAGTCAAGAAAGTTGGAAAAAAGAAATTATACCCCAAATAAGAATGAAATGTGATGATTTATTAAGTCAATAAAAAATAATCCAAACAGTATTGTTACATGAAGAATTCATTGGCAGTACCACCACGAATTCTATGGATATATATATTCCCATTTCTACTCTAGCACTAGAAAAGTTTGACTAATCCCCTTCCATAACTTTTGTTCTATTTTAACCTATTGACATGTCAAACATTTTACAGTAAAATCAGCAATATCTACTTTCCTTCCATACCACTAGTAATACATCTAATGGACATTGTACTAATTTTTATACATGGATGAACTAAATGTAAAGAACCGTGATTTTTGTAGAATAGTTTTTTCTTAGATAAGAATCACAAGGCACCCAAAATATATTTCTAAATTATAGAACTCAATCTATGATAATGCCAGATTGAGGAAGATTTACCATTTTACTAAATTCATCCTTTTTGTCTAACTCCCCATCTTATTTTTGTGCTTGCTTAGTTCTGTTTGACAATGTTGACTACACAGAAACCTAAAAAAATAGGGGAATTTCTTGCACCAACAACATCCCTTCAAAATTTTATCGAATCATTAATCAAAATGACTTCTTCAAGAACTAACATATATAATGATGCATGATGTTTTTGACTCAATACATATTCCACTTTGTAAATCATAAAATCTTAATATTTTATTAATTTATTCAATCTTCTATACTTCATGTTTAATTTATTTTGAGTGAATATTTACTTCTCAATTTTGTGATCGGTATATATATCATATTTCACTCTATAGAAATGATTCCTCCAAATCATTAATAATAAAACCCACAACTGCTAATTCTAAATAATGTGTTGTATAATATAACTCATGATGTTTTAGTTGTCCTGAAGCATAACAAAAAAAATCATTCTACATCATAAAAAAACCATGTCCCTTTATGGAAGAATCACTATAGATGAAAAAATTTCCATATCATGAAAGTAGGGTCATAAATATATAATTCATGAATCATTGTTTCAATTCCTAAAAATAATCATTGGATTATTTTGTCCAGTATAATAAAACTTATTTTCAAGTTTACATAGTCAATGGACTAGATAACCCTAAAACATTTCCAACAAGCCGCTGGTAATAGCCTTCCAAACCAAGAAAACTACAAATCATGTATATATTGGTGGGTCTTCGTCATTCTTTAAAAACATTAATTTTAGCAGGATCAATAGTTATTCCATCTTTAGAAACAATATGACCAAGGAATGATATTTTTTGCATCCAAACTTCACACTTTCTGATTTTTCCATTCATTTATTTTTCTATTAAGTATTAAAAAACAATCCTTAGATATTTCTATTTATCATATTTACTTCTAGAATAGACCAAAATGTCATCAACTAAAACAACCACAAAATTATCCTATAATTCATGAAAATATTATATTCATAAGAACCATGAATACCACATAGAATTAGTTAATCCAGTCTGTATAATAAAAAATTCATAATGACCGTATCTACTTCCAAAATATGTTTTCCAAATTTTATCATCCTTCAACATTAGGTGATGGTACTCAGATCTCAAGTCAATAATGGAAAAATATTGACATCCATGGATCTATTAAAAAATTCCTCAATTTCAGGAAAAGGATACATATTCATAGTAGTATCTTGATCAAAAGCACTATAATAAATTTAATGTCTTATGGGGCCATATTTATTTTAAACAAACAAAATAGGACCTTCCCATGGTGATGTTCTATAGTGAATGAAGAATTTATCAATAATGTTTTCAAACAGATTCTTCAGTTCAAGAAGTAATATTTGAGAAATTTAATAATGGATCTTTGAAATTTTTTTAGCATAAGGAACTAACTCATTTGTGAATTAAACTTCGCTATTAGGTATAACACTATGTAACTCATTTGGGAAAAATATTAAGGTATTCATTTATCAATAGAACATCATTATTCTGAACATGTCACTTCTTTTCAAAAATATGTGCAAGATAACATTCATTTCCATAATTCAATAGTTTATCTACTTTTTAAAATTTAATCAATTGTATGGATTCCTTTTTGTTTACAAATTAAAACTATTTATGAAATATATCTTCTTTGGCTCTACAATCATCCTTCTCTTGATAAACAGAATTCTAATCTATAAACATAATGAAAAAATATACTAATGAAAAAAAAACAAGGGTTTCCGGTAATTCCATTCCAAAAATAACAATGGGAAGATTCTTAAAATTCATTTTTTTCTACAAAATTTCCCCCTTATGTTTTAACAATAGATTTTGGTCCCACTTGTTGAGTTGATATTTCAAATTTATAAGAAAATTTCTACGAAATAAAGGAATGTGTAGACCCCGTATCAAACAATACTTTAGAAAAACATGAGTATATAAACAAATTACCAGATAAAACTTCATTGGATGGAATGATATATGTTGAAATAGTTGCAATGGGTCTCACTACACCTTTCAACCTATAGTCTAGCTACTTCCCATCACATGGATCTTTCTTTGGGAAGGTATTTTCATAATGACCAATCTCACCACATTTGAGACACATTACACTTTTCTTATCATAATTGATATTAAATAATTTTTATTACAGTTTTTCTATATATAGAACCATTCCAAATCAAAAACACTTCTTATTTTTGGTAAGATAATCCCCATGGTGTTTTTTAACACCCTATTCACTAACTGGAAATTGGACTTTCTTACCATGAGATTTCATTGATTGATTCTTTCACATTAATTTCCATATGGACCTCTTCTTCATATTTCTATAAAAGTACATGTGATCATTAAGAAACTCAATTTCTACCCTCGCATTATACCGAAAAAGTTTTTCATTACTTTTGAACAATAGGGAAGTCAATTCCCTTTGATATCATGGCATGAATCCTGGGTAAAAATGGTTTATTCTTCTATGAAGATCCCAAATAAGATTTGGAGCATATCATGCAACTTGGGTGAATTTTTCTTCATAAAAGGCCAATAAATCTTTTTAATATTGACTCAATTAAAGTAATTACATCTCCATCAAAATTATAACCTCCTTAGGAAAATAAATTTCACGGAAAAAACTTTTATATTAATCCCACTCTAAGGATTCAATATTATAGTTATCCATGATATTCTTGAACATTGACCACCACTGATCAGTTTCACCTTGAAAATGATAAATGGAATAAATTAACCTTTTTATTATCTTAAAATACAATGACATCGAATATATTTTTATGGGATTTAATACATCCTTCAGTCACTACTGTGTCAGAAGATCAACTGAATGGTGGAGGGTGTTTCCATATAAAATGTTCCACTTTTTCCATGTTCCTTTGTGGTAGCTCTGGCTGTTTTAATTCATGGTTATAACAACAATTTATTTTCTGTTTTAGCTGAGACACTATGATCAAAAAATTATCGATTCCAATTCCCACCATTCCGAGATGCTGATTCAAAAATACATCAGCCCTAGAGTACCTTCGATCATCAATTTCCATGTTTCTTCTCTAAAAACCCATTCTGAACAAACATATCATAAGTGAAGAAACATGGTTATAATTAAATGATACACCATTTTTAACATATAAAAATGGTAATAAACGTTTACGGAATTCTATTTAAGTCATACTAACTCTTAACAATAATTTAAATTGTGCCCTTATACTAACTATAAAGACCCGACATTAAACAATACATAATATAACTATTTCTACTAGATTTGACTTCTTTATATTCCCATTTATTTTTTTAGAGTTTTTTAATGTAATTTAATAAATCATAAATAATAAACCACAATAATAAAATTTTTTTACCATTAAAACAGTATATATTAATTCCAAAACGTAATAAATTTTTACGTAAAACAACAACATGATTTCTTTGGAAAATCATCATAACTTTTATCTTGACTTGATTATTTCTCTTTTACATCATAATAAGCAATGAAAAAAATTTAGAATATTGGATGAGCATTAAAATATTATCAAGGGATATAAAAAGAATAAATGAAACCATTAGACAATGATTACTTATAATTATATGTAATCATTTTCACAAAGACATACTTCTCACCCATATATAATTACATTTTGAAACATTATATTTCTATAAATCATTGAAGAACCTATATAAAACCAAAATGTAATATTAGAGAAATACATACTTATATTGTAACCCACACTGCTACCTTATTAGTTGTAACGCTCATGTCTATCATACAATGTAACCCTCAGGACTATCTTACGATGTAATGATCATAGTTACACTTTGAGTAACCATACTAACGACATCCAAATTAAACATAATCATTGTATAGGAGGAAAATATTGGCCTCGAAATTCTTATAAATCAATTCAAAATAACCATAACATAATCATAAATCATGTATAATTTCATAAATAAATTTCATTTTAATTTAGTAAAACAGAATTTTAAAAGACAATTTTTCAATGGGAAGTCCCTTACAAATATCATATAGATGATGTCAAAAATAATGTATCAAATTGAGTTTGTGTGTAATATGTAAATTTACTTATCAAAAAAAATATCTTTACAAAATAAATTTTAGTACAACATAATAAAAGAAGTTTAAGTTTAACCCAAAGAATGGAAATTGGGTTAAGAGTTCCCCTAACTCAGATTCATCATACATAAAATGTGATTAAAACTCTTGTATAATGATTAAAGGGTGTTATTAATATCATAAATAAGAATAATAATTCTTATAAAACAGTATATTTTATTCTATATCATTATTTGAGCCCTTTATTAATAATATTTTTTTATTCACATTGTTTGGGGTGCATGCTTTACATGATTTCCATAGTGTGTTCGTAAAGGAATATCTTATCGAATGGAATTAAAACTCTAGAAGTGGAATTAAATGGTGTTAATATCTCTAAATAATATTAAATTACTCCATAAATTGTAATGGTTATATGTTATGAGGAATAATCATTTCATAAATCATTAGTGATATTCGTTTAGATCATTTTGGTCGTTATTCGATAATCATGAACTTGTTTCATTATATACCTTTAGAGTTTTACATATAAGTTAATTCCAGAATTTATGAGAGGTCATATCATAAACATTACAATTTGTTTCAACCATGGAAATGGTTTTTACAACTGTATTTTAAGGAAGTAAATGAAATTGAAGACCCATAGTCCATGATATCAGTAAATTGACACATTACATATAATGTTACTATTTTTATTATAATAGGAAGAGGATAAGAAGAATGATGATTAAATTATCCCTAAAAATGATAAAATTAATGAATATATACAATAATAGAGATTTCAAGAATCTTGGATTAGGGGATTTGAAGAATGTATAAGAAAAGAATAGAATTGAAAAGAAAAAAATAAAAAAATGAAAGAGGATCTTTACCTCTTGATCTCTTCTCTTTGAGATCCTCCTTAAGACCTTTGATTTTGGCCATTGGGTGATACTATAAGGTCTCGAATGTGAAGAAGATCCTTGTGAAGGGGATTTGGTAGAATTTAGACAATGCAAAAATCTTTAGAGGTGTTAGAAGAAGAGGGGTGAGGGTGGTATTTATAGTGGATCATAGGAGGGGTTGCCCATTATTTTAATCATTAGATTATTATATTTTCTCAAGATTATGAACATTCTTTATTAATGTTACCAAAAACAGTAATAATTTCATGTGATATAGAACCAATGTCCATTTACATCATCCTTGACTCATGCATGATTCTTAAATTCATTTATTTAGCATATTTTTTAAATTATCAAATTTCACTATTCAAAAAAATCTTGTATTTCATGAAAATCCAAAAACATCACCCTGTCCATTTTTAAACAAGTAGAAATAACAAATTCACACCATTTTTTCAAATTCATATCCAAAATAAGTTAAAATTAATTTTTTATATAAAATCATAATTTATTCAAAAAAAAAACCTTTTTAAAACTGTAACTCATATTATATATCCTTGAAAATTTAATCAAGATCTCATTATAAAGCAACCTTAAGAAAATAAAATATTAATTTACTATTCACTAAAAAACAAGGTTGTTCTATCAGACTCCACTTAACTTACTGATCACAAACGTAGATATCCATTTTTTGAAATTAAAATCATATAAGTGGAATAAAAAATTTATAACTATATACATAATAAAATATTCATTATGTATAGACTCATTGTTTCATGAATTTCAATTTATTTTTAAAACATTGAGGTGTTACACTCAGTGTGATTCCATACATTAGGTCATCTTCTCACATTGATCATATAAATATGATAGATAGGGCTGAGTCCCATTGTTTCAAGATTGAGCAGAGCCTCTTGTGTGATTTCATAGGATCAATTTGGATAATCATGGTAATTTGATGGAGACTGATTTCGTGGTCTAGATTAGATTAAATATTAGAGACTTGTAATTTTATTTTAGTTTCATTTATGTGCTCCAACATGTGTGATCGACCTACTAGGAAATCAATGTTGTATATACAACAATGAAGTATGGGAATTTATAGTATTTTATTTGCTATTTTTTATTTCTTCAATTTAATTTATTTACAACCTCCATAATTTTTTTATTAATTATTTGTAGGAAATCTAGTTATTCCAAATATTTTTATACTGATACTTGGGATTATTACATCTTTATACATACCTAAGGATCTCACTACATGTCGGAAGCGTCTCACATAGATATAGGCATGCTTGAAGACTAAGGGTAACATAGCTGAGATCACTGTTTAGATTTTTCTAAGTCAACAAGTAGAATTATTAATATTCCTTAATGTTACAATAATACTTGATAATCCACCTCTGAATTTATTCTATCCAACAAAAAATAAAAATAACCATCTATCATGAAGATGTGCATACTGGAACCTCCAAAAAGAGATATAATATTAATTTCATCACCTTATTTCACTTATGGTAAGATTGCCTTATTTTATGAATGAATATATTTAAAATTTCACAATAGATACATTGCAATTGTAATTTACCATATACCATCATTCTATCACATATTTTGATTAATGGAATTGTTAATCAGGAATATGAGAGGACTACTACCTCAATTGTCATCAACACCCATGATGGATGGTTATACGATTGAATTTAATGAATTAAAATGATACTTATTACAATTATAGGATTATTTTACATTGATATTAACATTTTAAAAAAAATATTTCCTTACTCATTAAACAATTATTTCACACTATTGGTTGGGTTACTTTTACCACTTACATGAATGCAGTTATATTTTTTATATATTTAATTATTAAATAATGTAATATGACAGTAATATCATTATATAATATCATATTTAAATATTTTATCATTCATGGAAATGCATTATTAATATCTAATGTATATTTATATATATCCCCTATCGATCATTAAACATACCAGAACTAGGTCACTAGAATTATCTTTTTCATTAAACATATATATCTCTCTTAAAAAATGAAATCAGACATTAGGAATATTTGAAAAAAATAATTATTATATGTTTTATATTATTTAAATGATAAAAATTTATCCAATAAGTGAGAATCTACCCAGTCACATAGAAACTTATAAGGGAAAACAATCAAAAAATGGTAACAACAAATAATAAATATTAACAATAATAAAATTTTATATTTTTGATATATGGTAATAAATGATTTTAAAAAAAGGTAATATATCTTAATATCTCTAAAAATTCATAGATTAATAAAGTTATTTTCCTTTTATAAAAGGTTATAACATGTTTGACTAAGAGGAATTTAATATAATTGGCCTTTTTTCCAATTTCTTTTTCCTAGACATATTTCAAATTATATGCCATAATTTATTTGACATGTGGTGACCACTTACTAATGGATATATTTTACCTTATTAATTTTATTTTTTGGGATTAAACATCATTTTCATAATTATTATTTAAATGGATTTAATTTGAAAGGAACTCAAGATTGCTAGTATTTTTTTTTGACATTGCGACATGATTCCCATTCAATACATGATTCCTTATTATGGGGAAAATATATTGTCCACGAATTGATTTATCATAATTTTCATGAAATATAATAGATAAGAAAGTCCTTATTGAGATCCATTCTTAGAGGGTTTTTAATTTTGGTTTTACTAATGTCGTAACATATTTGGTTAACTCATATATCTTTTAATAGAGTTATAATTTCTCTTCATGAACTTATTTATTAAATGATTTGTTTCATCCATAAATATTTTTTATTTCATTATAATTTATCTTTATATCATTAAAGAAAATCATTTTAATTGAAATATTTTACCTTGATTAAATTAATACTAATAAAGTATATATTTTTTAAGAACAATCTATATCCACAAAAATGATAATTTCCCCTCACTGTTCTTAGGATTATCTTTATCTAATGTTCTCCATTATATTGAAATTCCAAATTTTTTTCATATCATCTTAACATAATATTTATCATTTAATCTTTTATAATGAATGTTTTTTCATATTTTTCTGATGTTGATTTTAAGTAATAGTATATGATAATATTAAAATGAGTTTCTATCCATTAAAACTATAATTTTTTATCTCTAACAAAAACATTCTTATAAAAATCATGGGTTATCCCCTAAATTATGTTAATTTAGAATCTGACATATAACTTCGTATTTTATGATCATGGTAAACATGTTTTCTAAAAAATCAAATATCTTTTATCCCACGGTATGTGATTTTTGAAATTAAAACACTTCTTTTCCCTGTTATAAAATTTATCTTAAATAAGTATAGCTCATTATTAATTTTAAAGTGAAAAATATTATTATATTAAATTGAATTTAATGATTTACTTTTCTAAAATGAATTCATGATTTTAAATCGGATGTTAAATACTCAAGTATTAAGAATGAAATCATCATTGGTTTTTATATTTTCCTAAATGAATGTTTTTAAAAGAATTATTTTTTTTCAAATTTATTTTTTTAGTTTAATGTATAATTTATAAAAAATTTATTAATGCTCAGGGTATTTCATTTTAAAGAATACATTTTTAGGATAGTGTTTTCCGTTCAAAGTGGATATTTCCACTTATAATTCATGAAATTTATCCAATAATCATAAAATTGAATTTATCAAATATATCAACATCCTTAATGCTTCATATGTTCTCTATGTGGTATCATTGAACCATCATCGACGTTATTTCTATGGATGTCTAATAGAATATTCTATGAAACTTTTTCAGGAAAATCGACTAATTTCCGTGGGTAAATTAAGTGATATTTTATGCATAAATGTGTTCATGATCTAATTTAATGTATATATATAGATTATTATTGTGTTATGGGTTTATCACCCTCTAATCTATTATTTAAGGATATATATATCATTAAATAACTATGGGAATCAATAAGTGATTCCATCTCCACTATGTTTTTAAAATTTGGAATTAATGACTACTACAAATTATTTATGGGAATTAGGAAGTGATTCCTTCAACTATATGTTATGGGAATTTGGTTGTCATTGCAACAACATTATGTTTATGATAATCTAATTTTGATTACTTAAAAACTTTTTGGATTAAAAATTTATTATTTCAATACCATGTTATGGTATATGGGTAGTGATTCCCTCATAATGATTGTTTCTTTTAAAAATATATTATTGTAATATGGTTTTCTATTATGATTCATTTCCATGAAGTTATGTGCTATTATGCATATTATTATACTGCACTGATCATATTTATTGTCTCATTTATCTACAGTCATATTCCATGGTATATGTTTTGTCTTTTGATATTACATTTCCTGTTATCATAACTTATTAAAACTATTACTATTTAATTTTATTTTTAACAATATTTTTATGACCAAATAATTTTTACTCAAATTATTTGGTTCTATTAATTAATGATACGTTGATGTGTTTTTTTCTTTAATAAAAATTTAATGTCACCTCTTGTTTCCTTACCATTTACCTATTAATGTTTTATAAAAAACTTAGAAGTATGTTTATTGTAATAATTCGTGTGGGATATGTTGAGAAAATGAAAAGAATATATTTGAATAATGAAAAGTAAATCCCTTCATGATGAAAATATCAAGGTTTCTAATCATCAATGACATTAAACCTTTTATTATAAGTTTTTTTGATTATTGTGAAATGAAAATTTTAACTTATTTTATTTTTTGAATATAATGGTATTTTCATTTTAATGTGTACAAAATAATACTTTCAATGAAATTTTTAATATAAATATACACTTCATTATGTATACATAGTTTATTACATTAATAATATATCCTAGATTACAGTTATTATACAAAAATATGTTTTATTAATGTTTATTATTTGATACCAGAGGCAAGAAGACTAAATATATGGTCTGAAAATTAAGAATCTATAAAATCCAATGACACAAATTTTACCAACACCTAGGTGGATGAATATCTATAATATAATATAATTCATCCTTTTTTTACTGATGATTACTCCTAAACAAAACGGTTCATTTAGATGAGAACATAGTCAACAATTACATGGATTGAATGACAGTCATTTATATAAATAAATTGGATACATATAGGAATGATGAATTTCTAACACTATTATACATTTATAGTTTGGTTTTACTATATCCAAAATAAGAGAATATTCTCATGGGAATTTTGTATGATAAGAAGAAAAAAATTAAATAGTTACAAGTATGCAATAAATAATGGTTTAGTCTTAGTATGGAGATTCATCAAATGTTTATGGATCACTAGTATTTAGGTATTTTCCCTGTATATAAATAAAAAATAATGGTATGAAAGTTCTAAACAAGGGAATAATGAAAATATGTTAAAAATATATAACCTTCATAGAAAATTTGAAATATATCTCAAACTAGTGAACATCTTTTAGAGAAATACCATAATTTTTTGAGGATGAAATTATTGGAAAATTGGGATGTTCATGAGAAAAATAGGGGACTACAGAATAATTTTAATAGGAAACCAAATAGATTGAAATTAGAATATTATTAGTAGATATAATTTTTGATAAATGAATGTTATGTGGTTTTAAATCATCTGTTGCCGCATGATAAAATTGTGGATAACAAGGATAAGGTACCATTCAAGGTATATTTCGAAATGAAGAGTTGAATATTATAGTCCAAAAAACTTATTAAATATATATGAGTTGGATATGGGACCCCATTCACCCATGAAACATGCATCAATATCCAATGTTTTGGTAACCCTCTATTATTTTTTAAAATACATAACTCTATATTATGAACATCAATATCAGTTCTCTTTGAGATCATTTAAAAAGGGGTTAAGTGTTTTATGTGTATATGTGGAGAATATTTACATGGAATGTTCATTCCAATTATCAAAAGGAAGTTAATTTTGTATGTGACTTATTTATAATGGGATGTAGTGTTGAAAATACTGACTACATTTCATCAAGACCAATTAAGTGCTTGACGAGGATATTCTCAATATGATATTGTTTTCATTCTAATCATGACTCATGTGGGATTATACTTTTTTTAGTTAATAATTGATAATCTAAATTAGATAAATAACTTTATATAGTGTTAGATATTTGATCTAATTTGATATGATTTTTTTAGTAGAAAACTACTTAATTAATATTTTAATTTTAAAAAAAACATGAGGGGGATTGTAGACATAAAAATAATGGTTATATGTGTGTGTTGAGTTTTTTGAAAATTTGAATCAAATATTTTTTGGTGGTAAGCCATTGAAACATTCAAATATAATGATGAGAGTAGCAGAATGAAGAAATTAGCTGGAGATAAATCTGTCAAGAAAATATATACAATGCTGCCACACCCTAGGCTACATTATGAGGGAAAATATAAAAGGACGATTCCAAATAACATAGTCTTCCTACAATTGATTATTTTTTATAAGAACACCCACACCATAGAAAATGATGATTTGAATTAAATTTTATGAGATACTTTTTAGTTCACCATCCAATATTTGGAACTCCTCACCATTGTGATGATACTATACAATAATGGTTTTGTGAACATTAAATGACATCTTTTTTTCCTAAGTGATTTAACCATGAGTTGGGTTTGATTTAAAAAAAACATAATTGTTATGGTTCATAATATAATGGAATTTTAGAGATAACTACACTAAAATAGTCTTGATCAACTCATTATACACACCATAGAGGAAAGGATCATAATAAATCATATTCGATGATCGAGGTAGATTTAGAAAATAATGTTTAATGTGTGGTTATTTTAAAATAGAATAAATTTATTTTTATTTTGATTTAGTATTTGAATAGAAAAGAACTACTTATTTGAAAATTTTACATTATATTTTTAACTACAATTCAACCCATTTCATAGTGACGAGTACCATTCCATGGTATGTGGGTTTTCTTAGTTCAACTACAATTCTAATTTAATGCTTTTTCTTAGATTCAAATGAGTTGTGTCGTGTATATTTTCATTTCATTACCATATTAAAATATGTGGAACACCTCTATGGTCTTAACATGTATTAGGAAATAAAAAAATCTTCTTAACCATTAAATAAGGGTTGATTCCTTAGTGAATTATAAAAAATAATAAGCCTGCATTTTTGGATGAGATTAAAGACTTTACATCAGTGGAAAAATACATATATAAATTTATATAGGGTTTATATAAGAGCTATAATTTGATAAATAGGATTGAATAAGAGATATTGTAGGTATTATAAATATATGAATTTCATATTTACTCAATAATATCAATGAGGGTCATATTGAAACACCACTATGGGTGTTACCTTATTCCATTTTCAAGAAAATCACATCAGAATTGACTAAAGGAGAACAATATTCCCAAAAAATTAGACTATAGTGATTTTCAAATCGTGAAGGATGAAAATAATGAGGGTTAGATTGGCCCCATTGAAATTGGAACCATAAGGATATATCATATTATTTTATGTGAATATGAACATTACAATACATTCTCCTTGGATTATCCTAATTGGATAAACCTAGAAAAATCACACGTGTCACTAATATTTGTTTTATTTATTTAAATCAATCAATGAATAATAGATACATTAATTTTAAACATTAACATGATTGTTTTAAAGGGTTGATAATGGAAATTTATAATACCATAATTCAACTACCCCTCCCCCTCTTAGTTTATTCACACTTTTTATGGGAACAATATAGATTTATATAACATTATACCTTTAATTATTCCTCTATAAATAAATTTTGTTAATGATTACTCATCTTGATACCCACTATATCAATAGATCCTTTATAACTGTCATAATGAACTTTATTTTATTATCTAATACATCTAATCCAACCAAAAAATGAAAAATATAAACACACTAATCAATTTTACTCCACAAAAATCAATATACCCAATGAATTTATATGAATAATGTCTATATATACCACTTGAAAATTTATACCCAATGGACATGTAATAATCATATAACAATTTTTTATTCAAATATATAAGCTTAAATTAATAGTTAAAAACAATTCATTCAATTCATCAATAATTTATATAGGACTTCCAAAAAAATATTCTTATAATAATTTAACTTGATTATATGCATAATATGGGAGACTGAAGTGAAGAATAATTTGAGATTTTAGACTGTTAATTATTATGTTTTCATTTCCATGTTATATTTTTCATAAATATATTCCATATAAATTTTATTGTTATAATATTTCTTCTGTCATCCAATATATTACTATTAACACTTAATAAAATTTATAATTATACATTTTATCTAAGTATTTCAAATGGAACATGTAATCGAACACATGAAAAATATTTAAGGATTATTAATTACAAGAATTTTGGGTGTCATATTCTCCATCGTGAAAATATAACTTTGAATATTATATTACTCATCTAAAATCCAATAAGGGTAAATTAATCTCAATAGAACTTCATGTTTCCAAGTTTCCTTCCCACATACATTATTTCAACTAATAATATTGAATAGTTTTGTGGTCTAATTTCATAGTGGTTTATTTCTATGATAGATGATCTATTTAAATTAACCCATATAAGTGAAATCATGATACAATCATACAAACCTATAGTGTAGTTTAGTTAATAATTCGGGTATGTATATCCTTAGAAGTGATACAAGAAATGAATCATGATGTTGTGAGAGGTATGTTTGATGTGACATAAGATAAGATACATTCCCCATTATATCCATAATATGGAAGGTGATGATTTAGTTATGTATCCACATTCCCTTCCTCTTAAATCTCATTACCATATTTTAGGATGATATTAAAAGAAATAATTTTTCAAACATTAAATTCCATATGTAATTCAAAATTATAAACATATATATTTATTAAAAAAATTATTAAATATTTCGAAGAATTATTGAAATCTTCACTATACTATCTTAATAATTATTTAGACATAATAAAATTTTATTTATATATTCATATCATTTTTTCAATGTTCAACATCACCTCCCACATAGAGAGTTATATTGTGCCATTGGATTGGCCATGTTGAAATCCATGTTGTATGATAACTTGTTCAGTGGAAGATGATGACCCTACCATGATTTTAAATACATTGATTGAGATTTAATAATATCTAATAATGTTTGAATTTTTCTTCTATATTGAAAATAATTTTGAAAATATGTAGAGATAACTTTTATTTTTAAATTTTATTATCGTTAAATACTTCTCTAGAACACTGTGATTATCCTTGGAAAATAATTATATATAATTCCTTAGAGTTATTTTTATTTTCAAATTAATAAAGTTTATTTTTTTGGGAACCAATAATAAAAAAATTGAACCACATATGAAAACTTTAAAATAAAAAATGGAAACCAATAATAGAAAAATTTTCAAATTCAATAAAAAAAATAAACATACTTGAGGTCATGTCGTCAGTCAATCATGAACCTTGTATGAAACATGTATCATGAGGCATGATCCCAATAATCCTTCCCAAAATTCTAAATCCATTTATTGGTACATGGTGACACCATCAGATAGATAATGAAATTACATTGAAGATGATCTTTCTAATCATCTTAAAATAGATTCAAAACCACATTACCTAACACAAATATATAATAATGTGAATAATAAAAAAATATCAATAATGAAATGGGGTTTATGAATATGAAAATGTCATATACATTACAAACTAGTGGATTATGATGTGGCAATAAAAAAATAAGCAATATGTATAATTAGAAAAAAAATGAACATATAACAAAAATACCATCATTGAAACAATTAAGTGAGTAAAGTTGTACAATTATAATAATAGGAAATATATACACTAGAATGAACCCAAAGGAATGAATATATTAAACAGTTGATGTTCCTCCCCTAACACCATTACTCACTCAAATTGGAAATCCAAAAATATCATTGAAAACCATTTCACTCGACCAATATATAATCAGAGTTATGATATATGAATAATATTTTGATTTTGACGTGGAATATAGTCTTACTAATTACCAAGGAACATAATTAGGGAAAAACCATCATTTAGAATGCCAACCATGTAAGATAAACTAACCTACAACTTTTCCAACTTCAATAGTAAACCATAAGTAAAAAAATATAATTCCATACAAACCAGACACCATAATCATTGAACAATTTTCATAAAAAAGATGACTACTTTAATAAACATGAATAAACACCTCTAATATGAAATCAACGAAATTTTCATTTCTGTTCTGAATAAATTTAGAAATAACCACCATAAGAGATAGTCTTTATACCTTACAAACCACATCTAATGGAGAACACAAAACACACTCCCAAGATAACCATCTTGTTATTAGCCCAAAATCCCAAAATCTCTAATAATCCCATGGAGTCATAGTGAAATTTTTATACTATATTACATTATTAATGAAGAGAAGGGATAATAATGAAGAAAGACCTTAATCGAAAGAAAAAACATCAGAAAAATATAACACCTAAAACTAAATTAACTAATAAACCTAAAAACCCACTATGTATTCCTGATCCAAGCATTATAAGGAACCATCATGCTAGACCAAATATTGGTTTTATCAGTATCATCGATAAAAAAAGATAAAATAGGTGGAGAAATAAAACATTATAAGTAAATAAATAAACCTAAAATCAAATCAACTCATGAAATACAATACCACAATCAAAATAATCAATATGGATGAGGGGAAAATGAAATAAATAGAGAAGAAATGAGACAATATGAAATGATTAGTAGGTGTATGTGGGGTCCATCCATCAGTGAATAAAATAGTGTACCCTATAAGATAAAAGAGAGAAATTGGAGAATTTACACATACATTTTACATAACAAATAAAATTTATCAATTGATAAATTCAAATAAATAAAAATAATGTGATCCATAATTATGATTAGATTAACTATAAAAAAATTTGAATATTTAACATCAGTGTTCTTGTGAAAGATTATAAAACAATCCTGGAGATGTTCTCTGATTTTTTATGACTATATATAATTGAAGAATAACCTTCTTAGGAATATAATATTTAATGTTATTTTTATATAACACCAACAATTATAATTTTTACTCTACAATATATTTCATCCAATTTAAATATTATATGTTTAATTTTAAATTTATATACATTTATTCTTTCTATTTTTATAAAGAATAATGAGCTATATTTATCATATAAAATATCATTCCTCAACATTGGAATGGATGGTAAATATCTTCATGTTAAAATTATTATAACTAAATCATTTTAATGAATGGAATATTGAATATTTTCTACATAATTGTATAGCACTATATCATACTTTTTTCTCCTTTTATTATCTCGTGGAATGATAATTGATTTGAAAATTTGGAAAATTATTATTTCACCAAATTCGTTTTGATTTATATGACCATGATTTTTCTATCAATGATTATTTTTTTTCTTCAATAATCATCATCTATAATGTTGAGTAATAATTTTTAAGGGAATTATCCACCATTGATTATTTTTTTGATTGAAATTTATTTACAATTAATAATCATTAATCAACTATAACCTTATACTTTAATGTATTCTCATCTTCATCTATATGATTATTTAATTTAAAATCTAGTAATTATTATATATATCAACCATTTATATATATAGAAATTTCATCTATGTTTATAATTAAATATCACAATAGTTAACTCTAAACAATGTGGCAAATAATTTTTCTCATTGACCATTAATTGATATCTAAAATATGTTATCATTGTGCCTTTTTTATGAAAACACAACCTAAACTATTATTTTAATGATAATTGTATATAATAAGCCTTTTGGAAAATAAGTAAGGGTTATTATAGTTATAATAATCCTTTTGGGAATTAAAAACATTCCTTAAACATTTCATCGTTCATATGTATGAAATGATTGTGTGGATCATATCAAACCTTGACCCTTTTACATCATTTACGTTATGATTTTATTTATCTTGGATCCTATAGTCGTGGTTCTGGTTGATCCGTAGTTTAATGTTTTTATGTTTTCAAATGTTTTGGGTGAATTTTTAGTATACACATGGTTTGGGACCATGGTTTATCAAACCTTTTTCTAGGTGCTTGATTCAGTGCAGATCCTATCATATATTTTGCACGCTGTAATTGAATCCATGCTGCAAAGACATGTGGTCTATCCTTTTTAGTTAGTACCGATTGCATGGTTAGTCCATGGTTTGACCAACTATGTGGACAAAACGTGAGAGCTTCATAATTCCTTTACAGAGTGAGTTTACTCTTTCTTTCTACCTTAATTTATCCAAAATTCATATTCATCCCCTGGTTCTATTTTGGCACATGACGGGGTCCCAAAAAACCCACTTCCCTTTATCTCTCTTAATTCTATGAGATCTCCTCCAAATTATATAATGTATGATTTAGGGGTTCTGGAATCTATTCCCCTCTTCCTTTTCCCCTCTCTATGTTTCTAGGTTCTTAATTTGTGGGTTCTATCTTGGTTGAACATTATATGTTAGGATTGATGTGTATTTTTATATTCCTGATGTTTAGTCTATGTGGATTGATATTTGGGGTGTATTCTTCCTTCCTCAATAGATTCATCACATTCTCACACCATTGAGGTAGTTGAATCCCTTATTTTATTTTTTGGATGAACCAATTAATTCTTGTGTGTTTGAAAACAATTGATAAACATGTTTCACATTCCGGTGATGCATTTGGTTAATTTATTAGGATGTTTTTGTGTTCATAAAAATTAGTTAAAATAATATTTTAAGAGATTCTATTATTATTCGTGTAAATATTTTCACAAAATGTGCTTCAGGAAATGTAAATTTATTTTTAATGTGTTTTTCTTGAATATAACATATTTATATGAAATTAGTATGTTTAATAAAATTATATTTAGACAATAAGAATAATGTAGGGTGTTTTGAGTTGATTTATCTTATTCTTATGTTCTAGTGGCCATTGTTTATTGTAAAATTGGTTTTTGTATGATATAAATGGATACTTCATGGAATTTAGTTTACGTGTGGGTTGTTGTGAATGGTAGATTTTCCATAATGGTCATTATTTTCTCTTTTTTGTTTTAAATGAAATTCTATTAGATTTTACCACATCCATAGTTGCACATGTTGCACACATAGATGTGCATTCAAACGAAGATGGAGCTTTTCAAACAGTGTTTCCCCTTGAACCTTAGTTTCTCATGTGGTACTCTACATTGTAGTTGATTAAAAAATGCAATGTGATCTCATTTGGAACCATTTTACATTATATATTTTTTTGTGATATTTTTTGGAAATGGTGTCAAAATCACAATTGATTTTTTTGAAGTAAAGGAAAGTTTAGCATTGTGAAAATAAATGATTTTGTTTACAATTAATTTGAAAATTTTTTGGAAGGTTTTGAATGTGCATATTCATGGAACATGATGTAAGACCCAGTTGGAACATTAGGTTTTTATAAAAGAATGTGGTATACTAAATAAAAATGCTTTTATTGTACCTTGATAAGTTTTCAGAAATGTTTCGATGCTCATACGATATGATGACCATGTCAGAACATCAAAATGGTTTTTTATATGACATTATCACCTATTGAGGATTTCCTTATATGGGTTATTGTATAGGTGGCGTCATTTCTTGTGGTAGGCATTTTAGGTGGTGGAAGGAAAAAAATTCATGCATGGGAGGGCATCCTATATACACAATATACCATTAACATGGGTTTCTTGGGCATCTTTTAGAGGGACAATCTAAAATTTCTTCCAATCCTTGATTAGATATTTTAGCACCCCTTGAATTGATAGGGTTTTGGGGGATATGCTAATGGATTGGTAAGTTTTGGGTAGAGATTTCGTTATATACAATGTATTTGAACCATATGTCGCTATGTGAGTCTGACTCCATTACATCCAGGGAACTCTCTATAGACTATTTGGAAATTCCCATGATTACTACCCATTTTTTTGTTTATTTTTTAAATTTATTTATCAGCCTTACAATATTTATAATAGTTACATGATTTCCTTTATTTCTTGTATATCCATGTTTTGGTTACTTGGTTGGATTTGGGGGTTGGGTTCATTTCAAAAGAAAAATGGTTGTGGGAAGTGAAACTAATTTTTCAAAAGGAAAAAATGTGTGTAATGTTATTAAAATGGGAACTCGTGGGATGTTGTGTTTATTTAATAAAAATGAAAAAATGGGATATTTTATATCTATATTTCCAAAATAGTGTTTATGGATAGTTTTTGGGGAAGGAGATGTTTTGAATCTATAGTGGTTTTCTACTGATATGTTAGGATCACGATCTACTTATACCATTTACTTTTGGTAGACACATGTTGTTTTATAGGTTCATGTTTCTGGTTCGAGTTTCCATTGAAGCAAGTTGGTTAGTGGATTTTGGTGGTAATGAGGTCACATATAGATCTTGTTGGTTTTAGTTTGGTTTTCTTTTGTTTTAGATTTATCTTTCTTGAGTTCTATTTATATCTGGATATGTTTTTATATTTATTGAGATTCAGTTATTTCTAGTTATTAACATTTTTATGTTTACTTATTTGATCATGGTTTTAATTGGATAAATCATTCCCTCTAGATAATATTTGATTCCCACCAATAGTTGTTTTCTTGTGGGGATCAGAAACACCATTCGAGTTATGTCTCGAAATGAGTCAGATATTGGGTTGGAGGGTATCACATCATGGTTCATGAAAACATTGTATGAGAGCAGTTTAATTGCTATTTAGGGTGTCATGTATTTTTATATTAGGATAGTTGGGACATGGTAGGTAGGATTAGGAATAACGTTGTGAACTTTTTCTTATTCTGGTCTACAAGATAACATAGGTTATCCTGGATTTTAGTGGTTTGTCTCTATATTTTGTCAAGGGACTACAATAGAGGTGATTCGGTGTTTTGTCGTGATGTCAACATGGATCAGTGACCCATGTATATTTTGAGTTCACAGTTCAATAATCTCCTACTTGTTGATTCTTACATGGGGTATGGACCACTACCGTGTCTCTAGGTTTGGTATCACCCTAGTTCTTCATTCTAGTGGATTGGTGTGGGTTATGTTTTTTTTGTCCTATTTGATGTGATTATTATTTTAAAATGAAATTCATTTCTATAAATGAGATTATTTTGATCAAGTGGCTATTAAATTACATATATTGTGTTTTAAAAAAATGGATTGAGAAATTCAGTACGCACTTTGTTTTTTATAATAAAATTCTAATCGTAACCCCATGTACTCCATATCAATGTTCACATATGTGCCGATATGTATCTGAAGTGCATACTGGAAAATTTTTATGGATGAATCATGTGAGAATTGATGGAAACAGATGTAACTGTACATGGGATTCCGTAGGAGATTATTTCAAATTAATAGTTTGGATTTTTTTTTTAGAGATGGGTATTGAGTGGGAAATGATTTAGGTTTTGTTCTTCATTGAAAAAAAGATTTTTATTTTGAGAAAACATGTAATTGGTTTTTGGAAATTGGCCTTATAACACTTCAATTTTGAAATTTAAATGAAAATTGTGATTTTTTAAAATATAATTTTTTTTGGTCTTGTATGTGTCTGTATTAATAGCCTATTGTCATTGTCTTGGGGTTCTGTATTAGAATTGTTTCTTTTGGCAGTCAATTCTTGTTTTCTATTTCTCATGTTATTCAGAGTATTCCACCTTTAATGGTCCCCAAAATTTATAGTGACTCATGACCAAGGCCCAAATATACTTATTTGTTACCTATACTTCACAGTTATTGAGGTTTGTAAGAGGTATCAGAGTGTCTTGAGGGTGTTGAATGTGTCTTTATGGTGTTGGGAACTCCAAAAGCTATTGGAGTTCATGTGGTTATAGAATTTTTTGAGGGTCCCACATTTAATGAATAGAAGTTGTTTTTCCATCCATCGATGTGATTTGGTTGGATGTGGGATGTTTTTATGTCCATAATTATATGATGCTTTATACTTGATGAGGTGAAGACAATGAAAAAGGAAGAGGCTTGTGAAATTTCACCAAGGCTATCAAATTATGAAGGCCTACATTGAACATTTCAAGGAGCTGGCTTCTAATTCTCTAGAAGTGGTGATAGGGGATTTTTTATAGGGTTTTTATTTTTTGGGGATCATTATCCAGAGATCCAGGAGTGTTTCGTCTCTCTAAGGATCATTGTTTTGAGAATTTGGTGGATAAATCATTTTTAAATGAGTTGCCTCTTGGGGTGTTATTGGTGGTGTTTGGATTTCATGAAGGTGCCAAATGTGGAGAGATCCATTTTCTATAGGATCATGTACTTAGGGAGTCTCCTTTATCGGTTTTAGCTTCTTATATGTCAGACCATTCCCTTGTCTACTTCAAATGTGGTCAGTATAGGCATCCAAAGATATTTTTTCTCAATCCATTAATGGGTTTTCATTGTTTTGGACGTCAAGGACTTCTAGAGAGATTTTTAAAGAAGTGTCTCCAGAAGAATATGTTATTATAAAATTATTTCATTACCTCACATTAATGCATGAGATGCTTCGGTCAGTAGAGATCTTTCCATATGTCTCTTAGTGAAACTCATCCAATATAAGGAATCTATTGATATGCATAAATCTTTCCCAGTGTTTATCACTAGTGTTTGGGTGATTACATTTGAAGTCACTTGTTTTAATTTTTTCTGATATTATGAAGTTAACATTTGTTTTAAAAAGATTTATTTTTTTGGTTTATCTAAATATTGATCATTGAATTACCTTCTCTTCTTTGAATATTCTCAGAATTTTTGTGGGTTTCCCTTAGTATTATTTATGTATTCTTAGTATTCATGTGTTTTTATGGAATTAATGGGTTTTTTTTCTAGATCACCATTTGGTTAAAAGTCATTCAATGGTGTAATATCCTTGTGTTGGTATTGGTTGCCAATGTGGGATATTCTGGGTGATGGTAGTGTAGTTTTACCCAACCAAGAGAGTTTGAGTTAGTTATTTTGGTAGCTATTGGTTTTGGTGAGGGTGTTGTTTGGTATTGTGGAGAATTTATGCAATTTCCAAGGGTCTGTTAATTCTATGTTTCCTTATATTAGGTTTTTAATTTATTTTATGGAGGTTATCTTTGAGTTTTATTGTTCCCCTAATAGTTGATCTCATGTAGTGGGGTATCCCACTATTATTCTACCTCCATTTTTGTTTTTTATTTTATTTCTGATTGTTTGATTTTGACTTATTGAGAAAAATGTCACCCTATCGATTTCGTTTTCTTTGGATTTTGATCTGGTATGAAATTAGGTTTTCGGTTACTTTTGGCTTGGTGAAATTATGGTTGAAGACATTGTATGTGGTGTGGAGAATTGTCACTCCCCGACCCATTGAATTCCATTATTTATTTATTTTGTCTTTGATCCATTATTCGAGGTTTTAGTTGATCCATAGTTCAATGTTTTCATGTTTTTGGAAGTTTTAGGTGATTTTTTGGCCTGCGCGTGGTTGTGGGAACAATATTTTTCAAACAGTGTGGCCTAACCCTGTAACTATGCATATGGTGTATGATTTGAGGTATAGAATCCTGCATGGATTTTTCATGGTATGTGAAACCATTCAAGATGTTCATGTGGTAGATCCTTCAAATGAAGTAGCTACCACATGGTTGGTGAATGGTTTGAAAAAACATCCAGCCAAACCATTTGAGCTACCCAGTTTTATAAAAGTGTCAGTTTCCACTTTTTCCTCTCCCCCAATTTATCCCAAATTCAGGATTCATCTTACTGGTTCAGTTTTGTAACATGAAGGGTTTCCAAACACCCTTCCACATGACAATGTTCCCTCCATGGATACTCCTCCCTAGAAATAAGCTCAGTGTTTAGGGTTTCTCCCCTCCTTTTCCCCACTTCCAATTCTCCACTCCCTATTTCATTGTTCATCTATGGTGGGTTATCTCTTGGCCAAACCCTGGATGTTAATGTTGATGTGTGTTTCTATTTTCAATATTTTTTGTGTGTGTGAATTTATCTTTTAGTTGTATTAATCCTTATTAGAGTGTTTTTTTCATTGACACACCATTGAGTTAGGTGATTCTATTATTTTTCTTTCCATCGCAACCCATTGATGTTTATGTGATTCTAAATAAAATATAAACATGTTTCACATAATATTTATGCATTTTATTGATTTATAATGTTGTTTTGATGTTGGTACAATTTGGAAAAAATGATATTTGAAGTGAAACTTTTATTAATCATTTAAATATGAGCAAAAAATGTTCTCAAATGAATGTAAATTTAATTTTAATGTTTTTTTTCATGAACATACCCATATGTATATTAAAGTAAGTCATATGTTAAAATTCCTTTATTAAATTAACAATAAAATTTGATTTTTCTAATTTACTTGGATTGCAGTTATGTTATAATGGCTTGGAATGTTCTGAAATGGGATGTGTTATGATATAATTTGTGACATCATGCTATGTGGTTAGTGTGAGGGTTTTTGTTAATGGTGGATTTTCCAAAATAGTTCTTGTATACTCTTTGGGTTTTCAATAAAATTTTTAAAGGATGTTGGCGCATCCATGGGAACACAAGATGCTCAAATAGATGTGCATTTAAATGATGTTGGAACTTTAAAGACAATGTTTCTCATTGAACATCTGTTTCTCTTATTGTACATTGAAGGATTGATAATTTATAAACTCATGAGATATTGTTTTTTCACTATTGATGATTTTGTTTGTTTTTATATTAATTTGGAAATAGTTTTAGAAAAATATTTGGTTTTGAGAATTAAAGGCATGTTTGGCCTTGTGAAAACAAAAGTGGTTGTCCAAATTGATTTTGGAAATGGCTGAATAATTTTTTGAAAGTGTATATGGAATGAATATGATGTAAGGCGCATTTCGAAGTTTATGCTTTTTTGGAAATGAATGTGGTTTGGGAAAGAAAAATTATTAGTTGGAACCTAGATTTTATTGGAGAAATGTTTTGATGAATAAATGATGTGACAGATCGTTTGGCACTTCTAAATACTTTTTTATATGATGATAACCCCTATTGAGGAATTCCCTATAAGGGTTATCATATATTTTCTCTCAATGTTAGGGGTAGAATTGTTTGGTGGAGGCTGGTTTGGTGATTCAGGCGTGTCAGGGTTTCCTACTAACACAGTATACAATTACTTTGGAATTTCTAAGTATCATTTAGATGGTCGAGCGATAGTTCGTTACCAACCCAGCATACATGGGTTGGTACACCCTTGTATTGATAGTTATTGGTGTGATTGGACACAAGATTGGTCAATATATAGGGGATTCATGGTTATAGAATATAGAGTATCACCATATTCTTTTTGGTGAGTACGAATCAAGTACATATATGAATCACTCTAAGGATGTTTTGTAAATACTCATGGTCACGACCAATACTTGTTTCCTTATTGGTATGTTATATGTTTGTTATCAGTATTTCTAGTTTTATCTTAATTACATTGTTTAACTTATTTTCAACATAGTCATACTATGGATACTTGGATGGATATAGGTTAGGGATTTTTTTCAATTAAAAATCATTGTGGGATGTGAATATAATTTTTGATAAGGAAAACTATGTGCACTGTTTTTAAAATGGGAACTCTTGGGATGTTGTGTTTTTTTCTAAAAATAAAATAATGGAATATATTATATTTTTATTTCTAAATTACTTTTTATGGACTATTTTTAATAAAAGAGATGTATTTATTCTATAGTGGTTCTCCATTGAGTTGTATAGCAGATGGAAACCTTAGAACCATAATAGTCAAGTTTACATTTATAAACCCCCTAGATATAGAAATATTTCTAACCTCAGGGTCGGTATCAAAGAATTAGTGTCAAATTAGTAAGTGGTCTCTCTGAAAATATATTTGGTAATTTTCATATTTTGATAAATCTAAAAAAACTCATATGAAAACTCAAATCGGTGATAAAGAGAAGAACAAGGATGAAATAGAGTAATGAAAGAACAAAACACCCATAGAAGGAATAAAACACTATGAGGACAAGGTAGACACAAGGAGAAACACATCCTAGGGAACTAAAACACACACATAACAATGAAAATTATAGGAAGATAAAACAAAAATATAGTGATAAAAAGTCCAGAACATGGTCGATCCACCCTATATGTTCAATCATAGATCAGAAAAATAGATCAATAATGTGCTACCTCGCTCAATGCATGAACAAGGTCTTGGATCACAGACTAATATCACATAAAAGAAGACATATGAACATGAAAATTTATTCAATTCTTGAGAATTACTTCATATTTCAATCCAAACCCCCAGGGATGTCATTCCAGCAAGAAATCATCACAAGACAAAAATATTTCATTGAGTTCATTAAATTAATCATCTGATCTCAATTTTTTATTTGAGAAATTGAGAGAGAAAGGGGGGAATAGGTGAGCCAATAGAGTAACAAACTGATCTTATGCACAGTTTCTCTTTCTCTATCTGAATTCACTGAAATGATTTTCTAAGGCGTTGAAAAATACATACAAAAACACAAGGAATAATATATCTTTATATTGTGTCGAGTTTCATAACCTGTATTGGTCCCTACAAGATAGGCCTCCATCATTAGATAATTGAGATCACTAGCACAAAATTTAGTGAGTAAGAACGAACATATTGAACAAATAAATCCACTTATATAAACTAAACAACAATACAAGAGTATTTATAGTCTCAACATAAAACACAAAAAAACATTGTTTGGGAGAGGTGGATAATAGAGGAGCAGGACCCCATCTCAATGTTAAGGGTGGTCCCCCATCTGTTAGACGTGGATGGAGTGTGGATGTTGTTCTTGATTAATTTTGGAGTGTCACCCCACATTTTACTGAGAGATGTCATGCTCCTATTATTCAGAAATGAAAATAGAAAACTAACTGGTAGTATTAGTTCCACATGGCTTGATCTCATAAACAATTCTCCATCCTTTGGATAACATCCAGTATGTGAAAATTCATCAGTTCCACACGGCTTGATCTCATGCGCACATCACCATACATTTTAGAACATCTAATAAGTGAATACAATCCCCATACAATGACACCACGAATCATTTCTTGCTCTTCCAATGCAGTGCCCACGAATTGCTTCAATTATCACAACATCTACGAGTAGCTCGTCGTACATGAATCAATACAAAAAAAAATTGAATGCGAGTTAGATAAAGAATAAACTAAATCAATTATATTACAATATAATGATATCACTATTTAAATTTAATGAAAAATCTTATTAATTTATATGTTTTTAATATATAAAATTATTATTACTAATATATGTAAATATATATAACATTACTATTAAAATTACATATTAGTTATGTTTACTTTAATATTATTATTATATATTAAATGATTTTATTATTATATTATATCACATTAAAAATAATTATATATATTATATATCCTTTATTATATAGATATATTGTTTAATATAGTATAATTATTATGTAAAATAAAATAAATAAAAAAATTGAAAAGAAAAGGAGAGGTGGTCGGGTGAGAGTCACATTGGTAGGGAAGTGGGGAGGAAATGAGCTTTACTCAGAGGGGAAGGTGGCGGCACAGCCTGGGAAAGGGAGGTGATGAGGAAGATCAGGAGAGGGGCGACACTAGTCGTCATCATTAGGTATGAAAAAGGTGGGATTGGTGGCTAAGACTATTCAGATCAAGACATAGTTGGGGTTTAGGTGTGGGTTCAGCTGATAGCGGTGAGGTGCTGGTGTTGTGGGGGAAGGAGGGATCTAGAATCATGTAGGTCATATAAGGGAGGTTCGGAGAGAATGAGGGTCTCTATGTGATGGAGGAAGGGGGATTGTAGTGGTTCAGTGTGGAGGTGGAAGGGATAAAAGTGATGACATGAGGTGTCTTAGGGTGGAGGCTTGGATGGCACATGGGATCTCATCTAGTAGCTAGAGTTCATTCTTCGCAGCGATGGAGGAAGGATACAACTACATATTTCATGTTTTATTTAATTTGGTTTCATTATGTTGCGATGTGGTTTCTTGTTTCTAAATTTTGTGTTTTTTTCTACTGCTAGTTTAGGGAGGGTGATAGTGAATTGATATGAGGAGCATAGCTCTCAACGTTGCTAGAATGGTGAGATGGGAGTGGGAACAATAGTGAGTGGGGTTGAAGTGACGTGGGTTGTGGCACTGTTAGTGGTGAACGGTGGCACCATGAAGGAAAAGACTAAGTGGTGTGGAATAGTGTCATCATTGGGTGACAAAATAGTGATACAAGTTGTTGTAGCACAATTCACCGGGTGTGGATGGAGCGTTGATGGTAGAAAGAATTTGTGGTTGGGGGAAAATGGTGGGATAATAATATAGGGAAAATAAGGAAAAAAATTAAAAATAATAATTAAATTAATGAAATTATAGAATTAAGGTAATAATATAAATTTGGTAATTAAAATAGATAAAACATATTTAATTTTTTAATGACTAAAAACTAATGAGATGTATTTATTTAAGAATAAAAAAATAAAAAACAAATTAAATTAATAAATTGATAAACTAATTATTTTAAAATATAAATAAAATAAGAAATTGCAAGAATGGAAATTTTTTATTTTAAAAAAATTAAATAATAAAAAATTAATGTCAAATATAAAATAGTTGTTTCATTTAATGACTATTTAAAATGAAAATAGTTAACCTAAAAAACAAATGATTTTAAAAAAATTATGTTACACAACAAAGTACCAAAACAAAAAAACTGTTAATTATTTTTAAAAAAAAATTAAATTAAAATGTCAATAAAAAAATAAATGGGCTATGGAAAAGAGTGTTAAATTTGAGTCACATCAAACTCCTCCACACTTAAATCATTATTTGTTTTCAAACAAATGCATTCTTTTGAACATTGAAAAATAGAAAAAAAATAATTTTCTAGTAAACTCAAAATAAATGCATGACTAGACATTTAGAAATAGAGTAGAAGAATAGTAAAGGGTTTGGATTGGATTTTCATGAATAAATTCAAACATGTTCATGCCTAACATCAAAAACCTACTGGAAATGAAGGGAAACATAGATTCATCCACTATTAAAGATGTATTGCCTCCTATATGAAGTTCACTAACTATCCTACATCATTTCCAGTTTATGTTTTAGTTCAAAAAGTGGTCGAATGTTTGATATAGTGGAATTAAAACCTTAACTAAACGCTTCTTTGATTCTCACCATCTTATGGGTTCAAAAAAATTAATATTTTTGAACCACTTCACTGATACCACTAACATTTTTTTTAATTAATTCAACTTCTCCCTTATTCATATAAGTTCAAAATTACCCTAACCATAATGAGATAATATTTTTTAAAGAATATATATTTTGGTTTTTTCCAGCCATATTCCATGTGTCGAGCACCGTTCAGATCAATTATTAAAACTACAAATCAATTTTATTTATTCACAGAAATGAAACTAGTGAACCTGTCTCAAAGACTTACTCTAGAATCACAATTGACTATTTTACTCTAGTAAAAAAGGACTTAACTAATTAATATTTGATTAGGCAGAATTAGTTGATTGTTTTATTAAATAATAGATGTGTTTCCATGGATCTAGTTAAAATTTATATCTTACTAATGTTATGATCATAATTCCACAAAAATCAATCATATATCACTCACTTCCTTTGTTCCTAAACTAAATTTCCATAAAGACAGAAAACAACTCCACACGGTAATCATTTGACTTTAATAACATCTATCTTAGTAAAACCCTTAACCTCTAAAAAGCAATAATCCTCTATGCAAAACAGTATTTAAGTTCATATTTATACCCGAAAACCCTCAGGTTGAGAAAGATAAACTGAAATATTTTGATGGAAATATAAAAAATTTGAAAAAAATTGACCATTTTTAACAAATAAGTTATGGAGAATTTAAATTGGGAAAATTCTCATCTATCTTTCCTATATAAAATCTCTATAATTTCTCCATTGTTGACTCTCAGGTTGGGAGAAATATTAGTTAAAACAGATGGTCATTTTAGCTTAAAAATGATATGGGGGGTAGCAATGATGTGACAGTTTTTTCTTTTCCACGCAAAAAATATTAAGAGATTAAACACACAAACAAACCAAAATTATAAGAACCCAACCCCACCAACCATCACCATCAACAATTTTAGTTCCATTCCTAAAATGTAATTTCCTTTAATCATTATAAGTTGACATATGATTTAACAATTAATCCCAAACAATAGCATGATGTGCAATGAAATACTCTAGAAATAGTAGTATGAGAATAAAAATTGTGGGTGTAGCTTGTTTCAAAATGCTTCTCAAAATAAATTTTCAACTAAGTATATATTATCAAGCTAACACCGAGGTATGAAACATTGATTTAATGTTTTTAAAAATTAGAGGTAATTCCCCCACACATAATTCATAGCTGTATGAAATAAAAATGTAATGATTAAAACATTGCAGCATAATGCAATACTCCCATGAATGAATAGCTTCTCAAATTTACAAATTTATCCCATTGATTTCAATTTTCATGAACTCTGGCTAATAGATTTTTGAACTTATATGATGAAATCGTTTAACATTAATCTTCATGTTTTCATGTTCAAATAAATTGAAACTACAAAGTGTGAGTTAAGGAGAGTTTTATCCATTTGTCTTCAAGTGGGGTGGGGGGTTACCCATTAATCTAGTAATATGGTCACCTAGGAAATTAACGATATCCATGTGGAATCTACTACCTCTTCATTGGAATAAAATATAAAACATTGAAATTAAAAATCACATACAATAAGAAAATAAATCAGAAAATTAGAGAGGATAATCCTAGGATAACCCCCTAGGGGGTGTCGTATTTTGACTTTCCACAGCCAAAATGCCCTTGGATCAACCCCAGTATAAGGTGGGATTTAAATTATTTCTTAGAAACCACTAGGTGAGATTCCTTCCAACATAAAAAACATTCCACCTTAGGAGTACTCCTTTTTTAGTATCAGGACATCCCCCCTCCTGGGTAAGAATAACATAATGTTGAATGGAGGAGGGGAAAATAGGATATAAGGGTACATCCCGACTTCTTATTCCTCTTGAGGTTTAGTGTGCGAAAGTTGTAAATATTCAGAACTATGGTGAGACATGTATTTTGGTTCATCCCAAATCAAAAATTTATCATGGAAAACAAAAAATGTGTAATAACCCATTGGTAAACTGGTGCACATATCCAACATATCCTCTTCCACAAAAGCTCCCAAACTGGAATTATCATCCTGAATTGGGAGTTCCATTAGCTCCTCGAGAGGTGTAACATCAATTTCCTCGAACTCCAAGAAATCAAAATGATGTAATTAATTCTCAAAACTATCAATGGGAGAAAAAAAATTTCTATTTTCATCAATAAAATTTAAAACATACAATTCCTAAATGGTCTCAACTCCCTTGAATCGTGCAATATATTCTTCTCCATGGATATCATGTGCTCTTGGGAGTATTTATGTTGAAAGAATGAGGTAGTCAACCTCTTATATCCTCTCTTAAAAACAAATAACCTCTAATGTGGTGTCCTCCAAGTAAAAGGCAAGGATGTCATGTGCTGGGTCATCTTGTGAAAACAAGGAAAATCGTTAGACATTTTAAAATATCAAATATCATCCAATGAAGTACATGAAATAAATTGATCTCCCTGTTATTGAACAAAATCATTTATTTTAGTATGTTCATTGTATTTCGAGCTCTTGAAAACATATTTGGGATGTATCATATGAAAATTAAGCAGTATGTCAGAAGGTTCTCCAGTTGTAAATGTTGGTAGCTCTATATTCATGGATTTCCTTTTGTTTCTTTTCCCCTTCCTTCTAAAATCTGTTCTAGAATGAGGAAATACAATGGTTTTCTAGGGTTATTCCATGCCTATTTTATTCTATGGATTCAGGTGGTATGAGGCAATGATGTTTATTATATTGAATGGGGGAAAAATTCCATCTTGTATGGTAAATTTACCTCGTAAATCCTCTTATCTTCGTTGTATCTATTTGTATACTGATGTTTGGTCTGGTGTGTCACTACCCTTGTAACATCTGACGGCTATCCTAGTGGTATAGTCTATAAGAAATACTAAAAAAGTAGTACATCATCATACAATCTTTCCATATCAGAGAAATCACAAAATCCATCATAAAAACTATAATTGGAGTCAGAAAAATAAATGATAGTGGAAATTTTTTCCGCTCTTTTTTTCATGACAAAAATAGGAAAACCATTCCGTAAATTATTGCCTCCCCGAAAATGGTGCTGAAATTTTACAACATTTCTTCACAAGGATGGTCGTGTTGAGATTTATAAAGACCAATGATATAGTATAGTGGCTAACCTCAAGGTTTCTCTCAATGAAGAATTACCAAATTACTAAGTGGATTCTCTGAAAATATTTTTAATTTTTTTATGATTTTGAATATAGTAAAAAAAAACTCCTGCAAAAACTATCATTATTACTGGAAATTAAAAAAAGTAGGAAATGGAATAGCAAAAGAAAAAAGTAGCCACAAAAGGAAAAACACCACTTAATCTAGGCATACACACAGACATACACAACCCATGGAACCAAAACACATTCATGAAAATGAAAATTTTAGGAAGATACAAAAAACAGTTACCAAAAAAAGGCATATCCCACATCGATCCATTATCTACCTTCTATCATTAATCAACAAATAAATAGATCAACAACTGGAAACATTGCTCTGTGCATGATTAATTTCTTGGATCACACACCAATACCACTTAAAATTAAACCCATGAACACCAAAATTTCATCAGTGCCCGATCATCCCTCAATCTTCAAATATAATTCCCCCAATGAATCCATTCCCACAAGAAATTCTCAAATTCCAGAATGATTCCATTGAGTTCATCCAATTTCCCATCCGATCTCAATTTCTCAGTCAAGAAATTGAGGGAGAAAGGGGAGATGAGATGAGGCGAGATGTTAAAAACTGATATTGAGCACGGTTTTGCATACGATAGATAAATTCACAGAAATTATTTCCTATGGTAAAGAAGATGAAGAAGTAGGAAATCACAATGAATAACGGATCTCTAGATCGTATCATGTTTCATAACCTGGATTAGGCCCTGCATGTTAGGCCTCCATTACTGGTGAATTGAGATTACTAGCACAAAAAAAGCTAGCAAGAATTTAAATATCTAATAACACAATACATTTATGTAACAAATACACACTATGAGAGTATTTATAAACCCAGCTTAAAACACCAAAAACAGAGCATGAGGAAGAGGAGGAGAATAGAGGAGCAGGGTCCTATCTCCAAATCGAAGGTGGTCCCTAGTCCATGAGTTGTGGATGGAGTATGGATGGTGTAGTTGAATAATTTTGGAGTTTCACCACATTTGTTTAGTGAGAGGAGTCACACTCCTCTTATTCAGAAAAGAAAATAGAAAACTAACAGGCCATATCAGTTACACGTTGCTTGCTCTTATATGAAAGTCACCATCCATTGGAATACATATTGAAAGTGAGAAAAATCCACATGAAACAACCTCAATAACCTTCTCATTCTTTTCTAACAATGTTCCCATGAATTAATTCTATTATCACTACATCTACAAGTAGCTCCCCCTATACAGAGAAACAAAAAGTATCCCAAAAAATTGTACGTGAGCCAGATAGAGAATAAAATTAATCCTTTATGTAACCATATATCATATCAATACATAAAATTAATGAATATACTTATAAATATATATATATATATATATATATATTACCTCATATTATTATTAATAATATATATATATAATATAACTATTAAAACTACTACTTAGTTATATTTACCTTACAATTATTATATATTAATTGTTATTATTATTATTATTTTATATTATATTAAACATTGTTACATATATATATTATGTATTATATTATATAGATATTTAGTTTTTATAGTATAATAATTATATAAAAAATGAAAATTAACAATGAAAGAAGAAGAAGGGGGGGGGGGGAGTCGCGCTGGTTGGGAAGATTGGAGGAAACATGCTTCGCATGGAGGGAAGGTGGTGGGACAGTAAATGGAAGGGAGTCCGACATGGAGGATTAGGAGAGGATTGAAAATTGTCATCTAATTCTGGAAAGGAAAATACAGGTTCAGTGGATACGATGGTTCAAAAAATGAACAAAGCAGGGGTACAGGTGGAGGTTCGACTTACATCCGCGAGGTGATGGGGTCGCGGCTGGAAGGAGAGATCTAGTAGTGTGAGGGTCTGATAAGGGAGGTGCGAAAAATATGAGAATCTCACTGTGATAGAGAAGTGGGGTTGTAGTGGTTACGTGTGGAGGTTAAAGGATAGAGGCGGTGGCGTGAGGCGGATTAGGGTGGTTGCTCGGATGGAACATGGTAGCTCGTCCAGCAGCTAGAGTTCATTATTCATAGTGATGGTGTCCAAATTCAACTTCATGTTTGATTTGTTATTGAATTTGGTTCAATTCTATTGTGATGTGGTTTCTTGTTGCTGAAATTTGTGCTTTGTGCTGCTACTAGTTAATGGAGGGTGATGATGAGATGATGAGAGGAATAATAGTCACACCGTTGCTTGAAACATGTGACGGGAGATGGAACAAGATTGATTGGGGTTGTGGTGACGTGGGGTGTGGCACCATTAGTGTTGAACGGTGGGACCATGAGGGAAAATACGATGTGGTGTGGAACAACGCATTCATTCGGTTATGAAACAGTGATACAGGTTGTTGTGGCACCATTCAGCTAACGCGTTATGAGCGGTGATTATTGCAAGAAATGGTTGCAGGGGGAAATAGAGGGACAATAACAAAGGGGGATTAAATAAATAATTTAAATAACATTTTAAAAATAATTATCAATTGAATAAAATTAACTCATTAAAACTAATTTAATTATTTAAAGACTAAAAACTATAGTCAGTTATTTAGTTTCGATAAAAAAATTTAAAATTTATTTATACTAATTAATAGATAATGTAATTGTTTTAAAATATTCATGAAATGAGAAAATGAATGAATGGAAAATTGTAATTTTAAAAAAATATAAAAAAATATTCCAAATTCACAAGAGTGATTTCATTTAATAACCATTAAAAAAGTCAAAATCATCATTAAAACATATGATTTACACAAAAAAATTATTTTACACAATAATGTGAAAAAAACACAACAATTGTTAATTATTTAAAAAACCATATTTTAAAATTTTAAAGTCAATAAAAAATTAAAAAGGGTGGTGGAAAAGAGAGTTAAAACTAAGACACATAAAAATTTCACACCATACTTGTACCATTCAGTTTTGGTAGAACCAAGATATTTGTCATGTTTGGGTTTCTAGTTTGAGTTTCAATTATAGTAGGTATGTTGGTGGATAGTGGTGACCAAGAGGTCATATCAAGATCGTGTAGGTGGTTTTTATGTTTTTTTTTGTTTTAGTTTCATTTCTGTTAAGTTTTATGTGTATCTACATCTATTTATATATTTATTGAGATTCAGTAATTGTTAGTTATTCAACTTGTTCAATTTATTTATTGGATTCTAATTATTTATTGGAAAAAATCATTTCCTCAAGATTATCATTGATGCTCGGCTCTAATTTCTAGCTCATGGGGATCTGGAACGCTCATAGGGCCATGTACTAGACCCAGTCTGATGTTAGGTTGGTTGGCATCCCAGGTTTGATCATGGCAGATCCTACATGAGATAAAATAAGGATAGGTATCCTAAATTTTTTGGGATAATGTTCTATTCTCTATATTCAAGGCTTAATTCAATTAATGTAAAATGAAACCTTCCAAAGTTTCATAATTATGTTACATTCAAAACTACTGATGTTAGATTGATAAAGAATCTGTTCACACATTTCAACGTAAATCTTCATATTCATCTCTTTACGATTCCCCTGTTGATTGTTTCACAAATATAGAATAACAGAAAATGTTATTCGATAATCATCAACTCATCTAACCTTGTTCTCATATTTTTGTCCCCATAATTTACTTATCTTACCACCACTATTGATCATTGAGTAATATTATATAATACATTAGAAATATAACTTTTATAAACCTACCCATTTATTTATTAAATGAAAATAGAGTTTTTATGTAACTATATGATTCTTCAAACATCCTTAAACATTATGTAATATTTATTTAGAATTTATATGTTGAAAAGTTCTTTCAAAAATAATTAACAACCTAATAATTCACAATGTAGACCCTTTTAAATTCATTATGAAAATAATTTACCATATACCTTTTCTTTTCCCTGCCATTAAACAATGTGCCATAATTAACTACCTATGATTCCATCAGGATATGATATATACCAATAATATCTTACTCCCTTAAATATATATAATAGAATATAATTCTTTGAATGTTTTCCTTTTGGCGTTTACCATGAGATATTTATAGTAAATCATAATACTCTCTTTTTTTAATACCATTCCATTTGAAAGGGCTATGTATTCTAGAATTAACTATAATAATATCTCCATACTTATCTTTTACATTTTTTGGAGTTATCATCTTATTTAGGGACCATATTTTACAATTTTCATTTAATTATTTTTTTATTTTCTTGATCTTCATGTAACCATGGATATTCATTTAGGATTATGTTTGCGACATAATCATTTTTAAATTCATATTTTCAGCATAAATTACTAATAGTATTTACCATCTACTCATAACCCTTTGGTAGTGATGAAAATAAAATGAAATTTGAGACATCTTATATGAAATTTATATTCAATAACTCATGATGGGATCGGGACATTTTTTAATAATTAAAATTATCCTTGATATCCTTCATTTTGATAACCTCAACCAAAAAATCAACACATCATGAATACATTATTCAATGTTATAGGACACACATACATGTATGTCAAGGACTTACTAATATCATATATAGTTTTGTTTTCCCAGATGTTGAAGGAAACATTCCTTCCCAAATACATCATATTTATTCCATGTTCATTACGATCATTTCATAACTAGTACTTAATTTTTATTTTTTCCAGTTTAAAAATAATTTAGGGTTCATCCATGTACTTTGGGATGAGATAATCATTAATCCATATAATCCAGAAACCATAACATATTTCATTATATATATAAACCAATATATTACTAAAATCTGATGTCATATCTTCCACTAATATCAAAATCCCATAAAATATGAAATAACACTATTTTAATAGTAAATAATGATTCATGATTATTTTTTGTGTTCCCAAGATTGAACTATATAATTAATATAACTTTTTTGGAAGAGAGGATTCAAAACATTGAGTTACCAGATGTTACTTTTTTAGAGGAAATATCCATTGATCTATTAGGACATCTACTACAATATTTCGTGCATAAAATACCACAAACCACAACATAAATATTTAGTTCAGTAGAATAGAGGATATTTAAACAACTCTAAACGTTGCACTATGATATTTTGGTATATGTTTTCTTGAATAAATTCATTATTTTACAAATTTCTTTACATTGAACAAAAAACTAAACCGGCACAAAAATAATAGATGCAAATTACTATGAAACTATAGGGTGAATAAAATCTCTAGTAAATAATATTCAAGTAATAAATTGTATTTTTTATATTTATATTAACACTAATTTATAGGATTTAATATTAAAAAACTGTTATTCCTTATCTAATAAATTTTTAATGTGTTAATAAATTATATCAATATAAAATAATTAAATATTATGATTGTTTATGATAAAAAAATATTTCAAATTTCATATAATCAATAATTTTTTAAAAAATATAAATAAAATAATATATAGTACACAAAGTTTTTTAACTTTTTATTTATTATTAGAAGTAGTTATACATTAGATTTTAAAATCTCATTTTATAGATAAATTCAAAATGTTCCTAACATTAAGTTTTCAAAATTAAATAATCCTTTAATTCCAAAAATATAAATTTTCTATGTTTTTTTAATATTCTTCTAATGTAATTGATTTTTAGTTAAACAATGAAAACAATGTTTTCAATGAAATCCTTCCATTTATGACTACATAATGAAGTAATAGTAACTGAAAAACATATTAAAAATATTAATGATAAAATATGTAAAGGTGATTATAACTATATATTTTTTAAATTTTATTATGAATTTAAAAACATATATTTACCAACTTAAATAATATTTTCTGATGAAGGAAACTATTTTTGTAATTTTTTTTAATTAAATAATATTTTAAAAAATTTGTATTTTTGAATTTCCAGAATGATACATAAATGTTATTATTTTTTTAATTTCCAAATTTTATTATGGAAATAAAATACATTGATAATTGAATATTAAAAAAATTATTTTCCTTAATACATGTTTAAAATAGTTTTTTACACATTACAGGTGATAATATGTTATTTCATTTTACACAGAAAATTATTTATTAGTAAAATTTATTTCATATATTTAATTAGTATTTAAAAAAATTGAACAAGTAACACTTCATTTTTAATCATTTTAATTAAATTATTTAGGTAAAAATTAGTATTAAGGTAAATCAAAAAATCATGATAATGAAATTTCAATGAGCGAATGCCATTAATACATGTGTGAAAATGAATGGTTGATTGGTGGAATACATTATATCATAATCCAATCCATAAGATTCCATTATTTACTATTTAAATAATATCTTTTTAAAATTATATTTAAATCAATATTTCAAAATAAATCATTCCATCCACATATAGAGGGGCCTCTCATAACCTATTCAAGACCACTCCTAAATTTTAATTTCCATTAAAAATATTCCATACTTCCGTAATGCAGAATTAAATTTCATCTCATTTAGATTTAGTTAAAAAACAATTATCATACCACCCCTATTTTGAAGGAGTAATTAAAGGGATAACGCAAGTTCTCATTGTGAGTGCCTAGATTTCCCAAATATCAATATTTTCAATCTTAATTTTCCAAAATAATTTTATCACCCTGAATAATAACATAATTATTTTTTAATAATTATTTAATTATTATATGGTTATTAATATTAATTGTGTGTCCCCTTTTCGATTAGGAAAATTGATAATAAAAATCTTACAAGTGTGGACTACAACCACTATAGAGTAACATATCTCTCATTTCATGCAGAATAATTATTATTTATTAAAATATATTATAATAAAAAAAAATCAAAAAATCAAAATAATATCAATATGTATCAACCATAATGATACTATTCCCAATGTTACAAATTTTACAATCATTATCATCCATTTATCCTGGTTTGTTTACATCTGAGCCTATCTAAACGCCTACTTGAACAATCTGATAATATAATATCACAAATGAGTTTGAGAAAAATATAATTAATGATATATTATATAAATAAGTAAATAATTATTATATTTGGTTCTATAATGGTAAAATGGTTATCATCCTCCTAAAATAAGTTACTGACATCCATTCATTAAAAATAAATAAAACATGTTCATCAATAATTAAACAATCAAGAATTGAAAGTAAAACTATGATATTATTATATTATCAATTAATAATAAATAAAAATAAAAATATTTAATTACGGTTTATGATTTGGGAAATATGAAATTTGGAATTACAATGAATAAAAAGACTATTATTAATAAACTAGATCAAAACAATCAAATTTACTGACATCTGATATTGAAAATTGATAATAAATAACTAATATATATAAATTGAATATTTATAAATAGATTTTATAAATATATATATATATGAATAACTTTATAAAATATGCGATTAATGTACATATTTTTGTTATATGAGATAATAAATTGATTTAGTAAAATTTGTGGATTAATGTAAGGGATTCTTCAACTAAAATACAATTTCATGATACATATTTCATATTCTATACCATGATAAATATGATATGGTATGATAAAATAATAATGGATGTATTTTTCCATAATAATTTAATTCAAGGATTTGGAAGAACCACAATTTTTTTTTCCTTAAATGAACCATAATTCAAAAGATACCAGAATTGTTAGGTTTTTTGTTAAAAAACAACCTTTATTTAATTATAATGTTTAATCATTATATTTTATTTTACAATATATATTTCCTCCAACCAATGATTTTATTTCGTAGTAATTTAACAATATAAATATTTAAAATTATAGTTTTGATTCAAATATACCACCTCTATAGTCATATTCTCCAAACAAAATACATTATAATTGAGAAGAATTACCATTCATTATAAAGATAGGTTCCCCTGATTTTTGGTTTTTTCCACTCCCTCTAATATTCTAAAATATATTTGGAATAAAAATTATATGTAATGTCATGTTCCAAAAAAAATTATCACATTCACTTTCCATGAGGGAAATTTTTCACTCTCAATCAAATATTTCTTTCAAGAAAGGTGTTTCAAAATATTTTTACATCCTTCAAAAAAAAGATTTTTTATCTTTTATAAAAATTTATGTTCATAGCCTTTACGATAATTCATGCATCTAATATATATTTTTTTCCAATTTAATTGTATAATAACATTTTAACATAACATCATTGAAACCATTTTGTATTTTTATGGATCCTTTATCATAGATTATCTTTTAAAATAATTTATTTTCAAAATGTTTTCACATTATATTTTTTACAGGATTATATATTTTCAAGGTATCGTTATTAGTATTTTTTTCAATTATTAAATTTTTAAAATTTTATATATATAATTTATAACCATTTTCTTCTAAATACATGTCATTTCAAAATAACATTAACTTGATCTTTTAGGACAATGATAATTGAATTTTATTAAAACACATTCATAATTTCTCTAACATTTGTCATTTTATATAATGGAATTTTTTCCATGGATGTTATTTTTAATTTAACACCCTCTAAATATTATTATAAAATAATATTTTGGGTGATTGAGTTGTGTATATAAACGATTTACATTAATGATTGAAATCTTGGTGATACCATTTAGAGATGTTTTTTGAAACACATTTTTTGTTTCTATAGGTTTAGTAGGATTTCATGAATAAAACCCATTTGATCGGATCATTTTTATAATATATTTAATTATTGATAAGTTATGGAACAAAAAAACTAGGTTCTTAAATTGCATAACTATTGTGCTCTATATATACCTCCAATTAATTTGGTAGACAATTATATCTGAACAGAAAATAAAAAATAATTTTTGATGAATTGATCCACCAAAGGAAATAGGTGAGTAATTTCTAATATATCAATGGAAATATTTTTATGAATATTGATTCACTATGGTAAATAGGTGAGTAATGACTAATCCACCAAGGAAAATATGTAAGTAAATCCTTTTACATGAATGAATATAGGTGATTAATGATTGATCCAAAAAGGTAAATAAGAAAGAGATGCTTATTCCACTATTGATAATAGCTGAGTCAAGCCTAATATAACAAGAAATATATATCACGACACACTTAGGGAAATAGGTCATGATGCCTCATTCAAAATTTAATGATTTCTATGAATATATTTTTTCTCTGTTTTATTTTCTTTATCATAGATATGTTATGATTTTTCATGTATTATACTCTTATTTTTAAAGAATTTTATATTTCAAACATCATGTAAATAGATCAATATCATTCTTCCATTCTCTCATTCATATATTATTCAATCATGATCATCATTGGTTATCTATTAATCATTATTTACTAATAATATGATATTACCCTTTTCTTATCTTTTCATTTCACATATTATGAAAATTATAATAACATATGAAATGTCTATAAGGGTGTATGGTATAAATAATTTATTGATAAATGGTCATAATTATGATAAAATAATTTTATATGTAGTTGGTCATCAAAGATTATAAATCATCCATAAATAGATTTAATAGTGACCCCGACCCTATAATCCTAAATCTAGTGTCATTCTATCATTACATTTGCAAAATTTATAAAGAATATCATAACAAATGAAAAAATATTTTAGTATTTTGGGTAAAAAATAAAAAAATGATACTTACAGTACATTTTAATACATAAATTACAACATGTTTTTAATTATTTTTCTAGAATAACAATATTCCATTAATATTAACCCTTTATATAAGCCTCAACAATATTTTTAGATCCTTGAAAAAAAAAATTTGAAATGAAATTATTTTCAATAGTTATGTACAAAAGATGTATTAATTAATGAATTTCTAGAATCAATATGGATAACTAAATAATTGAACCTGAATTCCATGTAATCAATCAACTGAAATAGAAATTCGATAACAATATCGAAAGATAAATAACTAATAAAAGAAATAATTAAATAAATAAAATGGCAATCAAAAAATTGAATGATATAAAAAATATGGAAAAAAAAATAGAAAACAATTACACCTAATCAAAAAACATAGAATGAAATGAATTCAAATATTTTTTTATTTGTAAAACTTCCTATGATAATAATAATTTAATATGAATGAAGGAAATGAAAAATTATTATATGTCATGCTTCCCAGGTACATGATTCCTTTACCATCGATACCTTTCATAATATTGTTTATAAAACTACAATGAATACCATTCCCATGATATTTTAAAACTTCTTCGTTACAATCATAATGTGTCTATGGCCAACTGATTTTATCCCATGAGACAACTTATGAACCATGGAGCATATTTAAATGTTCCCCAGCCCATTTCATTATTTTATAACTCATTCCTCATATATTTAATACTCGGTTTTATTAATGAATAAAATTTCATTCAAAAAAATATATACATATATATTAAAGGAAAAATACTTTCCAATATATTCTTAGTAAATTAAAAAAATCCAATGTAATGAACTATATATAGAAAAAGGATATGGTTTAGGAAATAATAATATCCATGATGAATTTATATGGATATTTATGGTTAAATTTAATTTCTAATGATCCTAAAAAATTGAATGTTTTCAATTAGACAGATCATTAAAAATATTCATGAACAAAATAAAATTTTAATATTGATAGAAATTTTTTAATTTTTGTTCATTGAAAAAAAAACATATAAATAATTATCATTAAATGTATCCTCATTATTTTATGAAAAAAAATTTAATGTATTGATGATAGGTACATCAGTTCATACAATAAATGTTAAAATTAAGGTTCCTTTGACAATTTTTGTAAATGCATAAGGGATTTTTTTATGAAAATTACAAAAATATTAAATTAAAAGTAATTTTTAAAAATTTCGAAAATAAATCATTTTAAAATGTTCAAAACATTATTTAGAACATTTTGATAACAAATTATTTAAGTAGAGAACTGATTTCTAATGGACAGAAAAAATGGGTAAAATTTTGAAACACATTCTAAAACATTCTAAGAGAGAAAAAGTGTAAAAATTGTAAAATTACATACAAATAACATGAATAACCTTATGAAAATAAAACTAAATGGTTTATTAAACAATGTTAATATAATTTCCTTTAATGAAAATTTCAGGGAATGCAATCATGAGTTGAATGAGATTACACAATAAACCATCAGTATGATCATAACGTTGATGTGATAATAAATTAAAGAATTTGTTATGTGTATCAATATAAAATCTACATTAGACAAGTTTTAATAAAAAAATAGATATTCAAAATCAATTATAAAAAACAATGAATATTAATGACAATTAATGAGTTATATAACATAATAAAAATAAATTGAGTTATGAATTTATTTTTCCCTTGGTAACATATAATTAAAATCACCTTAGATTAATTTATTAAAATTCAGACATAAAATTCCATATGAAATTTTTTAGTAATTATATTACATGTCATAAGGGCATTATATACACAAAATAAACAAAACTATGCGCATCACAATAAAATATGCCTTCATGAAATAAAATTGTGATGAAATCCCTTACCATACATTTCCTTCTAGATGAATGTTATTGATCATCCTATATAATTAATTTAACAATTCTATTAAATTATTCCAAAAACATATCTATATTTTTAATATCTTATATGATTATTTTATAATATATTATCATATCTTTTTAAAAAATCTATCATTATTATCATTGTTTCATGTGCTAATTGTATTTTTTTGAGTATGTTTTAACATATCATTTTTTGTTCATATTACTTTGAATATGATTTAAATAACTACACAATTTAAGCCTTTATTTAAATTTCATATATAATTATTATATATGTATTTATAAAAATACAAAAAAAATGAGAGGAAATGAAATACACCATTCATATATGTGATAAGCCATAAATTTTCATGAACATTGTTTCCATTTATTATCATAACAAATGAAAATTAATTAAATGATATATATATATATAATATCTTTATAGTATCAATATTGATTCAAATATTTCACATATTTTTACTAAAACTATCATAAATAAATTCTATGTAATGTGTGAATGAATCACATCACTTCAAGAGGCGGATGTATGACCTACACGTAAGCGGTGATAACATTTTCCCAAAAAATAGGATGCATGATCTTATGTATTATATAATAATAAAAAAAGAATATATTTCATATATATTATATATAAACATTAATTTATTCATTATTACCAACCATTTTATGTGTTAATGGAAAAAACGAATGACATCGATTCTTAAGGTAGTAGTCCACCTTACACACATACGACGATTTAAAAACCCAATGGTGTAAGGGTGCTGATTTTAAGGTATTTACCTTTACAAAAAAACATATCAGTATATTTATGATTTTGAGGTAAATTTATAATCACGGTTTAATATAAATTTAATGATTTGGAGAATGAAATTAAATAAAACCTTGTTGAGAAGAAAATTTCTAATTCTTATGGTATTTTCTTTTATATTACAGTAAAAACACACTAAGTTAAATTTATGGATAAAATAATGACATAATAATTATGGGAGAAATATTTGTGAGTTATTTTTTTGAGATATTTCTTGATTCAAAGGCAATGAAGAGTTTGAAGAATCGGGGGACCAAGTTCATTTTTATAGTTGAGGTGGAGTGTCATTCTTAAAAATACTCAAAAGTATTGACTATTGGGACGTATCCCTTTCCCCATGTGGATCCAAGATTTATAATTAAAAATTATTAATGATTATATGGTCTATAAACACATCCAACACAAAAAATTTCTAATTTTTTAAGCATTTTATTCCATAAATATTATGTTTCCATCTTTTACCATTATAGATTTTTCATTTTGTTAAATTTTTTTCTAACCAATTAATTTATCCATTACAAATAATTTATAGTAATAATTGTATGATAATTAATAACCACTAATTATAAATATTACATATATTTTATAAAATATAAAACCAATGCCTTCAAAAAATTAATTTTAACATTATCACAACTAAGGTGCCAAAACACAGGTAAAACCACAACTGCGCAAACTATGTTTTTTTACTATTACATGGTAAATATATTAATTATAACAGTTAATTTGGTCAAATCATATACCATTGTATATATAAATATATATATATTAATACTTAATTTCCACCTCATAGAGTATATTATTTTTAGCAATTTTAAATCCACTAATAAAATATCATTTATTATAAACCAACATTAACGTCAGTTTTGACATTATTAATTTAATTTGAATATTCAAAATATAAATAATATGATTTAATTAAAATATATTAATTATCTAGATGTGTGACATAATATATTCAACCAACAAATTAATTTAACATAATAATTCATTTAATTTACTTCAATTTTAGTATTTTTATCTTCATGTATTTTATTTTAATGTAATGTAAATAATTAAATTATTTTTGTTTCATAAGAATTTTTTGTAAATAAATCATCAATAAAAATTTAATATAAATTATTAATATGTAAATAAATGATTCTATTTAAAAATAATGTCTATAGGCCAAAACATTTATTTTTTCTTTATTTATCAAGTAATTTTATATATTAAAAGAATGGAAAGTATCACTTCTATTATTTTCCATGAATAACAAATTATATCATCCAAATACATGGAAAAGTGTCTAAAAACTCATAAATTTAAATCCAAATGTAATTAGGTTATAAATATTTAAATTAAATGGGTGTTGGAAATGGTTTGTGTTATTTTTACAACTTATATTTTATGTTTAACGACTCAGAAAAGTCATTTTTACCTATTCACTGAAATTAATTTTAATTTATATCAATAATAATTTTAAAAAAAATTATGTTAAACTTATAAGAAAATTAAAATTATTATTATTTTCAAATATTTATTCAATTTATCTAAAATCAATCCATAGATGTGGAAAAATTTAGTTTACAGATAATCTTGAAGATGTGACTAGAATAGTGTTTTTTAATTTAAAAATGTTTAAAAGTATATTGAGCTTCTATATAAAATTTAAATATAAAAATTATTCCAAATATATAAATTGGATTAAAATCATTATAGTTGATCTAATATTTTTTAAACGAACTTATAATTTAATTTAACATTAAAAATAATTTATACCAAAAAGAGGTTTTAGATTAAAATTAATTATTTTTAGTATTCCTTAAAAATAATACGTCTAAAAAAAGTCAAAAATTTCACCCTGATATAGTTATGAAATTAATATATAAAAATTATGTTCATTTTTTCAAATACAAATTCAAAAAAATTGAACACTTTTTTTTCTAAAAATTATTCCATTAAACACTGAAAAAACTATCATTAGAAAAATAATGTTTTTATGCATACAATTGTATTTGTTCTTATACTAGGGCTGTACAATATATTGGATGAATTTAAAAAATTTATTGAATATATAATTTTTATTAATATCTTAAAATAATTTTAATTATTTTCATTTTTTATTACAAAATTTATTCACCACCTAAAAATAGTGTTTTTGTTAAATATTTCATTTATATTCATTTGGTTTTAATATTCTCTAATAATTATTCAGTAAATAATGAATTCAATTTTATATTTTTATTACATAGTTAATTTTATTCATAAAATCAAATTTAACCATTATTTAATAATATTTATATTTAAATAGTAATATTAATAGTATATTTTTTCCATAAAACAAGGCATTATATGTAACATAAGCTATTGAAGGAACTCATTTTTGGGTATCGCATAAGCTAAAATCAATGGATCATGTTTCATAAAATATAATATAAAATTGAATTGTTTCACAATTTAACGATGTTACATTATTCCCACCATATATAAATTACATCCTCAAACTTTAAACATGACCTTAGAAAGAAATTGATTGACATTTGGAAATACCATTGTAAAAAAACCCTTATTATAAAATAGTTAATAAAACAAATAATTAAAAAGTGATAATGGGAATTACCACAATCACAAAAAATAACATATAAATAGGTTTATTCATAGGGTATCATTGGTGGAAAATTTTTATATAGACCTAGATGGGATTCATAAATATTCAGAGAGTGATTGAGTTCACTGATCACAAACATGTGAAAGATCAATGTAAATTTGATGCCCTAAAATCCATAAATTTGAGATGATTTAAAAGAAAATATTTTCAATATAAATTATACTGACCCTATATTATAATAACTATACATTACATAATATTATGAGAAGAATTTATACATTACATAAACAGATTCCCTAATACTGTATTAGTTTAGTGTCATTGGAAATAAGGATACATAAACACAGGTACATAAGTGAGACAAATTGTCTCCCACTAGGTTTTCCATGAATCTAACCCATATTAAACGCATAATATAAAATCGATATAACCTAGGGAAAGAAAAAGTTATAAATTGGAATCTCTACTTTTAAATGAGGGTAAACAAGACACATTTGTATGTATAGGGGTGTGTGAACATTATCATAACATTATAATATCATACCCTATATATAAAATATATTAATATAGTTACATGGAACAAATATTGGTAGTTCATATGATAAGAATCACATTGGAATCAATAGAATAGTCAATAAAACAATAAAAAAAGAATACTTCATTAAATAATAACAGGCCCATAAGAATATAAAAATTATTTTCATAGTATTATATATATAATTTAATGTGAATAATTGTGTAATGGTTTAACTACCCAAAACATATTGTTTTTCATGTTTCACTCTGTAGACCATCTTAATAGTTCTGGTTCACTACCTATACCATCTCTGTATAAAAATTCCTTTACGAAAATAAGATCACACTCCATTATAGCAATGTCTATCTTATTAGATATAAATATTTACCCAATGCATTTGAGGAATATATAGTTCACACCATTATCATTATTAAATCATACATATGTGTTCCACAAAATTATAAACATTCATAACATTACCCCTAAAATTAAATTGGTGTCATAAACATGTCATTGTTGAATACATAATAAAAAATAAGTTGGTTTCATAATAATTTCATTAAATAATATCCCATTAAAGAAGTTATTTTCATAAGAATATAAGTTGTGAAATAGAAATTCATTTCAGAAATATATAACTCGGGAAGATAAATAGGTTTCATAAATATCATTGAATCAAAAAATTAACCATTCAGAGAATGAATATAAATTTATCCCTTAAATTATATTATGAGAAAGGAATAAGTAACCCCAATGAATTTAATCTTATATTGAAAATAATTTTGAAATTTCATTCTCAAAATATGTATGGAGGAAATAGAATTTCTTCTTTAGAAAATTAATTTTAAAAAATAATACTTTTTTCAAATTAATTTTCATTTGAATATGTCATTTAAAACATATAATTAATCAGTTAATACCATAAAAAATCTTTAAAATTATTTAAAATATAATATGATCTTGAAATATATTTTTTATATAAATTGTTGTAACATATTTTCAAACATGATTTCGAATAGTACAAATTTCTGACTGAAGAGAGAAATAAGGGGAGAATTTCATTAAAACACATTCTTAATTATCATAAGTAAACATGAGTAAAAAATTGGTACCAATGCTTGATGATATCATAAATAAACAAAAAAACCAGATAATAAGAATTATTGATATATGGATCATATGATTTCATCAATGGAGGTATAATCATAAATAATACTGATAAACAATGATATTATAGAAATAAACATGTACTAATTAGGTAATATTGAGTCATAATACCCATGCTATATAGAAATTACATGAATCATAAAATATCATTAAAATAATTAGATTAATGATATATTAGTTCAAATTTCTATACATCCATCTCATTAAAATATATAGGTTCAAAACGAAACATTTGTCTCAAAGAAAGAATATTGAGAAAAAACTACATTACTAATTTTGTAAATTTTAAAGGAAAAATTACAATGAAATTACTTCATAAAGAGGGTACTTAAATAAATAATTTTTTTATACGTATCAATAGTGTAACTTCAATGGAATTATATACCTCACATGAAATAAATGATTGGTGAATTAGGCATAAGTTTCACAAAAATAAAAGTTAGACTAGAAATGCACTTACCTTGTGTCATGACAATCAGGGTAGTCTTTCAAACGTCTTGTTTAATAAAATTATTTTTATTATAAATATTTTATAACACCATATTAAATTATATAATAAAATAAAATATTTATATATTAATTATATTATATGTTTATGAACAATTCCATGTTAATATAACTTTTCTGGTAATAACTGCTTTGTTTTTCATTTATGTTTTGAATTTTATTTCATGGTCCGCATATATAGTTCATGAATTCCAAAATTGTATAGTTTAAAACTAGATATAAATATCATATATGTTGATTATATTCATATTTATAATAATATACAAAATGATGTAATAAGAAATGAATCACATCATTCCATTAGATGGAATTTTATAAGTACACCAGAACATTTTTTTTATTTTCTTGTCATGTTTTTTAAATAATGATATTAATTTAGTTATATAAAAATATTTTTTAATTTTATTAGAATTATTATTAAATATATATAACATAATTATATTAAAACAATCATTTATAAATTTCAAATTATGTGTGAATTATTCACATCACTTTGAGGAGGCAGTAGTCCACACGTCCAGAGACTATGTCATATTCTTTCCAAAAACTGGAATGAATAAAGGTATGTGTTGAATAATAATTCCAAAAACATAAATATTTCATAAATAAATTAAATATAATATATAAATAGTACTTGAAATGGAATTCTCGGTTGGATTTATGCCCACACTGATGATTCTAAGATTATGGGAGGGAAGTTGAGATCTCATCTATGTATGTTTTTTTCTATAAAAATGTCATTAGAGGTTTTAATAATTGAGGGGGTGTTGAGTACCTAGTTATAGTGGAGGTGGAGTGACATTATTGTAAAAATAAAAAGAAGTACCCTATTTAGAGATCATTCATAAATCATGTTCCTAAAATAATGCTCTATATTCGAGAAAAGGACGGATTTTTTCTAGATATTTCTAGAAATATATTTTGTAAAATTTAATATGTTATTTTTCCTTTTATGATTAATGTTTATCCACTAATTAAACTATTTATTTCCCTAATTGATAAAATTATTCGTAATTAAATTCACTAATATTTATTATAGAAAAAATAATTTGACATTAATATAAATAATAAATTATTATAAATATAGATATTTAATCCTTTTTTATAAATTATAATCATATGAATGTAAAATATTAATTTAAAAATTTATCACATGGGAAGGGTGAGATGACGATCTCTTAATGCGAAAAATCATAAATGTTTTGAATATTTCTATATATAATTTAAATGTAAAATTACAGAAAATGACCAAAATTGGATAAATTGGTGTATATTTGGCATAATTATACATTAAAACAAAATTACAATATAATTTTACTATATAAATTAATTATATGATAAAATTTTTTTGATTAAAATTCAGTATTTCTCACTATTAATCCAATAATTAAATAAGTCTAAAAAATAACAAAAATTATCTCTAATATAAATTTGAAAATATCAATTAAAAAAGTGAGTTAATTTAATATAAATAAATTTCTAATTTTTTTTGAAATTAATTCCATTATTTTTCAAATAATGAGATAAACATAAATTATTTTGAGGAAGTGGTATTTTTAAAAATAGATAGACTTTATGGAAAATTAAGTATTTTATTATCAATATTTTCTGTTAATATGAAACCATTATAAAATAAATCGACTTTTTTTATTACTATTAAATGTAACCCATGATATTACATTATTTCATGTAGTGTAGGGTTATCACAATGTAGTGTGTATTGGTGGAAGTCTCATGCGATAGAATACATTCTCGATATGATGAAGTACTTAAATTACACTGATATGCCTATTGTTAAGATTACCAGTATTCCAAAATCTCCTGAACTTCATACAAGGAGGGATTTATATAAATGAATTCTCAAAATCATAAAATTCTAGATTATATTTATGGTTATTCACATAAATTTTGTACCGACTTTTATCTACATTGATAGTCCACTAAATAGTTAAAATCTTATCTTCCATTTCATTAGCTATCATAGATCCCAATATATTTATTTCTCAAAATTTATTCTAGCACATTGGAGATCTATATTTCATTACATATTTAGATTCATAAGGGTCCATCTGAATACACGAGTGAAAACTAATTTTGTAAGAAAACACACGTAGAGGATGGTGTTGTCACAACCACCATTGAAATCCATTCAAAAATATAAAAAAATAATCTCTAGGTTTTGAATTGTTATATTTGATTTAACATCCTTATAATGTGGATAATTAGTGGTGAAACTCAATTCAGTATTAAGGGATTTGTAAAAAACTCACAGAAAATTTGTGTAAACCCAGGATCTAGATTAGATATGGCATAATTTTGCACTCCATTAAACATTACAACTTCATTAAGGTATATCATATAATGATGATCCAAAGGGAATTCTTCTCTAATTGTGGTAATGTGTTCTTACTATGTAGTGTGGCCAACTATCACCCATATAGAAATACTCTCATAAAATGTTCCAAGGTGTCCTAAAACACAATCTATGGAGATATTATCTCATTTCAATAATGGTATTGGTAATGGATATAAAATCCTCTTATACATTTGTCAACTAGTCTAATCATGATGGTACACCAAGCAGTGAGATACAAACTATGGGCTATCTCTCTTTATTCCATCCATCTAGATGTATTCATTCAAGTATCTAGGAATCTTTGTACTCTCATGATGAATATATAATAAAGAACTATAAGATTTATAAAAAAAGTCATCTAATTGGTTATAGGCATAACACATAAATTGTTTTAGAACATTATCATTATGATAACCCTGCTTTTTATTACACTATTAAACAGAATTTATTACATAAATGTCACTTGATAAAACATATAATATCGATAGGTCATGTATCTTTGAGGATTAGAATCATTACATAAAAAATTTAAACATTAAATAAAACATATTTATTTTAAACATCCTTTAAATGACCAATACATTCCCTCGTACTTACCATTGCATGGGATAACCTGAGGACATGCATAAGAAAAGGGTGAGATATAAAGCCCAGTAAGGGAATAATCATGGAATATTATGAGGAATAAAATACATTTTATACAATAAGAATATCAATAGAGCACAAGAGAAGAATAAACAAAAAGGCATTATAATGCATGATAATCATAACATGGAAATGTGGAAACAAAACATTACATGAAATTAGCATGAACCAATGCTCATTGCACATGGAGCATGAGTAAACCCTCATTGCACATAAAGCAATAGGAGAACCTTTTTTCACATGACATATACTGTCTAAACAACCATTGCATAGGATGCATCATGATACTATACTTTACCCAATGCATTGGAGCTCTATCAGGGTGCACCCTTCTTAAACATTTCATTTCATGCATTAGTGTTCTACATGGATCATAAAACATTGAATCATTCAACATAATATTTTATTCCACGATATAATATTTTGTAATAAATAAATGAAAATCTTTAAAAAACATGTAAATGTGCATAAATTTGGATACCCTTGATTGATAAATGGGCATTGTATTCACTACACAATGGATTTGGCTTGGAAAAGCGATGTGAAATATCGGCATCATAACAGCGCAACATAAGAACTCATTAAAATTGTTGATGAGAGATTAAGTGGTGTCTCAACATATTTAAATGAAATGGAAATTAAGGGGGTCATATAGATACATTACCCAACAAATGTAATGGAATTTATATTCATGGTACAAAAGAATTGCTTGAATTTAAATGAAGAGAGAGAAATTCCTTTCAGAATATCGACAGTGTTATGGGTGTTATGGGTGGAATTTAATGAATGATAAATAGGTATCCCATCATTCAAACATATATTGGAAATTATGGGGGAGGTTTGAAACAATACCCTACCATTTATAATTGAAATTAAAATTGCATTACAATTTAAAGAATATTGGAAAAAAATTTGAAAGGAAGAAAAAATCCTTAATTGGAAGTGTGCTTTCAGAGGCTTGATAGAGGCTTGATAGAGGCTTGTTGGGAGTTTGGGGAACCTTGGGAGGATTTTATAAAGAGTAGGGCAGAAGTTGGCTGAACTAAAAAGGATTTGAGTGAGGAGGAAGTGGGATATTGGGTGAGTTTATATATGAAAGGGGAGGGAATTCTTTATTATTTAGGTTTGGGACACCTCACATTAAACTAATCCAAACCATAAACCATCACATGGTTTTTGCCCATGGTTTTTGAAAATGGGAAGTGGAAAAAAAATATTTTATATGGACAGTGTCCGAAATTCTTAAAATAATGGGCTTGCTTTTGTGGAGGTGAGTCACACTCTCAAGGAAAATAATTTAAAAGACAAAATGTTTAATAACACTTGCAGGGCCCACTAATATTTTGTAAAATAAATAAAAAAAACTAAAATCACATTAATTTAATGAAAAAACATACATTTATATAACATAATATTTATAGTATTTTTTTACATCACTATTTGGTCATTATGATGTCATGAATCACACTATATATCTTAACAGTATTTAATTTTTTACCCAAAAATTTGACTCCCTCAGAAACTTATGAATAATTCACCATTTGATATTTTTAACGTCCTAATTCCAGAAATAATATTATTTTTATCTAAATAATTTTCAATATAAGTTAATTTTCACTATAAATTAAAAACCTACATTTATAAAAAATTCATGGTTTTTGAAAACAATGGCTTTCTAACCCTAATGAAACTTATAATTGCATTTCATAAAAATATAGAATCATTTATATTTAATGAAAATAGATTTTATACTAATAACATTTTATTAAAATATTTTTTAATTCACAAATACATTAATTAATCAAAATAGATTTCATAGTTTAATATTAACTACAAATACAATTTGTTCTTTAAAATCTCATTACATGGTAACAATAATAAAATGAAAGTATATTTATTATTATATACAAAAATAATGTACATAAACATTGTAATAGTATCTTGTTACATAAAAACTTATAACACCCTTATAAGACCAAACAGTAAGGTCTGCAATGGTGACATACTCTTGGGGTGGCTCTGATAACATTGCTCGGGTGGTAATCTCTTTCAAAATACACTTCTTCCGTAGGCAGTTCCGCTCAAGCTTAAAATATTCAAGATCGTCTTGGGCTTGGTCAAGAGAGAATCCCAATGATACCGTCATCATTATAAGCTCTGAAAAATTGGCTTCATATGCGGAACTTCTTCTGGATGAGGCCATCACTTCCTTTTTCAATATAAGTTGGATTTTTTAAAGCCCTATATTTATTCTAATCATATGATCACAGTTAAACGAATATATTACCAATGGTCACAATTCATAGTAGTATTTTAAAATCAAAAAACATAAAAAAAATTATTGGACATTTTATATAAACATTTTTCATAAAGAGACATTTAATTAAATCAAGAGGGATTCCCATTAATTAATGTTTAAGTCATTACAATCTTCACCCCTTATGAAATTAAGCCCTCAAAATTTCATTCTCCAACACTAAAATAGATGTGGGTAACTTTGCTTCATCATTTCCTCTGATTCACATGCCGCTTCTTCAAACTTGTGGTCTTTCCACATCTCCTTGACGAGGGGCATTATATAATTTCGTAGAAATTTTTCTCTATGATCTATGATCATAACTGGTTACTCCTCATAAGAAATATCATCCTCTAATTGTACCACCTCTAAAGAGAGTACATGTGATGGGTTCAGTATGTACTTCCTTAAGAATGATACATGAAAGACATCATGTACTTTGGTCATGGTAGGTGGAAGTGCTATTTGATATGCCACAACCCCGAAACTATCAATAATATCATAGGGGCCGATGTAACTAGACATAACTTCCCATTCTTTCCAAACCTCGTGACCTTCTTCAACATTGATATGCGTAGAACTACCTTGTCTCCAACTTTAATCTAAAGGTCTCATCGATGGTTATCTGCATAACTCTTCTGTCGACTCTGAGCTACCTTGATATGCTACCTAATGGTTTTCACCTTATCCACCATCTCTTTGACCATTTCTGGTCCAAGCAACATACGCTCACCAACCTCATCCCAACATGTCGATGTTTTATCCTTTTCCCATAAAGGGCGTCATATGGTTCCATTTTGATGCTCGAGTAGAAACTGTTATTATAAGAGAACTAGACCAGATGAAGATGTTAATACCATCCTCCTTTAAAGTACATTTAGCACACTCCCAACATGTTCTCAAGTGTTTGGATTGTCTACTCGGATTGGACATCGGTTCGAGGATGATAGGTTGTACTGATGTTCAGTTCAGCATTTAGAGCATGTTGAAGACTCATCCAAAACCTAGTGGTGAATTATGGATCTTGATCAGACACAATAGATAGTCCTACTCCATGAAGCCTTACTACTTCACTGTTATATATCCATTCCAGTTGATCCAATGAGAAATCATCCCGAATAGCAATGAAGTGTGAAACATTTGTAGGATGATCCATAAAAACTTGGATTACATTGTTTCCATTGGATGTATTTGGAAGTCTGGTAACTATGTCTATAGTGATGTTCCCCCATTTTCATTCTAGTATGCGAAATGGTGGCATCATCCCCTTAGACTTCTTCCTCTCGGCCATCACTTGCTGACACAACAAGAACTTTGATGTATATTCCGTGGTCACCTTTTTCATATTAACTAAAAAATAATGCTCTCGGTAATCTCGATACATCTTTTTGTTTCCTTGTTGAATAGGGAAATTAGAACAATCTGCATCATCCAAAAGTACCTTCTTCAGCTCTATACATGGTGGAAGACATAGTCTTTTCCCAAATATAACAATTCCTTCTTCATTAACCTTAAACTCTAAGGATTTCCCTTTTTCCGATAGCTCTCACTTTTTCCCAAATTTCCACAACATACTTTTGAGCATCATTTAACCATTAGAAAAGTGAAAATTGAGCAATCATTTGTGAATGTATTGATGGCGTTCCATTCTTTATTATTACCATGTCCATCTTCCTCAAATCTATGATGATTGGTTTCTTTTCAATTATCATAAATGATAGAATCGTTGGGTCCTTTCTAATTAAGGAATCATTCACCATGTTTACTTTCTTAGGCTGGTAATGGATTGAGAAATCATAGACATTGATCAGCTCTAACCATCCTCATTGGTTCATGTTCATCTCTTTCTTTGTGAATATATACTTGTGTATTTTTTTGGTCCATATATATTTCACACTTCTCCCCATAGAGATAATGCCACAAAATTTCCAAAGTGAAGATCACTGCAGTCAACTCGAGGTCATGTGTTGGATAATGTTGTTCATGAACATTCATTTTCCATGAAGCATAGGCAAATGACTTTGTCATTTTTCATCAAAACACATCTTAGGCCCTTCTTTGAAGCATAACTGAATAACACAAAAAGCTCTCCACTTGTGGGTAAAGTGAGAACGAGCCAAGTGATAAGCCTTATTTTCAACTCCCCGATGCTTTCTTCACATTCATAACTCCAAGAAAATTTCACTCCCTTCCAAGTTAGGTTGGTATGAGGGTTGGACAATCCTGAGAAATTTCTGACAAATCATCGATAATATCAAACTATCCTCAAGAAGCTATAGATATTTGTTACCGATGTTTGGCTCGCCCATCTCTCAATTGAATCGTTTTTGGAGGGATCCAAAGATATCCCATCGCTTCTGATGATATGGCCTAAGAACAAGACATCCATCTACCGGAACTCACACATGATAATCTTTTCATTGAGCTTCTCCTTCCGTAAGGTCTCTAGTACAGTTCATAAGTTCTTCTCATGATCCTCCTTGGTTTTGGAGTATATCATAATATCATCTATAAAGACTAAGAATTTTTTTTAGATAATATCTAAAGACTCTATTCAACAATTCCTTGAGGTTTTCGGGAGCATTATTGATTCTAAAAATCATTACGATGAATTCATAGTGCCTGTATCTTGTACGAAAAGTAGTCTTGGGGATATCTTCCTTCTTCACCCTTACACGATAATATCCTGACCGCAAATCAACCATGGAGAAGTATTGTACTCCACGCAGCTGATCGAACAAGTCATAAATTTGTGGGAGAGGATACTTTTTTCTTTTCGTGATTTTTTAGAGATCATGATAATCGATGCAAAGGCGCATTGACCCATCCTTCTTCTTAATGAGGATGACTGGTGCACCCCATGGTGAAGCACTTGGGCGTATAAATGCTTTATCCAGATTATTCTATTGTTGTTTATTTATCTCCTTAAGCTCGACAACAACAATTCTATTTGGAGTCTTGGATATTGGAAACTCACAAGGTATATGATCAACTGAGAATTCAACATCTCTTCTAAGAGTATGACCATACAATTCCTCGAGAAACTGTTCAACGAATTCCTTCACAATAGGCATGTCGTCTAGGATGGTTCCCTCCTTAGATTAAATCATCTGATCCAAATATGCATACTCATAGGGTAGTAATATCCACACTTGAGATGATGGAGCTAAAGAAGGTTCATCATCCTCCTTGCACATTAGAAGAATCAGGGGTCGAATCTCCATATGTAGAGTGATTTACCTCTCAGGGAAATTTATGATGGCACTACATAGGGAAATCAAATCCATTCCAATAATTGCATCAATTTCCCCCAGAGGGAGTATAATGAGGTTCAACGGGAAGTTTAATCCATATATTATGATATGGGAGGAGTTATATTCATGGGATGCAATGATTTCCCCATTTTTCGTACTCACCGACATCTTTAAAAAGTACGTTCTCTATTCATGAATGAATAACTAGCCTAACTATCACCACTGTGTTGAAGGGGTTCACTTTGGTAGTAGTGATGGAAAAATCAAACCCTTTCTGCCTTGGAGGTTGTTGGTTTCCTTGGAAAACCCTTGTCTTAGGGCACTGGTATGCAAGATGCATTGGTTCTTTGTAGTTGTAGCAATGAACCACACATTGAGGTTAGAATGGAGTGTTCCTCTCTTCTTTTGTAGTCGCATGTCTTTTTTGCCGATATTTAATATCCAGGTTCCCTTCTCTCCCACAACTAAAGCTTTTCCTCATCCACTTCAGGAAATTTCTGGGGTGCTTCTTTCTACACCTTTGGAAATTGGGTTCCTGGATCTTCATAACACCATTGGATTTATCTATCAAACTGCCAACATTGAAGTCCAACATATGATTTTTATCCCCATGATACCCATCAGATTCTTAGATATCCATTTCCACCTTTAGGGCACATCGGACAATTTCCTCATAGCTGTCGAAGTCACAGATCACTTGCTATTTCTGTAGGCTAGGTTTCAGCCCACCAAAAAAGAGTTCAACCTTGAATTCAAGGGTAATGAAAAAGATGGAGGTGAAACATGAAAGCCTTGTGGTGTTTTCATCATATGATCCAATAGATTCATATTCTTTTTTAGGGAAAGGAAGTCCATTTACATATTAAGTTGGAGGGTACACAAAAAATAATAATCAAAAAATATCTTCATTAAATCCTTCCATTCTAATGCCTTGATCTTATCCTCGTGCTTTATATTTCTGATCAACATCCACCATTGATCAACTTCACCTTACAAAAATTAAGCATCTAGGAGATCCCTCTCTTGTTTCGAAAATTGATGTATGAAGAAGATCTTTTCAATGGACTTGATCCATTGTTCAGTGATTGACGAATTAAATGATCCATTAAAAGTAGGAGGCCAATGTCTCATGAAGCTCTGGATAGTGACTTATTCATTTTTTGTGGGGATGGTTGAACATTCTTCTTGAACCATGTTTCTATTAGAATCCTGTGTTAAATGAGAGATAAGCATGATAAAGTTCACGATTCCCCCTCCCATTGGATTGGGAATCTCATTAGTACAGTAATCACAGTGATCTTTACATTGGTTTTTACTCGAGTCCTCCTATTACCGGCCATTGGAAAAGCATATCCCTCATGAGTGTCATAACGAATAGTGTAGCAAGGCCGGTTTTCTTGCACCATTTCCCATTCGAGTATATCTCAAAGCGGTGTTTTCAGGTTTTACCCCTAGGATACATCTCTTCTAGAGCCGCCTCAACCTACTCGTATCTAGTCAGGGATGCATTTTCTTGATAAACCACTTACTCAATACTCACAAAAATTTATGGATGTTTTTATTATACTTATTCTTGTATATTCGACATTACTAGGGTTTTCTAATCCTAATCCAAAAAATAACTGAACCAATCCTCTGATATAAACTATGACAACCCATCTTTTTATTACACAATTAAACATAATTTATTACATAAAATTCACTTGATAAAACATAGAAGATCGAACGGTCTAGTGTATTTAGGGAATAGGATGATTATAAAACAAATTAAAACATGAAATATAATAAATTTATTGAAATCATCCTTTACATGAAAACTACATTCTCTTGTACTAATAATTACATGGGACAACTTGAGAACATGCATAAGAAAAGGGTGAGCTGTAAAGCCCAACAAGAGAATAATCTTGGAGTAACACAAGGAATACAATACATTTTTGACAATATTCATATCAATAGAGAACAAGAGAAACATAAAAATAATGTCATGGTACAACATGATAATAATAATATGGAAATGTGGCAATAACACTTAACATGGAATTAGCATGATCCAAGGCTCATTGCGCATGGAGCATGAGTAAAACCTCATTGCACCTGAAGTACATGTAAAATCTAATTGTAATTGAATTATCATGTGTGAACAACCATTGCACATGACATATCACGATACTATACTTTACCCAATGCATTGGAGCTCTATCAGGGCACACCCTTCTTAAACATATCATTTCATGCATAAGTGTTCCGCATGGATCTTAAAATACTGAATCATTCAACATAATATTTAATTACACAATAAACGAATGTAAAATACATACATGAAACTAATTAAACAATAGGTAAATGTTCATAAAGGTTAATACCCTTGATAGAGAAATGGGCATGGTATTCACTACACAATGACTATGGCTTGGAAAAGCGCAGTGATATTTCGGCCGCATAAAGACGTGACATAAGAACTCATAAAAATGGTTGATGAGAGATAAAGGGGTGTATAATCATATTTACATCACATGGAAAGTAAGGGGTTCATATATATTCATGTCCCATAAAATGTAATGTAATTTAGATTCATGATACAAAATAATTGCTCGAATGAAAATGAAGAGAGAAAATTCCTTTAGGAATTTCAGCATAGTAACGAGTGTACACGGGAGGAATTTAATGAGAGATAAAGGAGTATCCCATAATTAAAACATATAAAGGGTAGTATGGGGGAGTTGATAAACCATAACACAACATTTATAATTGAAATTAAAATATTATATCAATTTAATGAATATTAGACAAAATGGGAATGGAAGAAAAAACCCTTACTTGAAGTTTTCTTCCAAAGGCTTCAGGGAGGCTTGAGAGAGGCTTATTGGGAGACTGGGGCACCGTGAGAGGAATTTAGAGAGAGTAGGCCAGAGGTTGGAAGATCTCCAAAGGCTATGAGTGAGGAGGAATTGGGAGATTGGGTTGGTTTGTATATGAAAGGTGAGGGAATTCTTTATTATTTAGGTATGGGACACCTCACATTAAACTAATCCAAACCACACACCAGCTCATGGTTTTTTCCCACAGTTTTTGTAAAACGGTAGTATAAAATAATATTTTATAAGGATAGTCTAAACATCTTAAAATAATGGGGTTGATTATGTGGTGTTAAGTCACACTCCCATGGGAAATAATATAAAATAAAAAATGTTTAATAACTCTTGGAGGGTCCACTAATGATTTGTAAAACAAATGAAACAAACCTAAAATAACATTATATTAATGATAAAACATACATTGTCTGAAAATAATGTTTATAGTATTTTATTACATCACTATTGGGTCTTTATGATGATATAAATTTCATTATATATTTAAACGGTATTTAATTTTTACCCAAAAAATTACCGGTCTCAGAAAAATATGAAAAATTCACCATTGGATAATTTCTATTTCCTGATTCCAAAAATAATATTCATTTTATCTGAATAAATTTTTAAATATCTTAATTTTCAATTTTAAAATAAAAACATACATTTATCGAAAACTCATGGCTTTTGAGAAAAATGATTTTCAAACCATTATAAAAATTACAATTTCATTTAATAATATTATACGATCATTTATATTTAATAAAAAAAATTCATAATAATAATATTTTATTGAAATATTATTTAATTTAAAAATTTATTAATTTATCAAAATAGATTTCTTAGTTGAACATTAACTAAAAATACTATTTGTTCATTAAAAACAATTTACAAGTGAGCAATAATAAAATGAAAGTATATTCATTAGTATATACAAAAATAATTTACATAACCAATGTACTAGGGTATGGAAACCTAACCCCTTATAACACCCGCATAAGACCAAAGAGTTAGGTGTGAGATGGTGACAGACTCTTGGGGTGGCTCGGATAACATTTATCGAGTGGTAATCTCTATCAACATCCACTTATGTCGTAGGTGATTCCGCTAGAGCATAACGTACCCGAGCTCATCATGGGCTTGGCCAAGAGGGAATACCAATGCTGCTACCTCCTTTCCAATCTCTAACAAATGGGACTCTTATGGGGAAAGTCTACTAGATGAGGTCATCGCTTCCTTTGTCTGAGTGAATTGGATTTGTTATAGCCCTATATTTATACTAATCATGTGATCACTATTCGACGACTATATTAGCAAAAATCACAATTCATAATAGTATTTTAAAATCCAACAACTTAAAACCCCAGAATTTGGAATTTTATATATACATTTTATATAAAGATACATTTAATTAGATTAAGAGGTATTTCCATTAATGAATGTTTGGGTCTTTAAAATCATTCTATCCTAGTTGAGGTTAATCTAAAAAAAATTATTTCATTCCTCTAAAACTATACATATACTTTTTATACCTCTTTCATATTCACATGGATATATGGTTTAAAATTAAATTTAGAAATATAATACATTTTCTATTTCTTCAAAATTTCATGATCTATGATTAATAAATAAATAAATTATTGATCTTTTGTTATCCTCATCATGTATAAGCTAGAAATATTCTTTAAAATCAGAGCATCATCCGCGGTGTTCTCTTTCCCAAGGTGGTAATTTATAGAGAAAACATAATCCTTTATAATCTCTAATAATTTTCTTTGGGACATGTAGAACTCCTTCTATGTGAATATATACATAAAAATATCATGATTTCTATATATATCATAATTTTATCCATAAATTGAATTCATCCAAATCATTAATGAAAAAAAGATTACAGATAACTAATAATCACGAGTTGGGTAATGATCTCTTGAAAATTCAATTTTCAGGTGGCATAGGTTATAACAACATTTTTCTTCACATAATTTCTTCCCAATCCATTCATAGATTCATCAATGTAGATTACAATCCCTTCTCCATTATAGGGTAATTTAATAACAGTGTCACTGACCAACATTCTCTTCAATTCCATAACATTTTCGCCACATTCATATATCAAAAGAAAATTGGAACTCTTTCGAGATAACATGGTCCAAGGATTGGATTTTCATGATAAATTTACTATACAACGTTGATAATATTCATCTAAACCAAGAAAACTACAGATCTCTACCACACAATGATCTAGGTAAACATTTAATAGCCTCTAGATTTAATGGATCCTCTACTATACCCTCTATTGAGATTATATGACCCAAAAATAATTCATTTTTCATCTAAATTTCGCTATTTGTAAAATTTTCATACATTTTATACATCTTTAGTGTATTTAATAAAATTCTTAAGTATTCTTCATTCTCATCATTTATCGTTGTATAGATAATTACATCATATATAAATTAAACCATAAATAGTTCGAGGTAATATCATTAGAATTTATTTCTCAAATTCATTTAGATATCAGGGGTATTAAAAAGAGAAACATGGATCACTATTTATTCATAGTGTTCATACACTATACTTAATGTTTTCATTCGATATGTCCTCATTCATGACCCCCTTAATTGATGATCTCAAGAATAAAGGTCAATATTGTAAAAGTATTGAGCTTCATGTAGTTAATCAAACAATTCATCAGTGCGGGGAATAACATACTTGTTCTTAATTATTATCTTGTTATGATCCCGATAATCACTACATAGTTCCATTTACAAATAATTATTTTTCAAAAAATGAACATATGCACCCCAAGGGGACAAACATGGAAAAATTAATCCCTTTTCATTGTGTTATTGGTGATTTCTCATCAATTATTACCACTAAACTTGGTTTATTCTATAGGGATTCTTTGAAATTGGATTGGGACTAAGTATCAGGTCTATTAAGAACTCATGTTCTCATTTGATGAGAGGATAGGAAAATCATATGGAAAGTCATCTATAAATTCCTAAAAAATAAGAATATCCCTGATTTCGACATTATACCTAATTATTTTAGATAAAAAGACCTCAAATATCAGAATAAATACGCATATAATATATTTAATCCCTATATAAGTATCATACATATCAAAAAATTGATATTCAATCATATTTTGGATTGAATAATCAAATTTAATTAACCTTCTTTGACAATTTATTTGTATTTATGTAGAGAAATAAAATTCATGACTAAAATGTTAGAAATTAAATAATAGAAATAATGAATGTATTTATTGGAATAAAATTCCCACAAATATCAACTAGAGGAGAATAAAAAACATGAGATGAAATCATCATATCAATATGGGTTTCACTACAAACTCCACATCTATTGTTTTGGTGGATTCATAATACCCCTAAAAAATTATCTCGATATGAAAGCTTCATTAGGTAATGAAATTAATAAGACATTAGTAGTTCTAGAGTGGATAAAAGCATAACATTCACCATGATTCTCTCATAAACCTCTTCATAAATGGTGATCGTATATGATTTTCCAATTTTCCTCAGCTTAATAGGTTTCATACATCGATCATAATCATTAACCATCGAGTTTGAAAAACTGTTATCATAATTACCTATATCCTTACTCTTTAATAACTGATTTAGTGAAGGGTCATTCTGTGTATCTTTCCCCCCATTTGAATTTTTAACTAACTTATTCCCATCACTTCAGTAATAAAATACACTATGAACATCCATTTATCCAATAATAAACTTATTAAACCCCCATAAGACTAATTATTTCGTGATTATTCCCACACATAGAGCATAAAGGAAGGCCCATATTCTTCTATACAGTGATTTTATATTTTCATTTTATCTCCATTTATCATTTTATTATCAAAACCTTGAGATTGATACAAAAAATCCAACCTATTTTCAACCTTAATTTCAAAATATACAATATATTCAAATATATTGAACACTATTTTTGATAAATCCATTTGTTTAGTAGGATATATGCCACTAAATATTTGTTAAAACATACTTTCAGGTTTGATGATACCACTAGAACATTTTCTCACATGTCTGCTAAAATTACCCTCATATGTACCAAAAAAATCATCATCCCATTGCTTTATCTTAAGGAACTCATTATCCATTTTTATACGATGAACACATGGAATGTTAGTATTGAAGAATATTTTCATGAAATCCTCACAATTGATATATTCAATTTCATATTTCTTCTTCATATTTTTTTTATAATCCAGTATTATTTTACTTCACGTTCTAATTTATAAATAGATAAAATGAAATTTCCATGATCTAAAAAATGGAGTGAAGAGAACATGTTTTCAGAGGTACTAATCCATTTTTCAAAAACAATAATGGCTCAGAACTCTCTGGTCCATTTTTTGTAAAAATCATGAGTTTGATGTGTTATGGGGAGTCTCAATGACTAATTTCAAGATTTTTCCAAAACAATAGTTTCCAACAGTATGTCAGGGCACCAGTAGGTCAAGGAATTGGTAGGTTAGGGATTCAGTAGGTTACGACATTGGTAGGTCTGGGTGTCTATTATTCAATGCATTAGTAGGTCAGGGTCTCGGTAGGTCAGGGATTGATAGGTTGGACAATGATAGGTTGGGAATCATTGACATAATGTTGGTAGGTCATGTCGAAAACTCATGTCGGTGACTGTTAATGGTAGGTTGCATTGGTGGCTTAGCATCAATGTCTCAACATCAGTGGCTCTGCATCAGTATCTTAACGTCACAATCTAAGTCATTAATTACCCATTTTGATTTCATTCCATAATTTCCAGTTCTCTTAGGATTTCCTGACTTCTCCCCTATTCTATCATATTTTTTATTAAATGAGTTATCATTCATATTTAAGCAGATTTAATTCCATTTCAAAGGCTATGAATCATAACAAAAATTCATAATCATCAAGGTACCATTCAAATATTCAAACTCCACAATCTTGATTTTGATATGATATTAATGGCCCTAAAAACCATTTCCTTCCATTGATATAAGATCTGGAAATTCCAACACAATATATTTTTTTTCTCATGTGTTTCCTTTTTCCATTAGTGTGCCCAGAGACTTCTTTACCCATGTAGTCATGTGATGTGATGTGGCCTTCGATAGCATTTATTCATATAGTGTCTTCATGATTCTTTTTCACCCCCATTTTCTAGTGCTATGTGGAGTTTCTACTCATCTGTTCATCAAGGTAGGAATTCTTCATGTCATATTAATGTTTTTTATCACGCAGGGTGGGTGTAATGGCGTCACATTATGAATATGACTAAATCCCAATTTTAATTAAGTCTATTGTGATTATAATCAAACCAATTATGATAATGGGTTTTGTTACTATATTAATAAATGAGGTTTGGAGAGAAGATGAGGGTTATGGTAATTTGTTTTATATATAATAATTGATCTATGTTGTAAATATTATCCCTATAAAAGTCATGGATCCTAGTGGCCTCTATTTTCACACCCATATGACATGAAAATGTTTTTTTTCGACATTGTTGAAATGTAGAAATTATGAAATTGATTATACATTTACACCTGGTTAAATATACGGATTCCATAGTACTGAACTTGTTTTATAACCACCCTTGTATTATAAAACTAGAATTTTGAAACAAGGGTTTCTAAATCTGAATGCACATTGTTGTTTGGTGTGGCTATGGGTTGTGTATGGTTTTATCTGACCTTGTGTTTTGTGCTAGCCATGTGGTGTTGTGGCTAGGAGTGTGGTTGTGTGTATGGGGCGGTACAAGTCATGTAATGGAATCTCATGATAAATATATATTGGTTTATTCTAGAATAAATGAACTTTTTATGCACTAGGAATACATCTAGGCTATGTTATGGTTACCAGGGCATGGTATGTTCATGAAGATGGGGTTTCGATGGTTTTTTATTGGATAGAACGATATTTTTGGTGGTGGTGAGTGTGTTGTGAATATGCAGTGGGTATTTTTTTGAGTATGGTTTTGATGTGTTGGGGTGTGGGGTTTAGTTGTATGTTGGGAGTTTTATTTTTGAGAGAATGGATATGTGGCATGGTTTTGAATAAGTAAAATGTTAGTGGTTGGCTTGGGTACTAAGTGGGTATCATGTGCGATGTGGGGTGTTTTATCATAGTTTTCTTACTCTATTTGGATTGGTAGTGAGGATGGGTCAGTGCTGTGGTTGTTAGCTACATTGTAGGGATGGAATAACTAGTAAATTATAAATAACACCAAAATGGATTGGTTGTAAGAGGATGTATCATCATGAATTCGGAAGTGGCCTTCATTTATTTTTATATTTACATTTACAGTTCGTAGTAAAGGTGGTAGTGTTATGGGGTGGTTTTTTTACTTCAGAACCCATATGACGGGATGGGTTTTTGGTGTATATATATATATATACATCTATATTTTTTGGTGATTCTAGACACATCCTACCCTAGTTGAGAAGTACCTTCCGAAGACCCCCATTATTATGGGAGAGAGTGTCTCTCCCAAAAATCCTAGTGGGAGGATGGATTGCTGGCCACGTAGTCATCCTTGGTCCATCTTCCATGCGGTTATATCCAAAGAATCTTCGATCTTGTTGTGGTTTTTGAGGCCAAGGGTTCAGCTGGAGAGTTATGTTTTTAGGAGTCTTCTGGACGAGATGAATTGTATTTTCGTAGGTGTCATCAGGATGAGATGTGTTGTGGTTTCCCTTGTATTTTCAGGATGTGGTGTGGGATATAGACATGGTGTCTAGGGGGTAGGGTATGGGGTTTTTGTGAGGACCATGTGTGTGTTGGTGGGATGTGATGCAATATGTGTCCCAAGTCTATGTCGGTGGGTTGCAATGCGGTTATTTAGGAAGAGGTGGGTGTGTCAAAATGTTTTCTATTAGAGAGTGAGAGAGGCTAATCAGTGGTAATGTTGTGTGGGTACCCATTAATCGATGAAATTACTACATTACTGTAGATTCCCTTATTTATTTGGTGAGTGTGCCTTTCATATGGTTGGGGTTGATATTATACCTTGTTATGTGCTTTTGTGTTTCAGATGATTTCTCACAGTGGCATTAGTATGTTTCCCCCACATATAGATGAGAGACATTGTATTTTCCAACAAAGTATAATTTTTTCCCACCCAATGTATATATAACACTTTTCACATTTTTAGGGAGATTACAAGGAAAATGCAAGGCATTACTAGCTTAGGCGTTGGGACAGTTGTCGTGTTGCTTCTTACTTTGTTGTTTTGGTATTTACATTGAAAATTTTATTTGTTTTTATAGTATTTTTACTTCAAACATGCATTTGGAATGAATGTTTTCTTCTTTTATATACATGAAATTGAGATTTTTTGATGTTGATATATCTTTTCTCCCCATCATTGTGAATATAAAAATGGTAATGCCTCCCATTTTGTGTATGTTCACCACCATAGGGCCTATTAGAGGTGGGAATCTGATGTCATTATATCCCTTTCTCCATTTCTAGATTAAGAGGGGCATCTTAGGATGGATAGGGTCATGAAGAGATGTTATCAAAGGGGATTATGGTTGACAGATAAGATATAGATTGGAGTAATGCACAATGAGGATTTCATGGGTTTGTAGGGAAAAAGTGCTAGGTGATCTTGGTGGCGGACATGGGCTAGGAATAGCAGCAAGGACACAAGAATTTAGGGCCCCTTGGATTCAATGCAAGGAATCTGAGCTTACTGTATGACATAGTAATTCAACACTTTTCTCTTGGTAGATAGCCTTGGAAGGTTACATGCCTCATATTTATTTCGGTTCGTATTTTAATTTGGGAATTTTGGAGGATTTATATAAATATCGAGTTAAACTTAATCATAAAAAATTCCATAATACTCATGATTAGGAGTTCCTTATTTACCCTTCGGCTATGACACATAGTCATTTACCACGAGTGGCTCATGTTGTGAAGCCTTAGTATTCTGTTTCGGGTGATTAGTGGGGGTGATCCATAGGAGGAGGATAACCTGTGGTAGAGACCATTACATGATTTCTAGCAGCAGACCATTGAAAAGTATGCTGGTAGTGTCTCAGAAATGGAGATAGATAACTATCTCAAGGAGCTTGAGACCACCATTATCAATATCCTAGCTACGACAGAATTTTGGGTTCTATTGATTGTTAGTCGGATGAAGGGAGCTACATGTCTGTGGTGGATGTTGTACCTTTGGGAGAGAATGGAGGTTGATTTTATGTTTGTTGGTTTCGAGAAGGAGTTCTAGAAGAAAAAAATTTTATTCATCCGTGAAGGGCAATAATTTACAAGAGATACTCTCCCACCACCAAACATGTATGTCTGCATAAGAGATGGGGATAAAGTTCAAGGATCTCTTTTCCTTCACTCTAGATATATTTTCAGATGTGAAGTATGAGGTGAGATTCTTTTTGTTGTTTGAGGATATTCATAGACTATAATAGGTTGAATATGGTGACGATCATCAATTGTTATCATCTCCTAAGGATATATGATCTTTTCAACCAACTGAGGGGTTCCATTTGGTTTCTAGGATCGATCATTGGTTTGGGTATCAAAAATTCAGGGTGAAGATGAATTATATCCTGAAGACTGATTTCAGGTGCAGGTATGGGAACTTTGAGTTTGTGGTTATGTCATTCTCGGTTATGAACACAATAGTCGTGTTCCTGGGGCTCATTAACCCCTTCATTATTGAGTTCCTAGAATAGTTCATCATCATATTCAATTATTATATCCTAATATACTCTATGTTTAAGGATAATAATATAGGGAATCATAGTACTTCCTAGATTCCCGTTGACACCACATACTCAATGAAACGTAGTCCAAGATCATGTTTTGGACATAGGAGGTCCGCAACATTGGATATGTTCTATCTAAGTAGGGTGTACCATTAAACCATTCGAATTTCTAGGATGTTTTTTCTTGGGAAGCACCCAATAATGGGGAACTGATTCATAGATTTCTCAGCCTGGATAACAATTACCTGAGATTTGTACCTGATTTCGTTTGATTAGAATCCTCGTTGATGGCTCTAACCATAAAGGAATAGGTCTTTGACTTGAGTGATTGTTGGAATGAAAATTTCCAATCTCTGAAGGGGGAGTTGGTTAGTGCTCTAATGCCTTGGTTTCCAGAGGATGGGTGATGTTAAAGGTGTATTATGATGATTCCCATCCAGGGATGGGGTATGTGTTGATGAATAAAGGGGGAGTGATCTCATTTGGGTCTAGTAAGTTATATCCCTATGAGCATAACTATTCCACCCATGATTTGGAACTAGTAGTGGCCATGTTCATGCTAACGTTATGGTTACATTACCTCATTGGGGGGTGCTTTATGATCTTCAAATATCATAATACATTGAGGAAATTTTTTTACATGTAATATCTGAACTGATGACAGTGAAGCTGGATGGAAGATAATGTTGTTCACCATTGTTATGGATATATGTTGGAGAGATATGTGTTCTTGTATTTAAGGTAGTGCAGAGTATGAATGAGAATTCTCACATTGTTATTGAGAGGATGAAGGTAGATCATGATGGGAAGAAGTAGTATATCCATCGTAATAGTTGTCCCTTGGAGTTCGAGGTTGGATACCATGTGTTCTTTATGTTTCCCCCTGATGAGGGATGCATTAGTTCATTATAGAGAGTGTATTTCT